>OY829914.1:222914066-223567400 GCA_963691935.1 Nephrotoma guestfalica
TTTTATTGGAAATATGGCACGATTAGGCTAAGAATTCCTTTTATTCCAACCATTAGAAAGTTGGAACCATTTTTTCATGTTAATTGATAAAATCGTAGAAAGCACCAATATTTAAAAACACAACAGCAACTTAATTACAAAAATATAAAACATGCTCGTACAACAGGTAACATCTAAAAAATTGGTTCTTTCTCATGAATTAACCTAAAACTGACAAATTCTTATTTTGGAATCAAAGTTTTCCGCATTCAGGGTAATTTTAAGGTATGGGTCGATTAGATCCATGGTTAGTAAAAATGCAATAGGAATTGTGAATTTCATACAATATTTTTAGGGTCACGAAAAAATTTATTTTTAATTTGTAGTTCTGACGTGGGCCTTCAATTTTGTATATAAGAATTAAATTTTCCAAAATAAAACCAGAATTAATTCATACTTCAAGCAAGAAATTGATTCTTACTCTAGTACACCTCACCAGCGGTAATCTACTAGTTTATTATTAGTATAAACTTTAAACATTTGCCGATTCCATAGAAAGCGGAACATCAGCCTAAATTCTTGAATTTTACGTACAGAATTTACAAGATCCTTTGAGTCACCATAATAACGGGCGGAAAATTAAATTTACCCTTGAAGGTAGTTTACATAGGTCCTCTATGAGCCACTAAAATAACCGACAACGACAATTAACAACAAACACCTGAGTCACCTCAAAACAACAACGAAATGGAAAGATCTCTCCAATGCCATTTAGAAACCGGTGCTAAAATAATTCAAATAGCAACAACTTATCACAAGAATGGGCAGGACAGAATTATAAAAAAGCCGAGTACGGAGAAGAGAATAGCGGGTCTAAAGGCGTTATACAACGAATTCGTCGAAAATGGTGACAAACTCCTGGCCATGGTTTCACCTCTGGAGCAGATCCACGCATATCTCGATAGAATCGCTTCAATCATTATCAAATATCAACAACCAGAATCATTTCAATCAACAACAACAGAAGAAAATAATAAAAAGCTATTCAAACGGCAAGATGTCATCATGCGCCAGCTTGATCAAAAAATGCAGACAATAAATTATTCATTGGAAACCAACAACATATTCAAAGAATATGTTAATCTAAAAATAAAACAATTTAAGGTTTGAGGTATAATCCACGACTAGAATATGTTTTGAAATTTTCTGGGAAAGATATTTTAATCACAGACCAACGATAAGCTGACCACAGTACGTGCCTCCGCTAAAACGTGTGTACACAGCCACATTAACCAGAACATGTTGGGTAGCGAATCTATGTGTACGGTGTTTAAACCAGCACCAATGTAAATATTGTCAAGTTGAAAAATGCGTCGTGTGTAACCGCATCATAAAATAGTGGAACTGGAGCAAAAACGTTAGAACTTCATGGTACATCAACGAGGACCAACTTACGCGAACAATCTTGTCCTGCTAAGTGTAATAATCGATCCTGGATCACAAGTGACATAATTTAATCAAAAACTGCTAATCTCCTCAACCTTACAAAGAAGAAAGTTAACATCTCTATCTTCGGAATAGGTGCAGAAAACCAGGTATTTGCAAACACACAATCAATATAAAACTTTTGCTAAGATTTTCTACAAAGTTCCATCTAAAAACTTAACCAACTATTACCGGAGGTAGACTTTGACACAAACCGCTATAGACTTATCTCAAGCAAATACAACTTGCCGATCCATACTATAATAAGTCACAACCAATTGATCCCATACATGGTGCAAACTATTATCTACCAATCATAATCAACAACATCTTAAAAGGAGGCCGATTGAAACCAATGGCACAAGAAACCGAAATAGGATGGATATTAATTTTAGCAGCCAACACATCAACCAACAGCGATGGTAGTTACAAAAAGCATTGAAGATCAATTAACCAGACGAAATAATTAATACTGAGGAGGAAAACATGATTGAACAACATTTTCCGTCAACAATAAAAAAGGCTCAGATGGCCGATATCTAGTAAGATTTCGATTTAAGGATGATCATGCAAAATTAGAAGGATCAAGAACAAAAGTCGCTGCCAGATTAATCCAATCCAAAAATGGTTCAAGAGAGACCCAACATTCAAACATCATCTAAAACTACAACGGGAGTATCCTTAAATGATTGCATGATGAATGTTTCAAAATTACAAGATGAGATGGCGGATTTATACCAATACGAAGGCAAAAACTAAAATCGGTGACGGTGGACATAGAAAAAATTTATCACCAAATCTGACTCAACGAACAAGACCAGAATTATAAGGGCTTTAAAACAGCTAGCTATTGATAGAGCAAGTTCAATCACTTTACGAATTAAAGTTGCTATAACAGTTTGCGTTTACAAGGATTTTAAATTTGATGTCGCAAGACTACAGTTATCTAGCAAACAAGCAATAAAACGGTCATTATTATCCGAATCATCTAAGCTATTTGATCCAGTTGGATGGTTCTCCAGTAACAATCTCAATAAAAATTATGATGCAAGAAATTGGGTTAAGTGGAATAGAATGGGATGAACCTCAACCAGAAAAGGACAACACAAAGTGAATCAATACAACAGAAGATTCAAACACCGAGCTTCATGGTTTCCACTGATCTTGATGGTCGAACAATAAACAAAGAAGGACATTGCGATGTATGGCTCACAACTGAGCCAAGCAAATTTAAACCATTCGTGGCGAACAGGATTTCTGCAGTATAAACAATGATACCTAGAAGGGAGAAATTTTCTATGACAAAATATTTCTAGTTGGAAGGAAGAAACTAATGACAATAAGCAGTGAAGGCCACGGTTGTAGCTGCACCTATTAAAGCGCAAAGTCGCGTACTCCAAAATATTTATTGTTATTTATAACAATACCAAACATAAAAGTATAGAAGAAGCAGAATTTAGAAATTCGGAAATAACAAATCTCAAGGTAGCACAAAAGCTGTCTTAACCAAGCTAAACAAATTAGCAAAAAAAAAACTAATTTTTATCACTTAATCCAAAACTATAGACAAAAATGGATCGTTACCACTAAAGGGACGCCTTCAAACTTCGGCGCTATTTAGTTCCAGCAATAGACATCATCAGAAATTATCATCCTAGATAAACGAGACCTTAATCAGTACCTCACCTAGGGGTGCACAATTAACGTTGCCGCATTTAAGAAATAAATATTAGATTATTGACGATAAACCCGTTCACGGGCTATACATATTGAAGTCGTAAACAATTTAACAACCGAATGAGTTATTGCTGCAAACGATTTACATCCAGGAGAATAACGATTATGCACGAATACTCTGACAGTGGGAATATCCTATTGGAACAAAAAACTTAATGAAAAAATATCAGCACCATAAAATTAACACATTACTGGACGAGATCGCCGCTGGGAGATAGCAGAGGATTAAATCTATTAAATTTCATTTAAATCAAATCATAGAGGAAGGAACATTCATGTTCGATGAGCTACCCAAATATAAGCGTGTCTGAATTCTTGATCGCTAACTAGACTTACCAGTGATCCAACAGGTCTATTAGCAGGAAGCCGCATATATAGACTACATATCATTAAAAACAAGGTGACGTTGTGAAAAAATGGTTAAAAACTTCTGGAAAGGTGGTCCTCGGAAAAGCTCCACCCCGAACCTAAGGATGTACGACTTTGGTATTACTAAAGGACGACCAACAACCAACCACATGGTGGAAGCTGTAGGGAGAACTATCGAGGCGGATGTAGGAAGCGATTACTAAGCGCGGGTAGCTATAGTGAAGTGAGAGAACAATACGTTTAAGCGGTCAATTGTGAAAACCACCAACTGAGGAAAATTTAAACGATCTAATGTTCATGACTCCCAACCATAGTCAAGTTGAGCTACAATCACTAAAAGATTCTGAGAGGATTCCGAGGCAACAACACCATATACAAGTAAAAAATACGAGCAACTTGAATCGTCTGATACATTGTCCATATGTTGTTCTTTGGGACTTGTCCACGCAAACATACGTCAACCCATTCAATCACTGTATGGGGCATACGCATTGAACCAATAAGTATAGGCTCGAGGTGGTAGCCATGAAATGTATGCTAATGGTTAATATACGCTAATAGTTTATTACGAGGCGTTTATTAGGCGTTCTGTTAAGTGACATGTTTGGATTCCTCAAAGAGCTTGAAGCAAGGGAATCAACTCAATTTGAAGCCATCAACAACAATCACCATCAATTGGAGGCACTGGTAAGGAACCATATACCACCATAATAGAATTTTCACAATGTAATCAATAAACAAACTGATAAAAGGCAGAAATCGGGAATTAAACACGGGAAAAAACAAATTCACTTGATATTAATTCAACCATTGAGATGATATTAATATCGAAAAATTTGGAAGACACAGAACGACCCTTATTTGATGTAAGCCATATTGTACACAAAAATATATTGCATCCTTCCCTATTCGCGCCATCCCAATTAGAATATAAGCTCGCTGTCATTAGAAGAGAGACACCAAAGACCATCACTATACTTGGGCATGGGATTCCTGATCTTCTTCACGTATATCAAAGCATGATAATACGCACCAAGAAGTATCAGTTTTTCCAATCCCTAATATTGAACACATCGGCATTAGGTCAGAATATTTAACAGTAAATGCTCACCGAGAACAGTTTACGTTACTGACCAAAGAAGATGTGAAGAATTTAACTATTCCAAGGGAATAGATTTCTATGTGAAGTATCGCCAATATAAAACATCAAGAGCACCCAAGCTCAATGTGGAGTAGCATCGGAACCGGAAACACACCAAATCACTGGATAAAACTCAATACCACCAATCAGTGGTTATATGCCGTTCACAATGAAACAACGGTCGATGTGACATCATGAAATCAAATCATACAACCTTCAAGGATCAGGTATAGTGGAAATCAAGGCTGGGTGTGTGCTACGAGACACGAGTTTCTACACTATTGCAATCGACTCTTGCAACTGAATCTAGCCACTTAAGTTGGAAATGGGGATCCAAGTACATGAGGAGAAGAGTCATCATATTCACCATTATGCCATGACACGCACATAATGTTTTAGATCTGTTGAATAGGCAAACCGAATTATGTTCAGATCATCGTGGGTTGTGACGCAAAGTTAAGGTAGTTCAGATATTGAGGAATTTAGATAATCTAGAAAATCACAGGTGTGAAAGATATATCCAGCCACTTAAACCGTCACCAATTTATTATGAGGATCAAAAAGTGGGAAGAAGTGAAGTAGGTAGTTCGTGTATATGCGCGATTGTAAAATCACTATCGGAATGGAACTGTGGATTTTTACGAGTACCAGTGAGACAGCTCTAGAATGTCTATTTAATATATATTTTCTAGAAAGTGTGGATCTAAGAACTGGTCATTTTGCTTAGAGCATTTCCGGATATTAAGTGGAATTTTCACACTAAAAATTTTCAATGGTATGAGCAGCACCGGCTTAAGCTTATTTCTTAAGTAAGCTATTTGACATCTGCTGCGCCCTCACTATCCCAATTTTCCACTCTTCAATAATAAATATCAGTAAGCAAGAACTAAAGAATTTAAGGATTATCTATTTTATAATTTAACTGACTACTGAAACACATTTTGAATTCAGTACATTTCAAAATTTAAAATTGTTTATTATGAGCCTTCATTGTACTCGTAGCAAAACTTAAACTAAATTCATTAAAGCTAATTTTTGATAAAAATCAACTTTAATTTGGAAAATTTAATTTTACAAAAGTGCTAAGCATATAATGAATGCATTTCCAATTTTATATCTGGCTTCTGGTGGAATTCGAACCACTAACCTTCCTGCACCAATTAAGTGCCGAAACTTTAGCACAGCTTCACTAGTAAAATAGGTAAAGGCGTGTTTGAAATAAAAATTTACTTAATCGAATCCGCAAACGTTTTTTCAAATTTTAAAAGATTAGCATTATCCGCACATTTTATTTTTGGCTGTTTGTTGTCTATAGGGGCTTGGTTATGATCTCGCTTGGAACTGTATTTGACATATATAATCCTAAGATGAAATTGACTTACTCTATCTGGAAGTATGCCACTATACTTAACGGTTTATACGAAACAAGTTAGGGCAACTCTCCCACCTCTCGTGTATTGGCAGAGCACTCGCGTTTAGTCCCTCTTTTATAAAAAATCGCCCTGCTTCAGTTAAAACCTACAATACTTACAGCTCTGATTTAATGACAGAGCTTCATCTACAACCTTGTGCTGCAAAATGAACTCTGACACATTTAGCCGAAGCAAAAATCTTTTTAGCCATACCGTAGTTCCTTCAACAAGTTTCGGTGACTCCAATCGCTCAAATATTTTTTCAAAAATTTAAATAACTTTTTAAATTTTCTTTGATAATAACTCGATTTGCACAATTTTGAAATGGAAATTAATGCCAGGTTTTGTTGTCGAGACTTGAATACTAATATTGTGGATAAGTGGAAAATCAGTCCAAGAATAAAATTAAATACTTTATGAATTTATATGAAGTAAACACTAGTTAATTTAGCGAATTATATTAAGAGTCCAGTAATGGCAATGGAAACTTGAGATTACAAATTAGTTTCGTGGTAGGTCCTTAAAGTATATAATTTTATTTTTGTAGTTTGGTCACCACAGCCTGATGAGATGGCCGAATCTTGAAATTTATTAGTTTGGGTACTTTGGGACTTGGTTGTCCCTTACGGTGAAAATCTACGCAACCCGTTGGAGGTCATTAGCTAAGTTCGCACAGTAACGTTCAAAGACCCGAATTGTATTTTATTCATATCAGTTGTAAAGTAAAATAAATATTACAAATTAAATATTCCTGCTGATGGTAGTGAATTTAAATGATTCCTCGCTTCTTGATTAAAACGTTCACCTAATATCTCTCTTTGCTCGCACTGATGTGATAAAAACACCGACATTGGTTGGTTATCCATCTACACAATAAAATAAAGAAACCAATTTTTGTAATACGGATAAATGAAAGAAAAAATAATAAATTCATCCCACTTAAGACGGGCTACAAACGGTACTAAAGCTTGAGCCAGAAGTCTAATAAAAATAAAATCTAGACATTTTTATTAAAATAGTGGCATACACGAGCATATAAAAATCAAAAGTTTTAATCTCCCGCAACCAACGTCTATATAGCGTGTGTTCATATATCATGATATGAGTACGATAGATGATTCTCCGAATCTGCATATAATACATCAGACATACTTACATACACTGAGTTATAACCAGCGAAAACCGCATATATCTTATGACTCAATCATACATCTACTCGAAAAGCATAACATTTTAAAATGTCATAAAATAATTCATAATAAAATAAAAATTTCCATCATGATTAAAATTGCATTTTCATAATATTTTGAAGAGCTTTCGTACATACTCGTATAAAATATTAAGAAGAAATTATTTGTGCGCTTTTGTAGTCTGCTGCTGTTTGATGTCAAAACCATTTGAAATTATTTTGATAACTTTTTTGTTATTAGACACTGATATCTATTTGCTGCCGTATTTTGTTGTTGTTGTTGTATTGTTTTTATGTAGATAACGTTGGTTACGTTCTCTCGAATAAAACAAATTCCGTGTTATATGATTTTTCTGTCATTGATCTCCTTGGAGGGAAAGTATAAACTGTGATGTTCACCTCTTATAAAGAGCTTTTCGAATTTTTAAAGCTTTTAATATTGTGTATACAATAAATTTTTTGGCGTTGTTCGCGCATTGGAATTTACACGGTTTTAAAATTTCTGGTGTGGTTGTTTTGGTAGAAGTTATTTTTCTGCTCTTTTACAGACATTTTTCGTAACATTAGATAATAATAAGATTTTAGGGTGGTGTGGTGATGGTGCAGGAAGTGGATGTGGCTTTGCTGCTTAAATTTACGAAAGAAAGTGGTTATAGATTATGCGTGCTATTATGTATTGTTGTGTATAGCTACGGTGTTATTTACAATTGCGGCTTTAAATATTAATTTATAATTTGTTGCAAGGCCAACCTGATTTTATTTGACTCTTCTTTATATAAATCCAATTTCAGTATATTATTTCCGTCGTGATTCAAATCTGTATAAGAAGTCATCAAGTTGCTACACGGGTGTTCATCTTTGTCGCAGATTATAGAAACAAAACATTAATTAACAGTGATACTGCTGAATTAGAGCTTAATATAAATAAAACAAGAAACCACATTGAAAATATATATCTTTTACAAATAACCTGAACGCATTAAGTTAGATGACGGAAAACCAGAAAATAATTGGAGGGATGATTATTTGTTGTGGCCAATACTCGACTTTCTTTTACCACGAATGTGCAAAAAAGGTAAACGCTTTTACGGATGCTACCACTTCTGATGAACACAACCGATTTCGGCCAAACATCACTAGGACTAAGATTTTAAAAAATTTCCAAAAATCTAAAAAGCTCCTATGGAAGCTGCCACTTCCGGTGGTCCGATTTCAGTATAAAATCACTGTGATCTCCTATTTTATGGAAAAACTTAAGTATGAAATTTTACCCCGATCAGATAATCTCCGTCTGTGCCGTAGACAAGCTACAAACATTTTGCACGGAGCCTCACACATACAGAGACACAGAGAATTTTTAGTAGTTTTTAAAAAGATCTCTGTGTGTGCGTGTGAGTGTGGTTCCGTGCAAGCTAAATGTTTGTTGGCGCTTTACAGGCTAGATGGATTGATTGATAGGGGTGACACTTCATGCTTAAGCTTTTTTTAAAATAAATTTGGAGATCCCAGTGTTTTTTTTGGGGGAAATCGGACCACCGAAAGTGGCAGGAGCTATTTCATTTGTTTCAAATATTTTGAAAAGTATATCAGAATTTACATTCTTTTATTTTTAATAGTTTCTTTGTGAATGTTAGCCAGATACGAAAAAGCCTTAAGGAAGCTGCCCCTTAGGTTGGGCAAAAACACTGGATCTCTCAATTTAGGGTAGAAACTTAAATACGAAGTATCATCTCGATCAATCACTCCTTCTAAGCTGAACAATTGTTTTTGGCATAAATGGTAATTCCCTCTTAAAATTCGAAAAACAAATGTGTCCCGGTATTGTTGAAAAATTAATTTAGAATATTTGAGTTCATAGACGTCTCTCCCCCCATAGATCTCACAATTTATGGAAAATGATTTTTTATGAAGCATTATCCCAATCAATCAATTCATTTGTATACAGAGTCTGAATTTTTGCTGTAAAATATAAAAACGGAAAATAGTTTTTAGCCAAAAAGAAAACTAATCTGGACTGGTATTCTTGCAAAATTAATTTAGAATCTTTAATTTTATAGTAATTTTTCTCGTAATGATTTTCTTTTCAAAATATTTGCAAACAATGATAAAGCTTCTATGGATGCTATCATTTCTAGGGGACCTAGTGTGACCAAAATTCATTGGGATTTCCCAATGTATGGGCTACACAGGGGTTTATATTTTGCTAAAAACAGTCTTCTGTCTCATTGACGAGAAAAACGGCCATGGTTTAGTGGAAATCATGATTTTTGACAAAAACTGATCTTCAGCAATAATTTTGCCCCTTTACAGTTCATAAGGATTGATTGAACGGGATGAAATTTCATACTTAAACTTGTTCCGCACTAAAAATAGCAGCTTCCATAGAAGTTTTTACTTTATTCCAAATATTATACTCACGCAGCAAACTCTGCTTTTTTTGGTCAAATTCAACTTTATTGAAAATATAATTGTTACAAAGATTAATTGTCGAAATATTCGCCATTACTATCTATGCTCTTTTAACATTTATCGGGTAGATGATGAATGTTCTCGCGATAGAATCTTGGTGGTTTCGAAGCAAAATAGTCATCGACCCATTTCTGCACAACATCAACTTTCATCAACCGCTGGTCAGACATGTTGGCATCAGTCAGAATAAGTGGTAATCAGAAAGAGCCAGATCTAGAGAATATGCCGCATGCTGTAAAACTTCCTAGTCTAAGGAGAGGAGTTCTTGGGTTGATTTTGCTGTATGTATAGACAACCGTCATCATTGAGCAATATGACCTTAAGCCTTTCTTGGCCCGGTACCTGGTTAGACCAGGTTACAGAAACTCGTAGTAAATGTCCTCTTTTCAATCCCACCAGACACTTCAGTAATACTTTCTCGACTTCAATATTCATTTTTACAACTGATTTTGATGGCTGGCCTCGATCACTCCATGGTTTGCTGCACGTAGGATTATCGTACAAAATCCATTTTTCATCCCCCCCGTAATGATTTTGTGCAAAAAATTCTTCAAATTTATGAACATGTCAATTCTTGGGTTTTTGTTTTCTTAGGTCAGTTTATGGGGAACCAATTTTCGTTCCTTCTGTATTTTTCCCATTGCATGCAATCGAAGTGATAATGCTTGGTGACTAATTCCTAACTGTTCTGCAAGGTCTTTTTGGGTTTGACGCGAATTTTCATCCTGGAAAACTTGAATTTCTTCTTCTTCAAATTGTGTTACTTGTAAACCCATTTTTATATGACTCCCCTGTTCAATGACTCTTAGACTGAATCTTATGTCATAATAACAGCAATGACTAAGCTACATATATCCAAAATGACGGGTGATTTGAATGCGTTCAAGTAAATTTTAATGCAACCATCTTGAGAGCCGAGTTTCTACCATCTTCATGTTGTTACCGTATTCTGTCATCTTCATGTAGACATTTTTTTTTGAGCTGATTGAAAAAAAATATCACGACCGACATTTGTTTTGGAGCAAACATCATTAAAGTGTCGTGATATACGATTATTTTTTCGATCGAAATATTAACGATCAGAAGGGAGAAACATATTTGGAATCGAAATTGATAAATGTTGGGGTTTCGATCATATTTCGTGATCAAGAGGTAACAAAGCATTTTAAATTTTAATTTGGAAAAACCCCTTAGTCTTGGGTACCATAGGGCTTTAGCTGTTCCTGTGGATAACACCTAGGTAGCCGTGTCCACATCGCGAAGGATGGATACTGCTTCGGGGCAGTAGCAAAGTGCTACTGAGGAACATATGCCAGTGGTATAACTTGGAAAAACAAGGAATTTGTTGTACTAAATACAGAATGTAATATTTCAGGTGATATAGCAGCAAAGATGCTGCCAAATCTACAATCTTCGGCTTCTGTGGTGAGCCAATCATTGTTTAACCCATTTGAACCATGCTTCATATTATCAAGATCACCAAGCTCTTCAACTGGAAATATATTTCAGTACGAGAAGGAAAATACCGAACTCCGTGAACAATTACGAAAAATAAAGGAATTTACAACTAAATTGATAGAAATTTACAGTTTTAAAGAAAGTGAGCGAAGAACTCAAAAAAGACACTGAAACACGTGCAAGAAGAATTACAAGAAAAGACCAAGCAATAAAAGGAAAGCTCAATACTGCCAGAAATGGCAGAAACTTTACCATTAACTTCAAAAGAGGTTTTTAGAAACCAGTTAATCATCGAGAAAACAACTAGCTGGAGAACAACAACTAGCTACACTAAAAGATAAATCACCTCCACCAATAAATGTCGTTGGGATATAAAATTTCTCCACTATACAATCGATTATGAAATCGGTTACGGTAGCCGAGTACAAACTCGTATCTCTTAACAATGGCATCTGGAAAATTAATGTTGCAGGCTCTGAAACCTGAAGATCTTTGGTTATAAAGTTTAATTCCGAGGGGCATTAGTGGTTTACCTATGAGGATAAGAATGATCGCCCAATCTAAGTTATGACTAGAGGTATTCACCCAACCCGCACACAAGAGGAAATATATTGCTGCAGTAGTAGTAAATTAGTAAAGATATTGCTGCAAGCCACATCTTGCAAACTACGGGGGATGTGAAATAGCTAAGGAACTACAAAGAATAATAAATAAAACGTGAAAACAAAATCCAGTAATACCGTAAAAAGTTAACCCAACTTTGACCAAAGAGGAATCAAAACCTCATGCTAGAGTAAGACGGGAGAACCAAAATTATACACGGAAGTGTTAATAACAAATCAGTTATTTCCAAAGGTACTGTCGAAGCTCTTAACATTCGTCAAGCTACACAAGAGAAATGCCTTGAAGCTCCAAGCAACAGATTAGCAAGATTTCTAAATGAAATGACATCCATGCTATATTAAAACGACGCAAACAACCACAAATAGAACATTAAGGGATTAAGTCGGATCACGCGCCTGTTATTAGTCGACTAGGTATATTGATGGATGGCGATGGTGCGCTCGACTCATTTTTATATTTCGTTCCAGACGTTCCATCTTGATTGGATTTATAACGTAATTTGTAGTCGATGCCGTTGTAGTATTTAGTGGAATGTATCTAAAGCGCATTTATTCGATTTGCGTTTGTATACCGATTAGAATTATTTACTCTGATACTCGCAAATGGCGCTGGTTGGTTTAATAAACGGATGATTTTTCTCCAATGTACCGGCGAATGTAAAGTGTTAAATAATTTGAATCGGTAAAAGCTCGATCGCAATGTGTGTACTCTACCCCATAGGAAAATTTTAAAAAATTTACTGAAATTACATTAAATCTCCCTTAATCACTAGACATAAGCCGATGTCCAGCCAACGAATATTTTCTGAGTTTGAAGGACTATATCTCAACTCTACCCCATAGTAATGGTCTAAAATATTCATTACAATTAGACATAACCCGGTAGTCCGGCCAACGAATATTTGCTGAGTTTGAAGGACGAAGCCCATAGTCCGGCCAACAAATATTTTCCGAATTTTAAGGACTATGTCTCAACTCTACCCCATAGAAATGGTTTAAAAATTCACTGCAATTACTCAAATCATCCTATATCGTCAGATATAAGCCGATAGTCCGGCAACGAATATTTTCCGAGTTTGAAGGACTATGTCTCAACTCTACCTCATAGAAATGGTCTAAAAAATTGCAATTAGACATACGCCGGTAGTCAGGCCAACAAATATTTTCTGAGTTTGAAGGACTATATCTCAACTCTACCCCATAGAAAAGATTTAAAAACTTCACTGCAATTACTTTAATTCTTCCTCCATCGCCAGACATATTTCGATAGGTCGTCCATAATATATGTCATGTAAAATTAAAAAAAAAAAATCGTGAATTGACAAATAATTGATATTATTTATTTCTCCCAGCCCCAAAAATGTTTCTATCTTCATATTATCATGAAAATGTGTAATTTTTACTCTCAGCCCCGAAAATTTTTTGTGTCGTGATAGATTTAGCTGCTATGACAGTAAATATTTTCGGGACTGAGAGTAAAAATGTGGCATTTTTCGGGGCTGATAGTCGAAAATGACATGATATTAATAATTAGTTTTGCCACCTCATTTTTCAGAGATGAAAATTGGGCTATTTCCTCATACATAAAATTACTACACAAACATGTTTTTTTATAAGTATTGTTTATACTCTCAGCCCCAAAAATTCGTGATAGCAAGCATTTTCGGGGCTGAGCGTAAAAAGGTGGTGATTTTTTGGGCTGACAGTAAAAAATGTCATGATAGCAATAATTAGTGTTGCCATCGCATTTTTCGGGGATGGAATTTGTACTATCTTCACACAAATCAGTTGGCCATCCCTTTCATCAAAACTCAGTCGTTTGTTAACGGGCAAATGGTTTATGGTAGTTTAGTAAGCGATTAAATAGTTGAAGTCTAAACAATTTGAACATCAATCAAAACCACCCCTCTACATCAGGCCACAGGTATGATAAATTTCTCAAACTTCTCGGTACATCAATCAAAACCGTTTATCTATGACAGGCCACGGATGAGAAACATTTCTAAAATTTGCCAGGTAAATCATCATACTCATCAAAATTTATCCATTAGTGGACGATTATATTGATCGGATATGAATAGATTGACTTCTAACTCGGTGTCACATAAACAATGTTATTTTGTAATTTTTACCATAAAAAATTTTAAATACGTATTTTGTATTTTTTTCTTTTTATTTTTCAGTATTAGAAACGACGTTTGGGAGATTCAGTAGCTTTCTATACGATTGAGGAACGGACAAAAATTGTAATAATTCAAAATTTTGAAATTCTTTTAACACCAGAAATGCACCATCACGAAATCAAGTACGCAATCTAGTCGCTTGTTTTCAGTTATCGGGATCTGTTGTGACTTATCGTGGAAGACCGCTTGAAGCACGAACCCAAGATAATATCGAACGAGTTCGGCAGAGCTTAAATGAGGACCTTGAAACATCGACTCGTAAATGTGCCACTCAGCTTCATATGTCCAGAAGGAAAAAAATGTATTGCTGTTTCCGTATAAGATACAAATGGTACATAAAATTTTGCCGCAAGACGGCAAAGAAAACTGGCGGTCAAGAAAATTGACCGAATTATTAACAGATGATCCTGATTTTATGAAAAAAAAATATATTGACCGATGAACCGCATTTCCATTTAAGTGTTTATGTTAATAAGCAACATTTTTGAATCTGGGGCACTGAAAACCCAAAAGTGATTCAACAGCGTCCGTTGCATCTACTTATAGTCACAGTTTGGTGCGGAATATCAGCACTTCTTCCAAGACGGCAATGTATTGACTGAAAATGGTGAGCGTTACAGGGCTATGTTAGAAAATTTCTTCTTTCCTACGGAGCTACGTCCCATACTGCAAGGGAAACAATATATTTGCTGCGAACGGTTTTTGGTGACCGTATCGTTTCACGATTTGGAGATATTAATTGGCTATCACGATCACCCGACTTAACACCACCAGATTTTGTAAGGATTTTTGAAAGATCGTGCATACGCGAATAAACCGCAAGGACTGCAACAACTACAAGACACCATAATAAATGCAATTATTGCGATTGATCAACCAGTTTTGGCTTCTGTTGTGAACTAGGTACAGCAAGGAACAGCAGCTTGCGAAGAGGGTGATGGCGGGCATCTAACAGATATTCTTTTTAAAATTAAATTTTTTTTAAAACTCTTCATGATTAAAACTGTCTTTTGTAATCAAAATTATATCAAAAATACAATGTTCAGTGACTTATGGCCCACTCTGTATAATTCATTTTTTACAATTCTTTTATATTTTTAATTTATTTTGCAGGCCAATATATTTCTTTACATAAAATAAAATACTTTCGTTTTTATTAATTGGTCAGTATCATTCAATTTACGACACAGTCACTCTACAAAAAATTAGTAAGATTTAGTAAATACTTCCATCGCCTATATGTATACGCGAATGAAGTTTTTACTAAAACATTACTAAATAAAAATGACGTCACTAAGTAAAATTTAGTAAAATGTTCATTACCGTATTATTGTCATTTTCCAGGACGTCATTGGTACTGGGTTCGCTCACTGTTTGACAAATGATGACACAAACAATCTGACTAATAGTCGAAGAGAGAGAATTTATTTTTACACTTCTAAAATTTTTTAATGTTTACAACGTGATCTTTTTTCAAAATTATAGCCATCTATTGGCGTACGTAGAAACAAGTACTGTCAAAAAACTATGGTTTCTAACTGTCGTTTCTATTGGAAATAAGCATTGAATCATTTCCTATGTTTATTGTATTTGGTGTCGAAGGAAATATTACTCGAATCAAGTTTCCGGTCAAGTCGAGTAATAAAGCAATTGCGGTCATGGATCTGGTTCATTCGGATGTTTTTGGTCCGATGCAAACGACCACACCATCAGGTGATCGTTATACTGTGATATTCATAGACGATTACTCAAAATTTACAGTCAGCTACCTAATCGCAAATAAATCATCTGTTTACAGCAAATTCAAGGAATATATTGCGATGATAAAGCTTCAATTCGGAAAGAAAGCTAGCATCCGTACAGATCGAGGAGGAGAGTACCTCAGTAATAAATGCGTGAATTATCTAAAGTCCAGCGGAATTCAAATCCAGAGAACTACTGCGTACACACCTCAACAAAACGGAACAGCGGAACGCAAAACAGAACGTTGGTAGGAAATGGCTCACTGCATGCTAATTGATGCAGGTCTAGAGAAAAAGTTTTGAGGCGAAGCTGTAATGATGGCTAATTATGTTCAGAATCGTTTGCCAACAAAGGATACAGAAACAACGCCATACAAAGGCTGGTCCCAGAAAAGTCCGATTGTGCAATACTTCAGTAAATTCGGGTCAGAATGGTATGTGCATGTACCAAAGAAAACAAGGCAAATTCGATTCAAAGGATGTGAAAGCAGTGCTGGTC
This sequence comes from Nephrotoma guestfalica, assembly GCA_963691935.1. Lineage (NCBI taxonomy): Eukaryota > Metazoa > Arthropoda > Insecta > Diptera > Tipulidae > Nephrotoma > Nephrotoma guestfalica. The sequence continues at coordinate 222,930,353 of OY829914.1, forward strand.
GGTTATGATTACGAATCAAAGGCATATCGTTGTTACATTCCGGAAACCGATCGAGTCACAATTAGTCGATATGTTCAGTTCGTCGAAAGGGGCCATTTGTTACCTATCAAGTCCAGAAGAAATTACCAACAGAAACAAATTATCGACAATTCAGGGTTGAACAACTTTGAAGATGCAGAAAACGATCCAGTACAAGAGGAATTAGTCGATGAGGAAGTTCAGGAAGAGAACCCAATACAGGATCATGTTCAGAATGAAGATGAAGAGCAAGCTGTTAGACAATCACAACGCGCTAACAAAGGAATTCAAGAACCAAAGTGCTACGAAGATGCTATCAAGTGTGGTGAAAAGAGGCTTTGGATTCAAGCAATGTCAGATGAGATGAAGTCATTGATGGAGAATCAAACATGGGAGCTTGTGAAAATTCCAGAAGGTGAAAATCTAGTTGGCTGCAAGTGGATTTACAAGCTAAAGTGCAATTCAGATGGAGAAGTAGTCAGACACAAGGCAAGGCTTGTCGCTCAAGGTTGTTCGCAAAAATACGGTACTGATTATGATCAGGTGTTTGTTCCAGTTGTTCGTCAAACTACGTTTCGAACATTGCTTACAGTGGCAGCAAACAAGGACATGAAGGTTGTCTAAAACAATTTACATGAAACAACCTCCAGGATTCAAAGTTGAAGGCGGCGAAAATTTAGTGTGTCTACTAAAAAGGAGTTTATATGGTCTAAAGCAATCAGTGCGCAATTGGAACAAAACAATTCATCAAATTCTCATCGATTTCGGTTTTGTTCAAAGCAAGAATGATCCATGCTTGTGCACCTACAAACATGATGGAACAATATGGTACGTATTAAACAACGGGACAATCTCCAAGTGCGAAACATTTTTAAGTTCGAAATTCAAGATTAAGAACTTGGGAGAGATTAAGGATTTATTGAGTCTTCAAATCAAGAAGGAAGCAGATGGCCATTACACGTTGAATCAGACTGCTTACGCTGGGAAAGTACTAAAGGATTTCCAAATGTCTGATGCAAAGGAGTCCTCAGTTCCATTATCAGTTGGATATGGTAAAGGAGGAGATACGGATTTGTTGATGGGCAACGGCAAATATCAAAAGTTGCTTGGTTGCTTACTGTACATATCGCACAAAAGATGTCCAGTCCAAATCAGGAGGATTGGAACGAATTGAAACGAGTATTAAAGTATAATCAAGGGTACTGCCGGTTTGCGATTGTCACTTGGGAAGAGTGATGGTTCGGATAGTTAATCGGATATGCAGATGCAAGTTGGGCTGATGATCGCGCAAGTCGAAAGTCACAATCTGGTTACATATTCAAGTATTGTAACGGTATTCTCAGTTGGTGCAGTCGAAGACAGGATTGCATTGCATTATCATCAACGGAAGCAGAATTTATTGCGTTGTCTGAAACATGTCAAGAGGCGAATTGGATTCGTCGTTTACTCAACGATTTTGATCAGCGTACCAAACATATTGATGTTCGAGAGGCATTTGTCAAGGATTACGTCGACAAATGTATTGTTACATGCCAATATTCTCCTACGGAAATTATGGTGGCAGATTTATTGACAAAGCCATCGGGATGCATGTGGAGTTAACTGATGATTCAAATGAGGAGGAGTATTGGAAATAAGCATTACATCATTTCCTATGTTTATTGTATTTGACTTTTGTAGCTAACTTCACTTCTGTACGAACCATCAATCAAGTAACACGCGAAAAACATCATAAAATAAAATAAAGGAAGTTTTAATAATTAAATTAATTTAGAATTATCCGTGTTTCATTTTCAAGTTTCCAGCTCTGATCTGCATTAATTCCATTAGTTTCGGTAGTATATTCTGTGGCCATACCATAAATTCGAGCAAAAACCAACACTGGTAGTGCTAGAATTATATCATTTCCTGTTAGCTTTTCACACAATATCCTTACACCTGTTTTATCCATTTCCATATTTTACACAAAATTTTCTATACACACGAGTACATAATACCGACCATCACATTTAATTAATAATTTATGATTTTTTGTCTGGATGGTATAAAGGTACAGAACAAATATTTATGTTTATGTGAAACCATCATCGTCCTTAGAGTGCATAACGTACAAATATTGTAAAGAGGACAATACACGTATATACGGCATAATATATACAAGCACCTTCGTATCAGATATAGTGCTGAAATATGTAATTTATAAATGGCTTATTTATTATAATATGGCAAGTAATATTCCACTTTTAAAAAGCTTTGCATACTATGTACATGATACAATAATGTTATTGTTGCATAAAACATCAAAATATATATTTTATGAACTTATGCGAGTATCTACTACTCGTATCTATAAATTTTATAATATGCAATGTAGAAACTAAAATTTTAAGTCATTTACAAGGTTTTACATTTTGGTCTTTGTTATGAACTTAACGAAAGTTTCATGTTCACTAAAATAAAATAACTATTTGGTATATCGTTTGATACGATATGATCTGAGAAGGAGCTTAAATTATACCTTTTTTGCATTTTAGTAAATTGAAAAAAATTTTTTTTTTGTACAATACGAAACAGTATAAGATTGTTACGATATGAGATGTCTCGTCGTATCGTAAGTAAAACTGATTTTTTACAGAATTTCTAAGAAACATTTTTTTTAATGGTTTTGTGTTCAAATGGTAATGCTGAAACGCAGTTGACATGCAATTACCTTTCGTTGTCATTTTCTTTTTGTTTCGGTGTCCTCTCTGTCAGAATTCCCTATTGTACTCGTATTTTTATTATTATTATTAGTTTATTTTTGCTGTGGAAAGGTCATCTAAGTATTTTTTTGAATACATTTTTTATGATTTCCGAATAATTTATAGTGTTTACGTTTATTTCCGTTTATGGTATGGTTGTGCTTCCTCCAACAGTAAAATATACCTACTACTTGTTGTTGAGTTTCTAAATTTGCTGATCAAATTTTATGGGTTTCTCGTAATTTCGTAATTACTTTGGGGTTGGGACCTTTTATTGTTTTAGTTTTGGTGAATTTATGGCGAAACTAAAGCGTGAGCTTTAACTGTTTATTGTTGCTTACACTTTTTCTCAAATAACTTTTAAGAAGATGAATAAGTATGGTAGTGCCGTTTCTAACAATTGACAAAAATAAATATGTTTTAGTAAGTACACTGTTAAAGTATTTCTTATAAGAATTTTGAGTGAAATAAAAATAAAACTCATGAGAACAAAAAATTGCTTTCCTTATGATAATTCAATTAATCACGCCGTCCATTTCTTACTATCTACGTTTCCAACATCTATCTAAAATAAGATTAAATTAATCAAGTTAAAAGAAACTAAAAAATAAAAAAACTTAATATTTGTACAAAAAAATAAAATGTAAGAATAGATAATTCGATGCAAATAAACAGAATTTTTCGATATTAAATTTAGGACCTATGATCAACAAATCATAAAGTAAAACTACCAGTAGTTTACATTTAAAAGCCAATAACAAGACATCGCCGAGCTTGTACCAAACTGGGATGATTTCTATAAGCTTCACCTTGCAAATAAAATTGGTTTGTATTCCAAACGGATTGGTCGCGATAGATTTTTTGGACAGGACATCGTAGAGTTTGTACCAAAACTTCGTTATACACTGATGACACCTATGGACTTAACCTGTCAAATGATATCAGTAACATTCCAAAACGGACTGACGTTGGAAGATTTTTGAGTAGAATTTGATCAGGGCACTCATGGAGTCTGAGTGGAATAGATTTAACGTCCAATAACAAGACATCGCAGAGTTTGTACTAAGGCTTAACTTTGCTTCTAAAATGTTTGATTTCCAAACGGATTGGTCGTGATAGATTTTTTGAGTAAAACTCGTTCATTCAATTCGTTGAGTGGCACACTTTGAAAGACCAATAACAGGACATCGTAGAGTTTGTAGCAAAATTTCATTATATACTGATGTCACCTATGGACTTAACCTGTCAAATGATATCAGTAACATTCCAAAACGGACTGACGTTGGAAGATTTTTGAGTAGAATTTGATCAGGGCACTCATGGAGTCTGAGTGGAATAGATTTAACGTCCAATAACAAGACATCGCAGAGTTTGTACTAAGGCTTAACCTTGCTTCTAAAATGTTTGATTTCCAAACGGATTGGTCGTGATAGATTTTTTGAGTAAAACTCGTTCATTCAATTCGTTGAGTGGCACACTTTGAAAGACCAATAACAGGCCATCGTAGAGTTTGTAGCAAAATTTAATTATATACTGATGTCACCTATGGACTTAACCTGTCAAATGATATCAGTAACATTCCAAAACGGACTGACGTCGGAAGATTTTTGAGTAGAATTTCTTTAGTGCACTCTTGGAGTCTGAGTGGAATAGATTTAACGTCCAATAACAAGACATCGCAGAGGTCAACATTTATCAGTAACATTCCAAAACGGACTGACGTCGGAAGATTTTTGAGTAGAATTTCTTTAGTGCACTCTTGGAGTCTGAGTGGAATAGATTTAACGTCCAATAACAAGACATCGCAGAGTTTGTACTAAGGCTTAACTTTGCTTCTAAAATGTTTGATTTCCAAACGGATTGGTCGTGATAGATTTTTTGAGTAAAACTCGTTCATTCAATTCGTTGAGTGGCACACTTTGAAAGACCAATAACAGGACATCGTAGAGTTTGTAGCAAAATTTCATTATATACTGATGTCACCTATGGACTTAACCTGTCAAATGATATCAGTAACATTCCAAAACGGACTGACGTTGGAAGATTTTTGAGTAGAATTTGATCAGGGCACTCATGGAGTCTGAGTGGAATAGATTTAACGTCCAATAACAAGACATCGCAGAGTTTGTACTAAGGCTTAACTTTGCTTCTAAAATGTTTGATTTCCAAACGGATTGGTCGTGATAGATTTTTTGAGTAAAACTCGTTCATTCAATTCGTTGAGTGGCACACTTTGAAAGACCAATAACAGGCCATCGTAGAGTTTGTAGCAAAATTTAATTATATACTGATGTCACCTATGGACTTAACCTGTCAAATGATATCAGTAACATTCCAAAACGGACTGACGTCGGAAGATTTTTGAGTAGAATTTCTTTAGTGCACTCTTGGAGTCTGAGTGGAATAGGTTTAACGTCCAATAACAAGACATCGCAGAGGTCAACATTTATCAGTAACATTCCAAAACGGACTGACGTCGGAAGATTTTTGAGTAGAATTTCTTTAGTGCACTCTTGGAGTCTGAGTGGAATAGATTTAACGTCCAATAACAAGACATCGCAGAGTTTGTACTAAGGCTTAACTTTGCTTCTAAAATGTTTGATTTCCAAACGGATTGGTCGTGATAGATTTTTTGAGTAAAACTCGTTCATTCAATTCGTTGAGTGGCACACTTTGAAAGACCAATAACAGGACATCGTAGAGTTTGTAGCAAAATTTCATTATATACTGATGTCACCTATGGACTTAACCTGTCAAATGATATCAGTAACATTCCAAAACGGACTGACGTTGGAAGATTTTTGAGTAGAATTTGATCAGGGCACTCATGGAGTCTGAGTGGAATAGATTTAACGTCCAATAACAAGACATCGCAGAGTTTGTACTAAGGCTTAACTTTGCTTCTAAAATGTTTGATTTCCAAACGGATTGGTCGTGATAGATTTTTTGAGTAAAACTCGTTCATTCAATTCGTTGAGTGGCACACTTTGAAAGACCAATAACAGGACATCGTAGAGTTTGTAGCAAAATTTCATTATATACTGATGTCACCTATGGACTTAACCTGTCAAATGATATCAGTAACATTCCAAAACGGACTGACGTTGGAAGATTTTTGAGTAGAATTTGATCAGGGCACTCATGGAGTCTGAGTGGAATAGATTTAACGTCCAATAACAAGACATCGCAGAGTTTGTACTAAGGCTTAACTTTGCTTCTAAAATGTTTGATTTCCAAACGGATTGGTCGTGATAGATTTTTTGAGTAAAACTCGTTCATTCAATTCGTTGAGTGGCACACTTTGAAAGACCAATAACAGGACATCGTAGAGTTTGTAGCAAAATTTCATTATATACTGATGTCACCTATGGACTTAACCTGTCAAATGATATCAGTAACATTCCAAAACGGACTGACGTCGGAAGATTTTTGAGTAGAATTTCTTTAGTGCACTCTTGGAGTCTGAGTGGAATAGATTTAACGTCCAATAACAAGACATCGCAGAGTTTGTACTAAGGCTTAACTTTGCTTCTAAAATGTTTGATTTCCAAACGGATTGGTCGTGATAGATTTTTTGAGTAAAACTCGTTCATTCAATTCGTTGAGTGGCACACTTTGAAAGACCAATAACAGGACATCGTAGAGTTTGTAGCAAAATTTCATTATATACTGATGTCACCTATGGACTTAACCTGTCAAATGATATCAGTAACATTCCAAAACGGACTGACGTTGGAAGATTTTTGAGTAGAATTTGATCAGGGCACTCATGGAGTCTGAGTGGAATAGATTTAACGTCCAATAACAAGACATCGCAGAGTTTGTACTAAGGCTTAACTTTGCTTGTAAAATGTTTGATTTCCAAACGGATTGGTCGTGATAGATTTTTTGAGTAAAACTCGTTCATTCAATTCGTTGAGTGGCACACTTTGAAAGACCAATAACAAGACATCGTAGAGTTTGTAGCAAAACTTCATTATATACTGATGTCACCTATGGACTTAACCTGTCAAATGAAATCAGTAACATTCCAAAACGGACTGACGTTGGAAGATTTTTGAGTAGAATTTCTTTAGTGCACTCTTGGAGTCTGAGTGGAATAGATTTAACGTCCAATAACAAGACATCGCAGAGTTTGTACTAAGGCTTAACTTTGCTTCTAAAATGTTTGATTTCCAAACGGATTGGTCGTGATAGATTTTTTGAGTAAAACTCGTTCATTCAATTCGTTGAGTGGCACACTTTGAAAGACCAATAACAGGACATCGTAGAGTTTGTAGCAAAACTTCATTATATACTGATGTCACCTATGGACTTAACCTGTCAAATGATATCAGTAACATTCCAAAACGGACTGACGTCGGAAGATTTCTGAGTAGAATTTGATCAGGGCACTCATGGAGTCTGAGTGGAATAGATTTAACGTCCAATAATAAGACATCGCAGAGTTTGTACTAAGGCTTAACTTTGCTTCTAAAATGTTTGATTTCCAAACGGATTGGTCGTGATAGATTTTTTGAGTAAAACTCGTTCATTCAATTCGTTGAGTGGCACACTTTGAAAGACCAATAACAGGACATCGTAGAGTTTGTAGCAAAACTTCATTATATACTGATGTCACCTATGGACTTAACCTGTAAAATGAAATCAGTAACATTTCAAAACGGACTGACGTCGGAAGATTTTTGAGTAGAATTTGATCAGGACACTCATGGAGTCTGAGTGAAATAGATTTAACGTCCAATAACAAGACATCGCAGAGTTTGTACTAAGGCTTAACTTTGCTTCTAAAATGTTTGATTTCCAAACGGATTGGTCGTGATAGATTTTTTGAGTAAAACTCGTTCATTCAATTCGTTGAGTGGCACACTTTGAAAGACCAATAACAGGACATCGTAGAGTTTGTAGCAAAATTTCATTATATACTGATGTCACCTATGGACTTAACCTGTCAAATGATATCAGTAACATTCCAAAACGGACTGACGTCGGAAGATTTTTGAGTAGAATTTGATCAGGGCACTCATGGAGTCTGAGTGGAATAGATTTAACGTCCAATAACAAGACATCGCAGAGTTTGTACTAAGGCTTAACTTTGCTTCTAAAATGTTTGATTTCCAAACGGATTGGTCGTGATAGATTTTTTGAGTAAAACTCGTTCATTCAATTCGTTGAGTGGCACACTTTGAAAGACCAATAACAGGACATCGTAGAGTTTGTAGCAAAATTTCATTATATACTGATGTCACCTATGGACTTAACCTGTCAAATGATATCAGTAACATTCCAAAACGGACTGACGTCGAAAGATTTTTGAGTAGAATTTCTTTAGTGCACTCTTGGAGTCTGAGTGGAATAGATTTAACGTCCAATAACAAGACATCGCAGAGTTTGTACTAAGGCTTAACTTTGCTTCTAAAATGTTTGATTTCCAAACGGATTGGTCGTGATAGATTTTTTGAGTAAAACTCGTTCATTCAATTCGTTGAGTGGCACACTTTGAAAGACCAATAACAGGACATCGTAGAGTTTGTAGCAAAACTTCATTATATACTGATGTCACCTATGGACTTAACCTGTAAAATGAAATCAGTAACATTTCAAAACGGACTGACGTCGGAAGATTTTTGAGTAGAATTTGATCAGGACACTCATGGAGTCTGAGTGAAATAGATTTAACGTCCAATAACAAGACATCGCAGAGTTTGTACTAAGGCTTAACTTTGCTTCTAAAATGTTTGATTTCCAAACGGATTGGTCGTGATAGATTTTTTGAGTAAAACTCGTTCATTCAATTCGTTGAGTGGCACGCTTTGAAAGACCAATAACAGGACATCGTAGAGTTTGTAGCAAAATTTCATTATATACTGATGACACCTATGTACTTAACCTGTCAAATGATATCAATGACATGCTTTTAACAGCCAATAACAATACGTCGCTGAGTTTGTTTCTAAAGTTTGTTTATCACCCGTACACCTCTATGGATTTAACCTTTCAAATGACATTACTAACTTTCTATTACTAAATTGGCAGCGCAGGATTTTTGGAGTAAAACTTAGACACAGAAGTCGTTTAGTGGTAATTAGTGGTTAAACATTTAATCGGAAAATAACAGAACAACACAGGATTTTTACCAAGATGCTACTTTCATTAGATAAATCTTTTAAGCTTAACATTTCCTATTCTTCTTAGAATATAGAACTGATTTTCTGAAGAATTGGTCGCGATAATTTTTTTTGAGTCTATCTCATTTATCAACTTCGTTGAATTTCAATCTCTCTCTCAACATCAGTTGGTGTATGATTATATTGTACTCCCAATATTTTTTCATAATCCTTCTCATGGTTAAACACTGGTCAGTGGTAGATCGGTTGTCTGTTAATTACAAAAATAGCCACAGGTGCTTTATAAGCAGTGTCCAATAGTGCTATCCCACAATGGCCATCACCATCACCTTTCACTTGAAAGCTGATTTGTCTGTGCCTGATCTCATAATCTTCACGCTTCTTTTGCCGGAGATATATTGTCGTTGCTTTCTTGGCACGTAGCTTTAGCAATACCTGACTTAGGTTAGCTGGCCACTATTCTTAAATGTTAAGAGGAGGTTATTCGCTGTAACTCTGTCGATCTAGATAGTCAGTTACAGCTGATTGGTATCTCTGCAGGGAAGCTTGGTCTTTTAAAGCATCTACATTTCATCGAACGATTTTTTGTGCTTGTCTATTGAATATAAATGACCGTATTGCACTTGTAATTGAATATGTCACGCAAAATATCGCTTTCCGTGTCTTCACCACTGTAAGATCTAACGTTGGATATGCTGATGGAATGTCTTTTATAGTTCATGACGTGATCGATCCGGTTTTTCATCATTCGATCACCACGTTACTTTTTGGATTCGCTTATGTAAAAAATACCTACTTGATATAACTAAATTAAACGTTATTGCCACGTAAGTGGCGCTTTGGCCGTTGTTGTTTCTGGTGAGGTACGAGCTGTTCGGACCGTTGTACTGTGTATTTTCTCCAGTCCTACCGATTTTTGCATTAATGACTGTCACTACGATTTTAATGTCGTCGTGCAATATGTTATTGAAAACTTCCTCCAACTCGACTAAGAATACATTTTTTGCCGTCATCGGATATATCTTCGGTGGGTGTATGTACATTAACGACCGTGATATTAAATTTCTTAGTGCGGAGTCTGACCGTACATATCAGCATATTGATAGAGAGGAAGCCGATAATATGTTGCTTGTATTGCGAATAAACGTAATGTGTAAATCTTTGCCTGGTTTGAAGGTGTTTGGAGATCTCTAAGGTGTTAAACGGAGAATCACGTTCCATGTTCCCATTTTTAAAGCGTTGTGCGTGTTGAAATTGCTAGGTCGTTGTTGTGACGAATTTTATATGGTAATCCAAGGCCATAATGTAGGGTTCATAACTTAGTTCTTTTTACGTGCATGCGTCACGCACTGATGGAGAATCTTATGGCATCCAGTCGCATCTTGAACACTTTTGTATACCGAGCTGATTGATACAAGACCGACGCCCGCTTTTACCGTCCCTATAACCTGGAGAACCTACGATGATTTGGTAGGTGGGGTGATAGCTGGTATTAAGGCTATTGTTCATTTGAGTTTGATTTTATTTGTTGGAATGATTTGAAAGAAACGGCTGATAATATGGTTATGGCACATCTAAAGTTGAATTTAATTTATCGAATAGGTAAGTACGAGTTTATGTTTGGAAGAGTTATAAAGTTGACTGTTTAAATGATATTTACAATAATTTTAATTTTGTTTCGGTACAATCTAATAGTTTTCGTAAAATTAATTGATTATAAATTTTTGCTTCAACAGTACTGAAGAGTAAGAAAACAGTTTCCGAATTGTTGATTAGACAGATAAAGCTGTCGCTGCATTTGAACTCGCCCATAAATATAGTTGAGTGATGTCTTTATGCTGGCACACTCGTCGCCCACAGCCTAGTTTGCAGTTTTGGTGGACGCATCCGACAAAGCCATTGGAGCAGTTATCCAACATATAATCGTCAACAGCTGCCATTGGCCTACGCTATATAACTGTTACGCCAATTCCGATACCTAGACTACGTTTAGGTTTAATATTACTATCTAAAGCACTACACTATGAAAGCATAGCGGAAGTACAGCAAACAGGCGCCAATTTAGCAATATTTTAAATATTAACGAAACCTTGAAATTCAATTCAGATTTGAGAAAACCGACCTTATATACCATTGGATTTCCGCAGGTTGGCATTTGAATTTGTATACCTGTATCAAGAGTAATGTAAAACAATGGCCCAATGTTATTTGGAATACTAGAATGTTAAAATTATGCGCTCGTTATAAGGGTAGGGTATTAAACAAAATGCACCTTGATATCATTGGCCTATTACCAGAATCCGACAAAGCAGTACTGGTTCCAGATATCAGAGCAGAAATGGTAGCCATAGCAGAACCACCACAGGTAACAACAATCATAATGATAGATTAGGAAGGACAGTTCGAGTCTGAGCTGTTCGTTAAAATCTGAAAAATTTTATGTTTCGAACGCAGAGTAACAACCAATAATAATCCCAATTGCTCACTCCAAGCCCTTATTATGTCATTATCTCACCAAGAGACAGGCAATGGCACCGTATTCTTCCATTTGCTCTGCAGGGTTTTCACACAACATATATTTGCGACTTGATAGTGCGAGACACTTCGAATTTGTGCCAAATATTCGTATCTAAAGATTAATAAACATTTGTTCACGTGTATTTACACGCGCACATGCAGTTATGGTAAAAGACTACTGCTGCTACCAGACGAAGGCCCATATTTAGTCATCAATCGATACAAAAATACTTCACGTTTGAAATCCGGAGTAAGCGCAGCATAATTTTCGTAAATAGATTGAAATGTTGATCTAGAGGCAAGAAGCACAACACTATCAACGAACGAACCAAAGGAGACTGTCTCCAAAATTGAACCAGAACTCTATGTTGCTTCACGAAGAGTCAGATTTTATTAAACGAATCATCAAACTATCCGAATCGAGATATCAGATATCTTAAAACAATATATGAAAGGGGGAAAATTGCAAGATCATTATAGTTCAACGGAATACGGTTTGCTAATAGGCGCATCTAGGGTTCTAAATACCTCATTTTTTATAAAAATAATTATATTTTAACAATATTGTCAACTGGCTGTGTGTAGGCTGTGTAAGGTGCCAACGCAAATAACTAAGCTCTCGTCACAAAAGAAAATGGTAAAGTTCTGCAACTTCGATTATTTAATATTTTTAAAAATTATGGGCTAATTAAAAATTTAGGCGTACAAGTCGTAAGCATATCTTTTGAAATTAAAATGTCTGCCGACATGTTTATCGCACCCCCACCTGAAAATAACGTATATATACGAGGGTCGATCAATAAGTATGCGTATTTGAAAACTGCTGGTATTGCTGAGGGAAGTTGACATTACCATCGTGTACTGTCATCTGTCAAACGACACCATAGTAAATTTCAGTCTAGTTCACAGGTTAGTTTTTATAAGAGCAATATCGATCCGAAATTCGCTTTATATTTTTGGATGAAAAAACTTGCGAAGGAATAAGTTAGATGCGAAGTTGGATGCTGTCTATGACGAGCCTTCACCACCCCAGCTGACGTTGTTATCGAGAAAATCGTTGGAAAGGCACTCGACATAATTCTCGTTTATCGCCGAACTAAAGTGGGCGAAGTACCGGAAGCCGAAGGCATATTGTACAAAACGGCAATTAATATTTCAAATCTTTGAACTTTAAATAGGTGTCTGTAACAGGATGCTACAATTTTCACCATAAATTAGGATTTTAGCGGTTTGGGTTTTTGTTTTGGTTTGGACTCGGTAGGTTTCGCTGTTGTAAAATTATATCGGTTTTATTGTTTCTCAGCAACTTCAGATTTTAACCATAGGTTTGTTTCGTTGCTATTTGGGTTTTTGTGAAATTTGGACTCGATAGCTGGCGCTGATTTCAAGATAGTAGGTGGTAATATATGCCGGATATTTTTCGGCACCGCAAATTCTACTATGCAATTGCAAAAATAAACGAACACTTTATGAAAAATATAATTTGAAATTAAAATTTCCTTGGCAAAATTGATTGAGTAGCCAGGATTTTGGATTGCAAATTGCTTGCTTGCTAGCCGATCGAGTATCTACCCCTACGATTTAAAATAAATTTTTACAAAAATAAAAGAGTACGCGAATACATTGATCGCAGGACGCTTAAAACTGCATACATTTTCAATTATTGATTGTGTTAGTTAAATATAATTCCGTTGTATTGTAAAATTAAGTGTTTCTTTCATAAGAAACCAAGCGATTATAGAGAAAATATTAATGCTGATCAACAATTATCCGAATTAAAGACACAAAGGCAGCGCAACTTACAACGTGAAATTTAACAAGAAAATATAACCGAAATTCGAAGAGCAAATAGAAATGTTCGAGCTGCGGCAAGAGCATCGAACGCTCAATACGAGCGGAACAGAAGAGCATTAGTAATTGCTTCAGTTCATCGTATTGCCTTTAGTTATGAAGCAGACATCGATTATTACGTCCATCCTAAAATTTTTATCGGTGAAATGAATAAAGAATGCAATTATTGTCATGCATTAAAATTTAAAAATGAAGCTCCTGGGATGTGTTGCTCTTCAGGTAAGTTTTTTTTTGACGTTAACCACCCCTTTCCTCATTTTTATTACGTCAAAAGTTCATAAAATATTATCTTAAAATATTTCAGGTAAAATTGTTTTACCAATTTTAAATCAACCACCTTAACTTTTAAAATCATTGATGACAGGAGTATCATGTGATTCAAAGCTATTTTTGTCAAAAATAAGGAAATTTAATCAATGTTTCCAAATGACATCTTTTGGCGCAAAACAAATCACCAATATTGATTCTCTTGGTCGTAATTTTGCATCAACTTTTAAAATTCAATGCCGAGTTTATCACCACATTGGATCAATGTATCCAATGCCAAATGAACAGGAAGTTCAAGGCATAACCGTAATTCGAGAGCATGAAATTATTAATACCATTCAACAATTTGTAATGGATGAAGTAATGGATGAAGTTGCTATTGTAATGGTTGGGGAAGCTTTTGAATCATGTGCCATAGTTATTAAGCGTAGAGATAACGTCATTCAGAAAAATGAAGACACTCATCGCTCTTACGATGCATTGCAATACCCTTTAACTTTTTGGGAAGGTGATAATGGATATCACATCAACATAAAACAAACAAATCCAAGAACTGACCAAAAAAGTTAGTGCTATGAATTATTACGCATATCGACTAATGATTAGATCTACTGAAGATAATCACATTCTAAAATGTAGACCTGCCTGGTCTCAGCTGTGTACCGAAAGCATGTAATACATTTATGAACGTACTGACGTACCAGATTTCGGCCGTTGATGATCCAATAGTCTCTGCGTGTGTATCCAAGTGTCTGCGTAATGCCACCATGCCGAGTGTTGCTTGAGCAATTATCATCAAACCGATCGGACTATTACGAGGCAATATGACGGGATGTTTGGCTGCGTAGGTCAAACAGCTATTCTGTAGACGACCTCCAACTCTTAATACATGATCTTCATCCAACAAGGGATTGAGGGATGCCAAGGCACCTTTAACGGGTAGATTATTGATTGGTGCAGCATCTAATTTTGCTTTGGAAATAACTTTGTTGCTCGTATTTTAACCAGAAAGTTAGAGCTGATTTTAGTTCGTCTGCAGATAGAAAATCTGATTTTTTGTTAAGTTATGTATGAGTACTTACATTATGTAGAAATCGTCGTATATATGCAATAATGCGGACCTTGCGACTTTGTTCGGCATGAATATTTGTGAATTAGGTTCCATGAATCATTTCTACACATCGTTGAGATAACGATTTTGCGTTCCTCTAAATCGATGTTTTGGTTTTGTATCGGTTGTTGATTCGGCCATTGAGAAGCATGTTGTCTCAACCAGGAGGGACCATTCCACCAGAGTGTATCAGCTTGTAATAAAGTAGGCGATATTCCTCTAGACGCGCAATCGGCTGGGTTGCGTTCTGTCGGTACATGCCTCGAATGACTAATGTTCACATTATGAATTTCAGATACTCTATTCGCGATGAACGGTTTCCATCGGTTGGGATGTCCACCAACATAGTACGACCGTGGTCAGTCCAGGCATGCATTGTGCATTGTTGATATGGTTTTATGGATGTAATCTTTCTGAATAGTTTCGCCAGCAAAACAGCTCCACATACCTCAAGCCGCGGAATTGACACCTGCTTAATTGGAGCCACCCTTGTCTTTGCTGCTATCAGCCCAATATGGTATATGCCATCAGAACCTAACGCACGAGAATAAATAGCGGCTGCATATGCGACATTAGACGCATCGCAGAAACCATGCAGCTCGCAGTGTTTGTTGTGCTTAGTGTTCAGCCACCTCGGGATTTTTATCCGAGATAATGATGACAGTCCACTTCGGTAAGTAAGCCGCGATCGTTGAAAAGAATCAGGTCCGGGATCATCCCAGTTTATGTAAGCCAGCCAGAGATTTTGCAGCATGATTTTAGGAGTAATGATGCACGGAGAAACCCAACTCAACGGGTCAAAGAGACGTGATACTTCAGCCAATATGGTGCGTTTGGTAATAGTTGGTTCACTCGATAAAGAAATATTATATCCAAATTCGTCTTTTGTGGGATTCCAAAATATACCCAGCGCTTTAACTAAGCCGTCGTTATAAATGTCCAATACTGACTTTGGATCGTGAAATTCACTAGGTACTGCTCGCAGAATATCAGCTTGATTTGACGACCGTTTGCATAATTCAAATCCACCTGAATTTAGGAGACTCCGTAGCTCTGATTGTAGTTTTAGTGTGGTTTCGATGGAATCAGCATTGCTCATTACGTCATCAACGTACATTTCGTGTTGAACACTTTCCGCTGGTAATGGGAAATTGTGTCTTTCGTCGAACGCCAGCTGCATTAACGTCTTAATGGCAAGGTAAGGTGCACTCGAGGTGCCATACGTCACTGTATTCAGATGATAATCAGTGATTGGTTCATCAGGGTTGAATCGCCAAACGATTCTCTGATAATCCGTATCATCAGGGTTTACTTTAATCTGCCGATACATCTGTTTTATATCCGCCGTGAACACAATCTTGTGTATCCGCCAATTCATTATAATGGATATCAATTCAGGTTGAAACGTTTCATTCAAAGATACACCATTGGACGATTTCCGAGAGCCATCAAACACCACTCTTAGTTTGGTGGTAGTGCTGCTCTGCTTGAAGACTGGATGATGTGCCATGTAAAATGCACGATTTCATGTACGGGTCGCTGATGATTTCCATGTGACGTTGATCTAGATAAACCTTCATGAATTTCGTATATTCTTCACGAAGATGGTTGTTTTTCCGAAACCGTTTTTCTGTTGATAGTAGCATGGCAATTGCTCCATTTCTCGAGTTACCAAAGGTGGTTTCATCTAGTCTAGAATTAATGAATGGAAGATTAACCGTATATTTACCTTCTGGCGTTCTACTATGCGTTTCCAAATAAAACTTTTCTCATGTCCGTTCTTCTGCTGAATGAACCCTATTTGCTAGTTCCTCAATTTCCCAGAATGACTTTAGTTGATTGGAAACATCAATGCATGAGTGAAAATTCAGTATACCAGCAGTAATCGATGGATTCTTGAATTGTCTAGTCTTGCCTGACAATATCCAACCCAATGTTGTGTTTTGAGCAGTAGGTGACTCATTGTGACCTTTAATAAGACCATCGAGTAGCAGTTTACCAAATACATCAGCCACCAGCAGTATGTCAATAGTGCTTGGCTTAAAATAAAATGGATCAGCGAGTGTTAAATTTGAAATGTGATCCCATGTGGAGGTTGACATTGTTTTGGATGGAAGGTGCGCAGTAATCATTTTGATCACGAGTGCTTTTGTTGATATTTTAAAATTGGAGCTTGTGTTCGACTGAATTTCGAGCTTCACAATAGAACTCGCCTTGCTGGTGGTCACTGAGCCAACTCCAATAATTGGCACCATAAACGAGGCACGCCTTAATCCTAATCTGTTGACTGCACTCTCGGTTGTAAACATCGCTTGAGAACCCTGATCCAATAAAGCTCGTAATGTTATCTGTGCTCCAAAAGCAGATTTGATTTTGACGAGTGCTGTTGCCAGTAAAATTTGCATATTGGTGGGCACAACATGAGCGCTGATTACCTTGACACTTGACGTAGACGTAGATTCGCCAGTTTGAGGTGGTACGTTTACAAATTCAGCTTTCGTAGAATTGTTATCATCAACCGGTGGCAATTTTGTAGCTTCGTGAACCATTGAGTGATGCTTCTGATTGCATACTGAACATCGTTTCGTGTTTCGACAATCATTCTTCGAGTGACCACTTCTCAAACAGTTGAAACATAATTGGTTGTCTTGTACTACCTTTCGACGATCTTAAATTTCCATTTTTTGGTCCTTCTGATCGTGTTACCATCAGTATTTTGCCGATATGTTTGCCAAAATCGAGAGTGAACGTCTACGATACATTCGTTTTAATCAGACAAAATTACGAAGCCACGAGTAAATCCACTTGCGTAATGCGGTAAATGGAAATGTATACAGAAGTATTAATGCCAATGACATCGGTATTACTGTGATTCTACCTTCATCATACATTAGCAGTCCACGTCATATGCAAGAGTATAATCAAGACGCTATGACTTTCGCTCGTCATTACGGAATACCCGATTTATTTATAACATTCGCATGCAATCCGAAATGGAACGATATTGTAGAATTATTAAAGCATGATCAAGAATCGCATGATCGACATGACATTATAGGACGAGTTTTTAAACAAAAGCTAAACTCCTTAATGGATCTCATTACAAATTATCATGTGTATGGGCAAACGAATTGTTGGATGTATTCGATCGAATGGCAAAAACGAAGACTTCCTCATGCTCGTATATTAATTTGGCTGACAAATAAAATAAGATCAATCGATATCGAATATGAATTCACCATGTATGATTTTTGGTAAATGTTCCAAAAGTTTTCCTAAAGATTTTACAATGCATACGATTACTGGAATTGATGGCTATCCATTATATCGTAGAAGATCCACTGAGAATTCTGGAAAGTCATTCACGATAAATATTCACAGAAATGAATTTGAAGTTTTATCAAAAACATTTAAGGCACGCATTAATGTTGAACTATATGCTCATCCGTAAAATTCATATTGACAAATATATCAACAAAGGAACTGACATTCAATATTGAGCGACAAGACAATTTAAATGACGAAATTTGAAGATATCAAACTGGAAGATATAACTATAAGCACCAGCGAGGCTATTTGGCGTATTTTTTCATTTTCAATGCACGAAAGAGATCCAGCAGTAATTTATATAGCGGTACATCTTCAAAATGAACAACGTGTCTGTTTTACAGACCAAAATATTGCACAGCGAGCTGCTTCTCCACCAAAAACTACTTTATCAGAATTTTTCAAAAATGTCAACAACAAAATTCATTTACACGTAATTTGCTGTATTCAGAAATGCCTCTACGAGGGATACAAAAAATGGAAACTTCGGAACTTCGACATCCTGGCATTTTTAAGTCAAATGTTTTAGGCAGAATTTACACCATTCATCCAAATCAAAAATAATGTTTCTATTTACGTTTATTATTAATTAATGTTCGAGGACCTACATCATTTAATAATTTAAAAACACTTAATGGACACCAACATGAAATATTTCACGCAGCATGTTTGGCTTTGAATTTATTAGAAGCAGATCTAGATTGGGATTCCACATTTAATGATGCAGTCATTACCTTATATCCAAATCAAATACGCCCATTATTCTATAGGAAATCTTCATAAATGCAATGTGAGTGAGGATATTCTTCACACATATCGCAGTATTCACAACGACAACACAATTGATTTCTTACCAATCACGTTCAATGACTGTTTAATTTGACTTGAGAGTATCTGCATGACTATTTCATATAAAAATCTTCAAACTTTAGGATTGTCATCACCTTCAAGATTAGCAAATTATCTTATTAATTATGATCTTTCACGAGAACAATCATACAATACGCTTGAGTTACTTAAATTTGTTCAAATTAATAAGCCAAAATTGATAGATGAACAAAAAATTATTTACGACAGAATTTTACATGCAGTTCAAGCCCAAACTGGGGCCTTGTTTTTGGATGCTCCAGGCGGATCTGGCAATATTTTCATGCTGCAACTTTGCTGCATGTAATATAAAAGAAAATTCAAATATGGCCAAAGTACTGCAAAAATGTCGCATTATAATTTTGGGACGAATGCACAATGGCTCATAAACATTCATTGGAGGCATTGGATCGAACATTAAAACATTTTAAGAACAACACAAATATTTTTGGTGGAACCATAATTTTACTTTCTGGGGATTTCAAACAAACACTACCTGTTATGCCACGATCAACATATGCTGATGAAATAAACGCATGCCTTAAATCTTCATCTTTTATGGCAAACAGTAATACCAATGAAATTAACCACAAATATGCGTGTACTTATCCAAAACGATCCTTCAGCTGAATTTTTTTCTACACAATTGCTTGACATTGGAAATGGAATAATTGCTGCTGATCAAATAACCAAAGAAATCGAAAAAAATTTGTTCCCCCAAGTTGATATACCGGGTGACTAACACGAAGTGTTACCAACTTCAGACTGTCATTGCTGTCAAACAAGTGAGGATAGAGCGCCCAAATTTACACTAATGACAGTTCATTCCATTGTTTACAAGCGTACAAAAGAATTTTAGTGGGAAATATTCAGAAAAAAAGTTATCCACAATGGAATAGAAGCATGATAGTGTGATTGCTCTATTTTGAACAACCCCAGCCGCAGCTTATTAATCAGTTAAAACATCTGCATGTGAATAAAATGTTTGTGTATCGCACCACAAATCGTTATAACGATACTGGCAGCATTGCAAAACGACATGGTGGTAGCGCCAGAAAAATGGGTCGTGAGGCGAACATTTCGCTCGAACGGATGCAGCACATATTGAAAGATCATCTTGGACTAAAGGCCTTGAAATTTCATAAAATGCATGGTCTCACCGATGCTCAAAAAAAAGTTAGAGTGAAAAGAGCAAAGGAGTTGTTACGAATTTGGTTTTCTCCGATTAGTCACCGTTCGTTATTGAGCAATATGTGAACAAGCAAAACGACCGGATTTACTTACCCGGCCGTTCTACTGAACATTTGGACCAACGGATTGCCACTCGAAACCAAGAGCCACCGATGGTGATGGTTTGGGCCACCGTAACGGACGAAAGCCGTTCACTGCTCATTTTTTTGGACCGTGGCATCAAGATAAATGCTGAAATTTATCGGAATCATGTGTTGGAGGGAGCGTTAAAGCATTTGGCATAAAAGCATTTCGGCCGCAGAGCCTGGACTTTTCAACAGGACTCGGCGCCGAGTCTTAAAGCGCGCGACAATCAAGATTGGCTGAGAAACAACGTTTCGCGGTTCATTTCCACTGCCCAATGGCCACCAAAATCACCGGATGTAAATCCGCTAGATTTCTCGGTTTAGGGTATTTTGAAAAGTAAGGTTGGGACAAAAAAATACCAAAGTGTCGATCATCTCAAGCTAGCGCTTCGACGGGAATTGGCCAAAATACTGCAGAGCCACTTTCGAGCTGCATGCAATAGCTTTGTCGGCCGCTTGAAGGCCATATTTGCGGCTAAGGGTAACCAAATTCAAAACTGCTAATGCAATTCGAAAATTTAAATATTTGTGAACATTTTCTACTTTGATTCAATAAAAATCATCAAAAAATAACTGTCGCGTTTTGTTTTGGTAACACTTCGTATCAGCCACCCTGTAAATCGATTGTATATACATACATATCAAAAAACGAGCCGGGCAACGCCGGGTAATATCGGCTAGTGATAAGATAAGTGTGAGGAAGGGTTGGCCCTATGGGTGTGGCGATTGCTCATTCCAGCCGCCCATTCATCCGAAATTGTCGCGGCCCAATTGCATGAACTGCACTACGAATTACTGCCGCAACCACCATACTCGGCCGAAATGGCTCCCTGCGATTTTTTTCTGTTCCCCAACCAGAAATGGCAGAAACATTGAGAAACGTGTATCGACCTACCTAAAAGGAGGTAACGTTGAAAAATAAAAATTTGAAAAACTTGCGTCTTCATTCCTAACACAGGGTACTTATTCATCAACTCTCGTCGAACTTTCCTAAAATTTCGCGAAACTTAATACCATCTAA
The DNA here is from genome assembly GCA_963691935.1 of Nephrotoma guestfalica. Classification (NCBI taxonomy): domain Eukaryota; kingdom Metazoa; phylum Arthropoda; class Insecta; order Diptera; family Tipulidae; genus Nephrotoma; species Nephrotoma guestfalica. The sequence goes on from OY829914.1 coordinate 222,951,517, forward strand.
CTATGCTTCAATGTCATATTTTTAGGGGTGACATGATCACAGCGAAACATAAAGGGTTTTCCAATAGGAATGATTTGATTTTTTAGTGACGTTTCGTCCATTTGTAATATGTCTTGATATGTAATTTTTTGTTTTATTGTATTCAGTATTGTTTACAATTTCATCATGGTGAGATATACGCAAGAACAACGTTTACAAATTATTCAGTTTTGTCATCAATATAATCGTTCTCCAATTGCAACTTTTCGGGCGTTTTTGCCATTTTATAGTCATAATAATCGTCCAAGTGTGCTCGCTATTCGTCGAATTGTTGAACATTTTGAGCGTACATTTTCTTTACATAATGTTGAAGTGCCAATAAGACAAAGATTCGCTCGAAGTAATGCAAATATTGCTGCCGTTCAGGCAAGTGTTGCTGAAGACCGCAATTTGTCGATTCCAAGACGGTTTCAAGAATTGGGACGTATAACATTGTTCTCACTCAAGAACTGAAGCCATTGGACCACCGTAAACAACGTGAATTTGCTGATTTTATCTTGGAACAACTTGAAAACGATAACGATTTTTTTAAGAAAATCATCTTCTCCGATGAGGCTCACTTTCATCTGAGTGGTGCGGTAAATAAACAAAACTGTCGATTCTGGTGCGAACAAAATTCACAACTTATTCATGAAAAACCATTACATTCACCTAAATTGACAGTTTGGTGTGGTTTTTGGTCTGCTGGAATCATCGGTCCGTATTTTTTTCGAAATGAAGCTGGTAACACCGTTACTGTCAATGGAGATCGGTATAGATCGATGATAACCAACTTTTTATGGCCGAAATTGAAAGAAGTTGATCTTGACAATATTTGGTTCCAACAAGACGGGGCTACGGGCCACACAGCAAGTGCAACAATTGAATTATTGCGAGAAAAGTTTGGAGATTCGATTATTTCAAGAAATTGTGATATTGAATGGTCTCCAAGAAGTTGTGATTTAACACCATTAGACTATTTCTTGTGCGGGGTTATTTGAAGTGATTGGTCTTTAGCAATAAACCAAACTTTCTTCAAGCTTTACAAGTCAATATTGAACGTGCTATTCGTGACATACGACTTGATTTAGTGGAAAAAGTGCTCAAAATTTGGTTCATCGAATTCGTTCCTGCAGAAGAAGTCGTGGAGCCCATTTGAATGACGTTTTATTCAGAACTTAATTGTATCGATTGTACTTCACAATAAATAAAAAACATTTCAATTTCCTTAACAATTAGTGCGTTTTTTTAAAGAAATCGTATCACTCTTATTGGAGAACCCTATATATGTTTGCTGTATCGTTACATAATTTTTATGTTACTTATAATCGCTACAGATTTATGTAAATCTTTGAAGAGTATACAAGTAAAACATCATCAGCTCAGTATAATTCGTCTTGTTCCGTATATATACAGACGACATAAAACTAGGTATGGTGTGGCATAAGAAAATAACGATCAACGTCAAAGGCAGCATTTTATCATGTTTCGTCTGTTTGTTTATTTATTTAGCTTTACATAAATTTTAATTGAAAATTTTCCAATGGAAATTGATTGAGTTTCCTTGACGCAGTACTAACGTGTACCCAACATGTTATTTGTTATGAGTTTTTGATAAAAAAAATGTATTTTTTTTTTCGATAAAGGATAAACATTGCGATAATGTCAATATAGAACGAAAGAAACTGTTTTTATACCGATTTCCTGGTATCTTGTTGTTGTTTGTTGTATTACACAATAACACCTGGAATTAAAATCATAAGGGACGAGGGTCGTCCTAATTAATGAAACATTCCATTCCGTTATCGTATTAGTTTAGCCTTTATCGTATTTTGAGGTTTGGTGAGCGCCTCTATCCGATAAACTGTATATGATATTTTCTATTTTATACATCCGGAAAATTATTTTTTTTGCCCGGCAACATATACATATATGGTATATGTATATATAAAATTAATACATACACAGAAGACAAATAGAATTTGAAGTTGAGTTCCACGAATTTTTAATTAGATTGCGTGCCTTATTAGATTGTTTTTCCATATAATTGGTGTATACACATGGGAAAATTATATATATTTTCTAATGAATTCTTTCGTTTGGTTTTCCAACAATTGGAAATGTAGAATAAAACCTAGAAGCATACAATTTATGGTATTTAATTTGAATGCTATTTATTATCTAGAATGTAATGTACATTTTAATTTCACTTAAAGCTGCTCAACTTATGTTGTTCATATTATGTAAGATTACACAGATATATATTTGCATTATCGCCCATACCGAGAATTTATCCACACATGGAACGGATCGAAATGGGACAAAGTTGCATGAACTTTTTGTTTATACGCATACTCAAAGCCTAACAAGACACACGAGACAATCTGTGACACAAAACAAACAAACACCTTCATCTTATCTATAATATCGAATAAAAACAATATGTATGGATAACGCCTAAATTGTTTCTAAGCAAATATTTTCACATCACGATTTATTGCTGTTGTTGTGAAGCTAGGTAGGTAGTCCAACAAACACCTGAATTTTTAATAACCGCATTGAATAATTAATATTAGCTAAATTTATTGAATTAAAGTTGTGTAATCGGACAATGGATATATTCTTGTTGTTGTTGTCAATTTAAAAGTTTTGTTGTTGTCAATCGTTTTGATCATTAATTGTTTTTCTATTATGACGTGCTATTCCTCCAAAATAACGGAACTTTTAGAACTCTGTAATTGTAATTTGTTCTTTTCCATAAAGAATAATCAAATTATTAGAGAAATAATGAGCGATACTTAAATAAAAAAAATGGCGGGGTGTAATTGTTGTGGCCAATACCTAACTTGCATAAATTTCGAATACGCCACACTTATTGCAAAAAATTGAACCAATCGAATTTAATGGTTGTGAAATAGTCAACGCCACAATTGTTTGTAAAGGGTGGTTAAATTTTAAGGGCCGACGTTGAATGTAAACCACACCTAAACGTTAAGTTTTTTTCTGCATTTAATTTGGTATTTCTCAATTTCAGACTAACTCAATTTGAACCATGGAAAGATACACAATCGAGCAACGCGTTAAAGTTATTCAGGCATATTATGAAAATGGGCGTTCAAATCAAAATGGACATCGTCCAAATGCGCGTACAATCGGAAAAATCGTGCAAAAATTTGAGCAAAACGGGTCTGTAGGAGATTTTAAAACACCAGTGCATGTTCGTACAGCTCGAACAGCAGAAAATATTGCTGCTGTTCGCGATAGTGTGGCTGAAGAGCCGTCCACCTCAACTCGTCGTCGTGCCCAACAATTGCACCTCTCACGCTCGTCGTTGATGAACATTATGCATAAAGACTTGCATTTACACGCTTATAAGGTGGAATTGACTCAAGAACTAAAGCCTCTTGACCATTCCAAACGTCGACAATGGTCAGAATGGTGGCAAGAAATGGCAACAGTGGATGATCAATTTTCGAAGAAAATCATCTTCAGGGATGAGGCACATTTTCACCTCAGTGGAGTCGTCAATAAGCAGAATTGCCACATTTGGGCGAATCATAATCCAAGAGTGATTGTTGAAAAACCAATGCACCCACAAAGAGTCACTGTTTGGTGCGGTTTATGGGCTGGCGGCATCATCGGGCCGTATTTTTTCCAAAATGAGGCCGGTCAGGCAGTTACTGTGAATGGTGTTCGCTATCGTCAGATGATAACGAACTTTTTATGGCCCGAATTGGAAGATATGGATGTGGGCGATATGTGGTTTCAACAGGACGGTGCCACTTGCCACACAGCTAACGAAACAATGGCTCTTTTGCGCGACAAATTCAATGGCCGTGTTATCTCACGTAGTGGCGATGTCAATTGGCCGCCAAGATCATGTGATTTGACACCGTGGGACTTCTTTCTTTGAGGTTATTTGAAAGAAAAGGTGTACGTCGATAAGCCAGCAATAATTCAAGAGCTAAAGGATGAGATAGTTCGGCACATTAACGGCATAGAACCTCAATTATGCCTAAGTGTCATCGAAAATTTGGACCATCGGGTGGAGGTGTGCCGCCGAGGTTGCGGCGGCCATTTGGCCGATATTTTATTCCATACATAATTGAACCATACCATATTATCATAATAAAAAGAATTGACAATAATTTCCTAAATAATTTGTGTTTTATTCAAAATCAACATCGGCCCTTAAAATTTAACCACCCTTTACTTCACACAAATTTCGTACTGATCTAAGCAAAAAGTAAAAATTTAGTTGAACAATTCTATTTAATCCAAAAACTTTATTTGCCATTTTTCTTGTTATTTAATGATAATCCACGTAAAAAATAGAAATTAAAAAACTGTCTACGTAATTCTAAAAAGAAGATAAACAAATTACCAAAATTGTTTGTACCTCATGTTTTTGCACCACAATTGTTTGTACGCAAAACACCGGCTATCGTAACGGGAATACTAGGCTTTTTCACGTTTTTTTCATGAATATTGCATGTGCTGATTTAAGCCGACTGCACGAGTGCGAGCGAAAATTAAAATTTTTAGATCCGCACGCTAAACCAGTAAAGGGTGCTGCACGACTGTGAGATTTTACCCGCACGCACAGTCTAGTTTTTGCTTAATAAAATTCGTTTACATTATTGACGTTTCCGTCATTCGATTGAAACTGCAGAAACATAAAAATCCCAAAGTGAGCCCTTATAACCATCTAGCCCCTCCTCCTCGCCTCCGGTAATCCTGAAACCTATTGGTATGTTAATTTTGAACGCTTCCATCAAGAGTTTTGGGATTCCATTATGACACCAGCGATCGAGCGAAAAATCGATTGCCTTGGTAGAGCAATAGCAATTCGTCGTATAAATTAAATTCAATTCCGTATGTACAAATCAATGTGATAAAAAATCCAAAAATGGTGATATAATTAGAAAACCTACATCAGTACATACCGATTATTATGGACGATCCGATGAATTTTCTTATTAAAGCCAAACATAGTGGACGCAGTCAATATCGTAGACATGAACGCGGGATTTGGGCAATTAACTGTATTAAGAATATAATTGATGAAAAATTTGGCACAAAATCTGCGCATATCTTTCGAGATGTTAAACAACAGAACTATAAAGAGGCAAAACATTTAACGTATCGAGTGATGAAGGAAACCTTTTTGCAGATACACGCTAGAACGGGATTCTGAAAATTTCGACTGCGTTAAAAATTTGTATATAGTACCGAAGTCGGTCTAGACGACACAATAATTTTATTATTTATTAAAAAAAAAATTTAATGACAAATACTTGCCATAAAATAGCAAAACGCTTGCCCAGTTACTTTTTAAGCAACATTTTTTTGTATCTGCAGGTTGGTCGTCTGCAGACCAGGTAGCGCAAAGATAAAAAAATTTAAACTCGCAGTGGAATTTTTCTATGGAAAAAAATGATGGAAACATATTTTCTAGCGATTTTATTGGTTTAGCGTGCAGATCAAAAATTATAAATTTTCGCTCGCACTCATGCAGTCGGCTTAAGAACGCTTGAAAATATTTCTCCTTCATTTTTTTCCATATAAAAATATAAAAATTCCCCTGTGAATGGGAATGGTCCGCAGACGACGAACCTGCAGATATAAAAAATGTTGCTTAAAAAAGTAAATGGGCAACATTTTTGCTATTTCATCACAACTATTTGTCATTCAATTTTTTTCTTGCGTGTTTGGCTTGTGTTCGCCAAATTTTCATAAATGAAGGGAATAAAAATGCCTAATTTGATTTGGAAATCTTATTTATTGATGGCGTGAATATGAAATAATTGTAATACAAATATTGTATCGTCTAGACCAACTTCGGTGCTGTACAAATCGTTAACGTGCAATCGAAATGTTTTCTGAATAAACCGTTCGGGCGCCGTCAACGTTTCTAATATTTGCAAGAAGTTTTTCTTCAATAATCGGCACGTTAATAGCTTTGTCTCTTCATATATCTGTTGTTTAACAACTCGAAAGATACGAGCAGCTTTTATGCCAAATTTTTCAAAAATTGATTAAATTCATTAAATCCCGTTTTCATGGCCGACATATTGACCAGATTTTCTAATCATATCAGCATTTTTGGATCATTTATCACACAGTAATTTCTACGTACGGAATTTGATTGCTAAAACGTTAAAAACCGGTTAAAATTATCTAGATTTATCGATTTTTACAATGAGTGAAATTATTGAACAAAAATGTTCTATTACATTTTGTGTGCGGAATCAATTTTGTGGTGCTGAAACGTTCAGAATGTTGCAAAAGGCCTTCAGTGATAATTTTATGTCGCAGCAAGTGTTTTTGATTGGTGCAAATTGTTCAAAGAGAATCGAGAACGTGTTGACGACGAATCACGTCTAGGACGGCCATCAACATCAACTGATGATCAACACGTTAATAAAATCAAGGAATTGGTGCTCGAGAATCGACGATTAACAGTCAGAGACCTTACTGGCATTGTTGAAATGTCGGAAGGATCAGTTAAAACTATTTTGAAAGATTATTTGGGCCTAAGAAAAGTAAAGCACGATTGGTTCCAAAATCACTAAATTTTTTGGAAAAAAAGCGTCGCGTTGACGTCTGTGAAACAATGCTTTCCGACTACCGATGAGTCTTGGATCTACGCTTACGACCCGGAAACAGACGATCAATTGGCCGAATATCGTGCTGAAGGTGAGCCGAAACCGAAAAAACATGTCAAAGCAAGTCAAAAATCAAAGTGATGTTGGCAGTTTTCTTCGATTATCGAGGTGTGGTGTCAACAAGGAATACTATTTGAGTATTATGCGTCGTTTACACGAAACTATTCGTAAAAAGTGGCCGGAATTATGGGTCGACAACTCTTGATTTTTGCACCACGATAATGCACCTTCTCATACTGCATTGGTTTTACGTGATTTTTTCGCCAAAAATTCCACCCATATCGTTCCGCAACCACCGTATTCGCCTGATTTAGCTCCGTATGACTTCTGGCTGTTCAGCAAACTCAAACGACCGCTCCGGGGAAACCGTTTTGAGTCAATTGAAAACATTAAACGTGAATCGCTACGCGCATTGGAGGCTATTCCGGAAATTGACTTTAACAACTGTTTCGAGGATTGTAAAACACGTTGGCACAAGTGTATTGAGGCCGGTGGGGATTACTTTGAGGGGGACGAAATAGATTTGGAGAAATAAATAAAGAATTTTAAAATTATGAACAAAGTCTTACTATTTTTTGTCCACAGTATAGCAACTACGGCCTTTATATTATAGCCAACTTTTTTTTGATTCCTTCTCGAATTATTTCAATATTTAGTCATTCTAAAGTGACTATAAGGCCTCCAGTTGTATCTCCGTTAGTGGCAGGCGAAACACGAATCTTATTCTTTTTAGTTTTTTGAAATAGAAGTTCATTTTCGCAGATTTCTTCGTCCCACTATGCCCTCTCACTATTGGATAAGTTGTATCGATTTGGGTTGGAACAGAAATCACTCAGCCAAAATCAGTTTTGATGGTGTTTGGCTTGCCCTTTGATATTTTATCACTGATTAGATCATCGTAAACATCGCCCTCAATAAAAATATTCATAGAGGCACGCGATTCGAAATTTGGTCAGCTAGGACTACCAATTTTAGTTGGTTTTGGCTTGATTTGATGTGCCGGGCCCTCTATGATTAAAGTATGTAAGCTATTGTATGTAAGCCATTACATGCGCACTTGGCAAAAGTTTTCATTGCAGCATGACACTCGTACTGAGTGAAAATCTGTTTCCACTGCTACCTCCATTTCTTCTCTCCTACTTTCCTACCGTATTATAAATTAAATAAAGCTTCGATTTTTATTACGGCTCTTTCTATCAGTCAGTTTTGATCTAGTCTTCTTCGTATAAATCATTCCTCAGATCAAAATTACATCTTTAAAGAGAATAAATAAAATGTCGGTATGTGTTGTCTTTTCAAGGGCATTATCGATAATCACCTGTGCCGAACGTCTCGTATACCTTCCAAATATTAACTGTATACATGTTGACAATGGGATTTGTATTATTCTACACAGGTCTCGGTTAACTTTGTTTGAAATTGTTAGTTTATTTTTCCGTGAAAGCCAACCAAACAGGTGCAGACGGACAGTCGTTTAGACAAGCTAACAAAAAGTTTAAAAACACTTGATTATGGCTAGTTATCTCGTAAGAGAAGAAAACCTTTCATTTATTTCAAAATTACAGAAAGGCACAACACATTAATTTATCTGTATAGATATTTGACACAATAAATGTTTCGTACTCAAATTGCATGTTGAGCCCATATATATTTAAGAGCTTACAGTATTCACTTTTATTGTGGTGATTCTGCAAGAACCAACTAACCTAAATGAACCATATTTTAATCTGTCAAAAATGGTATATACATAGTCATATTCAGCATAGCCAAACTTTCGAATTTCGCCGGATATCCTTGCCAACATTTGCTGCACCCGTCTATGTTACAATAAACTAAAAGGTTATCTCACTTACAAATTGGAACCCAGTTGAAAATTTGTGAACATTCACGTGAATAAATTTTTACGAAAGACATCGTAGCTTTTCCCTAATTGACTAATTTATGACAAGTCACATTAGTTTATCAAATGACTTGTCCAAGAACAATCAACTTTAGACGACAAGTGGGAGACATGTCATATACCTTTCTTCTTTCGAAACAATATCTTAAGGGAAACATGGATGACATGTCTTCGACCTTTCTCATTCTATCAAATACTTTTTAAAATGGCGTAGATACTTTAATAAGCAAATTTTAAACATAAGTACACATTTTGTAATTGTTTTAGTAGGAATATGTAAAGTTCAGTCATCAGGAAGACCAACACATGTACCGGAAACGTGGTTTTAATGTTGTCTAGGGCAACAGCTTAATATTATATAAATTATTTTCTTCAAAATAACTTAAGAATATTATTCTTTTAAATAAAATTGGACATGTTATATGGAAATGTACAACACATCATACAATAGGTCTTGCCACGCGGGACTCAGACATGCCATTTACCATTCATCTAAGATATATCAAATACAGTTTGTTTCAGACATGTCACATTAGACTCGTCTACGACTTCTCACATACGATTTATCTCAGGCTTGTCGTAAACGATTCATATCAGTCAAGTGGCGTCATGGTGTTACGGTAGACAGTCATTGTTTCGGTAGACAGTCTTATATGTTGTTTCGGTAGACAGAAATGTTGTTCAATTATTTATCAAGGTTTATCAAGACGTATCAAGATCTTTAAGGTGTAAGAAATGTAATTATAAAGAAGTAATTTCTCTCTAAACTATTCCACACTATTAGGGATTATAACACATTTAGTTCCACCGGTGTGAAGTTTTTAACGAAAAGTGTAGCTACACAAATTAACAAAAAGTGGAGCTTCTAAAAAGTGGAGCAACTAAGTGTAAATAGTACATCTTTATTACAAAAAGATCGTGAATAATTTGTATTTCATGCAAATACCGGGATCAAATTTTATCATAATAATTCTAGTCTAAAAGTTGGGGTTATTACGAGTAAAAAAATTAATTCTTTAAATGTTTCAAATGATATACATATGTGACACTATGGCCGATTAAAAAACTCAGAGATGTACCAAGTAAATGCATATGAGGTCTAATAGTAAGCAAATTGAGCTGTTCAAAACAGTTTACTAAATTAAAATAAATAGTTTTTGAACGGTTCCACACAAGAATTAGGATATAAATTTCATAAAAATCCAAATATTTTTCAAAATATTTGCTACACTATGGTCGATACAGAAAAACTCATATATTTTTTGAAAGTGGATGAATCGTCCTGTTCAAAACAGTTAACAACGTGAACATAAAAAGATTTGGGGTTGCTTCACGACAATTTTTAATTCGGTAAATTTAATGAATATTCTAATACTCGTCAAAATACCTGCTATTGGCCAGACACATCTCAGATATTTGTTTATAAATACGAGTAACTGGATTGTCCTACAATTTTAATCATACCGGATACTAAATTTAAAAAAAAATCTGATCTTAAATAAAATCACTGGCCATTTTACATTTTTACGTAAAGTATGGTAATCATGAAAAATTATGAAATCGTGTTTTGTGCAGATATCGCACAAGTCAGAAAAGGTTTTTAAAAATCTCTGTGATTGTGACTCTGTGTGCGGTGCCGCGCAGACTAAATAGGAGCAAGTAGGTCATTCTTAGGTTACAGAACATTGATTTTATTGGTTCTTAAAATGCGATACATTGAACATCTTCAACAATCTTGCCCTTATACCGCGGTGCATCGATGGAAAGCAGATACTGTAAAACTTTGTAAACATAAACAAATTACGGCAATGTCAAATTTACAAAAAAACACAAAATTAAGCCACTCACACCGTAGTTCAGTAGCTTATATATTTCATTTACCTTATCGTGGCCAAAACAATTAATCATCACGTTGTAATCAAGTAACTTGTAAATAAACATTTTTTATTGCCAGAAATGTGCGCCAAAAATAATATGACAGATATAGCAGAATTATTCAGAAATTAATTTTATAAAATATAAAATACAAATTTTTATTTCACCGTGCTTCTTCTACGTCAGTTTCTGAGTAATGTTTAATTAAAACACGGGCCTGAAATATGTTTTAACAAATAAAAGCGACGATGTGCAGGACTTTCCCCAAGATTTGTGATTTTCGTGGTAATTTTAGTCTACTAAAGGCGTATAGTAAATTTTCTGCCTGTTGAATTTTTCGTAGAAGGATGAAAATATGCGTTGACGTATTTTTGATTGAAAATTATTTGTGGAACGGCAATTCGAAGAATACAAATTGTTTTGTTTAAAAGCTCTTAGTTAAACTCGGCTCTATGAGGAGATCTAAGTTAGTGGAAATTGGGATAGACGACAAATAATTTTTTGTCCAACCTAGGCAAACGATATTTTTGTTTAACATAACTGTAAATTTTAAAAACACAGCTCTCTATTTTTGTGTATTACCACAATTTTGTTGCTATGTATAATACTTTAAGGAGGAAAATCTCACTCCCTTTGTAAAAAATGTATATCACGACAACGTAATAAATTTAATCGAATCCAAAAATATTACAAAAAATATACTTTGCACTTTCTGATCGGCCGATAGACTTTTAACCAAAACATTTTCATTTTATGTACATTTCATGAACTCTCCAACTAATTGACCCATAAAAACAATCAAAAACCCGACAAAAAAATACAAGAAAATATAGGACCACTAAAAGCTTATATCATAATATGCATAAAAGGTTTTCCTTTTTTAACGAAAATAATAAAAAATTACAAAATCTGCCTACCACCCATTTTATTATTATTATTATTATGATGTTCGAACCACATTTACATTTTTAACTAAAAGCCCCCGTCTTAATATATAATATGGAGAATCGACTAACAACAAAAAGGTAAACCTATAAAACGAAACAACCACCTGTGTGTACCTCAAAGAAAATAAATACAACAACAATATGGATAAATACCTTTGTATACCATTTTTTGTTTGTTTTATAATGTTGTATCTTCAAACGAAGAAAATATGGGCGTTTTCTTTAAATCACAAAAACAACAACAATAAAAGATTTATTTTTATTTTTTTTTGCCTTCAAAGTTCAAACACTCGCGATATCAGTTGGATTTTTAAAATTAGCGTTTTTCCAAATATATACGCGCGAGTTATATTTTTAGCCCAAATAGAACACAAAAGGACTTGTTGATTTGAAGTTTGATTTTAAAATATACTTTGTCGAGATATAAATAGAAAATAATAAAACAAAAGTTTTTTCTATTTTCTATTATCCTTTTTTTATATAAGATTTTCACACGCAATGTAGTTTCGGATATTTTTCATTTCTGCTTCGTTTGATTAAAATAAAAACTCATAACAATAAAAATATTATCATACATGAAAAGCTTTGATTTATAAATTTGGATTTGAAAGCACAAAAAGCTTTTTAATTATTAAACTTTATGCGGTGATTTGCTTTTTCAGCGCAAATGAGTTTATGTTGTAAGAGCTTTTAACGTTGTTCTCTATGACGTACGAATTTTAAATGATTTTATGGAAGATAGAAGGGTATTGTAGGGGGATTACCTATTTCGCGTGAATATTAAATTTCTATTTTTTATTCCCGTTTATTTATGCAAGCGGAAGTTTTCATTGAGTTCAGAACTCAAATACGAGTATTATAGCCATAATACGATTTTATTATATAACTTAATTTTTCAGCTTAAGCCATCAAAACAATTTAACTCGGTTAGAGCGTCCATTTAGTTCAACGAGTACAACAAGCACATTTAGTTTATCTAATCTAAACAGTTTATTCAGTCTGCTAAGTCTATTCAGCACAGCAAGTACTTCCAGTATATCTAGTACATCCAGTACATCCAGTACATCCAGTACATCTGGTACATTCAGTACTTCCAGTACATCCAGTACATCCAGCACATCCAGTACATCCAGTACATCCAGTACATTAAGCACATCCAGTGGATGTACATCCAGTCCATTCGGTACATCCAGTACATCCAGAACATCCAGTACATACAGTACATCCAGTACATCCATTACTTCCAGCACATCCAGTACATCCAGTACATCCAGTACATCCAGTACATCCAGTACATTTAGCACATCCAGTACATCCAGTACATTTAGCACATCCAGTACATCCAGTACATCCAGTCCATTCGGTACATCCAGTACATCCAGCACATCCAGTTCATCCAGTACATCCAGTCCATCCACTCCATATAGTCCATCCATAACTAATAAAATTATTAGAATTATTTCTGCTGACCTCGATGCCCGTTTTTACGGGACAAGTAATAATAAAATAAAATCAAAATTGTAATAAATTAAGAATTAATAAAATATTAAATTAATTGAAAAGTGCGAATAAATAATATTGGTGTGGTGGTGTGCGATGGAAACATTTTTTTTGTCCGAGTAACATAAGCTGTCACCAACGTGTGTGATAAAAATAATTTTTTAGGCGAGCATAATAAATCCGCACCCATGCAGCAACAACAATATGGACCAATTTTTGCCCCCACAAATGGCGATAGAGCCGCACGAGGGAGCCGAATAGCAGCAAGAAGCACACCCAACAGCACATACTGGAGCCGCAGAGGCGATAACAACAGCGGTAATAACAACAGCAGCAGCAAAAAAACAAAAACAACACACGGTTGCAACAAATTTAATTTTTTTAATTTATCGTTTTTTATTTTTGTGTAAATAAGATTAAATTTCGTTTGTATTTTATTAAATGGGCCATGCAACTTACATGACGATGATGTGAACAACACCAACTTGCTCGTATTTCGTTTTCGTATGTGGTGCAGTGAAAATCACCACCATGTCCACTTTCGTTTTCTTGCGTGGACCATGCAACTCTCATGATTCAACATCTAACCAATATCGAGAGATTAGAACAATCTGCTATGAACGATACATGAACAAATAAACTGGGGAACACTCATTCGCGATCGGCAAGTCTCTACTTACACCAATCAGGCATGCAGTTCGCGCTATGCACTAAGCTTTTGCAACTCTTCAGCTCACATTGTATATCGTCGATCAAACTCGCAGATTGTATAAGTCCAAAATCTAGTTTTTTCAGGAAGCGAAAAAACCTCCTGAAACTTTAATTTACAATGAACAATCATTTATTTTTCATCCAACCATTTCAGTTGGATTCTTCCTTCTATTTGTATCCATCGAATCTGATCAACAGTTGCATCCCCAATGGCTTTTCCTAGTCTGATAGATTTATAATATTGAATCGAACTGACATTTCGATTTAATAAAGAAGGTGTGATCCAAATATTTGACGGCGTACGGCCTAGGCTTTAGACTAGCTTCCCCACAGATATCAACATAATCAGCTGGGACATTGATTGTTTTAGTTTTCATTTGCTTTTCAATGACAGAATGCATGGAGTCAACTTCCTTTTGTGTGTGACCTTTTTCAAGAATTTTTGGAGGATGTTTTACATTTAGTAGTACTGTGGTCAAAATAAAGTGCGATAAAATGGTTGAAAATTCATTTGATCCAAAGCCCCCTTCTCTTTCGTGCCAGATAAAACAAAACCCGTCATTGGTTTTCAAGTTATACATTGTGAATGTTGTGCACCATTAACTTGGTTTTATAATAGAGGGATGCTATATTCGATTTCGGACATAGCAAAACACTCATAAGTTAGTAAGTTCATGGTGAACACATTTTCAATGTTGCTGTCTCTATTCTTTATCTTTTCTATCTAATTTTTTTTATTGGTGCGCTTCTCATAAATAGCATCTTTAACATTTTTAGTTGTGTGGCCCACGTAAACATCGCATTGGTCCTTTATTGGCTGATATAAACATAAATTAAGTCGCTCAAATAAATTGCAAAATGCTGTTATTGAAGCTGGCCAGTCGGGTTCTAAATACATCTTGCTGGTTGATGCTCGGCAATAGTGTGATTCCTTTTTTGCCAAACAAGGAACGTCGTAAACAATCTTTTACAAGTTTCGATTGTGCTTGGAACATAGCAAGCTCAACTTTATCATTATTTGAGATAACAGGCTCACATACTTCTTCGTTTTTGCCATTAATCCAGTTTAGAATGGTGCTATTGCTCATACCAAGGGTACCAACAAACAAATTTTTGCACACCCTAAGTTGGTATTATTGGATTTTCTTAAAAAATATTTGAACGAATTTGATCGCCGCGAAATGCCATCCTCATTATTTAACCGCAATCGGAGCCTTTCCTTTTCTGCTATCTGTATTAGCCCCTTTACAAATACAATTTTTTCACCCTATGACAAAGCCAAAATTCAATGTGCAAGCTATACCACAAGACACACATACACATACACTCACCAATAATAATTTTGCTTATTTTGATAAACCAAAAATATTTTCTGCGAAGAAATTATACAAATCAGTTTTTGAGAGGCCACCGCGGCATGCAATTCGTAATTTTAATTATCAAATAAATAATTCAGTGGGGTATACTCGTGCAGAGTTTCGTGCTTGTGATCTAAACAATTGCAAAAATTCAGAATTATGTAACTAAATTTTATCACAAAGTGTTTAGTGTCAAATGAAAATTGCTTGGTGACAATTTTCTGGTTTGAGATAAAATCTCAAGGTAAGATTTGAGTAACTTCCGTATAAAGAAGATAGTTCGATCGTATGGTGTCTATATGGAAAATGAACCACGAACTGGACATGTAAACAATTTTCATCTATTTAGTGCATCCGTGAATTAATAAAAGTGTTTCTGTATTTCGGTTGTGTTTAGTTTTGCGCTATTGGATTTTAGTGTTGTGCTAGTGAATATGTTAGTGGTCAAACAATGTTTTAGCTATGCCTTTTGTGAGCTTATAGGTGAGTTTTTTTTATTACCATATTTTTTCTAAATAAAGATGGTTCGCTTCGCACACATTCCTTTAAATTAATATATTGAACATTAAGTCACACATCAATCCTCGCCAAAAAGGGGGTCTAATAGATTTATTACCACTAATCTCTTCAGAATTTCATAATTTCGACAAAAATTTAAAATCAGATGATGCACCTGGCATCCACTCTGCCAAATTAAAGAAACCAACAAAAATTTTAAATATTGGAATTTTATTTTGTACCAAACTAACTTAAGAAGATTTTAATAAAGTAACTGCAGATTTAAAACTAAAATCTCACCGGACCAGGTTTTAAAATATATCAAAGGTAATTCACATTTTTCAAATAGCTATGATATAAGGATTATAGCTGGTTTCCCCCTTGTGGCTTATCAAATTCATCATAACACTCACCTATATCCAAAAGCACAGGTCTCTAGAATTTACCACGTTTTATTAGGCTTATCGAAACATAAAAAATGTTCTCCTGTAAAATATATCAAAAGTAGTTATTACCTTTCATATCTTTACCACAGATACACAAATCTGGCCAAATTATTATCACCTCATACGAAATTCATGGTAATGTGATTTTCAAAGCCCGAACAGCAACCTTTTGTATAGTTGACACGTCATTAAGATAGATATCGACCAATCCAAGGAATATTTGCAATAAAAAGTTAATATACCCTGAAAAGACGCCTTTTATGAGTCATTAATAGCTGAGAACCCTTTTCGACAAAATATGAATTCCGAGTATTTATTGTCCTGTTAATTAGTTTGACCTCCGAATTGTTTTGATTTTATTACAACTAGGTAGTATTTAAGGATTAGTATTTTACTGAAGAATTTCAGTCTCGTTTGTGACTTTGAAATTGAAAGTGAAAGTGGTTTTTGTAATATTAGTATTGTAAAATTCACAATGGATAAAGCAAAGGACATTAGTGTTGTAACCAGAGCCAAAATTTCGACGTATTTGGAAGGAAGCCTGTATAAAACAGAAACAGGAATGAGCCGCAAAAATTAAGAGCTCAGTCTTCAACAAGCCCCAGAAAAAGAGGAAAATGTGGTCGCAATCGTAAAACAACAGTCAGCAAGGACAGATTTTTAATGTGGAAAGCTAAAGAACAGTGAGACGTAGACTTTTTCAATATGGGCTTTGTGTAAGACGACCTCGCCAGAAGCAAAGATTAAACGCTAGGATGATACAACAAAGAAAAACATGGCAACTTTGACACTACCAATGTCCAGGACCGTTTGTAGATCAAAAGGAGAAGAATATTTACCTTCCTGTGTACAACGCAGGTCGAACAACCATAGTTAGAGTCATGGTTTGGACAGCAATTTCAGCAAAAGAACTCTTCCCGCTTTATGTAGAAAACGGGATGACGAATGCGAACCGATATTTAACACTGTACTGCAATCAAAACTGATACCGACCAACTGCATCCAAATCCTTGAGTAGCCAGCAAATAGCCCAGATATGAATCCCATCGAAAAAAGAATTCTTAAAGAAAAAGTAGCAGAAAAGTGCCCGCGCACCAAATCACAATTGATCGAAGCGATGAATAAAGTCTGGGAAAATGACGCCGCTCCACTCACCAAAGCCAGAAATGCAATAGGTGGAATGCCCCGTAGGATACAATTATTAAAAATGCTACAGGAATATGCACCAAGTACGCAATAGTTTTCCAAATATCTAAATGTGATAATAATTTGGCCGCATTTGTATATCAACGTAGTTAATTCGTAAAATTGGAAAACTGTTTGTGTATTTTGCACAAAAAGAAACTGCCAAAATTACGGATATAGAGGACAAATGTGCACACTTCCTCGTTGTTATGCCCATTAAATATAAATGTTGATTGTATTTGCAGTACCCACACACACGCATACACACGAACAAATATCTCTTAGTCGTTCGTAGTAGATTGTTGCCGATGGAACCAAAATTCTTAGTACTGTACGTAGAAAACAAATATTTTTAGCTTACACTTTGAGGTATGCGCGTTATGTCGTCAATTTGTATAACAGTATTGTACCTACATATGTATATGGTTTGAGTCGAATTAAATTTTTAATTAAAGATGATTTGAAAACATAATAACAACAGCAACACCACCGAGGTAAAGAAAAATCGAAGGCAATCAAGCCAACAAAAAAGAAAATTTCATTGAAAACGGGAAAAAATAATAATAGTAATACATAAAAAAAGAAAATTCTTTGGTTGTTTGTTTCGTATTTTTTAAGTGGAATGACGTCATTCGGAAAATGAAAAAAAAAAACAAAAGAAAACACTGTTTTCCTAACAAGGAAAATGGATAAAATGTAACATAATAATAATAATACCTTTTATTGTGTTCTGCTCTTCCAAAAAAACAAAAACAAACAACAAACGGAAAATTTCACCGAAATAACAAAAGTATTTGTGAAGTAGTGGAACAGTAGTAGTGTGTAATAGTAACAATAGGAATCATATAGTCATAATAAAAGGCTGCACATTTTGAAATTATTTAGGATACTTAAAATTTTTGAACTTGATACGTTTTGATATTATTTTGATTTGGATATTCAAATTATAAAGGTAAGAGCACGGTATATGAGTGTACGTCTACCATTATAGTTATTTTATGAGATGTCAAACAATTTCAATTGATATGGGTTCTTTTACATTTTGATTGGATCTTACACACAAACATTTCATTTACATCTTGAATTATGTTTAATATTACTTGTTATGGTTTTTACATGAAACCGAATATGTTTTACATTTTTGAATCATAATGATATTATACTCATAGCCACATATCAGTTAAGGCTATATGGTACTGA
Organism: Nephrotoma guestfalica; assembly: GCA_963691935.1. Taxonomy (NCBI): domain Eukaryota; kingdom Metazoa; phylum Arthropoda; class Insecta; order Diptera; family Tipulidae; genus Nephrotoma; species Nephrotoma guestfalica. Next base: position 222,969,823 of record OY829914.1, read on the forward strand.
GAAAAACAAACTTCTTTTATAGTATCGAAATATTTAAATGCCCCTAAATGTATGTACTGGTTTGTTTCTTTAATGAGTTTGAGTACCATAATTTCGTATAATTTGCTTACTAAACTTTACTCATATTGTTTATATGTGTAAAATTATTTAATAAATTTATTATTTTTCATTATTGCTGATCTAAACATTGCATATTATAATAAATTAATAACCACTTATCTTGGACACACGTTTTTTGCGTAATTTGCCATCTAGTGACAGTATTTTTCCAAAAATAAACGCCATTGCGGCGTATAAACAGATAAACTTATCGTTTGACGTAATTTTGCAAAATTTTTAATATTAATCCCTCAATTATACATCTAAGTTCATGCTCAAGAAAGAATTAGGTCAATTGGTAATATTATATGGTCAAAAACTGAATTTTTACGAAACATCTCGTTTTTAACCATTTGAGTACCACACAGCTTTAACTTAAAAATATTAGTGGAAACCCTTTTCAAAATTGTGTACGTTTTTTTAATTACTAAAATTTCACCATTATAAGATTATGTCATTACGCTGTATTCGAGATATGTATGTATGTACCTAATTTAGTCTTCAGTTTTATCAAATGAATTGTTATTTTGTATTCCGCAAATTTTCCACTAAATCGAAAGAAGCAGATTCAATTTTGGAAATTTCGCTGTTTTCTTATTTTGTCGAGTAGTATTTGATCCGCGCATTACGTATTTAGGAGAACAATGTGGGGTTTCTGACATAACTCTGGGGCCAAAGCAGTCTCAACTCCTTGGCGGTTCGCTTTTCACGTTCTACCCTTAAGCAATTGCTTACCAAATCGAGGACGTAGGGCTATTGATCCAATTTTCGAAGAACCATCTGCACATTACATGCCGGGGGGTCATAGTTATGTTCATTTCCAACACTGATCGTAATCAGATGATAAAAAATCTCTTGCATCCTGCCCATATTCGAATCCAGTTGTGCTAAACTGCGCCTTCCAAAAACCATTTAGATCTCCTCCAGAATTAGTCAGCATCGGCTATATTTATAACCAATTAGAACCATTTAGTTTCATGATTGTGCCTGAAAATAAAGTTTTCTACGGTGGGGGAAGGGATGATTGTGCTGAATTAAGGGATTTCTATTTCTTTTTCTGCATATTCAGTATTTAGAGTCAATTAGCACATATTTTTTAATAAATTTAACTTGAAAAAATAGGGTTGAATTAATGGTTTTCAATGACCAAATCTGGTTATTGTGGAGAATCACCAGTGAATCATGGTCTTATCAGATTATAAAGAGTGGCGCATAAGTAACGTTATGATTTAATTAGTGAATACATTTTTTGTTTACGTATTGTTTTATAATGGAAAGACTCAGAGCAAAGAACCAAAGTTGTTCAATTTTATTTTGAAAGTCATGATTCGATTATTCAGACACAAAGAAAGTGGTAAGTTTGAAAGAATGTGAACATTGCTCGGGTGCAAACAAATATTTAGGAAAACCCCCAAACTTCCACCAGATGACGTTCCCAGTCGTTGGTGATGTCTAGGCGGTCTTTGCAAAGAATTTTACATAAGTTACAACTTTTCCCATGTAAGATTCAATTGGTTTACGAGTTAAAACCAAATGATGCACAAATACGCATTTCCAAGAAATGCACAAATACGCGTTCTCAAAATCCAAGAATAATTGTTGAAAATAAAATGCATCCAGTAAGATGCACCATATGTTGTGGAATAAATTCAGAAAGGATAATTGGACCATATTTTTTCGAAAACGACGAACAAGTTGCGGTTAATGTGAATGGCATTCAATACCGGGCAATGAAGTTCATCAGCAATTTTCTCGTAAATGCTATGGTTTTCAAAATATTCACAAAAAACGAAATTGATCCACTAGAAGCTGCCATTTCCGCCTTCCGGTAGACCGATTTTGGTCAAAAATCATTGTTATCTCTAAACTAATTAAAAAAGATTAGTTATAAAGTATCATCCCGATCGGACAAACAGTCTGGATTGCAGAGAGAACACAGACATTTAGTCTATATAGAACTACGAACACACACACATACATCAATCAGCAAAAATCTTGCGATAGTCGATTTTAAAATCGGAGGTCGAAAAAATTTAAAAGCTTCTATGAAAGCTTTCAGTTCCGATGAACTTATTTCGAAAATTTACTGGGATCTTCTCCTAATTTATAGAAATTGCTTAAGCATGGGTTGGATTGTACAAGGCCACATTTTTGTTGCAAAACAGTTTTTTTTGTTTAATAAACGTCATTTCCGCTTAAAAATTGGAAAAATGATCTAGACCGATATTGTTGCAAATTTAATTTGTAATATTTCAGTTCATAATTGTTTATCTCGTAAATGCTAGACTTTTCAAAATACATCGAAAAAGCTCCTATGGCAGCTGGCACTTTCGGTGGACCGATTTCGGCCAAAAATCACCGGAATATCCGCTATTTACAAATTCGAAAAAGCTCCTGTGGCAGCTGGCACTTCCGGTGGACCGATTTCGGCCAAAAATCACCCTAATATCCGCTGTAATAAAAAAAACTTAAGTGTGAAGTTTCATCCCGATCTAACAAACCACCTGGATTGTGGAGAAGACTTATAGACATTTAGTCTGTACAGAAACATGCACACTCACAGAGGTCTTTTTAAAACCCCCCTTTTTTGTTTTGGCGATAAGCTTGTATCAGCTACTTCCTCGCAGTAACCACCGGAAAACTAGCTCACTACTGTAGTTGTAGTGTGTTATGCTAAAATACGGTGCAAACTGGATAGGGTTATTTATGGTGTTAATCGTACTGTAGTAATAATCGGCCAGGCTGGGGGCCCAGTATAAAAAAGCTCAATCCTAAACCGTCAGGATACAAAAAAAAATTGTCCGCAGCTCTTAAAACACAGAACCTAATGCTAATTGGATTTAGGCCTTTCGACCTGATTTGTAGGACATAGGTAACCAAGGAGAAACTTTCGTCATTGCGCCCGATCCGCCGCAAGACTTACGAAGAAAACGGGAACAACATAGGACGTTGGCAATTAAGCCTGGCCCTCAAGACGTACCAACGCTCATGGACTAAAAGATTACTACAATGCAGGAAACTGTAACTAAGCCTTTCAATAAGATGCTAAAAGAGCATTTCGTGGTGCTTGTCACCAATGAAATTATTTAAGGCCAGAGGTAGAGAACAATCCACAATTGTGGTTCTAACAAGATGGAACCACAGCTGACACAGCTCGCCCAACTAAAGCTCTCCTGCGCAAAATTTTTGGCGATCGAATAATAACGCGCGTTTTTGATTTTAACTGACCACTCCGTTCGCCTGATTTAACAGCTCCCGATTTTTTCATTGAGGCTACCTAAAGGATAATATGTATGCCAATAAGCCAAGAACCAGCCAACAGCTTAAGGTCAATATACGAGTGAGGGCGCTGGGACCCGAATTCTAAGAAAAATTATGGAAAATACTTTGGAAAGAGCACGTCAGGTCGAAGCAAACAATGGGCGCCATTTGAAAGATACGAGTATTATCTTCAAAACATAATGTGAACATATTTTCAAACTATCTTAGAGGTTGACGTTGTCGTTGCCGCATTTCACTTGGCTTTCCAGCCCAATTTATTGTGTGGTTGAAATCTTACCTGCAGGAATGCAAGTATCAGATGCTCTTGAAATCATCTTACTCAGCACCATTTATGGCATTATTCAAATGTAAATAAATGTTAATCCATAACGTATTGTGTAAACGAGAGAATATTGAAGACAGAATAACTTAACTAAGAGATTTGAGAGTCTCGTGCGATGCTGAACTGATTTTATGCTTGGCATTGTAAAAAGCTAGACTAAATAATTACCTGGCCGGTACGAAGACTCTCCTTTTGACATTGATTTGCTCTCTGCACGAATATGCTATAGTCAAGTTAGGTTTTCATACCTATAGAGGTTCACCTAAAGAGAATTGAAACAGTTCAACTTAGATTTATTCGATTCGCCGTAACTTGGCTCATCACTTACATTGCTTACAACTAATCAATCTCCAACCACATAAATATCGGCGAGTTGTCGCGGATATTCTATTTGTTCATCGTAAAATATGTATCGTGAATTGAGAAAAAGGTACCTGGTTTTAAGATATCGTACGTTACAACTGACGACGGAAAACATTAAATCATCACTAGTAAGCTCCGCGTGGCCAACAAATACAGAACTGTTTGTGCTGCACCTAACCTAGAGGTTTTAGAATAAAAAACCAAAATTTAATGTAAATACGAGGTAGTAAATTTCAGAATCCGGCTTTGACCCCGGCGCTAAAATATCACCAAATTCTTGATTTCTTATAGCAAACCCCAAATGACTTCGAAGGATTTTAACGGTTTACTAATTTCGAGAGAAAATACGATGGCTACCCATCAACAATGAATTTCGGTGACAATTCCTCCAACAACCCTAAGATTTTGTCTCTATCGACATCAGTTTTAACATAGTGGTTGTTAAATAATGAACCTAAGGATAGTTTTTGGTAAATTGGCTAACTTTCTTATTTTCCTATTTCAAAAGTTACTTTCTTTAACAATTTTTCCATCCCTATGTAATGACTCACAGATGGTTCCGATTCAAAAGAAGAGTTGTAAATCAAATGTTGTTAACTGCATGCCAATCGCTTCATATATTTTATCGAGCTACATCTATTCGTGATTTGGAAGTAATGCGCGACAGTGAGTTAACCTCTAGACTATATGTTACAAATATTTTCAATAGGGCAAATGAAACGTTGGTCTAAAGAGTTTTAGGCGTCGCTTGAGTACGCCAGCCTAGTGGGCTCCCCATATTCCATATCTACGTTCGTTATTTAACTATAAAAAAAATTGAATAACTATGCTTAAACTATCACCATAATATCCCACTAATAATTTTCGGCCACAGTGAATAAAAGCCCGAAATGTATACGTCCACACATACCATGATTCACTAAGGAATTTATGATAAATTAAAAATTATAAAAAAGCTCTTTCCAAGGCCATGAGGATTCCTTTGGATCATAAGGTGACTGTAAGGCAAATGGTTAATGACAGCACGACACACATTCAATTATTCTCGGTCTGAAAGGTTAATTCACGTTAATCGATCTGGGTTTTGTTTAATTTTCACAAGTAAATTTAATTTTTTTTATTTTTCAACTTAGATCGAACTCAACTAAATTTTATTTACAGGAATGATAAACCTAAATACTCTGTTTAACATCCCCTCGGATTTTATTAATTTTCATAAATTAGTTATGGATTTTATCACCTGATACTGTCTAAGTCACAATGTTATTCAAGAATCACCTACACACCGATCATCCTCATAAATAAACCAAAACGCAAAAACAAAATGTAACAGATTACCTAATTAGAACTTGTGATTAACCTAATCACAGCCATGACCCTACAGTTTATTTGTGCCTATTGGAACAGGCGGTTACCTAAAGTTGTACTAATCCAAGCACCGGATGCTTGTCGTCGTTGGTGATAATGTTTTCGTATTATCCCTTTCGTCCAGGAGCTTTTTACGACTTCTCGCAATAAATTGTTTTGTAGGGATGATCAAACGAAATCAACTAGTGACCAATTTTCAACGAGTTATGAAGAACCCAAAATTGAATTGGTTTAATTTTATGGCTTCCACTTTAGATACAACATCCTTTGAAAAAGGATATATTTGTATCTAAATGGTTTATTCCAATTGGATTTGTTTTAAATTTTGTCAAATGAAATTCCTAAATAAGCGACGAACCTGATTTTATTGAATTAATAGAATTTAGATTTGAAATTTTTCGCAATAAAAAATTATCCATTGGTGGCCAAACGCCAAAATGTGTTGACCAATCCTGACCTTACGATTACCTAACGAAATTTGATAAAAACGGTATCATTTTCTTTCAATGAGGTGCGACCCGGGAAATTTTTAATTTTTCATTATTTATTTACCGTTTATTCGTAAGTGACCAAACGATAAAATGTAGTGACCAATCCTGACCACGGAGCCGCCTCGCTAGTTTCATGGAACCACGCTAGAGCTCTGAATAACAAAAATATATTTTTGGTGAAGCATTGTGTTGCATCCTATTCGAGAAAGTGTATCTTTGTTTAATGCTAACATGCAACAAACATCACTGATACGCAATCGAATTTAATTATAATTCATTAAAATATTTTTTTATTTAACTAGGTTTGATTTGAATGCGACGATAAATATCTCAAACTCCAAAAAATACCGCTTTTCAATTAAAAATGTTTTTAAAAGCTTTTTTTAATTTTCCGCATTTTTTTTTGGGATTTTGTTATTTCGTTTTATTGTCAGCAAACTTTATCAATTAGTATGATAATTAAATTGTTTTTTTGTGTGTGCCGAAATAAAATTCATCTGAAATCATTAAAAAATATAAATATAAAATGAAAATACCAGATTAATTTTCTAAGAATATTTTTGGAGCAAAATCTACATAATTTATGTATTTAATATTTATTTATATGGTAATCGTTTAAAAACGACCCACCAATTTTTTTTTTTTGAATTTTTGGTTTACATTAGAAATGTCATACACTTAAGTGCAAAAAATTCGCACATTGATCAATTTTCAACAAAAGTTCAAAAATATCAAAAAACCCATTGGATGTTTAATTTTCTTGAATGCAGATTCAAAGCCTATTTCAACACCCATCCAGTGGTACCCTTTTTGTACTTATCCCGTGCCAACAAAGTGATTTTTGGACTCAACATCTAAAGTACACGTCTTTTGTGAATTTGTCAGCATGAAAATTAGTGGTAAAAATCTTATTAAAACATGGAAATCAGCAAAAAACGGTTTTATTAGTAAGAAGTATTCCCTCTCCTGGCCAGAACGACAGCTTCCACTCGAAGTTTCATTGACTTCCTTCCATTCCTCTTCGATCGTCTGTTGCAGCTCCTGGAGACTCGTTGTAACAATTTGTCTGGCTCAAACTGTTTTTTTTTCAGCTCGTCCCATAAATGTTTGATAAGATTGAGGTACGGGCTTTGACCTGACTACTCCATAACAGGCATATTCACCACTCGCCACATTCACCACTTTTCTGCATGAACAGAAAGTTTTCATCAATATACCCGGCAAAATATACGACGGAGCCCTCGAGTATACTGTCTTCATCTTCGGTGACATGCCTCCCCAGAACATGCACAATCCACCGCCATACGAGACAATAGAACCTTGTGCAAATCGCTCTTCTCTATATACTCTTCGATACACTCTTCCTTGCCAACCGTTGCCATGTAAACAAATCATGCACTCGTTAGAGAACAGGACTCTTTCATTGTTGGAGCCACTGTTCCATTTGAACCGCATCCAAACGACGATTTCGTAACGAAGTCGTCACCAGAAAGCGGTCAACACGCTGTGTTGTAAACCAAGGTCGGCCAGATCCTTGTCGCCATCTGTAGACGCCAGTTTCTTGATATCTCTGTCACACTCGACGAAAGGAGCTCAAATTTAGTTGTCGAGCCTCTTAAGTTTGGTTCTGTCCCGCATCAATTAGTTCAGCCACTTGAGCGGCTACCTCTAATGTGGTATTCATTTTCTTGTTACGAATGAGGACATAATCGATGGGAGACCGTTCAAGGTAGGCGTTGGTATGTGAATGATGACAATTCCGTTAGAACGTATTTTTTTATACCTGCCACTTGTTGTGTTCGATTGTTGTTATCCTCTTGGTTTTGAACAGACAATACACACACGTGGTGTCATTGGATAGGTGATGAAATGATATTTAACTTGACATTTGATTCAAAAAACACATTTCGATTCGCGAGAAAATTAAAAAAAAAAAGAAACAAACGCAAATGTGCGATTTTTTTTGCCCTCAAGTGTATACTCGTATTTAATCGAAAAAATAGTACGAAGATATTAATTGCTGCTCAGTGGCACAATTCTGGCTTTCCCTAGGAATAAGAAATTAGTTTCATGTAAATATTTTAGAAACAAACTTGAATGGAAAACTTGTGTTCCAAAAAATGTTATCGGGAAAAATTATTTCCTATTTAACTTATTTTGGTTCGAAAATATTTGCACCAAGCAAATTCTCTCAGTAGTCCAAAAAACACTCAAACTCAAACAAAAATGCCATGAAATTATTGTTCCCCACGGAGGGCCATAATAGTGCCACAGGTAGAGATTTCAAGGTCATTTGTAGGTCAAATTCTTATTTTTTAAATCCAACCGTTTCGAATAGCTCAGGTCAATTAGCGTAAATATATCCTTCGCAGGATACCTTACAGATAATTTCATTTAAATGCATTGTTTGCTCATGGCAGTGTTGTTTATAACAATTATTAAAAATAAATCTGGATTAATAAGTACACTGTTAAAATATTTCTTATAAGCATGTTGAGTGAAATAAAACTAACTGAGATTATTATTTTGAGACATGATGTTATAAACTGCGCAATATTCAACAGAATTGTACTGTACTCCGTTAAGAAAACTTGTCAACCAAACTCAACATTAATCGGTATCATCTTTCACTATATAAAGGTGAATTACGATTAAGTTCCAAATTATTATTGACTGAAAAATAAATTTACTTGTAGATAAAAATACAATTTATTCAAAACTGGAAAAATTATTCCAATTTTGAAAGTAAAAATATAATTTTTCAAAAAGGACAACTTGAATTCTATACACAGTTGGGCCGGAACCAGATGATTTCTGGAGGATGGAAATAAGGTTCTATGATGATTTTAAGATGTTCTGGAATATCGCCAACTGGGACAGAACTAAGTCAAAAACATGTGTTGTGCTTTAATTTTTGAAATTTGTAAATGATTTTATTTTCACAAGTGACTACGTGCGAGGATCCACTGCAACAGGCAGTTTAGCAATGAAAGCTTCATCCATTAATTAAATTAAAAGATACTTTGCGACTCGCCTTTGTCCTGCTAGTTATTTGTATAAAATTAAAAGTGCTTTGCAACATCGTTCATTTATAATGTGGAACCTATTCGGCCAGGATAACCCAGAAAAACAATTAAAAAAGATAAGAAAAACAATTTTTTAGGCGCTAACCCGTTAAGAATTATAAATTTAAACGGCATTTAAAAAGTGAAAATAAACTGTGAGTGTAATTTTATAATTGCAAGTCATTTTCATATTCATTGGTACGAAATAGTGGACGTACAGATGAAGTTCAGAAATAGTCTTACGAATCTAATAAAATCATCCGTTAGGTCTAACAATCCTAAAGAAAGCAATTTTGAGCAAAACTGATTGAACCAGTTTTCAGACATTAATTTAGTTTTCGGGCTAAAGTATGATTTGAAAGTAAATTATTTTTCAGGTTAAAAGGCTTTTTGGAGCATTTTAGCGGAGACACCCACCGTTTTATAAAAAGTCTTTTTCGGGCCATCTACACATAAGTGACCGTATGGCAAGATAAAAGAGAAATATATACCAAATGCTAACAGAAATAATTTATTAGCAAAAACCAAAACATATTGTTTGTGCGTATGTTATGACAGTTTAGTTTTTTAGTTCAAAATTATTTAAGCGTAAAAGATGTGCTAATTGCACTTAAAACATGAAAAGAAACTTAAGAAATGTTTAAGATGATCTAGCTTTACATGACAATGGGCAAAAACGCGCACCTAGATTATCTACCAAAGTATTTTACCAAATCAAACCGTAAAAAACATTTTGAATTGTAAAGTTGTATTTTTACACCGACTATACTAGCTGACCCGGCGACCTTCGTACCGCCTCAGAATCGCTAAATGTTGTGTTAACCGATTAGCAGAATTAAATTCAGATTTTTATTAAGATAATATGAATACTCAAAATGAATTGCAGCAAGGCATTTGCTTTATTGAAGTGAATCGCGATGATTCGCGTAGCATTGTTGCACTACTTTCTGTTAAACTGTTTGCTGGATGCGTTGCACTCGGGTGGATTCCCTTCATTGAAACACCTTGTGATATACGACATTTTTCGTTTTGTTGTCAGGTGCAAGAACACACAAAGCTGGTGGTCTGCCGACTCGTGAACATGCTACGTGTTTGACACTACATTGACCGTGAGAGAAACATTCATTTTCTAGATTCAGGCCACAAACACTCATGGATTGGCCTTGTGTGTGATCATCGGAATTTTCGGAATGAGAAATTCCTCACCTTTGAATTTTCCTTTGAATATCGACGCGTGAATCATATTGAATCATATAGTTTTGGTTGGATTAGATTACAAAGCATGATGACTACCGAGCCAACCTTCAGTTGTAAAATGTGCGCTGGCAAGATCCAATGAGCTTAAACATTCAGTTGGATAGTTGGTTGCTTTGAACCTCGTTTGTTACGAAGTCGATAGATTTGAAGGAATGCAGTGGACCAACGATTACATTTTGAATTGTGACGTTTAAGTGATCCACATCTTTGCACTTTATCGCAATAATTCCTCGTTCACTCAACCAAAAGTGATTTTTATGATTAGCAATGGAGAAATTGTGTTGGATAAATCTTCGGCAGATGGATGTTTAGCAATGCAACCCGCATGTTTGTCGTCAGCTGATATTTCTTCACATAGCGTCACATTGTCGATTATTTGAGGCAAGCGTTTATTTAGTAGACAGTAGAATCATTGCGCCTTTAAAACATCTTGAGTCATTGAGTGCTTACCATATGATGTTTTTTGCTACCAAAACTTTGGTTATTGCTGAGTGTTCGATAATGTTGCATGTCGATTTTTCAGTCGTTAGAAGGTTTAACTGCAATTTCAACGCTGAATGAGCCGTTCGGTATCCTTCTAGCAACGTGGTCGCTATCCCAGAAGTAGAATCTACTACAACAATTTCGGATCTGGCACGAACAGTGGCCAAAACCAATGACATAAGAAATGTCTTCCCAGTTCAACCGAGCTCATTGAGGAAAAAATAATCCACCATTTCCATCATCAATCGCGTTGAATAACGTATTGTACACTTCCTTCTTTTGGTGGTCCAAAAGTGGTACATTTGTTCGAACTGATTGGTTCAATGCATTTCGATCGTATTCATGTTCGCGTTCCAATTCTCGATTGAAGCGTCGTTCTCTGCACGATATGGCGTTAGCATTCCTAAATTGACTAACAAATTGTCACACATGTAAAAGCATCCTGTAAATACGACCAAGAGCATCAGTAGATCAAGAACCGAATCGCCTTGCTTCCGACGTTGAAATTTCTTCGCTGAAGCATTCCAACTGTAATAACGGATCACCTTCGTAAATCGAAAAGAAACTGGATATGGTTGTCGCTGGAGGTGTTTCAGTACGTTGAACAACATTCGATGTGTTGAAATAAAATCGTTGACCATTCTCCAGATGCACCGCCAAATGTACAACAGTGGGATGACGTTCATGAATGGGGAATGAGAATATACGCCAAATCGGCTCATTGCGAACATGTACGAACTAAAATTACATTAGACACGATAAAGATAATTGGCACGTTCAAGGTATAAATATGTCGGGTTAAAGCTATGTGGTTTTGAGTTCGTCATACTCCTGCCTTACTTTAAAAAAAATTAAAAAAAACAAACGTTCCGTGGCAACTTTGCGAAATTGGGCCCTGGGTCAGAAATATCCATACAACACGTATTTCAACAAAAATTCACTTTAAATCTCGCACGTTAAAACTATAAATTTGTCGGATTAAGGCTATGTGGTTTTGAGATCGTCACACTCCTGCCTTACTTGTAGAAAAGCCAGAAAAACATCGTTCCGTGGCAACTTTGTGAAATTGGGCCATGGGTCGGATATATCCATACAACACGCATTTGAACAAAACTTAAATGTAAATTTCGCACTTCAAAAGGATAAACTTGCCGGATTAAGGCTAGGTGGTTTTGAGATCGTCACACTCCTGCCTTACTTTTAGAAAAGTCAGAAAAACATCGTTCCGTGCAACTTTGCGAAATTGGGCCCTGGGCCAAATATATCCGTACAACACGTATTTGAACCGAAATTAAATTTAAATTTCGCACGTCGAAAATATAAATTTGTCGGATTAAGGTTATGTGGTTTTCGGATTGTCATAATTCTGACTTTCAGAGGGGGTTTTTAATGATTAGTGTTGTCTGATGATTTTTTTTGTATTTTCTGGGATAGGGACGTGAGAAAACTTCACATACGTATATTGCTGCCTTTCGTGACATATTTGCAGATGTATTTGATGGGCTTCACTGAATTGCAATACTCCACGTTGCAATGCGCCTTGAATGTTTTGAAAAGAAGTGGCGAATACGGAACAATCCAAGGGTTGTCGTTTCCTTTCACTTTCGTTGTGATAGTTCTACCGTAGCCAGTGGATAACCTTCGTTGCCAGTGATAGTCTCCACCGTCAAATTTCGTGGGTAACCATGCTCGTAATTACAATCGAGTTAGCTTTACCGTACCTAAACAAAAGTAGAAATACCACAATGACATGACTGTCATCATCATGACGGTCTACGTCTACGTTACACAACAACACCACAATTGATGAAACCACTGGTAAATCGAACGTCATGATCGATTATAATCAAACTAAAGGCGGTGTGGATACTTTTGATAAATTGTTTAAGCGAAGCGTTCTGCAAGCGAAAAATTAAAAAATGAACAATTGTACTTTGCCGCGTATAGTTTGCATAAATTAGCAAACCAGCGTCTGGTGTATCAAGAAGCGGCGACTTGCCACTCTCAGTACCTTGGAAAAAAGCGTAAAAATCGCATTTAGTCAAATATGAGACAATGTTGTAGAATTGAGATTGCATCAACCGCTAAAAACAACAAACCAAAAGTCGTAAAAGACAAATGAAATTAATTGAACAACGTGATGTCATCGTTGATGACTCTTCTTTTTAATAATTGTAATAATCAAAATTTAATGAATTAATTATAAGTACCTTTTGTTACCTTGTACATTGAGTTTTTGTATTTTTATTAAATTATAATAATTTTTGTTATAGAAAATAGTTTTTAAGTGCAAAATATATTGGGGTATTTTTTTACCCCATGCACAGATAATGTTTCACTTTACTATACACAGAGAGTAGAATAAGCTCTTGTTATATAAAACATACTCGCCTAAATGTTGATTTTTGTTTTTTTATTCACTAATCGAACACAGAGTTTTTCACTTAGGATTTATTTGGAAATTATTTCATTCTGGTTTGTGTTGTTAAAACTCTCAAATATGCAATCACTCGCCATATGTGACAATTATCTATCTCCAACATATTTACATGTCGTCATTTTACGGTTTTGTTGACGTTCGTTTAACTTTAATGGGGCGATAAAGTTTTGACAAGTACATACATCGACAATAAACGCAGCATGTATCTATCACATAAAATAAAGTAATCTAATGTTATGTGAAAATATTTTGGCACAAGTCCTAATACGCCACATGTATTACCGCACTCTCACTCAATATCGTATCCAAATAATGTAATTACAACAGCTGTTAAAAGCTCTTCACATACCACATTGTTATTATTATTTTTGTTACCAACTTATTGTTTATATTATTTTTATACAATTACATTTCGGTTTTGTCAATGTTATTGTTATTGTTATTGTTGTTATTGTTATTTTTGTTTGTGTCTTGGCTGCGTTAGCTCAAAATAGATTTTCAACTCAATATTTTATTTACTATTTTTAACGTTTTGAATAATAAATAAATAATTAATAATTTGTTTAAGTCTATATGTCCATATCGTCATGTTGATTGGATATACTCGTAGTACGGGTATTGGTCGATTTTGATTTGGTTGAACGGTACAGTGGCATTTTTACCGACAATGCCGATGATGATGATGATGATGATGATGGATAAAAGAACAATTTTGTTGTGTCAGTTATATCAAGATATTCAGATAAAAGTTTATGTTCTGCTTAGAGTGGGGTAAAATTTTATTTTTGATTCCAAATGCGTAATATAATTTTATATATGTTCTGTTATATTTCAAGTTCCGATTACTAATAGGAGCTTTTTCTGTGTTTGTGTATCGATTTGTGCTTCTTTATAACACAATGGTGTTTATATCGGGAATAAAAGACGGACGGAATCGATGCGAGGAGACACGTCATGTAGCGTATTAGAAACGCAAATAGAAAAATAGTTTATAATCAATCAACAAGTACATACACGAGCGATGATATATTGGATATAGAGAAAGAGAGTGAGCTTTTTTATTTTTAGAAGTGGTGACACATTGCGGTTTTATATAATCATCATATTTCTGGGGTCGTGGACTACATAAATATATAATAATATACGGTTTTATGATTTTTAAATTGAGAGTGTTGTTATTTAATGCTGACTTCTGAACACACAATATATAATCAACCTATTCGTAGAACTTTATTTTTTGCTTTCTAGATTTCATTCAGTCCAATTCACAACACCCAAACAATAATAATAGCAGCAACAACAACAGCAAAAATCGAATAATTTCTATTATATACGAAGGGAAAATCCATTCATCTAAAATATACCCTGCCGATCATAATGCTTAAAAATCATTTTCCTTTCTTTTATTTATAAAAAATATTAACCTTTGTTAGACTTAAATGTCTGATTTTACAATACGTAAAATTTATTTTTACTTCTCGTAGGATAAAAACGAAAGAAAATTCATTGAACAGAAAATTATAATTGGATTATTAGTAGAGTGACACAATAGTGACAACCCAAATCTGTAAAATATGAAATTCAATAGAAATGTATTTTTCTGATCTCTTGGTCGAAGATTACATTTATGTAAAAAATGTAACCTCTAAAAAAAGTCACACATGTTCTACCTACGTAATGTATGCAAGGTGTGAGAAGAACCCAGCATAGAAATTTGTTGAGTAAACAAATTTTGTCATTGACACAAATATTACGATGAATTCCTTCAAAATCATGTACTCTGCACAATTATGGATATTGACTTAGGCTTCGTCTTAAACTACACAAGTGCCAGTTAGGATAGATGAATCGGAAAGTTAGTTATGTTTATTCAGTGTTGAAAACGATGGATATGATTATTAGAGTTAGCTAGAAGGTTCTGACAAATGTTCCAAATAAATAATTCGAATATATTCTCAAATTTCTCGTTTATTTATCCCAATGTGAGGGAACGAGGTACCACCAATGCCTCACAGTTTCTGCATACATTTGAGCTTGCACCAAGTCAGGTGGCACGACGGGAGTCTATTTGTATAAATATTTAAAAAAAAACTTAAACAATTACAACTTCTACGATGACAATAAGTTATGCTAAACAAGTTTCCATTTTAAAAAATATGACAATAACGATCTGGGATAAATTACAACCCAATCATGGTCCATACCAGAGTGGCACCAATCAACATTTTATTCTTCTTGAATACATCATTGACATATACACAAAATTATATTTATCTGGGAATATAACAATATTTGATTCGCAACTCTTCTTTTGAATCGGAACCATCTGTGAGTCCTTACATAGGAATGGAAAATTTCGAGAATGTGTAACTTTTGAAATAGGACAATATATGGCTTAGCCAATTTGCCAAAACTGTCCTTGTCCAATCTAATCGCTGATCCTAAGAGTTTATGGCACTTTATTAATTTGAAGAAAAGATCCGATGGATATTCTTCCACCCTGAAGTATAAAGAACATTCCTCTAATGATCCTAATGTCATAACAAACCAGTTTGCTAACTTTTTCAGTCTGGCTTTTACAAACAGCAATTTTTAACCGGATGAAGATTACTTTACATACATGAAAAACTGTGTTCAAACAACCTTAACGTCCATTCAAATCGATTATGAATCCGTGGTACAAATGATTTCCAAACTTTCCGAAGACTTCCCGACTTTTCCAAAATCCTTTCGCTTGGAATTTTTCCATCTATTCAGAAAAGTTCCTCTATAGTTCTGATCTATAAGTACGGTTGCAAATCAGACATCTGTAATTACAGACCAATGGCAAAACTATCTTGTATTCCCAAGCTGTTCGAACGTATTGTTTATGATTCACTTTACTTTTATTGTAAACCGTTATTTTCTAAAAATCAGCATTGTTTTCTTAAAATACGGTCCACGCCCACAAACCTTATTGAGTTTACTTCACAAACATTGAATATGATGGAGGCAGGGAATTAGGTAGATGCTATCTTCACCGATTTTAGCAAGGCGTTTGACAGGATTTCTCATGAAGTGCTTCCTTATCTTACAGACCATATATATCATGTGCTGTTCAGGTGATCAGTATCAGCTCTTTTCTCAGCAACATCTGAAATTCCTCAACGCAGCCATCTGGGGCCAATTTTTTTCATTCTATCTATCAACGACGTTGAATTTTTAAATAAAAATTCATCGATATCTATATACGCCGATGGCATGCAGATTTACAAACAGATTTCAAACACCATCGACAAGAGCCTATTACAATTCAACTTCAATAACTTCTCTGCATGGTGTGCAAAGAACAACCTTGAGTTGAACATGGGCAAATGTGAAACTCTCTCGAAAACGTACACAGTCCATTTCTAGTGACTATTACATTAACAACGATACATTCAGACATCACATCGATCGTATTACCAATCAAGCAAACTCTGCGAACGAATTCAACGATCTTTATGTTAAGAAGGCACTTTATTCAACATTCGTTCATTGTCTGCTCGAGTATGCTAGCCAGGTGTGGTCGCCTTATCATGAGGTTCACATAAGGAGGATTGAACGTAGATTTCATCGTTTTGCTTTACGCGGGCTATGGTTGGTGGACATGCCCCACCTGCCTCCATACCAAAATCGTCTCAAACTAATCGATTTACAACCACTTAGTAAGCGCCAAGTTGTTGCATACGTCGTTTTTATTCACCAGTTTTAAGAACGGTACCCATTTTTCGAATCGACCATCATTGAACTAATTATGGTAAGAATGAATCTGTCATTGATTTTAACATGTCGAACGTTCACTGAAATCATTGAATGCTGCATTAAATCAAGCCCTCTATGGAACCAATTTGAACAACTTTTTTTGACCACCAACATGCGCAATGAAGGTCAACACGAGCGCAATGAATGGCTTCTGCAAGTCGGATCAGGAACTTTGCCTGCAACACCTGGCATTTATGAGGAGGACACAATTCAAATTCCGACCGAAATGATCACAAGTCAAGATCTAATCAGTGTCATTTTTAATAATATTGAGCAAATGTCAACAGATGAGCTCTCAAAAAGAGTTATCGTTGCTCCAACGAATGCTCAGATGCCTAAGATGAATCGAAGAATAATCGGCTTGATTCATGGTGATGCAGAAATTTACTACAGCGCAGATTCGTTGGTAAGCGAGGATCCTAACGATGCACTCCACTTTCCCGTTGAATTCCTCAATGAACAGAATCCAACCGGCAAGCCCCCTCACGTATTGCTTTTGAAAAAGGGTGCTATCATAATGCTTCTACGAAATCGAAATCCTAAGAAAGGTATGTGTAATGGAACGCGTTTAATAGTTGAAGAGCTATCGCGAAACTTTATTAAGGCCAAAATCATTTTCCCATGGGCAATTGTATGTCGCTATTTGCTGCTCAAGAGATTCTCACCAAGTTAAAATAAGAATCGAAGATAATACACAGCAGGGAAAGCTTCTCAACGATGACCGCCAATTTTTTCGAAATGTTGTTTTTAAAGAAATCCTGTAGTTTAATTTTTAATAAATACTGTTCGTACAAATAGTTACAGTTTTTTTTTTGATTTTCTAATCTTCCAAGCGATCTATTTAAAAATATTTAACTACACTTTGCTGGAAAATAACGGGCGCGAATCGCCTCAGAACAACCTTGTATCCAATATTCATCATAACTCGACCAATTAAATAAATTATGTAATTAAAGTTACCAGTTACATGATTAATTTTTAATTATGCTTGCCTCATGGAAATGGCTTTAACGAGCCAAACACTAAAAAGGCCTTTTATAATATTTTATTTCGGCGTTAAAATTATCAATATGCTAAACACCCAGGTGAATAAAAATACCAATGTCAAAGCAAAACTGATAATCTTCAAATAAAGGCCTTTTCATTTTAGCACACTGTCAGGTACCTCCATGGAGTGGACCAAATAACACTGAAAAGTTAAGAATAATTAAAACATTTTTGTTTTTATTTACTTTTATTCTATTTACAAATTACAGAAATTGTTTTGATGACATGCAACAATGTGCCAAAATTGTATTCTTCTAAAATATTTATTATCTTAACTCAATGAAAATGCCGTAGACATTTAATGCAATATCAATGTCAAGTTAAATGATAAAGGACTTTAGTTTTGTAGAAGCAGAGCACAATATTCATCTTGAAATCTGCTGTGTGGATTATAATCTTGCGGTTTATAGTGGAATGCATTTTTTTCAGCGCTCCATCAATCTTTGGAAATGACTGAAAAAGAGTGTAATATTTCATCGTGCAACAGCGTCCTCAATTATAAATTTATTAACTGTAATGGCATGTGTGACCAATCTGTGCATCCACGTTGCATCAAAGTTAATAATAATTTATTGCCACTTTTTGCTTCGCAAAATTTTAAATGGTTTTGTGATGATTTTCGTGCAATTTGAGATGAGCGAAGATGAGCTGATTTTTTTGAAAGCTGTACTGGTAAAGAAACACATATACTCTTCGAGATTTTCCAATTCGACAACTGTTGATGCTGTAGAGAAACACCATAGTAATCAACTACAGATTCGATAAAACGAGTTGGAATGACGTTTACTTGTGGGACCAAATCAGGATGTTGGCAAATTCAGTTGAATCTCTTTAAAAATTGAAGTCAGCCCTGCCATATTTGACTGCTGAAACCTTATTTTGCCCATTGGGTGTATTGCTTAGTGAGATTATGGATAGACTGCTACAGGGCTTCGTACTAAAACAGAACTTTTTTCTTAGGAGTAACGGAGAATCAATTTGATCCGAATATACTGGATGCTGAATTCTACAGCTTCAACTAAGAATTATCAATTTAGCTACTTTTTCCAGCTAATACCTACTCGGTCGATGGCAGCTCGTCAAAATACACGATACACCTGTATTCGTCGTAAGCGAAAGAACATAAAAATATATCCACTGAACGTATTTACTGAACGTACCCCGGCATTACGCGATCGTAAATTATAATCGCGTGCATATTTTCATAAGCTTCCGATAGGTTTTTACGTATACTTGTCCGTGTATATCTTGCATTTTGTCGGATAAGTATTCGACTTCGACTTGGCTTTCATTCAAGCACTGAGTTTGATGAAGCAACTTGTATTCATTGGCGTGATTAAGCACCATGGTATCCAAAAAGCATGGTATGTGGTCTAAATAGCACCGATTCATGAATGGAGCTACGCAATACCCCGGCTATTCCACCCAAGTATTGATCCCACGAGCGATGATCTGATTTAACATATGATCTAATCGCTCCCACAATCGAACGATTTACTCGTTCGGACGCGTTCGACTGAGGTGAGTAGACTGCGGTGCGCATGTGCGTTATTCCAAACTCTGACATCAGGTTTTTAAATTCTCTACTCACAAACTGAGAACCATTGTCTGAATGTACCACTTCAGGCACGCCGAATACAAAGAAGATGTCGTTCCTCATAAAAGAAATTATTTTACTTGTTACAGCTTTAGTCAACGGTTTCATAATTACAAATTTGGTTAATCTATCGAGAACTATTAACACTACAGTATTTTTCTAGTATGAAACTGATTAATGTTTCTGAAGTGGGATCCATAGTTTTCAAACAAAATTTTTGGTCAGGTCTGTACGATTAGTAGGTTCGAATCGAATGTAAAGATGATTGTCGTGGATACGGATTGATTGGGGTAGTTATTGGGACTTGTTTTAATTTTGCCAATCAACTTCACATACTCTGCGACTGCCGCCAATAGAGAGGATTGCTCTTGAAATTCGGTATTTGTGTCACAAAATGCCCTTGATAAAGCGACTGGAACCACGTTAAGGGCTTCTCCGTTGATGTTCAATATTAAAATCATTGGCCTGCAACTTAAGACTCCACCTCGCCAGTCTGTCGCTTAAGCTCTTTTGGCTCATGAGCCACTTGAGACTGTCGCGATCCATCACTACCGTAAAATGGAAACTCTCCATATAAGGGCGAAATTTTTGAATACTTATTAGAGCTGCCAAACACTCTAACTCGGTTACGCTACAATTTTTTTGCGCTTTATTTAGTTTTTGGGATATAAACGATATTGGCCTTTCGTTTGCGTCGAATTGATGTAACACACCACCTACGCCTTCTGTGCTGCCGTCACATCGAATGAGAAATGGTTTAGTGTTTTAATCCGCGTTAGTCAAAACAGGTGCCATGGTTAATGAGACTTTTAATTTTTCGAATTCGGACTTTCATTCAAATTTGCATCTCTTTTTGTGCAAGTTAGTGATGGGGGAAGTCAATTCGGCATAGTTAGGGATGAACCTTCGATACCACCCTGTCATGACTAAAAACCTCCTAGCCTGTTTAATGTTCGTTGGACTTGGGAACTTACAAATAGCATCTACCTTGGCAGGATCGGTACGCAGACCATCCTCACCAACCAGAAAACCCAGATATTTGATTTCCCGCATCACACAACTGCTCTTCTTTCGGTTGATTGTAAGCTTCACATCCAAAAGAAATTTCGCTACTAATTTTAGAAGGTCAAAGTGTTCTTGAAGCTTAGCTGAAATAGTTAATAAGCCGTCCAAGTATACGAAAATTTTATCATGGTACTTATGTGGTATAACTAGATACATTAAGCGAGACATAGTTCGGGCCGCATTACATAAGCCAAATGGCATCACAGTGAACTAGTAGAGCGGCCTACCAGCTACTGTGAATGAAGTTTTACCACGCGACGATTGGCGACGATGGTACCTGCCAAAATGCGTCCTTTAAATCTATGGCCGAGATGTACTTCATTTCATGTAGTTTACCTATAAGTCGGTCTATTAGGGGTAGAGGATAGGCGTCTTTGGTTGTTACACTGTTTAATTTACGAGAATCCAGACATAACCTGGATTTTCCGTTAGGTTTTCTTACTAGTACTACGGGAGAGCTCCACGCACTAGTACTCTCCTCTATAACTCCTTAATTGTAGCATCCTACCGAGTTCTTGATACATTATATCTTGAATGGCAGGGGAGACAGTATAATACCGTTGTTTAACCGGCAACGTTTGCGTTGTTCTCCCAATCCATCAGTTTCAAGCGAGGGGAATATAGTCTTTACCTTTTCTAATTCAGTGTTCTCACTCTCAGATAATTGATGTCGGTCAGCATTCAAGGACAAATCAGATAGTCTTCCAATAATTTGAGGTGCGAGGTCAAATTTTGCCTAAAAATCGATTCCCAAATAGAGAGCACTTTCCAAACTAGGCACTACATAGATTTTTATAGATTCAACTCTATTGTCCTATGCGACCGGTACTTCTACAAAACCTAATATATCTTTTCGGGTGCCATCAGCGGTTTTGATCACGGATTTCATTTTAACTAAATTAAGGGACAACTTTTCTACCAATGAGAGGGAATTTCTACCTAGGATACTGATAGAAGCTCCACTATCTAAAAGACTTGTAATTTTAGTCCCACATATTTGTTTCTCCACGTGTGGGCATGGATCATCTGGTAATCTTATAATCGTGTTACTACACACTTTATATAATAGTTTGCGCTATCTCCAACAGCTCCAAGCCGCTTGGATTCAGATTAGATGTTTTTCACAAAACTTTGCTGATGGAGTGCATTATATTACTCCTAATTCCAACTTGGACCGCTACATTGAGCATTGTAAAAATATCACATAAATTGCTGGAGCTTTTCGTCAAGATTCATTTCAGATACAACATTCGAATTATAAGCTGCCCAACTGCGCTTCTAATCTCTCGAACTAAACGAAATCAATATTGTGTTTAATATTCATTTAAAGCTAGGGGTCTTTAGTGAAAAATGATGCATATCAGAATCGCTTCTCCTGAATAGAATTAGTTAAAACTCAATTTGTTGGTGAAGGTAAACCACATTTTAGGACTTCAATAAGGCTGATTTCGAGGTTTAAACTCATTTTTTCTAATATTGTTTGGGTGGCGTTTTTGGATTACTGTCATTGGAACGGTTCGAGCTTACCATAAATGTTCCAAAATTCGTTGGTTTGATAGAGAGCTGCGTCGTCCACAAAAATAAAATGAACCGTCTTCGTGGAAAATATGAGATTCGTTTGATTCTAAATTTTTCGGTGCCATTATATTACGTAAACGAGCACAATCACTTGCAATGCAATTCCAATTTACAAAGGTGGTAACAGTTCTACGATTGATAACTACAGATCAGTATTAATTTTGTCAGTTACACCGAAAGTATTCGAATGTATGGTGCGTAATGTCGTGGTTCATGAATTTGGTTCAGGTGTTTCAACTGCTACTAATATCATTGAATTTATTCATTTTACATTTAAAAAGGATTTTAAAATAGAATTTGATAGCATCTCCTATGAAATTATTTTATCTAAATTGCTGAAAGTCGGGTACTCTCAAATTTTTTCTTATTCAGGACATTCTATATTTGCACATACAAATGGTTTACTTTGGTGAATGTATTTCTAGTGATTGTGAGGTCAGTTATGGTATTCTTAACGTTAGTCTGCTTAATTAGAAGTTCTTTATGTATGCAGGTGATGTGCAGGTGAAATAAATTGCTGCTTCAAAATTAGGGCGGCCAAATCCCTTTATGAGATGTACCACTTGGAAACTAAAAAAAATAGATTGACAAAATAATAGTGTTTCTAGAAACAAGGGCTTCGCAGCTCATTTTCGCTTCTTGGTAGCTGAGAATAATCCGAACATTTGATTCTTGAAAGAAACAGACAACACGCATAGCAACAAAATTCACAAGAGAACTTCACTGTTCACCAGATTTGACGACTCCAACTTCATAATAGAATATATTCTTGAATGAGCCAGTATTAGTCAGTAATAAAATGAAACAGTCAATTCTTAACGTTATATCATCAGATTATGATAGTAGAATGATTATGATAGCGAGGAGCAGATATGTTCCGTTCTATATTAGTTCCATAATCACATCGCTGTGATTAAACCGTTTTTTGCCAATCAATTATGTTATTCCCGTTTAACCGGATATATACTGGTTATAAAGCGTATTCAAATTTAACCATTTTTTTGTTATTTTTACATATTTTAAACTATAGTCATACACATCATGATTTCACCGTTTATTTCCCAGAATCATATCTACACCTCCGCCGACATCAAAATCTCCCATCCCATATTTATAATTACCATTTTTATACCCTAACTAAATAATTGTGTTGCCCATTTTTGCTACGATAGAACAACATAGCAATTTTTATCCACAACATTTTTGTTTTGCTGTTCTATTTTATGTATTATGTATGTGGTGTGTACGATGATAGAACCACTCCTCTAATCTAAAATAAATAGTTCGCTTCGGTTTTTAGTTTTGTTGTTTTTATCTAATATTTCATCATAAATTATACTTGTTGTTACTATTTTATTGTGTATAGAATTTAGTTAGCTAGAACAACAACGTAAATTTTTGGTTCATCACTGAATTTTATAAAAATACGGTGGAGTTCCATTTTATAAATACAATTGAATTAATTTCAGTCTGATTTTTTAGTTTTTCTCAATGGAAAATAGTGTTATAAAATTCAGTCAACGTATATATATATATATAAGCTACAATATCAATAAAAAGCCTTTTCGTGGTTTCATAACGAGTTGACGCCTTTTCAAGTCGTTTCTTGTACTCCTGCTACTGCTGAAATCTGGGGTGAAAGAACTATTCTCTTGTCTCTAAGCATCCAACTTACAGTAATCATAATATTACCATGAAAGAAAATTTAATTTTTTATTCGATTTCTGTACAAACAAGTCATTCTTAACTTAATTAAGACATATCATAACCGGCCCGTAATTAACATTTGATCTAATTCAGTGTTAGTTTATTATGATTTTTATGCTTTTTTAACAATATTTCGTCGTAAATATACTTTAGTAACGGTCAATTTGGCGAAATAGTGCGACACACACAAGCCGAAAGTACAGAAGGTTAAATGTATCAATGTCCGTGTTACATTATTTATGTTGTTATTGTTTTTATTATGCATCAAATGCGACCAGGCCCCAACTTGTTGATTTTATTCAACATGTTTCCAATAGGAGGAGGATCTGAAAGCGCCTACTAAATTGAAAGGAAGCTTTTAATTACCGAAAAAATTGTTTTAAGATATAAATTAAAAACGAATCTAAAATTCAATCTAAAATGGTTTTAAACAATATAATATATTTGAGTTGCTGAAAATATTCCATAATACAAACTACTCCAAGAAATCCATAAATGATTCAACAGTTTGTGAGCATCTATTTAAGGTTTACATCAAACAATTATTCGAAAAGGCTTTTTTGCAATAAAATTTATCTCAATCCGATTGTGTGTTTTTGAATTTAATCTTTTCATTATAAGTCTTGTAATTAGAAGTTGCTAAAATTCATTGAAGATTATTCTGTTATCACTTTAGTAAACGTTGCTATTGGTTTACTAACATTAAATTGATTTTAATCAATAAAAGGTTTTCGTGTGGAAAATACAACTCATACTGCTCCAATAACTTCATAAAATATTTGAATGTTTGGAATATATAGATAAGTAAAATAATTTTGGTCTAAGATTTTGGTAGATTTAAATATCTCACAGAAAGCATACGCAGTCTTTAAAAGGCCCTTTCAAAGTCACCTATAGTTTTGCTTTCCTTATTATTAAGTTTGAACTGAAGTTAAAGTCTGAACACAATTGACGATCTCCCATCCTTATACATATGAATCGAAATAAGGGCAATATAGCCAGGAAAGAATATACATTATTAACCGAGTTTGCAGTCGATATGAAAACATAATCCGAATAAAGGATTCCTCTTTAAGAGAATTAATTATATGTGTCAACTACATGCATCGTTCAATTGAGAACGATGCATGTAGAAAATAGGAGAATATTGAGATCAAAGAAGGACCAATCTTACAGCGCTTAATAAATAGATTTAATGATTTGACAGAAAACTTACGCAATCATTAAAAAGCTACTCCAACGTTTGATATATTTTATCTTCGATTATAATACGAAAGGCCTCTCTGTTATTTTTCATTTTAGTATAATCTAAAGACATTCTAAATCAAAGGTAAAATACCTTTTTTTAGTCTAATTCTTTTCGAATTTGAAGTTTATATTAGAAAATAATTCTAAATGGCTTTTAAATGTTAAATCAGATTTATAAGTCGAACACGGTTGTGTGATGATTTTTGTATTTCGCTTTTAGTAAATATTAATATGAGGTTACTCATCATATGCATACGTCGTCTCGTTCCAAAATATTTAATCTAAGTTTTTGTGTGGTTCAAGCTTGTTTTACAAGCTTTCCCTGATTTGGCAATTTTTGTAGTTTTGGTTATCTAAAATAATTTGATTGTAAGATTTTTTAGATTAACATAGCTTAAAGAAAACACACACCATCGTTAAAAGGCCTTTTCAAAGTGTGATTTTTTAAACGTTTTTCTTAAAATTTTACGATAAAATAAAGTCACTATATCTATATCTATATCGTTTCTTGTGTTACTTGCTACTGGTAAGGTCTGACAATCGATGTTGATATCGTATGAGACAATAATTCAAAAGGGTTTTACATAAAAAAATTAAATATATATAATAATCACAATTGAGATTCTCATTACCATTTGTATTTGCTATAATTCTCTGATGTTCACTATTTCTTAGATAGTGAAATTGGAAGAATAGTCCATCATAAGCGTGCTAGTTAGTGGAAAGTATTACCGAGAGATATTTAGTTTTGAGATATCCACCATATATATCATCTCAGATTATTTCAACCATTGCAAAAAAACGCTTTAATCGTGGTAGAAAACACTTCATAGTTCAAACCGCTCAATAATTAATAAATTCATTAAAGATCTTTTAACTTAAGCATATCTGAGATAATTTATTTCTGAGGTTTTTGGCTGGATTTAGAAATTTTACAGAATACGTCCGCATTCGCTAAAAGGCTCTTTCAAATATGCATATAATTTTATTTTCTATTAGAGTACTCGAATCCTTATTTCAATAATTCAGAAAGACGTTTTATTATTTTAAATTTTACGATAAGTTTAATACAACCTATTTCGTTTTTATATTTCACTGCTACTGATAAAGTTTGAGCACAATCGACGTAAGTAAATCGAGTAAAATCCTTATAGCTGAAAAAATTAGCTGCAGATGGTCTTTAAATTTCTAGAACTCTCAAATAATTTGGCCCTGTTATTATTGTAGATTTAAAGTTTTTTACAGAAAATTTGTATGCAAGACTATCGCAGCTCACTTGGAAAAGGGCCTTTTCGAAGGTTGCAACAATTCTGGCTTGATGTGGATTCGATTTATTCCTATAGCATTATGGATCTCGTTAATACTTTAATTGGTATTAATTTTTGGTATATTAGAGCCCTTTCACATCGTTTTCTTCCATCTATTTCACTGGAAAGTTATAAGTACAATGCAATATTCTTCGACTACAATCATAGAAAATATAACAATAATAGAAAAGAAAGTTTATGTTTTTAGTTGAAAATATTTCTTTATGAATTTCAAGTTAGCAGTAAAAATGTAATTGAAACGGCTTTATTAAGGTGATACAACTATTTTTCGCATCAAACTTGGAGCGATTAAATTGGAATTAGATTAGAGACAGATAAATAGCCAGCCTCCTCAATTAAGTGTTATTTAAATATTTGTTAACTATGTTATATACGGCTGCAATTTTGAAAAATAAGAGAATCACACGTAGTAAGAGATAAATTAGACATTTTTTCATTCTTGGTCGCTTTTCTAAATTTTAATTAGTGCAGAATGAAGTGTGTGTGAACTTCGTCGAACACGTAAATTTAATATGAAAACTATTCATTCATATCACCGTAGTTATTTTCTAGAGACTTCTTCTTTAAGTTCTATAAGTTCTATGAGTCCTGATTATATTACACTTTAATCAATTAAAACAGCGTTCGTGCATCCGACCTATTGGTTTTATTATCCACGAGAATTGAAATGAAATAACACTTGCGCATACAAACCAAGTTTGAAAAGGCTTTTTACTTCTTTTATAGGATAGTCCTTATTATTTGCGTTGTAATAGTAGTCGTCACAATTATATTTTATTCTTCCTTCAATTTAAGGTCTCTTAATACTTTAACCATTGTTAATGTGAATTCTAAAAAGCCCTCACACAAGTGTTTAGAAGAAAGTTTAGTTTAAAAATCGATATAATTCAAAATAATTTTTGCATAAACTTTGAAAAGGTCTATGGAAATATTACATTTGCCTCTTGGCCATACTGTCAATATATTAAATAATTAATAAAATGAAATGATTTGTATTTAAACAAAAATATTTGATTAAAGCCTTCTAAAAAGGACTTTTCATTGAATAACATTTACTTTTTACAAATTCAATATTTGCCAGTTTTAAATTTTCAACCATTTGGTATGCTGAATACTTATTTTTATTAGTTATAAAGTCTTCACAAACATTTAACCCTAAAAGGTCTCTTCGACCATTTTCCAGATAATAACTTTAAACATAGTAAAACCCCTTGAACATATTTGTATTTATAGTAATCACTTATCAGTTTTTATAAGCTAACTAGTAATATAAAGGAATGTGCTCTTTAAAAGCTTTTCATTCCATTGATGTAGGTAAACTGTCAGTATATTAAACGTTTGGATGAATGGAAGTTTGTGGACTTTAAACTAATATGAATCTATTGTAAATAGATAAAATTGAATATAAATTTGAACTTAAATTGGAATGGCAAGTAAGTAAACAAGACAATTATCCGAGGATAGCAGAAAATATCAAAGCAAGGCCTTTGATTTTTAAGATATTCTAGACCTAATGTGTTTTGATGTTTTGATAACAATAAAAAACAAATCGACCATCATTTACTTTAATACATTTGACTGAATTTTTCTTCTTTCTTTGGTTGTTGTAACATTTTCTAAGTTAAGCTATGATGAACATCTACTTTGAGCTTAAAAAAGCCTTTATATTTTAATCTATTTGCATGATATTTTTACACTACCATTAAAGGCTTTATAAATATCTTATTGACGGAAAAATAATTCTGAAAAGGTTTTTTTATAAATTTAAATGTTGGTGTTAAAACAATCAATTTCTTGAATATTCCTAAAAAGGTATCTTTAATTATTTTCCTAAATTGTAATTTAATTAATTTTAATTTAAGCCTCGGTTATGGCTCCTTCCTTTTATAATAATTTACCTCAGTATATTTGCGTCATGGGTAACCGTTCTCAAAAAATTGACTATTACAGTTTGATCATTTATCCTAATTGTATAAATGTTTTGACATAGTAAACATGTTAATGAGAGGCAACCAAATGTATGTGATTTGGCTGCCTCTCACTAACTAACAAACTAGGATTAGATTGATTATCAAACAGCTGTATTTATCTTAGATGAATACCACGCTTTCTAATAGTCATAACAACATATTTCTAAAAGTGACATATCAGTTTAATTAATAATAAATTGGCATACACATCCTAATTTTAGAATTACCATACCTTGAAAATTGCGACAATATTTGAAAATAGTCTTTTAAAAGGCCTTTTAGTATTCCTATATTTATATCACCAGTTCATAAACATTTGAGCAAAGGAAATTGTGTTCAATTTTAGTTTAAAGGTAGCAATTTCTCTGAAAAGGCCTTTTCTTGTCACAATACCTAAAATATCAAATCGGATATTCGCCACTATTTTATGACTACAGAATGATTTTTAATCATCTTGTTTCACGCAGTTTTGGATTTATTTTCTTATACGTTAAAACGTTTATACGTTTTAGGCTACATATTGGTATATAATTGTAACAGATGATTGAGCAATAAAATAGAAAACTAAATAAAAAAGTAAATAAATTATATACACACTGTTAACAACTATTGAAAAAATCATTTGCCAATAATCTATTGACTAACACCATTGTATTTAATCTCAAAATAACCATAAAACTGTTTAATTTTCTTTGTGCTATTTAATATTTTAACAACAAAGAATAATTTTCGTTTCCTTTGGCTCTCTCAACTTGAAGATATTCCTGAACAAATATTTGGACACTTTTGTTAGAAATCATAGTTAGTTTCTGACAAGCTATTAAATAAGGAGTTGCTCTCACTATAGTCGGTAGTATTTTTGGCATAAACAGCTTATTCTATAAAGGCCTCTTCATTTATAAAATGTGTTTCTACGAGTCCTACATCAGCTAAAAGAAGAATAATTACTCCCTGTGTTTGAGCCCTACGCATTATGAATATTTTAAAGTTATATACTCAAAGTTAATAAGTAATTAACGCTAATTAAAATTCCTAAGTATATTATACAACCCAGTATATTATACAAATATGCGTGAGTTATGTTTGCCCGCATAGCGGATAGACGTAATAATTTCACGCGGACACAGTGTATTATATAAAGTGAACAAATTAATTGACCGTTTGATTAGGAATTATTTTTCAAAAAGATCTTTTAAAATTTTACGATATTTATTATCCAAAGTTGTGGCATTAATAATTTCTGGTGTCTATCAATATTTTATCCAACAAACTAGGTCTAGATTGATTTCTAAAAGTGACATATCTGTTCATTTAAAAATAAATTGGCATACAAATCCTAATTCTAAAATTACCGTAGCTTGAAAATTGCAACAATTACCTGAAAATAACCTTTTAAAAAAGCCTCGTAGTATTTTCTTCCTATGTTTATATCACCAGTTAAAGGTAGCAATTTCTCTGAAAAGGCCTTTTTGTTGTAGTGATTGGGTCAATAGGAATTATTGAAGCTGGCAAAATTAAACAATAAATGTTATTTAAATTTTAAAGATATTTCGCACTCAATGTTGTTATACTTCTGAAACGGCACTCGCACTAGTCTCTGGTACAAATTATTCGAGATAGCGTTGTTTTGGCATAAACAAACAAATTATTCGAGATAACGTTGATTTGGCAGAAAATATTGACACATAACCAAATGTTTTGATGTCTTCTAAAATAATGATAAAATTTGTGTTTATATTTAACTATGTACATACATTACATGCTAATTACAATTATTAAATATCTTACATTTGTCATAAAATTCGCAATAATTTTTAAAATTTTCTGTATATAATAATGATGAGTACTAAACGTTGTAACAAATTTTAAAGTGGTAATAAAATGTATAAGTCTGAAAAGGCCTTTAATAATTGTTACCTTCCTAACCTATTTATATATTAAACTTTCAGACCAAGTTAATTTAGTTTTTACTTTTAAATCAAACTGGATGTCATTTTTTAAAAGGCCTTCAATTTTTTTAAAGTCAATGAAGATTCTCAAAATTTAAATAATTAGGTAAATTTTAGCTGCCAAAACCAAATTAATAATTATTTAATATTTTGAGAAGCTTCACTGACATTAAAAAATAAAAGGCCTTTTAAGAAATGTCATCCAGTATGATTTGAAAGAGAAAATTTAATTAAGTTGGTCTAATTGTTTAATGTAAACATTTAGACCAAGTTATTTAGGCTTTTACTTTCAAATCAGACTCGATGGCATTTCTTAAAAGGCCTTTTATTTTTTAATGTTAATTGGCCTGCTCAAAATATTAAATAATTAGATAAGTTTTTAAGCCTTAGGTATAAATGTAGCTTAACCTGAAATTATATACATGCTTTTGGCAGCTAATGAACATTAAATACAAATCCCATCTGTGTACATAATCATTATTATGCTTGTCCACGTAGTATAAAACCGAAATGCCATTTAAATTTAAGCGAAATTAATATTCACCTCGGCTACACGAAATAATTTCATGCAGGAAGAGTATACATAATAGTAAACAAGAATTCAGGGTATCCAGAAAAAAATATTTTGATGATTTGTCTAATTTTCGCCTTTTGTACGTTCTCGCATCGTATCGCGCAACACCAACAAAAAAAATTGTGATCCTTTCGTTTTTTTTATCATAAGATATGTAATAATGATAATAAAACATGATAAGATTATGAAATTTACTCTAAATAAAATTTTATTTTGCCTTGCTCGTGCTTGCTCAATGCTTGAGGGCAGCTTCAAAAAACTAAGTTTCAATTTTTACTTTTA
Source organism: Nephrotoma guestfalica (assembly GCA_963691935.1). Taxonomy (NCBI): domain Eukaryota; kingdom Metazoa; phylum Arthropoda; class Insecta; order Diptera; family Tipulidae; genus Nephrotoma; species Nephrotoma guestfalica. The sequence continues at coordinate 223,001,121 of OY829914.1, forward strand.
TTTTTGGTTTCTTTCGTTTCTATTTTTATCCCAACGTATTTATTTTGTATTATGATATATACGCTTTCATATAATACGCGTGGTTGATCATGAAGATGATGATGGAGTATATATAAAGGTATATAACGAAACTCCGAACATATGAGATGAATAATAAAATTTATTTTAACCTAAAAATAAAAATGTTTGGTACGAAAGATGTTTATTAGTTATGCGGAGACATCTATCTGTAGCTACATTGGTGCTATACTCACAGATGATAAAATCAATAGCACAAAAGCTTAGAAAATTGATTAGGCTTCCCTCGTACAGTTCTTTTTATGTATTTTTTCGAAGAAATACTACTTAACCATCTACTACTTAACTAGCTTTTATGTACGAGAGTATTTACGACCGCGTACCTTGCGGATTTCTAGGTATAATAAATTTTAGTTTGCTAGCACACCTTATAAAGATAAATTAAATTTTTTATTGGGCGCAGAGCTTTAGACACAGATTTTTATATATACGTATTTTCACAGAATTTGTTGCTTAATTAACAACTCATGTTAGGCGACACAGTTTCCGGGGAATTTTTCTCAATCCAAAACGACAATTTTTTGTCACATTATGTACTTATCATGTATATTGTAGAAATATATAAACAAAAAGTCATTGGAGAAATATAAATTGAACCCAAAAGTTACCATAACAATTCATTTGAAATTCAAACAAACAACACAATTATTCATCATCGCCTACATTTAAAGTTGGAAATTGTTTTTTATATTTTCTTCGCTCGTCTCCCCCCGTCTCTATAGATAGATAGATAGAGGCTATAGGTTTAGTGAAAAATAAAATTTTTAGATGTGACATTTGATTCCCAATCAGTATCGGTCGGAATTGTATCAAAATATCGATTGGTATTATGGGTTTAAGTAATTGTGTGTTGACGTATTCATATGGCATATGTATCTAAATTATATATTCAATTCATTTATATTATAAGTGATGATAAACTACTTATTGTCAATTTTATTTGTAATTTATTATGGATATTGCCCAACTGGGAATTTGTGTATGGAAAATATAAAATAAATTAAAAATATTGGTTTTATTTTAGTATAGTTCTATAAAACCTGGCATAACCAAATCCATTACTACAATATTTTGTAATAATCAAAGTTATAACCTTTAAATTATTAATTTAACGTAATCTTACTTCTGATAGTCTTTTTATGAGTGAAAAGGCTTTTTAGAATTAACGATACAAGGACGTTGATTATATATTAGACAGGTAATATAAAACTGCAAACAACTATTTTGTTCGCATTTAGATTACAACGATGCTTTACCTTACAAGTTTTACTGTATTCAAATGTTTTCATGATAACTGTATGTTGATAGATAAAAAGATTAGTAAAATAATCTGTATTGAGGAGTGGTTGTGATCTGATTACTCAAAAGGCCTTTTATCAATTAATCTTCGGGTTTCTTTAAAATTCATGAACAGATCAAGCTTTCATCTGGACGATGTTAACTAATCTATGTTAAGCACAGCAATAACCAAATTTTGAAGAGGTCTTTTTATAATTTTTGGAGTTGCGTGAGCGGGATTTTATTTTAAAACACGTACACATTAAAATCGTTCTACCAAAATTTTTCAACAATAAAGGTAAATTTGTAAATTTCTAACATATTAGGTACAGACGGTACCTGCCGAATGTTTTCATTATCAAATAGATGCATCTGCACGGGATCATCATATAGATTTTTGTGTCTAACTAAAAAAATTCCCAACATCAGGGTCTGATCTTACTGTTTAAATATTAAACTATTGAAACTATTTGAAATTTTTTGATTTTCTCATTTAAATTAAACTTGTTTGTTACCAAATATTTCGAAGAATTAGTATAACTTCAAATGGATATATCCATAAGACCAACAAAATTGCTCTAAAAGAGCGCATATTCTGTGAATTTTGTGTGACTCACTTGAGTATGGCAATCATCGTTTGCACTTAAAAACTTTAGTACTAAAAAATGGTTGAGACCGTACAATGCAAATTTTTATGTTTTTCTTCGTGAGCTCTGATCAACCCATCAACAAACAATGAGTTTAAGCCAATTTCCGAATTCCAACCAACGACTGAAATTTAAGAACGTTGCAGAATTGTCACTTGTTGCTGATATTTCCATGTTATGGAACTAGTGGGCTGTTTTAAACAGTTATTGCAAAATTCGTTTGATTCAAAAGTGATAAAATTGCAAACTAAATACTGGTGGAGCGTTGGGAATAAAGACGTCTAAAAAAGAAGTTGGATTGTTTCTCAACAAATTATTACAAAGCTAGTATGCAATATACAATAATATGTGGAGATTCAACTAGATTCTTGGGGAAGAGCACTTACAAGCGTTTTTCGTTTTAAGTTATAACCATAAAATTACTGGTTCTGAGATAATCTCATTTTTGCAGATCAACTCGAATTGATACTTTTAAAACTATTATGTCGTTGTCGGTATTTTATCTATTCGTATACCTTTTAACGTAACGAGATATGCATGTTTGTCTTTTGTTGTGTTTCTGTTGACTTTCTACTTTTGAGTAACAGTTCCGAAATTAATGAATTCTGTGAAATAGTATCATATGTGGAAATTTTGAATCGAACTAAAGTAGTTTTTGGGCTAAATGGGATAGGGTCGCACTCAATCCTAACCTCAACATTATTTGCAATACACATAGCACTATTTGCAGTACAACAGCAAGGTTTATATGAAACCTAAGGGTTTGGCAATGGGTAGTGCATTCTCGGCCGTCATCGCGGGCGTGGTTTTGGGCCATGTTATTTATTCCACCCTGGATGAGCACGGTTTTGGTATCAGACTTATAGTCAAATATGTTGATGACATTTTCACCATCTCTGACAAATATTCACCTGAAACCGAGTAAGCCTAAACAGCTAAACGATTTCAGGTCCTCACATCCACACCACGTAAAGTAAAGTTCCGTAATGGGTTTTTCTCGCAAATCATCTCATCTCACAAAAAACCACAACGACATTCGGGTAATTCTGACACAGAGATTCCATGCACTATCTACAGCAGCATTACCGATTTTTCATCTTTCTCCACTCATGTCACGAAACAGATCGTGAGTAAATTTTCAGATATAAAGGTCGTTCAAATTCCAGCAAAAAAGTAGGCCACGATTAGTTTTTCAACACCAAATCCAGGATTGAAAATTTACGGAAACATTTTGTTGTATATAAAATCAACTATCAAGGTTGCGATCTCTACTACATCGGACACATAGGAAGGCGATTAGAACAACGAATACAAGAACATAAAAATTATTGCCGTCTAAGACGGAGTATCGACTCGGGTATGACTTCGATTTCGATAACCTGCGTAAGTGTAAAAAATTGAAAGGAATTCATCAAAACGAAGAATACGCCACAACCGGAAAGGAGAATGGCGAGTACAAGAGGTTTACCAATTTTCGCCTGCTAAAGTTTTTTTTTATTGTTTTGTTTCGCTGGATTTTATTCTATTTTTCTATTTCTATTATTTCGATTCTATTTTTTGTTTTTAGTCTTACATTGGTATAAAATTCGGTAGATAATTTTTGGTATGTTTTTTCCATGTTTTATGGATTATCAATAAATTTAACATAGGGTTCGAAAAAATGATTAAATTTAATTTAATTTATATTTTCGAAAGAAATAGAAATAAACTTCTGAGCTGTGGTGTGGAACACGTAGCCAAGAGGGAGATACCACGACAACAACTTCGCATCATCAACGTAAAATAACCATCGCTTGGGTTAATTCAAATTTCGGTGATCGTGGCACCAGCACAAAAATGAGCAAAAATGGAAAAAATCCCGAACACCTCTTCCACTAACATGAAGAAGTCCTGATATATTGCTAGGATTTAATGGATCAGCCAATTAATAATCCAAATAATATTTGATTACTCTAACCTCAATAGAATCGGCCAAATCCCTCGTAGCGCAAGTAAAAAAAAATATATTTATCATCAAAGGAAGGACTGAATAAACTACATTGGCCTTTCAGACAAAATACCAGAGGCGATGGCATTCTCTTAGATTTTATCATATACTAAAAGTATTAGTTGATGGCAATCTGAGATCGGCAGGAGGTGAATGAAAGGGTCGGACGGAGAATGACGATCGAGCACAGTTTTCAATGCCTTAGTTATGAACACAAAATAAGTCCATATCGTTACGGTCAGAATATTGCTTGCTCTGTATTGAAGCCGGAGGAAACAAAATGCATAAGGATGCGGTTATTGAAAGTTTAGAAACTGTGATTTATTCGTTCAGCAAACGATAACAGCTTAATATTTTGTTTAGCAGGTGCAATTGTAAACAATTTGAACTTACATATTTTTATTGGATTTGTCTTGTAGGGAAATGGAAACATTAATTTAGATGATCTTTGACGTTTATATTAGAGAAGTCCCTGAGCCCATAATAGTGTCATTGTAAAAGATAACCAATTTTCTTATGATTTGAGATAAACACGAGAAAATTGTGATAAAACTTACGTTTTTTAAATTCTAAAAAGGCTATTTTAGACATTCTACTTTTATATCTTCGTTCCTAGAAATGTTCACGAGGCCTTACCTATATAAAGGGTGATTTTTTTGTGGTTAGGATTTTCATGCATTAGTATTTGACAGATCACGCGGGATTTCAGACAAGGTGTCAAAGAGAAAGATGCTCAGTATGCTTTGACATTTCATAATGAATAGACTTACTAACGAGCAACGCTTGCAAATAATTGAATTATATTACAAAAATCAGTGTTCGGTTCGAAAAGTGTTTCGCGATTTACGTCCGATTTATGGTCTACATAATCGACCAAGTGAGCAAACAATTAATGCGATTGTGACCAAGTTTCGCACTCAGTTTACTTTATTGGACATTAAACCAACCACACGAATGCGTACAGTGCGTACAGAAGAGAATATTGCGTCTGTTTCTGAGAGTGTTGCTGAAGACCGTGAAATGTCGATTCGTCGCCGTTCGCAGCAATTGGGTTTGTGTTATTCGACGACATGGAAGATTTTACGCAAAGATCTTGGTGTAAAACCGTATAAAATACAGCTCCTGCAAGAACTGAAGCCGAACGATCTGCCACAACGTCGAATTTTCAGTGAATGGGCCCTAGAAAAGTTGGCAGAAAATCCGCTTTTTTATCGACAAATTTTGTTCAGCGATGAGGCTCATTTCTGGTTGAATGGCTACGTAAATAAGCAAAATTGCCGCATTTGGAGTGAAGAGCAACCAGAAGCCGTTCAAGAACTGCCCATGCATCCCGAAAAATGCACTGTTTGGTGTGGTTTGTACGCTGGTGGAATCATTGGACCGTATTTTTTCAAAGATGCTGTTGGACGCAACGTTACGGTGAATGGCGATCGCTATCGTTCGATGCTAACAAACTTTTTGTTGCCAAAAATGGAAGAACTGAACTTAGTTGACATGTGGTTTCAACAAGATGGCGCTACATGCCACACAGCTCGCGATTCTATGGCCATTTTGAGGGAAAACTTCGGAGAACAATTCATCTCAAGAAATGGCCCGGTAAGTTGGGCACCAAGATCATGCGATTTGACGCCTTTAGACTATTTTTTGTGGGGCTACGTCAAGTCTAAAGTCTACAGAAATAAGCCAGCAACTATTCCAGTTTTGGAAGACAACATTTCCGAAGAAATTCGGGCTATTCCGGCCGAAATGCTCGAAAAAGTTGCCCAAAATTGGACTTTCCGAATGGACCACCTAAGACGCAGCCGCGGTCAACATTTAAATGAAATTATCTTCAAAAAGTAAATGTCATGGACCAATCTAACGTTTCAAATAAAGAACCGATGAGATTTTGCAAATTTTATGCGTTTTTTTTTAAAAAAAAGTTCTCAAGCTCTTAAAAAATCACCCGTTATATCACCGATTAGCTAAACTCAGCGATTTAATTTGTCCAGCGCATTTTAAACAATTGAGAGTTTTGGTTTCAATTATTTTCCAATTTTTTCCGCGTTCTGGTTAATTTAAAATGTTATTTACTGGGTCATGCATTGAGATCATTACAGTTTCAAAATATTCTTTGCAATACGTATTGGACACAATTCTCTTTAAAATTTTCTCTGGCTCGTAGGTTTCAATTTCTATTTGCTTTCTATCGTTTTCTTCTTCTTGGTGTTATGGTGTCCACGTGCTTTATAACGGGTGATTTTTTAAGAGCTTGAGAACTTTTTTTAAAAAAAAAACGCATAAAATTTGCAAAATCTCATCGGTTTTTTATTTGAAACGTTAGATTGGTCCATGACATTTACTTTTTGAAGATAATTTCATTTAAATGTTGACCGCGGCTGCGTCTTAGGTGGTCCATTCGGAAAGTCCAATTTTGGGCAACTTTTTCGAGCATTTCGGCCGGAATAGCCCGAATTTCTTCGGAAATGTTGTCTTCCAAAACTGGAATAGTTGCTGGCTTATTTCTGTAGACTTTAGACTTGACGTAGCCCCACAAAAAATAGTCTAAAGGCGTCAAATCGCATGATCTTGGTGCCCAACTTACCGGGCCATTTCTTGAGATGAATTGTTCTCCGAAGTTTTCCCTCAAAATGGCCATAGAATCGCGAGCTGTGTGGCATGTAGCGCCATCTTGTTGAAACCACATGTCAACTAAGTTCAGTTCTTCCATTTTTGGCAACAAAAAGTTTGTTAGCATCGAACGATAGCGATCGCCATTCACCGTAACGTTGCGTCCAACAGCATCTTTGAAAAAATACGGTCCAATGATTCCACCAGCGTACAAACTACACCAAACAGTGCATTTTTCGGGATGCATGGGCAGTTCTTGAACGGCTTCTGGTTGCTCTTCACTCCAAATGCGGCAATTTTGCTTATTTACGTAGCCATTCAACCAGAAATGAACCTCATCGCTGAACAAAATTTGTCGATAAAAAAGCGGATTTTCTGCCAACTTTTCTAGGGCCCATTCACTGAAAATTCGACGTTGTGGCAGATCGTTCGGCTTCAGTTCTTGCAGGAGCTGTATTTTATACGGTTTTACACCAAGATCTTTGCGTAAAATCTTCCATGTCGTCGAATAACACAAACCCAATTGCTGCGAACGGCGACGAATCGACATTTCACGGTCTTCAGCAACACTCTCAGAAACAGACGCAATATTCTCTTCTGTACGCACTGTACGCATTCGTGTGGTTGGTTTAATGTCCAATAAAGTAAACTGAGTGCGAAACTTGGTCACAATCGCATTAATTGTTTGCTCACTTGGTCGATTATGTAGACCATAAATCGGACGTAAATCGCGAAACACTTTTCGAACCGAACACTGATTTTTGTAATATAATTCAATTATTTGCAAGCGTTGCTCCTCGTTAGTAAGTCTATTCATTATGAAATGTCAAAGCATACTGAGCATCTTTCTCTTTGACACCTTGTCTGAAATCCCGCGTGATCTGTCAAATACTAATGCATGAAAATCCTAACCACAAAAAAATCACCCTTTATAAAACAGTTTACTCTGCATCACATTTAGTTAGCTACTCTTCTTGAGCTAAGGAATTTGCTTTATATAAAGTAAACATATATTACCTAATTCAGGAACCATATCTGAACTCTGTTATGAAAAGCATTTTTATTTCTAAAAATTTCAGAGACCCTCATATTCAGGAGTGCAGTTCTGCAGTGTCACCCGGTTGCGTGTTGCTTCAGCATGTCTAACGTATAGCCCACCTAATCCTTCTTTTTCTGAATAAATATATTTCTCTTGTTATTCGATGTGATGTTCATGAACATCACTCCATTTGGGGGAGCTCAAATACTATCTTTAGGGGTACTTCGTGATTTAACTTTCTAAGCTACATCAAGCTTGAAATTCATGCGTGACTGTGAACCTACGTTTGTTAATTCCGCTTGTGTTTTATCGATTTCATTCTTTGTTAATGGAAGTATCACTTCACTTTAGGCTGTATTACCGACTGCCTTTGAAACTGCATGTCCTTTTATTACCAATCAAAATATTCGAAAAATTTCATTTGGTGCTCTAACTGGGACAACTTTGTAACAGCGCAATAGATCTTGTTGGAATAAATTTTTCTAAAGAAATCAATAATTCGTTGGCTCACACTATGCTCAATATAATGTTGGCTAGGAATAATAATTGCTGACTGGATTCTTTTCGACTACCCAATGGTAAGTTTACTGCGCCACCAAAGGATGTTGGTTGATCTAAATGCCGCCGCGATCCATCAGTCTATAATCGCTGCTGAATCTGGTAACAGAAGTTTGGCCCAAAAGTTTATTACGTACGATACTGTACATTGGATTTTGATTTTTTTTGCATGCATCCTACGAGTCTGGCGGTTCTAATCAATTTTTTCCCGCTTTGTTACAGCATGTTGCAACCTGCCTGAAATTCGGCTATTTTCTGAGTTTTTGAAGCAAGAGCAGAACCGTATTTATAACCAAAGCCAGTATGACTATAGTGATCCGAGGAGTTTCGTCCAATCTGTCTGTCATTGACGGGTTTTTAACTTTATTAGGAACCATTTTTTGTGTTTAACTGGCTTCAATAAATGCAGCATGCTTACAGTGCGGGAAAGGCTTGTGAAACGGCGTTTCATGGACTAGTTACTAGGATTGAAAATCCACTCAGTAGTAACAAATTTTTTATGGGTACGATATTAGACTTCGCCGGAGCGTTTGATAGCAATTCGTCCTGCACTATCACAAATGCTTGTCAAAAATTTGGAATTGATAGTTCACTTGTGAATTGGATTGAGTACGTGCTTAAGTCTTGCATTGTTGTGTTTGAGTTGGGTGGTTTCTTGGTTTCTGTTAATATGGTCTTGAAGTGTAAGGCATCTGGGAGTTGTGTTGGATGCTAAGCTATCATGGAAAGGAGACTTTGATTATAATCTTCATGGTAAGGTCCGTAGTGTCTTTGAAAAATCATGGTAATTACCCCTTGGCGAGGATCAGTTTCTTCCGTTTTGAATAATTTGAATTTGATTTGAATTGGGACTTACGCGTTTTTGTTTTTACCACTAAATTTTCACATTGCGCGATAAAAGTTTCTCACCAGCACGTTTTTCGTTTACGTTTTTGTACTACATTTCGTTCAATTGAGAGATTCAGTGATTTATATTAAAGTGTGTGTATTTCGACAGCATCTCCAGTTTTATTTAACTATTCAACAGTTTTGTACCCAACGGAAAAATAATAATTAAGGTAGCATTTTCTTGTTTTAATTGATTTAATATTAGCGCACATGTTTTAACAGATTTATTAAATCCCGTAAAATGAAAGTGGCTGGAAAAACTAACATTTTAACATTGGAGGTAAAACTGACAATTGTTAAAGCAATAGAAAATGGTGAAAAAATATTTGTATTAGGCCACGAGATATCATATAAATGAATCAAGCATAAGAAGATTAAATTTAATTTTGAGAAAATTTTAAGTTCGAATAAAATGGTCGTTAGTTAGTTCAGGCATTATTCGTATAGCCTTATACATGTTTAACCATTTGAAAATGGAATAACACATTCATCTAATTTTGGGGGATTCATAAAATGGCAGAAAGCACACAAAATAAAATTATTAGGGGAAGCGACTAGAGCTGATACTAGAGTTCTGGGTACCCACAAATTATGAAAGATTTAATAGGAAGTGATAACTGTCTACCAGGCCACGTTTTCAATGCTGACGAGACTGGCCTATTTTGGAAAAGAATGCTTATAACAGAACGTTTATTAGCAAATAAGGGAAATCCGCTCCTGGTTTCAAGATTACAGAAAATAGGTTATCACTTTTGCTATGTGGAACTGCCGCTGGTGATTATAAGAGCAAAGCGCTTTTGCTTTATAAATCTAAAAATCCTCGAGCTTTGAAAGGAATTTGAAAGGTTCTGTGCCAGTCCATTGCAAATCGAATTAGAAAGCTTGGATGCCAGGAAATATCTTCGAAGACTGGTTTTAATTTGACTGATTTGCGCCCAAATGTTAAGGTAATATTTCTTTCTCCGAACACGACCTCGTTAATACGACCCATTTAAACGTTACTATCTTAAAAGAACCTTGTGCAACTTATTGAAGCTACTGATGGACCAGCCAGCCTTTCAATTCTTGAATATTGGCAACAATACGACATCACACCACCACCACATTTAAATTTGAATGGGATGAGGTAAAGAACTCAACAAAGAATGCCGTTTGGAACAAAAATATGACCAGAGTGATGTATCAGAGAAGCTGTTGTTGTAAAACGATTGGTGGGGAATGATTTTATGATACAGCATCAGAAGAAATCGCAGAAAGTATAGAATCCATTCAAGACGATTTTTCTGTTGAAGAAATGGTAACATATTTTGCAGATAGAATCAATGATGAAAATAACAGAAGTGAAGAAGTGAAGAAATTGCCGAAGAAAAAAATTATCTTGCTTGTGTGCTTTAATATACCGTAGATGTTTGACGGAAGCTTTAGCGTCATATAAAGAACTTTATAATTTAAGTGATAGTAAGCAATCACTATTAACAAGTTTTTACAAAACCCTTGGTGTCAGCAGTGAAAATGAAATGATTTAAAGATTTTTTAACTTTTTTTGTTAATGTTTAACTATGAGTGGTCACTGAACAAAGACTCTATTTTAATTATGCACATTTGTACTTTAGATTTAAATTTTTTGTGACAATTGTGGGATTTGGAACATATCCCCTCAATTTAATACAAAATGGGGTTCAAAGTGCGCGATTTCGTTTTGCACGCTGTTTTTTTTTCAGAAAGTAATTACCGCGCAGTTCGAGTTATTACTGTATGCAAATAGGCACTGTACGTACTAAATTCGTAAATCTGGCAACCTGAATTTATGAACTGCGTTGTACCTTCGCCATATTAACAGATTTTAGCTTAAATGTTGGTTTATGTATTAACAAATTTCAGAGAGTCTCGGATTGAAGATATAGCGTCGAGAGGTAAATATAAATTTGTGACTAAACTGTCCGCAGGCCGATATGTTAATGTTGTCAATAATCGATAAGGTGTAATGTAATAAATATAATTAATCCCACCCTGAGAACAACCTGTTCAATTAGATTTGTTCAAACGGAAATATTATTTTAACACAACCGAGGTATTTCTATGGTATAATACAACTTCCTTTCCTCATTTTCATTTAATATAGGGAAGGCAGGTAGTGCAGCACTACATATACATAAATATGTAGCTATAAATAGGTACTTATGTATAAAACGACAACGTCTACGACGATATATAATTTACGTATATATAGCCATGTGAACATGCTGTGCGACTTTACAATTTTTATTTTATTTTTAAATTTTGTTTAACAGGAAATTAATAATTGTAATTATTACAATTTGTATAATTTTTAGCGCATTTGTAATTTTTATGGCCACTAATTAATTATATTATTTTTGTAGTGCACGGCCATAATTATAGTTACATAAATTTATACGTTCACCTCAAAAAAAAAATGTTGCCGCCTGCAATTTTCATGCGTGCCACATAATTAATTTAATTATAATAATTTATGGTGAAATGTACAGAAGAAAATTATTTATGAAGAAAGGTTGCCTGCTTTAAATCTGTTTATTTAAATTACCTATAGTCTCGTATTAACGGAAAATATTTTATCCAGTTTTAAAACTGTGGAGAAATGATTTTTTAATCTTTTTGTATTTTACTGTAAACCGAAAAATCAATAATTTTATTAATAATTAATAATTTCGCTGTGGTTTTAGAAAATTTATGATTTTATGATTAGATGCGCCACATTGAAAATATCGGTATAGAAAATTATTTAATGAATTGGAAAAACATAAAAAATTCTAATTATTTATGTCCGTTTACACTGAATACAATATGTACTTTCGAGAATAGGACATTCCCATTTTAGATTTTTTTTTTAGAAGTTAATAAGCGCATGATAATATTAAAATGAATTCTAAATTTATAAGAAAATATTGGTTTGAACCAAAGAAGGTAAACTTATCGATTTTCATTATACGTACGTACGTACCTATATAAATATTTTGCAAATTGAAAGTAAATTGGATTGAAATTATTTTTAATATCGATTTCAGTTTCTATGACGAAAGTATATATGTAATTATACTGAAACATATACTCGTATGTACTGACATGTAGGGACAAAATTGTGTAAGATGAGATGCAGGTAGTGGCGAAAGTTTCGATCATGTAGTTCCAATACTTTGAATACGCGTGCAAGTAGAAACTTGGCTCTGAAGTTGGGTGCATTAAAATATAACTGAACGCAGCCAAATCGACCGCCAATTTGAAAATATACGGACGGAAGTGAGAGCGCTGGGACCTGAAATTTTACGAATAGTTATACAAAGAGCATGTCAGGTCGAGACAAACAATCGGCACCATTTGAACGATATTATCTTCAAAACATACTGTGAACATATTTCCAAACTATAATCTAAATTTTAATAAATACGAACGTTAAATAAAATCAGAAACAAAAAAGTTATTCATTAAATAAGGTTGCGATTTGTGATTCTCCCAGAAGTTGGTAGTGTACCAATCTTTCAAATAGGGCATGATATTTAACGAAAAGTTTTTTTTTTTGGCATGACTTGTGGCATAAAATAAAATTATAGTTTCAGGTATATTAATGCAAATAAAATTGTGGATTGAGTGTTTTCATTCAATAATGGTAATCTAATGAACAGACTCAGGCCAGAGCAACGGTTGGAAATTGTTTAAATTTTGGGTGGTACAGCAGCAGATATGCTGCCAAATCCACACTCTTCGGAGGCAAGCCTAACAGATTCTGGGGTGGGCCTTCCCCGTATGGGGAAGAATTAGAAAGACAAAACAAATTGGATGTTGAACCGGAATAAAAGACCAAGTAAGAAAAGGAAAGGTTTCTGAGAAGAGGTTTCTAGAAACCAGTTAATCATCAAGAAGCAACTAGCTCTAGAGCAAGAACCAGCTAAACCAAAAGAAAAATCACCTCCACCAATAAATGTCGTCGGGATATCAAATTGTTCCACTATACAATCGATTATGAAATCGATTACGGTAGCCGAGAACAAACTCGTATCTCTAAACAATGGCGTCTGGAAAATTAATGTTGTAGATTCTGAAACCTATAGAGCTTTGGCTACAAAGCTTAATTCCGAGGGGCATCAGTGGTTTACCTATGAGGATAAGAATGATCGACAATCAAAGTTATGACTAGAGGGCCTTCACCAAATCTGCGCGAAAGAGGAAATTATTGAGGGTCTCAAGCAAAAGGGTTATCAAATAGAAAATGCTGTAAACATCATTGAGAACGAAAAAAACGAAACTGAACAAGAAGTTCAAATTAATAAAAGAAGGCTTCCACTATTTATGCTCACTTTTAATACCAAACAAAAAGTGGAAGATGTGTATAATATTAAGGTAATACTTAACATGGGAGTTAAAATGGAGCCATTGAAAAAAATGGCGGGTGCAGTGCAAAAAATGTCAAGGATTTAATCATACGCAGAAATATTGACAAAGAGAGGCTAGATGCATGAACTGTGCCGAAAAGCATCATGCCCAAGTATGCCCGGCTAGTAAAAATATTACTGCAAAATGTGTCAATTGCAACAAGCCACATCCCGCAAACTACCGGGGATGTAAAATAGCTAAGGCGCTACAAAAAATAAGAAATAAAACGCAAAAACAAAATCCAGGAATATCGGTAAAAAATTATCAAACTTCCACCAAAGAGGAACCAAACCTCATTGCTAGTAAAATGGGAGAACCAAAACTATACTCGCAAGTAGTCATGACAAAACCAGATATTTCGGAGAGCACTACCGAAGGTACAGCAATACTCCAAAAGATACTAAGAAGCATGGAAGCTCTTAACATTCGTCTAGCTAAACAAGAGAAATGCCTTCAAGCTCTAAGCAACCGATATGATAAGCAAAACTCTCTAAATGAAATGAAATCCATGCGCTTTGAAAATGATGCAAAGAACCACAAATAAAACATTAAGAATAGTATCCTGGAATGCAAATGGGCTTATGAAACATATTCCAGAATTATAAATTTTCCTAAATACTGAAAAAATAGATATATGCCTACCAGGGTACAGTTGTTACCACGCGATTCAACAAGCAGGAAGGGCAACGGGAGGATCGTCGGTGGTTACAAAATAATGTATCGTCAATATATTGCCCCCAAAGATATAATTTAATTAAAGAATACTATTGTACTTATGTAAGTCAGTTGGATCAAGTTTCATAATCGGAGGTGATTTTAATGCAAAACACACCTACCGGGGATCAAGAGTAACCTCTAATAAAGGAAGAGAGCTGTTGCAGCAGGAATACTATGCAATTTTCATTCTGGAGATCAACCAGCTTATTGGCCTCCGGATAAAATCAAAATACCCGATATTATTGACTTCTTTATCACCAAAGATATAGACGAAAACTACATAAACCTAGAAAGCAGCGAGAGGATTATGTCGGATCACACGCATTTCAATATAAATAACTTACAGCCCACTATAAAATTTACCTTAGAAACAGAAAAGAATAAACAAATTAACTTTATCGGCCTCACAATTAAAATTGGTAACAATAAAATAGTAGAAAAGACTTTGCAGAAATTTGGATGCACACAAAAATAGTAATAAATTAGAACAGAAACTCAAATTTAAAGCACCCCAAAAAATAGACGCAGGAGAATACAAACTACCATGTGACGAATGCCCAACTCCAAAACCAATAGAATTTACGACTTAATAATAAAAAACACGGTTCTTAACCAAATTAACAAAAACAAACAGTCGGTTAAAGCAATGTTAAAGATGGAAACCTGACAACAGACGGATTTCTTTTAATTTTAACAAATTTCTTTAAATAATAAAACTTAATTGTGATTGCAATGAAAAAAAATAAATTTACAATTTAAAAATATTTACATAAGTAAGACAAAATATTTTATGTAATTTAATTAATAAATTACAGTATGCACTATTAAATATTCAGCTATATGTATATTGGCATAGCAATTAAAGCCAGTTGCATAAACGTATACCGAATGATGGCATTAGAGCTGCTCTTTGAAATAAAACTGTCCTCATCAAAAGACTACGAGATTTTCCCATTTGTTAATGCGTTGGAAAATCGGATCTCATAGAATATTTTGGCGACTTTTGGTTTTCACTGTATTAATTATTGGCCAGATCATAGAGATTACACCGAGTAGTGGCTAGTATCGAATGATGCCATAAGAGATGCTCTTTGAAATAAAATTAGTATCATCGAAAAACTACAAGATTTTTCTATTAGTTAAACCCGGGGCCCACTAGACAACCCTTACACGGGTTTTCTCGAATTTAAGATCCATCACAACCGGTTCCCACCCGTACTAGAAACCCTCCTGCAAGCAATTATCATTTAAATCGTTTGAGCTAAGAAAACAATTAAAAATTAACCCGGGCTCACCAGACAAGCTCTTATACGATTTTTCTCGAACTCAGTGTCCATCGCAATCTGTTCTTAGTACATACTGTTAAAGTTAGCCGGCTCGCTCTAACCGAAAAATGTCGATAATGCAGATTCTACTGTTACAACTAAATACATCAACCGAAAAATGTCGGCAATACAGTTTTAGACATTATGGATGCCCGCTAGTAAAAATCGGCAAGACAGATTCGACAGAATCAGATAAATACATTTGGGGTTAAACAGTAATTTCATTTTAAATCAAAAATGTTTAGTTCGTTGCATTAAATGCATTAAAACTATAATACAAAACTAAAATGAAGCATACCTAAATAATTTCAGGTCAATTTTCATGTTGGGAGTCCGGGAAAGCACGGCTAAATATATCGCACACACAAAATTTGAAAATTTCTAAAAATTGGCCGTTTAATGACTGTGTCATGACTGGAAATAGATTCAAATGATACGCCTTAATGATGGTCACACCTGGAAAATCTTTCAGGTCAAGTTTCATGTTGGGAGTCCGGGAAAGCTCGATTGAATATATCGCACACACAAAATTTGAAAATTTCTCAATATTGACCGTTTTAAGTGTCATGGCTGGAAATTTTTTGCAGGTGTGAGCATCATTAAGACCTATCATTTAAATCTATTTCCAGTCATGACACTTTAAACGGTAAAATTTTAGAAATTTTCAAATTTTGTGTGTGCGATATATTCAATCGAGTTTTCCCAGGACCTATAATTTGAATCTATTTCCAGCCATGACACTTTAAACGGTGAATTTTTAGAAGTTTTAAAATTTTGTGTGTGCGATATATTCAACCGAGCTTTCCCGGTCTCCCAACATGAAAATTGACTTGACGTTTTTAAAATGATATTCAATGGAGGGCAAAAAATATTTGAAATATTTTCTGAACATGTCACTATCCATTTCCCATTTTACCTCCCCAAATATCTAATAAAGTACTTAGAAAAATTTGCTTTGGGTAATTTATTTTAAATGTTTCAAATAAAAATTCTTAATTTAATTTTTGCAGTTGTTTTTAGGAACAGCAACATAAAAATTTCTAATATAATTAATTGATTTCCGACATAAAACTTGTATCTGCATTATCGGCATTTTCGGCTGGAGTTTTCGATGAACATGTTACCGACAATTATCGGCTGTCGTTTTCGTTTGATTAGTTTGACATTACCGACATTTTTCGGCTGAACATTTTCGGCCTACTTTAATAGGGCTATTGGTACTAGAAAACCTCCTACAAACAATTTACTTTTAAATTGTTTGAGCTAAGAAAACAATTAATAATTAATCCGGGGCCAACCAGACAAGCCCTTACACGATTTTTTTCCGAAATAAGGGCCCATCGTAATCGGTTCTTGGTACTCGAAAATCGTCTTTAAGCAATTTTCATTTAAATCGTTTGGGCGGAGAAAAAAAATCAAGTGGGCGGGTTTATCACTAGACAAGGCCTTACATGATTTTGCACGAAATCCGGATCCATCGTAATCGATTCCTGGTACTAGAAAACCTCTTTCAAGCCATTTTCATTTAAATCATTTCAGCTAAGAAAAAATAAAAAAAAAACAGGTGGCCCACCAGACAAGCCCTTAGACGATTTTTCCCGATATCCGGATTCATCACAATCGCTTCCAAGTACTTAAAAGCCTTGTGTCATCTCAGCCTCCGAGCACCTCTTATGCCATCATTTGATACTAGCCACTACTCGATAGAATCTTCGTGATCTGGCCAATAATTAATACAGTGAAACCCAGAATTCGCCAAAATATTCAATGCGATCCGATTTTCCAAAGCATTAACAAATGGGAAAAACTCGTAGTCTTTTAATGAGGACAATTTTATTTCAAAGAGCAGCTCTAATGCCATCATTCGGTATACGTTTATGCAACTGGTTTTAATTGCTATGCCAATAAACATATAGCTGAATATTTAATAGTGCATACTGTAATTTATTAATTAAATTACATAAAATGTTTTGTCTTACTTATGTAAATATTTTTAAATTGTAATTTTTTTTTTTCATTGCAATCACAATTAAGTTTTGATTATTTAAAGAAAATTGTTAAAATTAAAAGAAATCCGTTTGTTTTCAGGTTTCCATCTTTAACATGGCTTTTACCGACTGTTTGTTTTTGTTAATTTAACAAATTTGTTTTTTGTTAAATTTTTTCTAAAATGTGATTCGGCAGATTTTTGAACTTCGACGGGAAATTTGGATGAATTATGGCAAAAAACAGAATTAAAATGGAGTTCGAATAATCCAGAAACGTGCCGTAATTTAGTTGTCAGCATACCGGGTTATTAGCAGGTTATTAAAGCCAAAGGAGGCTATACAAAATATTAAAAAAATGTTCCTGGATATTTTATTAACGCGCAGAATTGTTCATCTGTTTTTGAAGTGATTTAATTTTTTGTTAGTAATATATGATGAATAATTGTGTCCGTCACGCCAGTCGGAACCATATCAGCCAGAACCAAGCAAGTATGGTACAAGTAGTACGATGCATTGTGCATCATTGTGCATTATATAATTTTTCAGCCGGAACCTTATACATCCAGAAACGTACGATTTTAAAAAAACCTTACAAATTCAGCCGAAACCATACCCTTTACACCCAAATTAACTATGGCACAAGTAGCACGAAGCTTTGTGCATCATTATGCACTATGCGCTTTTTCAGCCGGAACCTTATAATTTCAGCCATAACCTGATAAAGCCAGCCAGAACCATAATACAACCAAACTAACTATGGCACAAGTAGCACGATGCATTGTGCATCATTGTGCACTATATGATTTTGCAGCCGAACCATATAATGCCATCCAGAACCATACAAATCGAGTCGAAACAAAATTTTTACAAAAATAATTTTGGCGCTTGAGTGCAATTTAGATGATAGTGCAACATATGAGGTTTCCGGAACGATCAAAACAAAGCAAAGACAAAGCCAGCCGGAACCATATGAAGTCGAATTGTTCATTCAACCCATGTTTTTTCAACACATCATCACATTTATCATGAAAAACACACTAAAAATAGGATGAATTGGGCTTCGTATTGCTGTTCCATCCACCATATTCACCTGTCCTTATGACTTTTCCTTTTTCCAAACATAAAGAAATGGCTCGGTGGAAAGAGTTTTGATGTACATTTCGCAAGAAGCTTTTAAAGCGTTAACTGAAAGCGGAAAACCAAAATTTAGCAAACGTAGAATTACAATCAAATGCGATTCACTTTCAATATATTCAAATATCTTCTTCCTTCCTGTTTCCGAGGAAACCACGTTCGCATAAAACAAAATTAAAAATAAGAAACTTCGTATGCAATCTGCTCCCATTCAATTCCAATACATTAAGCTAAATTTCCATAAACATAGCATTTTCAAAATATTTTCGAATCGAAAAACGAAAACCGATTTTCCATTATCATCTGTCTATAGCTTTCTACATCAACTGCCATCATCACTTAACACAAATTTTGATTTGAATATAAATCGAAATCGAAATACACACAACCTCAACTCACATGCTATCCCGAACTATAAAACCATAAAAAAATGCTTTGCACATACAAAACATATTTTTATCAGAGAAAAAAGGTTTATGGATTAAATAAACTCACATTAAAATAAATTGTGTTTGGAAAATGTGAACCCGCGCCACGCATACACACACACACATACACACACGACATACTCACTAAACATGTTAGTTTTTCTTTGGCTGTTCATAATTTTTTTTTGTTAATGTCGATAAGATTAGATCTTTATAGTTGTTGTTGGTGATGTATACATCGTATTCTACATTGATACGGAGGGAGTACGAGAAAGAGAAAGTTTCACCCGTAGGCCTACATATATATGTATAATATTCGGCAAAAAAGCACAGATAAAATTTTCATTCATAAATTTCTCTCTTGCGTTCTTGAGTTTTTCTTTTTTGTGTATGTGCGGTGCGTTTGTTGTTGGTATATCGGCTTTTTCGGTATGAAAACTTTATTTTAACATTTTTTTTGGGGGTGAGAAGGGGGGGGGGGTGGTTGGTGTAGGGTGGATATTATCGAACATGAGGAAAAAAAATTTCTTTGACGTCAGAAAATTTTGTTGTTGCTGTATTTTATTTGTATGTCGTTCTATACTTTTTCGTATTCTTGAAAATTAAATTATATAGTGAAAATGAAGAAAATGGGAAAAATAAATTATTTATTTTTATTTTTGGTAAATTTAAATATTTTAGTTTGACTAAAGCAGATTATTTGAATATATGTAACGCGCGCACCTCATTGGGATAAACCGTTAAGAAATGGGGTTACTTTAGAGGGTTAATAAAAGTTTTATTGAGGTTTTCATTTTAAAATCACAACAAAATTAGATTTTTGTGTAAGCGATTCGTTATTCAATGTAAAAAACGATGCGTTATGATGTCGATGAAATAGATCGCATCCAAAACCATCCTCTCATCATATAAACTATTCCTCTGACGAAACACTTCTACTTAGCCACTTAAAGTACCGTCTGAATGTTTGTGTTTGCTGTCGTATTTTGCCGTCTTTGCGTGTTTTTCATTATCCAACCATAAAAGAACTAAAATAATAACGGATTATAATACTAATTTTATATGTTATCATAAGCTATTTTGGTTTATATTACACTGGTAATAATTAAAAGCACAAACAAAAAAATTGTCAAACTATAGCCTCGCACAACAACTAAATAGATCGTTAATTCTGGATTTACGGAGTTTCTCCGAATTCTTGTTTCTTGTCAAGTTATAATCACCCAATAAAATTTTATTATTTGTGCACAGTTATCCGATTTTGGGGGTTGGTTTTGAGTAGGGCGCCCTCAAAAACGTCATACATTTGATATAGAATTATCGATAAACGCGGGCGATTCAAATTTATAGACCGAAATGAAATTCATTGTTACTACTGACCTCATTATGTACTAATATAATTCAGCCCGATCACCATGACAAACTGAACCAAGAAAATAAAAATTTGTTACATAATATCATAAAAATAATTGTATTATTGTTAAAAAGACAAGAGTGCTTCGCCCAAAGGTTCGAAACGAATTTTTGTTCCGTACCCTGAAACAGAAGACACAAAATATTTTAATACATGCATATTTTTTAACCATTGCCGCATCACCACACCAGGATGGCACCACCCACAATATAAATAAAAAACCAAACCTAAATAAATTACTCTGATCTGATTCATGCCTATCCAATTTATATTTGGACCATCCAGTAATCACAAAAAAATAGAATATACACTTTTAAACCCCTTAAATTTCATTCGGCTTTCCGTTTTATTTTTTGTTATGCTGAATTTACATGAAAATCAAATTTTCTTTGTTACATGGTTTGTGTTGTTGTTGTTGTAGCTGATGGGTACTGGTTAAAGAAGACAAAAATAGGATTTATGGAAAATATGCATGAGAGACTTTTTTTTGTCTAATTTTAGGATGTTTATGCATACAGAGTGAGTATTTTTGTATATACTTGGCTAGAATTCTTGAGTTGAACCATGCCCAGCCATCCGACTCTTGATGAAGGTTGTTGAGATTGTCTGAAGATAATATTTTATATATTTTTGTTAAGAGGGTCGACTAAATCTCAAAACTTTTCATGAGTGCTTAAAGCTGTGGCGCTTGGACCGTAAGGTACCGGCTCAAGCGCAGAACAATACTCATGTTATTAACCATCTGGTTTTGTTGAAAACATTTAGCTTTTCTAAAAGTTAATGAACGATATAAATATTTGCTATGAAACAAACCCGCGCCAACCACGGTGTAAGAAAGCAAATAGCTTAATAGTTAATTTTATACCCCCTATTCCGACATCGATATTGATTTTATAACTTGTGACGTATACAAATTCTCGATCAAACAAGGAACGGTGGTGTTAAGTATTACACAATGGTGCCGACCAACATCCACCACGCAAATGGAAGATGAACACATTGAACATGAACATGCTAGAGGATGATCGATGTTATCAGATAGTTAGAGTTCTTGTTTCATGTTATACGACGAGTTGTTCCGAAATGAGTACGACAATGCAATGACTATGCACTGTGCGGAAGCCTCTAGGACGCAGTGAACTTGGATCGGCTATTTCAAGAGCATAATTCAGGAGTGTTTAAAGCATCAGAAAAATTATAAGGAGTGATGCTCTACGATGACAAATATTGCTACACAGACTCACGCTCCTACGGACCTAACCGTGCTTCTTTAATAAATGGAGGAGTGTGTGTGGTTGAGTACGTCAACATACAAGAATTACATCGAATGTAGGCGTCAACGAAACACAGAATACACAATACACCCTCTATTACGTAGAACTACAATCAAAATATGATATCGTTTATCGAGATCAGCTGCCACCAGTGCAAATAGGGACATGACTAAGTATATTACATCAGATAAACACCATTCCTGTTAAATTTTAGTAATGTCTGATTTAGATTGCGCACAGCCAGAAGTGAATGTGGAGCTTGAAGTGGGATCATCTGATCCAGATTGTACGTCACAAAATAGACGACAACAAACGACCAACGATACAAACTGTTGAAGTTTGATGAATCTGGTCGAGATTCAGGGTATTGTAACAACACCATAAAGTTTATCGCGAGCAAGAAACACAATTAGAGAATGCCTTCAACTGGAGCAATTCGACCTTGAAAATAAGGAAGTAGGATAAATACTGGATCAACCAATCTAGCAAGCAGATATACATCGGACGCAGCAGCCCATGAATGTGGGTTAGCGTGATATCCCCATAAGGTTCTTAACAAGTGACGAGAAACAGCTGCGAGATGACAGCAGAGAACGGAAACTACTGCGCATCAAGGGTGGTGCTGGTACTGGACATATCTAGGTGTTCAACCTACCAAGAAGTAGTTCATCAGGCATACGGTAGTCAAGCAATGAAGGTCAATCCGTTAACTAGAGTGGCGGCGCGATTAGTTGAAGGAACTACTCTACATACCTTGCAATAGTTACAAGGAGGTTGAAAGAATCTAAGAATCATGCGTCACAAATAAAAAGATATTGAGTTCGTCTACTCTTCGGACACCTGATGCAGCTACCATGAGAAAATCAAGTCTTCAGTTCTCCAGTAAGATTAGCATAGTTAGTACACCTATGAGTACTGCTTATTTTGACTGAATCAAAGCAGAACAGGAGACAGTACGGCGACACCATATACGCAGGCATCAACAATCCTCTCAGAGTTGAAATTTTGATAAATATTTACGGTTGAAACCGTAACGCTTTTATTTTTAGTCATAGGATATTCCAATATTCAATCAATTCTAAAGACAAAAATTAAAATAGTCTAAGAGCTTACCACTTAAGATAAACTAGAAGTGAATCGATACTTCAAACAAAAATTAGAAAGTATAAAAACAGGTTCTAATATGTTTTGCAACACCAAATATATTAACAACACAAACACAAAAAGTATCATAAATCAGTTAAACATCCAATAAAAGCTAAACGTCTACATGAGTAAGTTGGCAATATCGGAAAGACAACATTCAGCACTTCCAACAAAGCAAATTCATCATAACATCCGGACGATCAAAGCTATAATATTAATATCACATTATTAACGGGCATCCTGAAATGCAGCTAGGCAACCTGTTGCGAAGAATGGTTTTTTGAACAACTACTCTTGGAAGAAATTATTCTTGTGGGACTTGTAAGGAACAGGCAGATATTGATGGTAGGCTATAAAATTTTATTTTATTCTCCAATGCGATTAACTCATTGGTTGAACATATCTGTCTGCACAACTATTTCTTAAATAATTTAAGTTAAACTTCTCATTTCGCCTTTTTTATTTTATTTCAATGTGGTGCTTTGTAATATTGTAGCTTGGCGATTTCTGGCAGTATCAATGTTGTTTTCATTCCAGCTTCCTTACTAGACTCACACCGAATATATCACTCCGGTGTCGCGTCCTTGCCATCATATAAATATAAAGTGGCTTAAAACAATTCGAAAACCATTTAATGCTTCTCGATAAGTCACTAACCACGACCAGGTCATGCCATGCTGTGGCAGATTGAACTAAGATTAACTTGTTTTGTAATAACTTCAAAAAATAGATATTCCTCTAACTTCAAGTGTTGGGTGGAAATGTCCCATAAATACCCACAATATTTTGAAGGTTTTAGTAACTGATCATTAATTTACAGATTAACTACAATTTTAAATCTAAAATCACAATTTTTAACATTTTTAAATTAGTACAGTTGGAGACACTCGATTGTATACCTTAACAATAATTTTTTGTTTGTGTATCTCGCAAGCAGATTGTTTGTTGCTACTGTACGTATCTGTATTTCATCATCGACATTTAGGCGCGTATAAGAAATTTTTTTTTTATCAAAATCCTTTGGGTAATAAAATAAATATGTAAAATCCGTTTGTTGAGTTTTCCTCTCTCAATAATTTGATGTTACAACATATTTGGTGCTGCATTGTTATAGTAGAAAACTGAGGGTTGCGGAACAGATTTACATTTTGGTACATATGAGAAATTTTATATACTTTTAAAGTTGGCCGAAAGTTTCAGTTTGGAAATAAAAGTTCTAGTTTACGACATGTGATTTTAATATTTAAAAATCAGCAGTGAGACAAGGAAATATAATTCACATTTTACTGGCCATAATGCCTGTACATTGCATAAATTTAAAGAAATTATTAAAACAAGAAAAATTAAGACAAGATATCGATAGTTAAATTTCTTGCAAATTCATTTAATAGTTTGGCGCTCTAGGTTTACCTAATTTTGTATTGATATATTTTGATAATCGTTGATTTGCAATTGCTTCACAACTGGCTAAAAGTTAAGAGGCATTATAACCTCAAAATGAAAAAATATGAAAAAAAAATGAATAAATGAATTTTGAAGAAATTGAATCATCGAAATTTCGCCAAATTATCTTCGTATTCCTATTACAATTTCGTTATATTTAGGCTAGAGTTACCAGGCATAAAAGTTTATCAAATGACCAAAGTGGCATCAATGCGGATTTATGTCAACTTAGAGCGCCGGACTAGTTGGAAGCCTTGGGCGAATTTTAATAAAAAAAATTTCTGTTATACAGACGATATAACTTTCAATAATAATTATTAGAAACACAGTCGATTGTAAATCCTAAAATCATTATCCATGATTGAATGACTTCGTTAGACATTGTAGTTGGCAATAAGGGAATTAGGTATTCGCTGAATGAACAGTACGATTCCATGTGTAACACACAATAAAAGTTCACCACTGAACAGGAAAAGAAAATGACCTGTGTATACACTAATCATATCTTTCGATAATTAGAGAATTCTATTTGCGTTTAGGTAGTACGAAGCATAAAATATTTAATATGCAGGCGGAAGCACCATTTACACCATTTTACACTCTAAAGCAAATGCTGAGGGACAACGAAATCAACTCTGCGAGTGTAACAAAAACAATCTCTAATAATGTTCTGCATAACAACTATAGTTGTTATGCAGAACTTTATTTAAACAGTCACCAACGTAAGCGGAACTGGTATAGCACCTGGTACAATAGCCTCGATGGTATATTCCTGATTGGTTGGGATAACTTGAATCTTTTCATCTCTCAACCCCGATCGAGTTGGAAGCGAACAACTCAAAACTCTTTAATTTTGCATTTCACACAAAAGTTGAAAATAATGGAATTTTTGAAGTAAGATCGAGACTTCCCAAAACTTTTCGAATCATCGCTTAAGTAAAACAGTTTTCATCAAAATCGAAAGTAAAAGTCACACGTATCGCAAACCCGATAAATTTAATTATTTAAAACTCTAAGTTGGTACCACTAGCGCCATTCTTGCTTACAAGTGACGTATTAAGAATTGAAATGGAACACATGATATAAATTTGAATACAATATCAATACTTAAGAATATTTAAGTGCAAATAGTGTAAAGTGGCAATTCATTTCACCGTCGTCTACTCATTTCGGCGGACAATGGGAGTTGCTGTTAGATCATTGAAGACCCACCCATTGAGATCAACCGCACAAATGTAAACCTCACGTATTTTATGTCAAGTGGAAATATGTAAAATTCTCTCCAGCACACTTTATTCTTGTTATTTCTATGAACCCGGTTCCGGAAAAGTATTAACGAAAAATGGCAGCGGCTTGAAATGAGAGTTAAACATTTTGACAAATATATGACCGAAATTATTTAATTCAATTTACTGGGGATTAAAACCTCACATGGTAATCAGAATTTTTGAACCTTCGCACCAACCGTGTAAATTCACAAAAATCCGAGGAAATTGAGAATTTTCGTTGAAATCTTTCGTTAAAAAATATGCTAATGTATTCTGTACGAAAATAATAATTTGTAACCAGCGGCAAGCGGTAGATTTGTGAACAAAAGGGCTGGTAACAAAATTGTCGCTTGGTTCATAAGTTTTCAAAATATATGCCACATGATTATTTTAGAAAGAGCAAAAATGTATCTGCCTTCAGCGCTTAACAGCGCTGTTCCAAAATAAATTAACAATAATCTACCAGCGTGAAAATGGCGGTTTTATGAACTAATAGTATGCTATTCAAATTGTGACTGTTTCCAAGACCTTGCAATCGAGTTGCCACATGATTTTATTGACAATGACAGTTTTGAGTACTAAGATGCTTTCACTAAATTGTTGGCATTCTTCGAGATATACGATAATGCTTAAGCCAAATTTTGTTTCCTCAAACCCTTTTAAACGATATGCCACATGATTACTAGTGAGCAAAAAGTAGTAAGAGTTTTTAATTTAAATTTCGCGCGGAAAACCATTCGTCGAAATATCTTTTTCTATGTTGGTATGACTGTCAGTGACATCTGTGCCAAATGTCACATCAAAATATTCATTAGTGTTTAGTATACGCTTGTCTTTCTGAAGCACAAAAACGAAATAGATTTGGATAAATAAATAAAGAATTTTAAAATCATGAACAAAGTTTTACTATTTTTTGCCCACATTATTATGTGGGCGCATTATCCTGTTGAAAAATCCACTGTTGAAGCCCAAATAGCACCTGAATTTCTGGTGAACTGATTGCAGCATAACCTTATTTAAATTTCTAGTCATTTTATAGAGGTGAATAAAGGGGGGAAACAAAATTCAATTTAATAGCGCCCCAATATGAATTTGTAACTTTGCGAATTGATGAAAATAATAATTATAGCCATCTGGTCCATCTAAGTTATTTTTTTTTTCATCCGAAAAAATAACTTTTTCCAATTATTATTCATTGTTTGCGGATGTAGGCCCCTTGCAATGTGCCGCTTGGCGAATTCCAATCTTTGCTGCTTGCGTTCATAAAAATGAAGCACCTAGAATTTCTCTACGAACCGTTGATTTGCTGGCATTAAGCCCAGCTGCCGTTCTGATTTTGTTGGTGGGGAGGGATGAATTGGAGGCTAGTCTATGAATTTATATTGTATCTTGAGGCGAATTACCTTTTAAATAATTTCTCACGGCATGCTCGCTTCGTTCGATTTTACGAGCTATAGCGCGGTCGAAAAATCCCTCAAAGTGGTAGGCATCGATTTTTGACCTTTCTACCGTATTTAAAATTTCTTACCCATTTTAATTCTTGATCAGCTGCTGAATACTAATTTTGAAAATCTTGAAAAATGTTTAGCAACTTCCACGAAAATTTACTCACAAATACTTAAATTTTACAATGCGTCTATTCAAGTGAACCGATAAAATGTGTAAAATAAAATTTACATTTAAAAGTAAAATTACAAGTGAGTCTAATCAAGTGAACCGCAGTGTTCTTGATAATATAATTGTAATTGCTTGCGCGGAAAAAATTTCCAACTCTGAAGAATTGCATGCTTGTACACGAGAAGTACACGAGAAAATTCGTTCCTATGCTTGGTCGTCTAACTAGGAAAGATACTAGTTTTCAATAGCTTAGTGAACAGAAATTAACGTTGCGACATTTTTAATGCTGACGAATGTGGCTTATTTTTTAAAGTACTGACAGATCGGAGCTTTGTACTAAAAGGTGACACATGCAAGAATGGAAAATTGTCGAAATAACGATTTACAGTTTTACTATGCGCAAGTTCTGAGGGAGAAAAGCTTCAACCTCTAGTGATATGCAAACCACGGAAACCACATGCGTTTAAGAATATGAAACTGAATAAATTGCCCGTAATATGGCGAAATAATCAAATGGCGTGGATGACGTTATTGGTTCATTGTTTGAAGAGTGGTTGCAAACTGTAGACAAGCAGATGAAAAAATCTATAGGCGAAATGTTCTTTTAATTGCTGATTTATTGCTCAGCGCATACTACTACTGTAAAGATAACTAACGTTAATTTGAAATTTCTGTCAATGAACACTACGTCCTTGATTCAACCCATGGATCAAGGAATAATCCAAAAATTTAAACAACACTACCGACATTTGATGATGACATCGATTATTGCCCAATCCAGTGTTACCGATGCAACATTATCGGCCTTGAAAATCAACGCTTTACAATCAATAAGTTAGATGGATTCTGTTTGGAAAGCTGTTACAGCAGAAACAACTTGCAATTGCTTTAAAAAGGCTGAAAATGAATTCATTTTGAATTCATTGGAATTGATAACCTCCTCTGTGTTTGCGAGCAGCCAGATTTATTTGAAATTCATCAGGATGTAGTAAATGAGATTAATGGTCAATCATTGGAATTTTGTGAACCATCGGAATTAGACAGTGAAGGAGATTTGAATGAAATTGCCCCGAAGGAAGCGAAGGAAATGTTGCAACACATAAAAAATTTTGCATTAATGAAATGCGCAGACTTCCTACCATCTGTTCAGAATTAATTTTTCAAAGATTTTTAGTGAATAATAATCGCAATATCCAGACCACTATTGATAATAAATGATGATATTTGAATATCATCAGATTTGAATAAAAATGAATTATTTTTTATTTTATTGTTTAGTAAAAAGCGCTTTGTTTCTATGATTCAAAAACACTAACCCTTATTTTAAAATGTTTGATTAAAAAAAAATTCCTTAAATTGACCACCTCCATAAATGACCAAAAATTGGCGATCCCTTGGATGGTCACTTTAGAGAAGTTTCACTGTATATTTGGTATATGCCGCAATGCTACCAGTGATTAGTACCCTCGATATTGATTACTGGAAGGACTAGCGCCCTGTATTATATAACCAAAACAACTGGAGGATTCTTCGAATAAAAAACTGTCACTATTATAACAGATTTAATTTCAATTGCCGAAGGAAGGTGGAACTGGCTGTCAGTTGACATTGACAATTTAAAAAATAAAATATTCAAACGAAAGTTTAGTTCGAATCTTTTTTCGAAGTGATTATACTGGCGGAAAAGAATGACGATGTAACTTGGAATTGTTTATGAACGACAAAAACTCATTACATAAATAATTTGAAAATGGGTTTGAACAAGTTGAATTATCTACATTATCTACGAAGTATCGAAATATTCTACCAACTGTCGATAATTGTCTACGCTATTTTCGACACCGTCATGTAGAAAATTCTGAGATACGCGTAATCACACAACTCTAACTGTATTTCGTACGTTTCATTGTCAGGATCAAAAACTGATTAAAATATATCGAAATTCTTTAAGTTTTGCGTCGGTTA
This sequence comes from Nephrotoma guestfalica, assembly GCA_963691935.1. Lineage (NCBI taxonomy): Eukaryota > Metazoa > Arthropoda > Insecta > Diptera > Tipulidae > Nephrotoma > Nephrotoma guestfalica. The sequence goes on from OY829914.1 coordinate 223,030,332, forward strand.
AATCATTCGTCATTACACCTTCTATATGAAACAGCCACCCTACACCAAATTTAAAAATTATTTATACTCATTCGTAATTACCAAATCATTCATTCGTTACAAAAATTTAATTAAAATACAGAACTCCACGCTGCCTACCTAAATCTCAATAATCTGTGTAATTTATCTAGAACCGCATCATCATATGTCTGATGATAAGTATTTTATTATAAATTGTAGATGTGTTATTATGTTGCTAATTAATTTAAATACTTCAAAAAAGGAATAAAAAAATTAAATCTTATTTGATTATTCAATGGGAAAATACATATTAAGCAAGACGGCATCTGTCGAAATTCTCATGAATTGGGACACTGCCACCGCCACCTCCGTCCTCGTATTTCTTTTAGTTTTATATAGAATTAACCAAAACAATACAAGACAGAAACCATCATTAGCCTTAATTTTTCTAAAAATATCCTTATTAATACAAAAAAAAAAATCGTGTAATGAATTTCAAATTAATAATACGAAGCTCTTGGTTTTCGGTTTTTGAATTTGTGCGCTAAAAATAGATTTAATTTATACACAGCAAAGTAAAAAAAGCTGCGATAGACAAAAAAAAACACGAAAGTTCCGCCGACCCAGAATATATAATCAAAGTTTATAATCGAGATCGGAAAATTGTGTCCTTTTTTTTTGGTTCGATGTCATTTTGTGTATACGAGAGAATGAGGATTTTATTAAAATTCGAAACGATTCAAAAATTTGCTGGTTGCGTAAGTATTTAGGTATTATGTGTGGTCTGGCTTTAAAACTCAGCTATAAGCTCTCTATAAATTGGACTCTTTATATTATAACGCTATAAATATTTGTATCCGCATATTACAAATCGTTAGTTCGTATCTATACGAAACAAATCGATAAATTCATTAGACCGAAACTTTATTTGTTCAACATTCTCGTACACCGACCAGAACACAGTTTTTTCTACTTTACTAATCCAACTTGAGAAACTTGTGTATTTCACGGTTCTAAAAATATCTAAGTTATTTTGTTATTCTTCCGAAAGCTATATAATAATCTTCGTAATGTGTGTATGGGTTTGTATATTTCAAACTTAGACTTGATTAATTAAGAAATTGTTTACCATTAATTAGATAAATTAAGCATTTTATAAATATAATTTTCGACAATCAATAAAAGCTTTGTGTATAATTAAAACATGTACATGCATGAGTCGAAATCCCTTACGTATATACGTACATACATACATAAAAGCTTAACCTTGATTTGACAAAAAGCTTTATATTTCCATGTGATAATTAATTATTCACACAGAATTGACACGTGCTTTAAAACAAATCACAGCTTATTATGCTGATTTATAATTTATTACAAAAGAGCGCGCACGTAACTGAAATTTTAATTAAAAGTTTATTAAAAACAATTTTTATTAAAACATAATTAATACATAAATTAAAAATTAAAAGTTACGCGAACGCGGTTTTTGTCATTATCGGGTGTATAACGTATATCAAAAATTGCGCGCGTTCATCATATTGTATTTTGTGGGATAAATGACGATAATTAAAAAGCTTATAAATTTTTTCGCAGAAAAGTGGGAAACGGTATTTCTAGGGTTGATGAATTTTCTAATTAATTGGTAAATTATTATTTAAATTTAAATGAAACGAAACCATAAAAAATAAATGTGGTGAGCTTTTATGTTGGTGGTGGTTTATACCCAGTTTAAGTCAGGCCTCTGATTTGTATCGACCAAATGATGGATTAAAAATTCTGAACTAAACTATTTTAGTTCAGCAACGGCTTAGTGACTTAGTTCTATCGTGGAAAATTGCGGCTAAATCAAGTGTGTAAAGGTATCCCAGTATTTCATAAAAAATATAAAATGTTCATCAGGCAATACTAATTATATTCAGTTCCAGAATTTTTATAATCATCCCAGAAATTATTGAAGTGGCACGAACTACGACAATAATTAATTTACAGAGTTGTTCTTCAAATATCTATGGTAAACAATGAGGACAAGCTGTTACTTGAAATTGGCACAATGGGCTCATTGACATATTCAGTTAATATATAATTTAATGGTTCCCAGGAACCACCAGTGTCGTGACCAACTTCTTATGATTTCAACAAGGCCCTATTAAAATAAAATTCATATGACGTTCCATACGTTGAGGTTGGCGCTAAAGCATCCTGGGCTGACATATCTATATATATATATTAGGGGAAAAACAAATCCGTCATTTTTATGTTTATTTTGGAGCTTTATTTAACATGTTTACAAGCATCCGTTTAGACTGAAATTAGGGCTGTTTTTTTGATAACTCTTTGCCATTTAGAAGGCAATTTCATTATGCCGCTTTTTCAAAACATCTTGTTTGCTAGTTATCACAAGCATCTCTTGAGGCTATTTTTACACCACCAAGAGCGTTTGTCATGGACAAAAAGAGACGAAAATCGTTTGATGCGGACTATAAGGTGGATGCATAATAACCTCCAAACTAAGCTCTCGGCTAATTCTGTCCGTTTCTAGTCAATTGCTGCCTTCAGTCGGTCCAATTACTGGCACTAGAAATCCAAATTGGGCGTTTGGTCATTGTGCAGCAGCTCAAAGTACATAATGCCCTGCCAATCCCATCTAATACACAGCTTAACCTTCTTGGCTGCCAATCCTAGTTTAGCCACCGTTTGAGCCGCTTCACCCCATGTGACCCATTTACTGTCGCCAGTGTTCCGCTTCAGAAATGGCTCGATTTCATTCCGTTTGGCCAACGAATCACAAATGGAAGCTCGGTCCATCAAGTTTTTTTTTGCGGCACCAAAACATGGAGGTTCAGTCTGAAGCCAGTCTTATATGTAAATGGTTTAAAACAATTTTGTGTTCTATATTCAGCTTGTGGGCGATACTACTACAGCATGGATAATTTCCAGGATTTTATTGACATTTTCGACGATAGACCTTCCAGTTCGTGATGCATCTATGATATCGAAATAACCAGAACGGAATCGGATGGTAGATACAATTCATAATTTCAGCCGCCTGACTTTCGTTTTCGGCTTTATGGAAGTAAACTGTTTACCTTCATCCTTGACACGCTATAAACCAGAACTGAATCGATCAATCACAACAAGGACAAATTAATATTCTTAGTTCATGAATCCCCCTTTCCAACGAGTATAAGTCCACTGCGACAAATACATCATGGGATCTATGCAACTAAAGCTATCTAGTGAGAAAATAATGGATTTATTTTCCCCCAACCCATTATAAAAATTAATTACCCTGAGTTAGTCTTTCTAAAACTCAAGAACGGCTCGACCGATTTGGATGATTCTTGTTTGTTTTGTTCGTCTCAATACTGGGGTGGTTTTGGAAAAAATTCGGAAAAGCCCAATAAAAATCCGGAAAATTGAAAAAAAAAATCGAAAAATCAAAGAAAATTTGGAAAACTGGAAAATCGAAATTTGCGTTTTGTATGGGAATTTTGTATTGAAATTTTATATGGGAATGCACTTAACATCACCAAGGAGAATTGTATTTCGACAATGAGCATCCATTTATATGATCACTTCGGATTATTTTCAATAGATGGAGTTGGTGGCGGATCTACCGTTTGACAGCAGTGCCATGAATTATATATTTCTGATTCTATTATTCACACCGTACGTCAAACATTTCAGCGAGAATTTATGAAATCTAATTCACGCCTTGCGGTTGTGGATTTTGAGAACAGATTCGGTTAAAGCCAATTTAATTACATTTGGCGAACAATTATTTTGGTCTGATGTTCCATTAAGGAAAATTGATTTTGCTGGCATAGACATAATAGGCAGGCTAAGTTTTGATACACATAAGGATTTCAATATTGTAAAGCTCTCAGTGAAAAATAACAAGGTAATTTCGACAGATTTGGTTCGTGTGCAAGTGATTGCGTGAAAACAATTCTTAAAGCTATAACATAGTTCTTTGCAGTCAGACAATTGTGCGGCGATCTACTTCAAGTGCGTGCAAACCATCATGTCCCGATTACGTTCGAGAGCGACTGATGATAAACGACAAGCGGATAGCACAACACAATGGATATAACCGATTGCGCCGACGCTGTGCTCCCATAAATCTGGAACAAGCGGCATTGCATTACGACTCGGAAATCGATTATAATGCGGACAGATCAGTAACGATTAGAGAAATACCTGTCGTTTGTCTTCATTGTATAATGCGTTAAAATGCGTTGAACCAGAGTCAGGAACAGGAAGTGATTCTACCCATTTCCTGGCTAACATCCAAAATTACAACAGCTGTTGCCAAATGACGTCGTTTGGCGCAACGCATATTGCACGGGACAATTTCAAGCCCATGTTCAAGCTAATTACAACACAATTCTCTTCCGCATCATTCGCCGTTGCATCAGAAAACACATTAAAATCATTTACCACAGTCAATTTCGCATCACAATTGCAGATATATCATTTAGTAGGAGCGCTGTCACCACCGGATCCGGATCATCAATTCTTACAAATTTATTATATGGGCAAGTCGGATGCTGAAGTTAAACAGCACTGTGCTCACAATTCGACAACGATGCGAACCATTGTCGTAGAATTGCAAACGCTTCTTCGTTAGAACAACGAATCGGTCAAATTGTTCAAAATTAGCCGGCTATAACATCAGACAGCCATAACATCGTCATCAGGGCTGACAAAACGCCGGCAGGTGAGTACTCAAGCAGATTCAATTCGCCGTCAATCGCCAAAGTGGCTGTTGTTATTGTCGGAGAAAATTTGAAATCAAGATGGATCGAAATCAGGACAGTTAACCAGACATGACATCACTGCCAGAGTTTTTAAACAAAAATTAAAATCTCTGATGGATTTCATCATAAAGTACCGTGTATGTATGGCCAAGTTCATTGTTGAATGTACTACGTTGAATGAAAAAACATGGTCTGCCGGATAAAGCTGTTGATCCGAAATTGCATGCAGTGGTGACTAAGAATATTATATATGGACCTTGCGCAGTTTTCAACAAAGACCCACTCTGTATGATCGATGGCAAGTATTCCAAGTTATACCCGAGAGACCTGATTGTCGACACCAATACAGGCAATGACGGATACCCATTGTATCATATACTCGATCAGTTGCGGACAATGGACGAAATTCAGTTGTGATGCTCAAAGGGCAAGATGTTGACGTGGACAACCGTTGGATTGTGCCATATTCGCTGATAATGTTCAAGGCTTTTGAGGCTCACATCAATGTGGAATACAGTAACTCCGTCAACTTGATCAAGTACAATTTATTCTATTTTATGATCCACGACAGACACCATGAAGTTGTAGATTTCGCAGTGCATCTGGAAAACGGGCAACGAGTGTATTTTAATTCAGAGAACGCAGCGTTGACGCAACATTGACAAAATGCCACGCTACTATTCACATGGAATGTATCACCAAAATCGTTTCAGCGTCGGAAACAAGGAACACGAGTTGAAGGACATCCATATGTATTTCCTGCAGACGCTCTGGGTCCCATCTACACTGTGCATCCAAATAACGACATTTGTTGTGTGCGACTTACCGTGAGGCGTGTTAACTCTTAGTTACTCGAGAACGATTCGCATTGTTTGCGATTATCATATCGACATGTTCTTCTTCGAATCCGAACGATTTGTGGGTGAAATATAGGGACGATATGTCTGAGAATGTTTTGGTTCGTGTGCATCGCAAAAATTCAAATCCGACATTGCAAATTACAGCAGAACAACACTGAAGCATTAGCAGCCGAAGAAGTTCGTACAAATGTAATGTATTAAATCAACAACAAAAGACTGCGTACGGCTCTCATATAGAAGCTGTGAATATTGGAACTGGTGTGGCATTTAGTTCCTGGGAGCTCCCGGAGGTTCCCGAAAAACGTTCATAACTTCATTACTTTTGGCGTCGATTCGATCACATTGTGAAGTTGCCTTGGCATTACCTTCATCTGGAATAGCAGAGACTATTTTAGAAGGTAGACGAACTGCACATTTTACACTGAAATTGCCCTTGAACAGGCAAATCAACGTGATACTAACTTGCAACATCACCAAAAACAGCGCAATGGCAAAAATTCTACAGAGATGCAAATGATCGTTTGACTTAGACTGTTCTTGTTATTCCACTTACAACTGTAAACGCGTGCTTGCATCACCAAATTTTTGGAGCCATGCGAGTGTTTTTGCAACAAGATCGAACTGCAGATGGGTTTCCGAAGCAATTGTTGGATATTGATAATGGGAAAATTGTAGTTGACAGCTAGACCGGATTCATCACATGCCCCCTGATTTCTGCAAGTTTCTGCGAGTCGAAGGCAGAGCTCATTCGACGTATTCTCCCGAACATAGTGCAAAACTTAAAAAACCACTTAACAACCAGGATGAAGCTATCAACTATCCCACATAATTATTGAATTCGCTGGAGTTACTCGATTGAGCAATGGAACGAGACTGGCTGTAAACCAGCTTAAGAATAACATCATCGATTCCAAAGTACTTGCAATCATGCAATCTTGCAATAATTGAAATCTCGCAAAATCGTTTGGATATAATGGTACGACGCCTGAAACTATCGCAGCGGCAAGTCAGTCTTTTTTCAAAGGATTTGGCTTCGAATGTCTGGATATATGGAGCAATAAATCGTCATCGTCATTTTACGAATTTTTTCAAATCACTTGCGAATAATTCACTCGCTTTATCCGTGGTTTGGTATCCACAATGCTCAATGCATATAATTCCGAAGATTGGCGAATGTTTATCGATTCCTCCAAAAGCAATTTGAAGGCAGTTCTCCTTCAAGTTACCAAATCAAAAAATTCCATTATAATTGTAAATGGAAAAAATCATTGATTTGATTAAATATACAATGAACATCAATGGTAAGAGGCGTGCAATTGGGTTACACCAAAAACAATGGTTTTATGTGCTTATGGAACACTCGTTTTAAAGGCGACCAATACAGCGAACGGAACTGAATTTTACGTGAGAACATTAGATTGCGTTACGAGGCGTTTAGGCTTTATGAATGCGTTGAATCCAGATGGAAATGAGTTCATCGAATTGCGTCGCTTTTTTCCATGGTTAAGTCGATTGAAAATAAATGAAGGTTGGTGTTTGAATCTAGTCGAATCTAAGTTTGATGAACGATTATGCATTTGAAAGTGCTCTCAGTGAACGAGAGCTGGTGGCATGGAAAATGATGAACGCTTTTTATAATAAATATAAACGTTCGTAAGTCATTGAAAATACATTTTTTGCATTGTCATGTGGAAAAATTCGCCGCACAATCACCGTCCGAATCTGATGAGCACGGAGAGCGTTTTCACCAAGTGACGATAAGGCTCGAACATTGGTACAGCGGCGAAAAGCTACGAATGTGAAGAAAATGGTAATCTTTTGCTAGTTTCATTAATTGTGATTGTGTTAGTGGTATTACCTGAGTAAGACGCAACATTATCGAAGATTAGAATTTTCTTGGGCGTATTTATTAAATCCTATTAAAATTAATTGAATAATAATAATTAGCCGCTTTATTTCGACTAGTTACTTAAATTTTTGATTTGATTCAAAGATATATGTATTTAAAATTCTCAAGATGCTCATATTTAGACATCAAAAATAAATAGTGTTCATAATTCTAACCAACAAGTTATACAATATAGTAGATAAAACAATCTTTTAAGAACTCTCGCCCATCTAGGGGTGGGAACAGTTTAGAGGATTTTGTATTATGACCAAATATAACAAAAATTCTTAAACCACGTGAGATATCCCTAGAGATCTTTACACAACTTCAGGTTTATGGGGTGTTAGTTGGAGGCCTTGTCAGTTAAAAAATATATTTAGTTGCTCTTCATCCAGGGGAGGGGACATTTAATAAATGTTTGTATTATGACCAAATATAATAAAAATGATTAGGCCAACTGAGATATCCTTAGAGATCTTAACACAACCTCATTTGTATGAGGTGTTAGTAGGAGACCATAGTTATTAGATGAAATATTCAGGAGCTCCCCATCCAGGGGTGGAAACAATTCATACAATTTAGTATCATGACCATATATAATAAAAATTGATAGGCCAAATGAGATATCCCTAGAGATATTAACACAAACTAAGGTATATGGGGTGTTAGTTGGAGACCATGTTAGTTAAAAAATATAATCAGCAACGACTTTGTTAGAAGACCGACGACCTGCATATTCTACGCTGAAATTACCACACCAACTTGCAACATCCCCAAAAACAGCGCAATGGCAAAGATTATACAGAGATGCAAATTGATCGTTCGGACGACTGCACGATGGTCAACAAAAGTTCACTGGAGGCGCTGAACAGGATGTTGAAAGATCTTCGTGGTAATAAAAACTGTTTTGGTGGAACCATGATTCTGTTATCTGGTAATTTTTGTCAGACTTTTTCTGTTATACCACGTTCAACTGCAGCTGTCAATTTAAACTCGTGCTTGAATCATCAAATTTGTGGTGGCATATGAAAATCCTCCGATTGACGACTAACATGCTAGTGTTTTGCAATAAATCGAACTGCAGATGTGTTTTCGAAGCAATTGTTGGACATAGGTAATGGGAAAATCGCATTTGCATCTCGACCGGATTTTATCACATTGCCCACTGATTTCCACCAGTTGACCGAATCAAAGGCAGACCTCATTCGTCGTGTTTTTCCAAACATAATGCAAAACTTAGAAAACCATAATTGGCTGAAAAATGATCCATAGTGGCGTCAAAAAACTAACATGTCGATAATCTCAACGCGTCCATTCAAAATTGCATTCCGGGAGAGTTGTTTCCTTGAAATCGGTTGACACATCGGTTGAACCAACCTCGACTGTGCCATAGAACGAGACTTGCTGTGAAAAAGCTCATAAACAACATCATCGACGCGAAGGTTATCAAGATAAAGTACAAAGAAGAGGATGTTTTGATTCCGCGCATCTTGATTGGAGTATCCATGTTTCGCGCATGGACAACTGTATGTCGCGAACGAGTTTAATTTAATCGCCAAACGAAACTCAAACCGTACACAGTACGGCCAATATTGCCGATATCAGTGAATTAGAGTTGGAAAGTTGATTGGGATTCATAATTGCTTATGAAGAGTTACAATCAAATCAATTTAAGTGGTACGAAGTTCACCGGGTCTTCTAGTTTTTAATATTATAATATTTGGTAATAATATAGGGTTTTCCAATAAGAGGTTTCATTTTGAATAGCCTGATTTTTGGGCAGCTGTCAATTTCGAAGCTGTCATCTTTTGATATTTGACAAGTAAAAATTACGCCAGTACTAAAAATGGTACGATACACGCTTCAACAACGCACTGAAATTATTAAAACTCACTATAAAAATGGTGAAAATTATGCAGTCACAGTTCGCAAAACTAAAGCACTTTTAGGTTGTCGTGAAGCACCTTTTCGGCTGGCAATAGTGAGACTGGTGGAAAAATTTGAGCTGTTGGGACAAGTTAACGTGAAGAATCGACCCAAGTTTGTCGCTTCCTCGTCGATCTTTGGAATTAGACATATTGGAAGATATTGATTTGGGCGACGTTTATTTTCAGCAAGATGGCGCTACGTGCCACTCAAGCAACGAAACAATCGCAATTTTGCAAGAAAAGTTTCCTGACCGTGTTATTTCTCGAAGAGGTGATCACAATTGGCCACCGAGATCTTGTGATTTAAATGCTCCACAATCGATTCGTGAAGTTATCGAGGACATACAGCTGCAAATGTGCGAATTAGCCACGGAAAATTTCATGAAAAGGATATGGTGCTGTAAGCGTAGCCGTGGCGGCCATATGGCTGATATCGTTTTCAAATGTTAATGGCATACCTTTCTCTTTACAATGAAATAAACATTCATTGATTTCTCTTAAAAAATACTCGTTTTTTTTAATAACAAAATGAAACCTCTTATTGGAACACTCTATACAAAATGTTATAAATTGTTCTCATCACTAGATGAGGATGGCCTTCACTATTTTTCGTACTAACGTGAACCCTAACTAATAATTTATATTCCTCTGGTTGTGTTTAGATCTCTATAGATAGACAAATATAATGAGAATTCTTAGGGCCACAATATATGGCCCTAAGAATTCTCATTATATTTGTTACCATTTCCAACAATAGGAGTTCCCTGGCTTTGGAGCTTGATATTATTTTTCGAATTTTCTACACTTGTGTGCAAAAAGTTCACACAGTTGCAATTTGTTTTCCTTCATCCGGAACAAGAAAATGAATGCCACACCAGAAGTCGCTGTTCAAGTGGTTGCACTATCTGATGCGGAGTAAAACCAAAGTGAAATGGCTCAACAACTAAATTTGAGCCTATTCTCCGATCGTCGAGCAGAGGTACGAGATTGATATTGAGTATACGAAATTGATCCCAGACCACCGGCTAGGCCGAGAACAGTCCTGTTCTCTGACGAGTGCAGGATGTGTTTACATGGAAACGATGGTCTAAGAAGAGTGTACAGAAGATCTGGAGAGCAATTTTCACAATGTTGTATTGAAGAACGTCTCTCGTATGGTGGTGGATCGTGTATGTTCTGAGGAGGTATGCCACTGGAGGCGAAGACGGATCTTGTGTTCATCCCGGAGCGAATACTGGCCGCCGATCAAGTAAATCGACTTCTTAATGGTACATTGAGGAAATGCTCGAGGACTACGTTGTACCTTGTGGCGGGTTTATTGGTGAAAACTTCCTGTTCATGCAGGATAATCCGAGACTGCATATGGCTGGTCTAGTGTACCAGTATACCTTCAAGAAGTGGATGTTCCTATGATAGAGGGGTCAGCTCGAAGCCTGGACCTCAATCCCATTGAACATTTATGGGACGAACTGAACAATGAGTTCGAGCCAAAGTTATTGCTCGAACGAGTCTCCAGGACCTGCAACAGGCGATCGCAGCATGGAAGCTGTTATTCGGGCTGGGGGAGAGAATGCATCTTATTAATAAAAATATTATTTTTGCTGATTTCGTTGTTTTAATTCGATTGTTACCAATAATTTTCGTACTGACAAATTTACAAAAAACGTGTACTTCAGATGTTGACCTCAAAATTCACTTTGTTCGCACGGTATAAGTACAAAAAAGTACCACTTGATAGGTGTTGAAACAGACTTTGAATCTGCATTCTAGATAATTAAACAAACATTGGATTTTTGATATTTTTGAATTTTTGCTGAAAATAGATCAATGTGCGTATTTTTTGCACCCAAGTGTATTGCCCCACTCAGTTTACCCTCTTGTTGCACTCTTGGGTGACAATTGTTGAAAATTGCAAGTGGAAGAAGATCCTGAAAACGACACGAACGAATTGTATCTATATTTGTCGATGCGATGTTTGTTCGATCGATTTCAATTCAATAAATGAACAAAAAATGATAAAAAAGTGTTTTTCGTCGAAATGAAAAGGAAAAAAATAACACAAAAATGTGAATGTAGATGTGGTTTTTCGGTCTTGACGTGTTCGGCAAAGTTGTTTGTCTTGGCTTGCGCAACAACTTTGCTGAAGAAAGCAAAACGAAAATGTTAATGGTTCAAGAGCCATCAACGTGAAAATGAGTGTATATTTTGACTCAGAGCCAAAACATTTCGAAAGCGATATTACAAAATGGGGACTAACTTTGAAATGGGACTAGAACTATTAAACTCAGCACACATGAATTAGGTTTACCCTTTGGGTGCCCAGCTTGTTACAAAAAAAGCTTGCGATTCAAGCTCAGTGTAATTTTCGACATTGTCTATATTCTCTAAATTGTCAACCCTGCATTGATCCAGATTGCGAGTACTTGATATCAGCATATTTTTCTGAGTAACTCCGTAAGATTTCAACCCATTTGTTTTCGATTCTGTAATATCTTGGTTTTGGATTAATATAATTGCTTCATTGACAGGGTTGTTCTGATTTTTTTTTGATTTTTTTACGATGTTTATCTTCTCAAGTCTGTGCTAACCCAAGCAATATAGCTGAGATATAGTGATGAAGATTATCATCAAATTGCTTATAAGGAAACATTTTTTAATCTCTTTCTCAAGCCATACTGTCACACAAGATTAGTTCAACAAATTTTATTCAATTAGCTACACGAAAGAACTGAAAACCCATCAGAGCTTAATTAAATTAATTACAATTACAAATCGTTTTATATATCCAATTCAAATCCATTTTAGATTTTAGTTCGTTTTATATAAAACTAAAAATCTATAATTGGAAAACTACTGCCACTACTACTCTTCATATATGGCATATATTTGAAATGTCATTACGTTTTCAGGCCCCATACTCCACCCTTCGTATTATAATATATAAAAGCATATTGATTACTCCATAATATATATATTGTCGTATACGTTATGTAATGGTAACCGCGTCTAATTAAATCAATTGTCAATTATTCTAATTTACATTATGCGCGGGGGGGTACACAGAAACCCTGTGTACAAGTGACCAATTTTTCTTTTATAAATATATAGTCTTGAGTAATTACAATAGGTGGATGTGACATGATGACAACGGAACCGAACTTTAATCAAATTATGTTTTCGATTAAAAACCATCAATCTACTTGTTGTGTGTATTTATGGTAAGTAGGGTTCAAGTGCCAATAAAATTTTGAAATATATGGATTAGCCTCCAATTATAATAAATAAATTTCTAAAAATATTACGATAAAAATTTATTTTCAATTTCCAAAATTGTTATGACCTTTACAAAATACGCTTATAATAGTATGATTGGTAGTTTTCGATAACGGTACGATTATATGTCCGTGTACTCGAAACAAACAAAACAATAGTTAATTGCTTCAGGTTAAATTCAACAAGCCACTATACTACACACAAAAAGATAATTATCGAGAGAATTTTCCTGTTTTTAGTCTTTTCATTTAGAAAGCTTTCATGTTGAAAGCTCTATAGTTGTATTAATTACCTGTAGGCAGTGTTTATACTCTTCAACGGAACAATTTAATAATTTTGTATCATGTAGATGCTCTTTGACATTTTAGTGGGTGTGTGTGTGTTCCCACCCGTGTGCGTTGTGTAAAAGAATCGCGTACATAAATCATCGAATATGACTAAAAAAAAAAACTTTTCAGATAGATATTAAGATTTATGTACGCGCAAACATTAAAAAAAATTGTGTTACGTTTGGTGTAATCGGATAAATCTTACGTACAGGAATATGAATACAAGTAAAAGGAGTGTGGAATCGAATGGGGAGGTGCAGATTATATATTTTTATAATGAGTTTACGTAAATACCGCCGCAGACCTTCTTAAATTACATAACGTTATAACGCCGTAGAACGAAAACACAAAATCACATTAAAAATTGGTGAAATGGAAATTTTGTGCTTTCGTAATATTTCACGGTACCTAAATATATTTTTTTTTCAAAATGACGACGTATTAATGACTTTTGAGGTAAACGAAAACGATATGATTCCTAGAGATATCTTATCCACCGCATACAAACACATACACATATATAATTGAGAAGTTTATGTTGATAAGTTAATTTATTTTTTTTGGGGGGGGGGGGGGGGGGGTTAGATGTCTGGTATGAGCTAACATGGACTAAAAATAAACTTTTGGTTCGATTTCTAAATAAATAATGAGTAATTCGTATGAATTTTATATGTGAAAATGTCATTTTATTCGCAACATAAGTGTATTGAATGGGGTGGGGTGATCTCTTTATACAATTTATTTTACATTTTTAATTTTCTTGACCTAGAACTTAGATTGGCTTACTTATTATTTGATTGGGACAGCATTTTACTGACAATATAATTTAAACGTATGTCGTTAAAGTGTTCAAATGTAATTAGACCATTAGATTGTGATGCAATGTTTGGCGCATACAGTAATAAAATGGTTATTTCACTTTTGGCACCAAGTTTTAAAATAAAATTCTGTTTGATGTTTTCAAAAGTTAATTGGTTTTAAATAACCACCAAAATGTACAATTTTTTCTCAAGGTACAACAAGGCCAACATAGTATTGAATGTTCAATATGAACAGTCGAACTAATTTTATCTTCAAGGCTCATCAGAGTTCATTTGGAATTATGTTTGAAGCAATGGTGTTTAAAAAATTAACTGATAATATTCCATACATCGACTTTGATACCAAAAAATGGGCACATTTGCAGCATTTACAACTTGCAGATCTACAATACAACAAGTCCAATAGCATTGACGTAATAATCGGAGTTGAGTACTATCCCTTAATTGTAAACAGTAACATCATTAGAGCACACCCACAACATCCAATTGCCCAAGAAACCGAACCTGGTTGGATAATAATAGGCAGCACAGGCTATAACCAGGAAGATAAAGTGTTGTCAATGGTCACCACCAAAACAATTAAGCAACAACTAGATTTATTAATAGAAAATGATGCCATTCCGCAAGGAAAAACACATACCCAGGAGGACGCAATCGCAGAAAAACTTCACGAAGAAACGACAACTCGAGTAGCAGCAAATTTCTGCAAGATAAACCATTCGTTAAACTATATCACGAATTTATGGAAGATTTTCTAAGGACATATGCAATTGGCGAAAGATGACGTCCCTTAAGCTAGCAGAACCCATACAGCAGAACATTTGAAGACAGACGAATAATTATAGGCTAATAATAGGCTAATTAAATGCTCTATTAAAAATTTTTGGGCTCCACCTCTTCCAACTAAAACGATGGGTTCTGTTAGCTTTAAAAAAGGTTAGCAGAACCCAAAACAAAAAAAGATTTAAAAACAATTGGACAATTAAAGGTTACTTTTAGGCTAATTTTTTTATTCTGCTAATTCTAGAAAACGCATAAGGCTTTATCACTTCAAAGCTAGCAGAACCTAAAGCGAAAATCGGACCAAAACCGAAATTAGAACCCAAAACAAGATCAATTAACAAACGAATAATTTTAGGCTCATTATGGCCTAATCAAATGCCTTATTAAAAAAATTTGGGCTCCAATCGTTATTGACCAAACTTCAGGTCATTCAATCTAAAGCTAGCAGAACCCAAATCGAAAGTTGGACCAAAACCGAAATTAGAACCCAAAACAAGATCAATTAACAAACGAATAATTTTAGGCTCATTATGACCTAATCAAAAGCCTCATTAAAATAATTTGGGCTCCACTCGTTCTTAACCAAACTCTAGGTCATTTAATCTAAAGCTAGCAGAACCCAAATCGAAAGTCGGACCAAAACCGAAATTAGAACCCAAAACAAGATAAATTAACAAACGAGTAATTTTAGGCTCATTATATTATAATCATATGCCCCGTTAAACATTTTGGGCTCTATCCGTTCTTGACCAAACTTCAGGTCCTTTCTTCTAAAGCTAGCAAACCCCAAATCGAAAATCGGACCAAAACCGAAATTAGAACCCAAAACAAGATCAATTTACAAACGAATAATTTTAGGCTCATTGTGGCCTAATCAAAACCCTCATTAAAATAATTTGGGCTCCACTCGTTCTTAACCAAACTTTAGGTCATTTAATCTAAAGCTAGCAGAACCCAAATCGAAAGTTGGACCAAAACCGAAGTTAGAACCCAAAACAAGATCAATTAACAAACGAATAATTTTAGGCTCATTATGACCTAATCAAAAGCCTCATTAAAATAATTTGGGCTAGACTCGTTCTTAACCAAACTTTGGGTCATTTAATCTAAAGCTAGCAGAACCCAAATCGAAAGTCGGACCAAAACCGAAATTAGAACCCAAAATAAGATAAATTAACAAACGAGTAATTTTAGGCTCATTATATTCTAATCATATGCCCCGTTAAACATTTTGAGCTCCACCCGTTCTTGACCAAACTTCAGGTCCTTTCTTCTAAAGCTAGCAAAACCCAAATCGAAAGTCGGACCAAAACCGAAATTAGACCCCAGAACAAGATCAATTAGCAAACGAATAATTTTAGGCTCATTATGGTCTAATGAAATACTCCATTAAAACATTTTGGGCTCCACTCGTTCTTGACCAAACTTTAGGTCATTTAATCTAAAGCTAGCAGAACCCAAATCGAAAGTCGGACCAAAACCGAAATTAGAACCCAAAACAAGATAAATTAACAAACGAGTAATTTTAGGCTCATTATATTATAATCATATGCCCCGTTAAACATTTTGGGCTCCACCCGTTCTTGACCAAACTTCAGGTCCTTTCTTCTAAAGCTAGCAAAACCCAAATCGAAAATCGGACCAAAACCGAAATTAGAACCCAAAACAAGATCAATTTACAAACGAATAATTTTAGGCTCATTGTGGCCTAATCAAAACCCTCATTAAAATAATTTGGGCTCCACTCGTTCTTAACCAAACTTTAGGTCATTTAATCTAAAGCTAGCAGAACCCAAATCGAAAATCGGACCAGAACCGAAACTAGAACCCAAAACAAGATCAATTAACAAACGAGTAATTTTAGGCTCATTATGGCCTAACCAAATGCCCATTAAAAAATTTTGAGCTTCAATCGTTCTTGAACAAACTTCAGGCCATTTAATCTAAAGCTAGCAGAACCCAAATCGAAAGTCGGATCAAAACCGAAGTTAGAACCCAAAACAAGATCAATTTACAAACGAATAATTTTAGGCTCATCGTGGCCTAATCAAAACCCTCCTTAAAATTAATTGGGCTCCACTCGTTCTTAACCAAACTTTAGGTCATTTAATCTAAAGCTAGCAGAACCCAAATCGAAAGTCGGACCAAAACCGAAATTAGACCCCAGAACAAGATCAATTAACAAACGAATAATTTTAGGCTCATTATGGTCTAATGAAATACTCCATTAAAACATTTTGGGCTCCACTCGTTCTTGACCAAACTTTAGGTCATTTAATCTAAAGCTGACGTAACGGAACAACAAGTATTAACTATTTTGATGACATCACTTGAACTAGTCGTTGCCACGGGAAACTTACGTTGTCATTACAATTCCGGGTCACGGATTGTGGAAATTAGGCCACTTATTTCAAATTATGACAACCATTAATAGAGTGACGAAGGCATATATGATTGTTCCGAATCGAGCGTTTGAGTGGACTTTTTAACTTGGTTGAATCACGTTTGAAAAAGTGTAAAAAAGCCACAATACAATATCTTTTATTATTTTATATTATATTAAAATAAACAATAGAAACTCCATTAACAAAAAATATAAATTTATACAAGTCAAATATTTCTGCCTGCAGCGACGACAACTTCTATGGAAGTATTGATAATGAACGGCGAACGCAACCATAATTCTTTATTTGTATCAACCCTCATAACCAAAATATGTAATTACAAACCGAAACACCTAAACGCAATATTCGAATTACTAGCCGCACAATCAAAGTTCCACAAAAAAAAACTTTACGTTTTAAATAAATGCAGGTGTTGGTGTGTACATTGTTTGGTGATACCAAACATTCCGCCGACCTTGAACTATTTAGTTCAAACTACTGGTAGTAAGACGAGCTTTACGATCGGTCGTTTGATTATGCCCGCCTTAGTACGAAGAGTGACTACACGAACAACTCCATTTTTCCCTGGATGAGTTTCAATGATTCTTCCAAGTGGCCAATTTGCTGGAGTCATATTTTCATCTCGAATTACTACGACGTCGTCGACTTTCAAGTTATTGTGCTTATGCTGCCATTTCGATCGATTGTGTAGCGTGGTTAGGTACTCCTTATGCCAACGAGCCCAAAAATGCTGCATCAGGTTCTGAATGAGCTGCCATCGTGATAGCCGATTTTGTTGTATAGGCTTGTAGTCCGGTTCAGGAATCATCGTCAGCGGTTGCCCGATTAGGAAGTGTGCCGGTGTTAGCGCATCTTCTTGTTGTGGTGATAATAAACAGAGCGGTCTCGAATTTAAGATCGCTTCAACCTGTGTCAGGAACGTAGACATTTCTTCGAAATTCAGCAGTGTGGTGCCAAGTACTCTTCGGACGTGGTATTTAGTAGATTTAACTGCGGCCTCCCAGAGGCCACCAAAATGCGGAGCTGATGGTGGGATGAAATGCCAATTTGTATTTGTATAGTAATCTAATAAAAAATTAGAAATTAATTGATTATGACTTTTAGAGTTATTTAATTTTTGAATTTCAGCAAAGGTATTTTTGGCTCCAACGAAATTGGTGCCATTATCGCTGAACATGTCAGCAGCCACCCCTCTCCGAGCCATGAAGCGTTTCAGGGATGCGATAAACGCGTCGGTGGTTAGATCACTAACTAATTCAATGTGAACGGCCTTGCTACTTAAACACACAAAGATGGCTATGTACGCTTTATGTGAGACAGATTTCCTGCCCGTCATTGCTTTTAACCATATGGGACCAGCATAATCGACTCCGGTCTGGTAGAATGCGTATTTAAAGTTGACCCGTTCTGGTGGTAATTCACCCATTAGTTGGGTTTTTCTCGTGGCTTTGTAACGTGTGCAAGGTATGCACTTGTGAATATGTTGACGTATTAGGTTTTTGCAATTGATGATCCAATATTTTTGTCGTGTAGTAGTTATCATGACGGATTGCGGTGCGTGTAAGTATTTTAGGTGTGTCTCATCAATTATTAAGTCGGTTATAATATGATTCGCAGGTAATATTATTGGGAATTTCACACTGTAGCATACGTTGGCATTTTGGATGCGACTGCCTACCCTCAACAAACCAAACTGGTCGAGAAATGGATTTAAGGGAAGTAGCTTGCTTGACGATGGTAATGCCTTTTGTCGCTGTATGTTCTTAATTTCGGCAGTGAACGCTTCCATTTGTGCCCACTTGATAACCCGTTCTGACGCCAATTTAAAGTTGGTTGTTGATAGGAGGTCTTCCTTTGGTTCACCGTTTATCGCTCTTCGTAGATTGGAATAAAATTGGAATATTCTAGCAATAACCCTTAGGAGTTTGGAAAATTTGAAGTGTCTTTGGGCCAAGTTTGTTAGGAACTTATTTTCGACGTCAGCGTGGTAATTGGCCACTGTAGAAGGTCTGCATTCGGAACTATCAGCGGAATATTGCAATTGTGTTTCATCAGGCCACAATACCTTTTCTTCACGAAGCCAACTAGGTCCCTTCCACCACAGTTCAAAGTTGACCAAGGTAGACGGTAAAATGCCGTGACTAGCGCAATCCGCTGGGTTTTCTTTTGTCGGAACATAACGCCATGTCGATCGAGATGTAGTTTCCAAAATTTCACAGGTGCGGTTCGCTACATATGACTTCCAGGATCGGGGATGCGCTGATAACCACCATAACACAGTTGTAGAGTCGGTCCAGGTAAATAACTCACTCGCAGGACATTGTAACGATTTAACCACCATTGTCATCAGCTTGGTTAATAGAAGCGCAGCACATAGTTCCAATCTTGGAACTGATACCGTTTTAATGGGTACGACTTTGGTTTTCGCCGTTACGATGGTCGTTTCGTACTTCCCAAACTTATTTTTCGTTCTAGCATAAATAACGGCCGAATATGCTACTTCTGACGCGTCGGAAAAGCCATGCAATTGGAAATCTGACTCTTCGGTATGAAGCCAACGATGTATTGCAATTTTCTCTAATTTCGTTAACTCCTCTCTTAAGGCTGTCCATCTCTTGGTGATGTGGGTAGGTAGAGTGTCATCCCACTGAAGATTTAATAGCCATAGCGATTGGAAGAGAATCTTGATCATCACTGTAGAAGGAGATAGCCACCCAATAGGATCGAAAATCTTGGACGCTTCTGATAACATTCCTCTTTTGGTCATGGTGGGTTGTGCTGAAATGGACACTTTAAAGTGGAAGTTATCGGTTTGCGGAGTCCACTCTAGTCCTAATATTTTTATGGATCGATTTTCTTCGCGGATTTGAATAGGCACCACTTCTTGATTCTCCAATGGAATGGTGTTTAATAATGCTTGGCAATTTGTGGCCCACTTCCTAAGATGAAAACACCCGGATTTTAGTATTGTAATAACTTGGTCCTTTAGCAGTATGGCTTCTTCTTCCGTCTTAGCCCCCGACATTAAGTCATCAATATATAAATCCTCACGAACAATTTTGGAGGCGATTGGGTACTGCTCTTGAAATTCATCGGCTAGTTCAATCAGCGTTTTGGTTGCTAGATACGGAGCGGAGCCGGTTCCATATGTTACGGTTACTAGACGATAATGTTCAATCGGTGTTGCTGGATTCTTTGGTATTCGGTGTCAGCTGGGTGCATGGCAATCTGCCGGTACATTTTCTCAATGTCTGCCGTAAAAACTATTGGATGTTTGCGAAATCTGAGGAGAATAGCATATAGGGTATCTTGTACGGTGGGTCCTACCAACAAATTGTCATTCAACGAAATTTTGTTGGACGTTTTGGCGGAAGCATCAAATACAACGCGCACCTTGGTAGTAGTACTTGATTGTTTTATTACGGCGTGGTGTGGGAGGTAAAATGAAACCCTCGAATCTATGGTAACTTGTTCCGGTGGTATGCGTTTCATATGCTCCAATAGCTTGTATTCCCGCATGAAAGCGATATATTCTTCTCGTAGCTTCGAATCCCGCTGTAATCGATCCTCCATTGCAAAAAATCGCCTTAGTGCCGTATTAAATGAATTACCTAGTTCGCTTTTGGTAGGTTTGAATGGAAGGTGGACTATGAACCTCCCATCCGGTGCGCGGGTTTGGAACTCCTTAAAATGCCTCTCACACAGCTCTTCATCGTTGGTTAAAGGATTGAATGTTGCTACCTCTTCGGTTTCCCAAAATCGCTGCAAAGATTGGTTGATATCGATCTCTGATACCAGACTAATGGTTGATGTACCTTGAACTTGATCTGGATACATATTACCGGCAATGACCCAGCCAAAAATACTATTTTGCGCGATTGGTAATCCTTTGTCCCCGTATATTTTGCCATCCTGGATGACATCAAAAAAATGGTTGGAACCGATTAAAATGTCAATGCTACTGGTCTCATTAAAATGTGGATCCGCAAGTTCTAGGGATTTCAGATGGTTCCAACTAGATGGACAAAAACTGCTTGATGGTATTGGCATGGCGACTTTCGGCAATATGAATGCATTGACGAAAATCATCAACTCTGGATTGCACCGGGAATATATATTCAAGCGGGTACTTCCTCGGGAAGTTCCAGCTGATAAAGCACCAACTCCAAGAATTTTAACATTTGCTCGTTCGGTAGGTAAACCCAGACGTTTGACACAGGCTGAAGTTATAAAAGACGCCTCGGATCCGGAATCCAATAATATACGACAACAGTGTAACTGTCCTGACTTATCTTTCACATGGACCAATGCGGTTGGTAACAGCGATCGACTTCGATTGATCTCGGGTGATTTAGGTACGATCGCTTCATACTTATTGGTCAGGTGTTGTTGATAATGGTTGTACAATGGTAGTTCATTCAGCTGCAAATTATTGGTATTGGATGGTATGTTGATTGCTGCATGGTTTGTAATGGTTGGTGATTTAATTGGAGTTGCGTTGGAGGGCAACGCTTTTGTTGATCGTTGATTGGTTGGTTGAGTGTTGATTGAAGATAAATTGTTGATTGATGGAGAGTTATTCGGATTTGGATTCAAGTTTGACATATTTTCAATTAATGGTGTATTGGTTGTACCTATTGTATTGTTGAGTGGTGAACTCGGTTTAGGTACCGTGGAATTTATTGGGGGTGGGCTTATTGGCGAATTGGTTTTGGTCGATGATAAACTATCGGTAGGTAATGGAACGTACGCGGTATGTGCTGACTGAACGATAGTATGAGCTTGCGGTTCTCCTTGGTTTGGTTTTGAGACATTCGGCAAATGAAGTAAACTGTTGTGACGTTTGCGACATAATTGACAGGAACGTTTCGAGCGGCAAGATTGTACGGTATGGGTGTCACTTAGGCAATTGTAACATCTTGAATTTTGATTTATAAAATTTCTCCTCTCCGTGATGCCCATTCCCTTGAACTTTTCGCACTGGTATAATAAATGTTCGGCGTTGCACAATGGACATTTTAAATTGGATGCGGTGACGGTACATGAATTTCTCACACTTGAAGCGAGTCGCACTACGGGTTTGGTTATGGTTTCTCTTACTCCTTCGAGTGTATCTGCTCTGGTTTGAAGGCAATCCATTAGGTGTTGCAGCGTCGGGTGCTCTATTTTCGAAGACTCGTGTTGCCAAAACTGCCTACTATCGTCATCCAACTTATTCACCACTATATATATTAACCACGGATCACGTAACTCCCCCTGGGTGCCAATGGCCTTTAGACCTCTTATAATCTCATCGCTGGTATCGGCTAGCTTGCGAATGGTGTTCGCGTTAACACGAGTGATAGATGGTTGCTTAAAAAATGCGTCGATGTAATTATTTATGGTGACCTTCTTTTTATCGTACCGTTTAACAAGAATCTGGTAAGCTTCGATATAATTCGCGTCCGTTATATTCAAATGCTTAATAAGGCCTAATGCTTCTCCCTTGAGTAAACCTTTTAAATGCTGAAGTTTTTGGGCTGCGGACAACATTACCTTATCATGAACTGAACTATTAAACAGATCAAAAAAACTTTGCCAGTTTCGAAAGTCCCCTTCAAACATAAGTATATTCAATCGTGGTAATTTGGTTTCGTTTGAACCCGAATGACCTTGACACATGCTTTCGTTACGCGATAACGTGGTATTTAACGGGATGGAGGTATGAAAACGTCGAATTGCAGCATTTAAGAGTGCCACCGCGTGGTAATAACTTTCATCGAATTCGTCTGACAGCGAGATTAATTCTGCATCAATTTCAAACATTTTATTTTCAACGTGTGCGAATTCAGTAGATAAGACATTTGTTTTATCTAATCGAACCGTAATATCCTCCAATCTTGTCTCAGCACAAACAGACTCTGCAAATGTAACAATTTTGGTCATTTGACCTTTCACTATTGAGCGCCGCCTTTTGAGAGCTTCCATCGTGCGGTAAACCACTTAGATTCTCAACCGGTATGTATACACAAACTGTAGTTACAAAAAAACGACTATAACGTTCAAATGTAGGTATATTTGCAACGTAAAATGTGGTAACGAAATTATAACCTTGAACCAAGCACTACCGCGTCGCGATAAAATACGAAAATGGAAACCGTTTGCCCCAATACTAACCAAATGAACACCAATTTATGTCAATAATTTATATATGTTTCTCGTGACATGAACAAATCCAATTGCACCAACAACAAACAAACAAAAAACACTGATTTATATGCAACTACGTTATGTACAAATTTTTCTCACAACAAAATATAAAAAAAAACTGAATTGGATTGACTTGGTTGTCAATTAACTTTTGTTTTATATAGTAAATCAATAATAAAAAAAAATTGTACTTAAGGTTTGTTTTTCCAAAATGGCGAACCCACGCTGGTACTTTTCTCCCGATCCGGCTCGAAGGACCATGTTCCGAATCGAGCGTTTGAGTGGACTTTTTAACTTGGTTGAATCACGTTTGAAAAAGTGTAAAAAAGCCACAATACAATATCTTTTATTATTTTATATTATATTAAAATAAACAATAGAAACTCCATTAACAAAAAATATAAATTTATACAAGTCAAATATTTCTGCCTGCAGCGACGACAACTTCTATGGAAGTATTGATAATGAACGGCGAACGCAACCATAATTCTTTATTTGTATCAACCCTCATAACCAAAATATGTAATTACAAACCGAAACACCTAAACGCAATATTCGAATTACTAGCCGCACAATCAAAGTTCCACAAAAAAAAACTTTACGTTTTAAATAAATGCAGGTGTTGGTGTGTACATTGTTTGGTGATACCAAACAATGATAATCGAGATTTCAATTCCCTTATCATATATGTCTGGTCCAGTGTCTAATAAACATATTAGTAAGTGAAAGGTGAATTTATCGCCGTTGATCTTGAAAAATTAACATTTTACGCCATTAACGGCCAGAGATATATTTAAATGCAATATTATCAATGATGATCATCTATTATGCGAGATACCAACAATGCTGTTGAATGTCAGGGAAGGAACCTGCTTTGAAACGGCAATACTGCAAAACCGGTCCAATTTACAAGACATATGCGAGAAACAACTGTGACGGCTGTATGTGGATCAGTTACAAACCAAAAGCAATTATCAGTGTCGAGAATATAATAAAGGTAGATTCGGAATGTGACTTAAGAGACAATCACGTAAGCATACTGGTCTCTGATAGATTCGAAACCACCTTAGAGAATTTCGGAATTGCACCATACTTGAAACTATGAAGTAAATGAGCTATTAACCACTCCATAGATGCAAGAAGCTTAGAAGAACAAATCTCCACAACGAGCACTTTCATCATATTCATCATTATACAGCAATATAGCTTATCCTAGGGTTAGCAGTCATAATTCGTTACATCCGAAGAAACCGACGGAACCAATAATCTTTCCTTCCAATTGTCTGTATGCCACCTTCTCCAATCGCAAACAAATCAGGTTACCAAACAAGATCAGCAGACGTTACTACCCGCACTGCAAGAGGTTTAGTATGAACAGGGTCATTTAACTACAACATAACATGCAGTTTTGCAGAATGTTGGCTTAGCTATAAATAAAATAATTAATTTTTTCCATACAATTCTGCACTTTTGTATTTTATAAAATGTTGATCATGATCGTGTTGTGGATGATCAAACTTAATGTAAAATACAACAACAAGTAAATATCACATTTGTATATAAACGGCAAAAATTAATTGAACAGTTCAGTTCTAATCAAACTCTAACTAACTCTAGCCTCCACCAGTGAAACCTCGGAATATAGAGAAAAAGTTAAAGCTGAGACTGAATTAAACACGGACCAATAAAGGTAATTAGAATTAATTACTCTTATTAAAGACGCAGCGGATGTATCGGTCGACTTCGGAACAATGAGCTCTGTTTGCCAACATTGCAATGCATTGAGGCTTCGACACGAACCGCCAGGATTATGCTGTGCGAGCAGAAAGGTCGAATTATTTCAATTTAATTCTGGCCAAGAACCTCAATCGAAGCGTTTCTAGCAGAATATACAAAAGTACAACAGTGCCTTCCGAATGACTCATTTGGGGCGAATATTATCAAAGCACAAGGTTTTAACCCAACCCATCACATACATAAGCACATCACACAAACCCGCATCAACGATTCACAACGTTTCACCGCAAAGCCCACTAGGAAATAATGTGGACGTTCGAGGCTCATAAATTAAGAATTTCTCTTCAATTTTACAGATTCATGGACAAATTTACCATCGTGCAGATGAAATAAATGATGCCTTCGGATGATCGCAAACTAGTGATGGGCGGAACAGATCAAAGACCAGTAGGCGAACACGAAGGACGCTAGTTGGTGACGAGATTTTGAAGTCTCGCGACATTGTGATTCGACGGCGTGATGGTGATAACATTCACCGTATCTGCGAAAACCATCGTTCGTATGATGCATTACAATACCCACGGATATTTTGCCGAGGAGAGGATGGATATCATTTTCTGATCAAGATGGTTAATCTATTAACCGGTACGCAGCAATATTGTTAATTTATTTTACTATGGATTTTTGAGTACTGCAATTCTGACAAGTCCGTCAAAAGCGTTTGCGCCACGAAAGTAAGCGACATGACTATATATGGTATTGCTGCCTGATGCCAACGATGGAGTTTCGCAATATGAGATGGGAAGATATGTCAGCAGCAATGAGACGGTTCGGAGAAACTTTTCATTCTCCATACACGAACGCCATCCCACTGTGGTCTATTAGCTGTGTACTTTTAAAATAGACAACGAGTTTATTTCACAGCATAAAACGAGCCGCAAAGAGCTGAATGACCACCCTGGACAATGCTAACACGCTTCTTCGCGTCTTGCGCAAGTGATCCATTTGCAAGAACACTGCTTTACTCGGAGATGCCAAAATAATTTCACATGGAACGCATCATGAAAAAAAATCCAACCGTGTTCATTCAACCGATGTGCTAGGGTGCATTTACACGTTCATCCGAGCAATGACAGATGATTTTACCTGCGTTTGTTATTGGTTAATGTTCGGGGGCCCATTTTATTTGAATTTCTACGCACTGTTAATGGTGAGTTGCGCGCAACAAATGGAGAAGCATGTAAGTGTTTACATTTGCTCGAGAATGACATTCACTGGGATCCTACACTCGCTGATGCTGTTATTTGATCCCACTTCATTTGTGGAACAAATACAAATACAATATGGCTGAAGACATTTTACATCGAGTGCGTACAACAACAGTGAATTCCGAACTTAAATTCAACGCGGTGATTCACAACAAAGCGTTGATTTCTATAGAAGATTTGTGGGTTGAATGGATGGGATTAGGGATACCAGCGCCGAATCGTCCCATACATGATGTATTCAATTGAGAATTTGAATGAGACCGGCAAAATACGATCGAGATGCTTTGAGTCTGTCAGTTTGAAGAAAAGGCCAATTTTTGAATCAGCAGCAGGAAACGTACGATACATTGGTGATAGCAGTTAACGAGGGCCGAACAGAAAAATTTTCTTCCTTGATGCATCTGGTGGAACAAGAATTGTCACTGAATTTGCAAACGATAGTAGAACCGGCGTTCAAAATTTTCAAAAAATCAGTATCAAAATCAACAACAAATCAAATAATCATTTGGTATGAGTCTGCGCCTATTTGAAGGTACGATGATTCTGCTGGCCGGCGATTTTCGCCAAACGCTGCTAGTCATTCCAAGGTCAACAGCTGCTGATGAAATAAACGCTTGCTTAAAGTTATCGAATTGGTGGAGATACGTGAAAACTATTAATTAAATAACGAATATGTGAGTCGCGGTACAAAATGACGAATCGGCGGACCCGTTTTCCAAGCAATTATTAGACATTGGCAATGGACAAATTCAGGTTGATGCTTTGACTGGGCTGCTTTCGTTTCCTCCTAATCTTTGTTAATCACAACCTATAAAGAAGAATTGATCACCAAAGTGTTCCCGAATATATCTGCAAATTACAAAAACCGCATGTTTGGTTGAGCGAACGAGTCATTAGTGAAAAATAAGGACGTATGACGTAAGAATTTAGGATCGTCTTCTTCTGAATTGAATATCTCGAGAATTAATCTTTATCAGCTAGGTCATTATGATTTGATGGACTTATCGTTTAGGATCCGCGAAAAAGTTAGGAGTGTTTTGACCCCAAAACAGGTTATAACCGTTGATTTTACCCTACTGTAGAAATATCCGTTTTTCAGATTTCGTAAGCGAGTTGAATTTAATAGTTAATCAAATTACCTACATTCTGTAAAGAAAGAAGTAAATATTACCACAGGGGAATGAATGACATAAACGCAAGGAAAAGCGCAGATAACATTTTTGGGACTCACAAAATTTTAGTAATGAGATTAAATTTAATTTCCACGGCGTACGGTCGTACTAGGGTTTGGTGGAAACCTAATAGTGAGTCGGAAAAACGAAATATGGTTGAAACAGTAAAACACGAATGTGGTAGCATCCTGATGTAAGGTTTTTGTCGGCCTTTGGAACCGGATAAATATCTAAGTTTACAGAGAGAAAAATGAATAGATTTGGTTACCAGAACATTTTGAAGAACAATTTACAAAATATAGAAAAAAATTGGGCTGGAGGGGTCAAATGTCTTGTAACAATACAATAATCCTAAACGTACAACACTGGTCGTGAAGGAATAGTCATTGTATAATGTTCTGAAATAGATTAAATCACTTCCACAGTCCCCAGAGATAAATCATACATAAATATTTTGGATGAATTGGAGAGAAGAACTGAGGGTCACAACTTCAAAAACCGACCGTTTAATGTTAGTGATGTGTATGTCACTAATGAACTCCTCCCAAAATAGTTCAACACTAAAAAAGTTGATTCGAATATTTTAAAAGTTCGCCTAAATGTCATTTTTATTTTATTTTTACCAATGCAATCTAACATTTTGCATGTTATGGTTTAGGATCAATTTAGTTCTAACTTCAAAAGCCTGCATAGACGTGTAAAATATGTGCTAAACTATTTCTAATATTAGTTCTACTCTAGCTAGGTCTAATTTCACATGTATTAAACACAAACCAAACACATTTCACTTTGTAGATGTTATGTGTAAAACGGAATAAAATAGTGAATGCTTTTATCTATTTATAACAAGTACTAGAAGTTCAGGAACTGTAAAAATACATCAACCGTGTACACGAAAAATAAAATTTTCTAAACTCAAGTAGAAAATCAAAATACACTAGATTGTTATGTAGATATGATATAAAAATAAGTTTGCTTCTTTAACTATATAACACTTAATATTTCCAATCCAAAAATTTTTTAGATGCAGATTCGTTAAAGTTATGCGGGACGAGATGAACACAGATCAAGTATATTTGTATAACGAATCCTTTTTTATTTAACTAACTAACGAGGAACCATTACAAGATTTTCATCTACATGGAAACTTTGTGTATTTTTTGTGTTGCTAGTTTGCCATCTTGCCTTTTCGGTATCCGTCTGTATACGATCCTTGTTCTTACCTATGACAAGAGTAGCTTAATAACACAAACAATGTAAATATTTTTTTTGTGTTCATGCTTCCAACTTCTTAGAATGGTTAAAGTAGTGGAATTTTCCTTTTTATTATCTTTCGTAAAATGGTCATTCACAAAATACTAATAAAATGGAAAATGCTTGAACCAAACCTTATTTTATTTTATTTTATTTTATTTTATTTTATCAGAAGTACAAAAAACTCATTTTTCATGTTAACACCTTATTCACATTCGGTTTATTTTATTTTATTTTTGGTTATCCACTAACCGCACATTCATATTATGGATATCGCACTCCTTGATTTTGATTTTGTTACGCGAGTAGCACACAGCTACTTTGATTTTCGTTATTTATGGTAATTTGCCGTAGTCTTAATATGCTTCGTATATAAATAACACAAGACCGAAAGTTGAAAGGATCATAATTTGTTTACAAATCACTGTTTTGTTAAAAATAATCAATTTTCGTCTATTTTTAATAATAAGAAAACTATTTTTGGTAGCGATAATCGTCGTTAACCACCCCCTAAAAGTGATTGGAGATGTTACGCCTTATAAGAAATCAAATATATTTATAAACCTGTCTGGTTTGTTAAATTTCAATAATTCAAAATACTCTCTAATTTTTTAAATTGTTATTCTCGGAAAAACTTCTAGGCGTAATTAACATTTAGGCGTAAGAGTTCTGTAGTAAATCACATAAACCGAGTGTGGGTAACTGCAGCAGGAAAACTTTCGAATTTCAAAATAGAGCTTTGCATACGGATTAAGCCTAATTTGTACTATTTAGTGCTCACGGTAAAAATTTCATATTTCGCCTTAAAGACGATAAAAATAAAACCTGATTTCTAGAAAAAACCAGAAATTATGTAAACCCAATTTTAACATTTTCCAAATGCTGAACTGACAAAATTTGTACTTATTATAGGAATACCATTTTCATAAATTGCAATTCATAAATTGGGGAAAAACAAACGGGCCCCTAAAAGATACTAAGATACCGTTCAATAATATTTGTGTTGAACACAAAATTAAACAATAGAAATAAAATATTCTAGAATCCAAAAGCTTGGCAATCCTGAAGGCATGTTCCAATTAGATATGTTCATTGCAATTCAATAAAGATAGTGGCTGAATTTGAGCCTTTCCATAATTGGCCCGATTCCATTGAACAACAAAGATAAAATTGTTCTAGAAATCAACGAATTGAACACTTCTGATTACATATTTCTATCAGGCATATTCATTGCCATTTGAAAAAGTAGTAGCTGAGTTTGTGTTAATCTAGTATTGGAACAATTTTGCCGAACAATAAAGACGTTGATTGAACGATTTTCTGACATAACGTTTTCTAGAAATGCACTTAATATTTTTGATTGCATATACCTATCGTGCTAATCCAGAATTGGCCCAATTTCAGACACATCGTTGAATGAACGATATTTGTCGATTAGCAGGGAATGTGCCTGATAAGAATTTGTAATCAGAAATGCCAAGTACATTGGTTTCTAGAACACGTTTTGTCAGAAAATCGATCATTCAACGGTCTTTGTTGTCCAATGGAATTGGGCCAAGTCTGGATTAGCAAAAATTCATTTGCTCATTTGCGTCATTACGACATTTTATGAAAATTATATTTCAAAGATAAGCAAAAATTTGGTCAGTTTAGCCGTCTTAAATAATTTCTGTTCCTTTTGACTTTAAGAGGGCAATATGCATTTTTTTCGTACTAATTTCAAATTTTCCCCGTGAGCACTAATTAGCACAAATTGGGCTTAATCGGTAAGTAAATAGTCATTTTGAAATTTTAAAATTTAGTTAGAAATCCGGTAGAAATTCAGAACGTTGATGCTAAACAAATCCGATAGTCTTAGAATCATATAAAATCTGAATTTGAAGGAAGCTATCGCTATAGTATTTATAGCAGAAGTACAAGATCGAGGCAGAAATTCAACCAAGTTAACTCATTGATATCAAAAGTGATAATTATTTTTTAGATGAAACTGTGTATTATTATTCTATAGACATAGCTCAATGAATTTCATACGTTTTTGGCCGAGCCCGAAACGCTCGGAAGTACTTTCGAATAAATTGGGAGTATAAATATTAAAAAATCGGGATTCAAAACCCATTTCGGTTGGTCCCTATTTAGTTAAAGCAATGAGCATTCTCGGTAAGAGTAAGTATGATTCCTTTAAAAAATCATATACATTTTGTCTCATACTCCGATTTTTAGATTTTATACAGACGCTTGTTCCTTTCCCACTATGCAGGAAGAAGTAGTGCGTATCAGGCAAGTGATCTCATATATTTCTCGAACCACGTTTCAAAATGTATCTCAAGTTAGCCCAAATAGTCATTCCAGAAAAAATAAATAATTGCATTAGGCAACCCTAAAGTTATATTTTCATCCGGAACTCTTTGTTTCCAAGAGTTAAAGCAAATCAATGTCAAATGTATTCGCACATACTGGTTTGTTATATGGTAGAGTTCCGCATAATTCAAGTCTTGGCAGAGAACAAATAGGCTGAAAGTAGCGTTACTTTGATTTTATTCTCCGGAGTAGTGCACCTGGCGTAAATGACTGCTGCATAAGCTTTCTCAGATGCGTCGCAAAATCCATGTAGACTGATTAATGATGTTGTGTGATAATTGATCCATCTGGTTATGGTAATTTTTCTAGTGATGGTAGAGCGTTGATGAATCTCCATCACTGCGCGGTTATAACAGGAAATTCAGGCGAAAACGAAAATCTGCATATCGACATATTTTGTATCGGGTGCTAGTACAAAATTCTAACGATATTACCCTATAATTACTTGAAGTGACTTTACTGCTAAGTTTCGCCGAAAAAAAAATTTATCCACTGGTTTGATGCGTTTATAGATCCGAGCTTAGATGCTCGTGATGTTATATATTGGCGAAAGTTCACACAAAACTCCACTTTCCTTGGAATACATAATTCTCGAACCACGTTTCAAAAATGAATAATTGCATTAGGCAACCCTAAAGTTAGATCTTCATCCCAGCTCAGTAAATAGTTATTAGTGGTTTCCAGAAGTAAAACAGTTCGTATATTGGGTTACGTGCGAATTACTTAAAATGTTTATGGTGTCTAGGGAGCATGATGAAGAGTCGCTTCTATAAGGTTTGGTTTCTGGAACTCTTTGTTTCCAGGAGTTATTAGAGCAAATCGTTGTCAAATGTATTCGCACATACTGGTACCGTTATATGGTAGAAAGTTATTTATAAAAAAATTGTCTTTTTAGCTTTCCTATCTGTACTGTGGCCAAAGCACTAAAAACACTTTCGCAGTTCGCTTTTCACATCCCACCTTTCGCAGTTGCTAAATCGAGGACGTCTCAGCTCTTAGTACTGTGACATGGACGATAGATCGGCCCATGAAAACTGCACCTGTTGGAGGGTGTTTTCAACACCGATTATAATCAGACGGTGAAAATTTATTTTCCATTCTGCCTCTATCGGGACTCGTAAAAATAGAAGTTCTAATAATAGCTAACATTTTAAAAGCTTTTCATGTGTATATTTTACAAAAATGTAAAATCTTCTAAATCATATTTTATTGAAATTATAAATACAGAGTGATCTTCGGTTTGTTATATCGCAACTTTAAAAAAATATGTTTTGGGTTCAAAAGGTTTAAAGCTTCCAATAGTTTAGGAAAGCTCAAGCAGCTCATTAATACGCAATTAGTAAACTAGCGACTTCGGCAATGACAATTACAAAAAATAGATTATTACAAAATTTGAAATGTTCAAACGAACTTGATCAATTTTTGCAAAACTAAAATAAATGGAATTTAGACGTTCACTGTATCGATACAACACAACTATAAACTCCTGTCGGAGTGCAAAGCTCATGGGCCGACCAATCTTCTATGCCAGTATAGACTGGCATGGGGCACTGCAATGCGCAAGTGGTGATAAAATCAGTCCTATAACCGCACGTCCTCGATTTGGCAGGCTGACTGCCTCGATTTGGTGACTGAAAAGCGAACATGCGAAAGAGTTGGGAGTGCTTCGGCCCCAGAACAGTTTGCAAAAATTAAATACTAAAAAATATCGTACGTAATCGTATTAAAATAGAGATAATTTGTATTTTTTTAGGATGTTTTAAGCTACGCATACCGTCGGCTCAGTGTTATCTTGTCGTAAGTACCAAAAAGTCGTTTTTCAGTTTTTTATGCTAGTATTTTTGTTTTTCTTCCTCTTTCTAAATCTATAACCGATTTTACCCTAGGTTATATGGTTTCTGAGTTATAGAGAATATATTTGTCGTAAATCCACACAGCTGTTTATATTTTTATCGTATGTCACAAATTCAGGAGATTCGAAAAAAATCACTAACACAGATTTATAATAGAAATGTCGTAAGTCCTGGTTAAACAAATATTTTGGTGTATGTCCAATTTTTTTATGTTCGTGATTTTTTGCCGTATGTCACAAAATAAACCAATAACATCACAGTATTTTTCCACGTGAGCAGAATTTATATAAAGGACAATCGCAATTTTAGTTCAGTTGCATGGTTCTTATCGAATGGTGCAGAACGCGGTTTGTAACTAAAAATTTCAACGGCTTTTTAAACAGTGCCACATACTCATATATAATTTAAAATACACCATACTACACGTTATACACGTAAATTAAATAATTTGAAGGTAAAATAATATGAGCTCACCAACTTCAGATATTCCTACTGATCTGTACAAGCTTACATGAAGCAGTGGGCCCAGATTCACCATACGGATATTTACGAAAAATGAGTGAAAGTTCTTCAAATGTGGTCGAGTCAAAAACAAAGAACTAAACACAAATCAAAACAGAAATCAAGCAGTAATTTAATTACTGGCGGTTTAACTAGACCAGATCACATCAGACACCACGAATACCAACTAATCAAATCAAAGGGAAAAAACAGGAG
The DNA here is from genome assembly GCA_963691935.1 of Nephrotoma guestfalica. Taxonomy (NCBI): domain Eukaryota; kingdom Metazoa; phylum Arthropoda; class Insecta; order Diptera; family Tipulidae; genus Nephrotoma; species Nephrotoma guestfalica. Next base: position 223,063,930 of record OY829914.1, read on the forward strand.
TGCAATCAGAGGAGTTTGGTGGTTCGACAGCTTTTAGTTCAGATCTCGCAGTATTACTATCAGGCAATGCTCCAAACAATATAAAACATGTTACACGAAAAAGACTACCCAATAAGAAACTATGGAAATCATCAGTAAAAAAGAGTCTTACAGAACAAGGATAATAGTGTCAAGATGCAAAAGGAAATTGGCATCCAGAAAAGTCTGTGGTCGGTTCATGTGATTGTAAATTCCAATGCTCAAACATTTTCTCAGACTGTGAACAAAAGATCATCAACGTTGCATTTTGGTCTCTCGATTCAACTGGCAAACAAATTTTGTACAGTAAATTTATAAAATTAGTTCCCATCTCCAGAAAACGTACAAATAAAAATGTTTCACGTAGAACACGCACCTTTGAATATTACTTCGAAAAAAACGTCGATATATTTCAGGTCTGTAAAATATTGTTTTTGTAAGACATTAAAACAATTCGAGAAATCTTTTCAAGGGAAACATGCTAAATTAAAACTCTCAAGCGAAAAACTTGACCGTGTTCGAAGCCATATCCAAAGTTTTCCCACTGTAGACTCACAGTACTGCTGTGCTAACTCTTCATTCAAATATTTAGAATGGGGACTTACAATAAGGAAAGTGTACTATCTGTATCGCGAAGATTGTGAATCTCCAGTTAATCAACATGCTTATTAAAAGATGGTCAATGAGGAGTTCCAAAAGCCAATGCTTCTAATTTTTTTTACAAACGTAAATTTTTGATCTATAACCTGATAGATTTTTGCAACCTTAATAAAAAAACCTTCTATTCAATATAGCATGAGCTTGTTAGTGGATGCGCAGGCAATGATATAGCGTCTTCAATGATTCATATATTAGAACGAGTTGTTCGAGATAACAATGAAATTAATGAAATTGTTTTATGGAGTGATTCATGTGTTCCACAGAATAAAAATAGACTAACGTTTCTAGTTCTGTTAAATTTTTTAACAACGCATCCAAATATTGAGCGAATCAGCCAAAAATTTCGGATCTGGCCATTCCGTAATCCAGGAAGTGGATTCAGTCCATAGCGTCATTGATAGATTCCTTAACCATGTTGAAATTTACATCCTGGTGTCTCTGATATCTATCAAATGAGAGATAAAGATTTTTTAAATTACTATACTACTTTAACGGCGTTAATTTTCTCAAAATTAAACCCAACGACTATTCAGTATAAAATTCAACACACAGATAAAATTATCAAACAACAAGTAATATATAAAGAGATCAAACGCCGTTCGCAGCCAGGTGGCTCAAAGAAATCAAACGAGAATTTATTCCCAAAAACTTTCCAATGCGGAAGAAAGCCACTAGCAAAAGTGAAAGCAAAATCAATGCTTTAATATAAGCCGGTAGCAGACGTAGATTTCTACATTTCTTATTTAAAAGACTAAATGAAATATTAATAATTATTTTGAAATTTTTTTAACGTGTTATTTTATTTTAAAACCACTGAATATTTGTTTTTGAAAATAAAAGATACATTTAGACGATGTTAACGAATGTTTTAGTTGCTTTCTAATTTATTTCACTAACAGTCAAAGGTTCATTTTTATAAAATAATTATAAAAGTAAGTCCATACATTTTAATGTGATTTATGTCTTTGATAGTCAGAGGGTGTTTGTCGTATGAGCAAATTTTTTATCGTATGTCCATTGTTTTGTACAACATCGAAAATTATACGACAAATTGGAAAATTGTTCGTGATTTTCCGAAAAAACTAGTGGATTTATCTAAAGTGTAGGAAGTGGTAATCAATAGTATGAAGCTTTCAAACTTAAAACTCAATTCCCCAAAAGTGACATATTTGGACTTACGACAAGATAATACTGAGGTGACGATATTTAGTTTTGTAAAAATTGATCAAGTTCGGGATCATCCTAACTGTTTTACTAATACATTATTTTTGCCGAAAACTTCACAGCCCTTAAAATATTCATTCAATTCTACAATCAGGTTAAAGTATTACAACAATGAACTTTCAAAAATTTAAATTCGGTTTACTTGTGGGAATATTAGGAAAAGCTCTCGATCTATTTCAAACCTTAATGTTTCGCCATAACATTTTACCAAATCTTAGGTAGTCAAATTTAGGAAAGCTTTACAAAGCATCATCGTCTTTTGTGCATGTTATACAAGGTTAAACATTTAATTTGTAACTTTTTATTGTAATATTTTTAAAAAGAATTCTGAAACCTTACAGTTTTTATATTTCTTTCAATAAAATAGTTTTAATAGGATTAAGTTAAGTGAAATTTATAGAAGCTTTATAAGATATACTTTTTAACTGGTTTTGCAGAAATTACAAAATTTTCATAGTTATAAGAATGGTTTCTTCTTCACAATTTCTAAAAAAATATTATATTTTCTTAGAATGAAAAGCTTAAAAGCTTAACACCTTAAGTTTCAATGAAATATTTTCTTATTTGTTTTCAAATAATTTTCTTGAACACAAGGCAAAGAAACTGCAGGCCTGATTGTATACAAAGAAAAATCACCGAGCTTTCAATATGGGTAACCAAACGAGTGTTTTCTATGGAAAATGTGTCTTTGCGATCATAAAATTATGGTGTAAAGTAAAATTAATTTGACGGTTTATGTGTAAATCTACACACATCTACATCTTTGAAGTGCAATTTTGAAATTACCTTGGTTTGTAAATGTTTTGTATATACAAATGCATTGCATTGCAATCAGTGCTGTGCATTTACGCGTATTTCGGAATTGTCTACATGTTGGTGTCGAAAATAGCGTGGACAATATATTGTAGCGTAGAAAATGTCGATAATTGGTAGACTATGTAGACAATTGGTAGAAAACGTAGAATATTACTTTTTTTTGTTGTTGCCATATTTTTTTCAGTACTGGGACGCCTTATTTCATCCAGTTAAAATGTGTGTTTTCCCAAGTTTTGGAAGGTTAGATCTAAAAGTTTATTTGTGCATAACTTAAGGAAATTTTAAGGAATTAGTTTGTAATGTTCTTAATTTTTTCGAAAAAGAATTAAATTTTAAAATTTAAATTAAAAATTGGAATACTATATAGGGCGTGATTAAACAAAATTTAAAAAATTTTAATTTTGCAAAAATTGATCATGAAATTATGGGTTATTCTGTATGATAGCCACATATTTTTTGTTACATGGAGTTGAGGTTACCAAGACGTTTGGCAGTTTGGTTTCGAACTAATGAAGCATTGATATCGAAAGCAAACTTTTAGTAACCTTACCTCAATGTTCAGCCGTGTTGTCTACACCGCGTAGATAACTAATATTCTACATGTGCAGAGAATGTATGTAGACAATTAAATATTGACGTCGACAACGTAGAGAATGTAAACAATTTCGAAAATTATTGTTTCTGTTATCAATCATAAATTTGAACCCAATTTATTATATGGCAATGACCTATTCCTACGCATATAATGGGGTAGATACTCGATCGGCTAGCCAGCAAGCAATTTGCTAGTTGAAATCCTGGCTAATCATCAATTTTGCCAAGGAAATTTGAATTCCAAGTAATATTTCTTGTAAAATTTTTGCTAATTTTTGCAATTGCCCAGTAAAGGAACACACAAATTAGCTGTTCAGTTTTTGAAGGCGCAAATTTTACTGTGCAATCGCAAAAATAAACAAAAACTTGATGAAAAATGTAATTTGAAATTCAAATTTCGTTGTTAACATTGATTGAGTAGCCAAGATTTCGATTAGAAAATTATTTGCTTGCTAGCCAATCGAGTATCCACCCCAATATGTGATGCTCGAAAACGAAATGATAGGAAAAAATGAACATTTCTTACATTATACTTTAGTTGTGTTAGTAAAATTTTATGAAAATGCGAAAAAGGTCAGAAACCTACTCGTATGTTAAAACGAAGAATTTTATACACAGTTACATTTTAAAACTAAACACGGAGCTGTCAAAATAAACTACTTTGAGCGACGGTACTTTAATGCACAAAATCATGACTACGCAGTAAAATGTTAAAGCATCACTGCATGGAGAAATTTATAACAGCTATCGCATACTGCAAATTTTATTCCGGTAAAAATACTCAAACAGCCCAATATTTATATGAAGCTTGTAAATCCACCAGGCAGAAAAATATTCATGCGGTCGCAATATCCGTATGTCGCCGTTTTACTTAAGAAATGTATGTTAACAATGTCACACTTGGATAATGACAGCCGGCATTGCAGAGAGAATTTATTTCATAGCCGTGAACTTAGCACCGTGCTCTATTTTCAAAATTCTTTTATTAATTACTCGATGTGGGTTACATAGGCGACGGTATAACGCCGATAGAACTAATAATATATCAAAGAAAGATCAAAAAATGTTTCTGGATCGTGCTAAATACTACCTGGGATCAAAGTTAAGGATGGTACCGGTTGTCTTTGGCATTATTAAAGTTAGTATACTAATATAGCCGGATCCAAACTTAATCAAGTCAGTGGTGCTCATTTGAGCTTGTTGCAGGTTAGCATGAGCAGAAACAAATTTTAGTGCACAGTGGTCTAAGAAAATTTCATACAATATTTAGCGGGTCCCATTGGCGTAAGCCACTACTAATCATAACTATATTCAATAAAAATTGAAGGAAACACTAAGGTATGTAAAAATTATGATTATCAAATTATAACGTAAAATACTTTAGTTTAGTTCATTAACTATTAAAAAATTTAATTAGTTGATTTTAATTTTATAAGATGTTGTCATTTAACCACTATAATTGGAAAAATATTCAGCAGTTGAATTTGAATTTGATCATATCCATCATTATCCGGTGATTGTACATTATCTACATTTTCGACACTCTTGTTTTAACTGTCTACATACATTGTCTACACGTATAAAATATTAATTAACTACACGATGTAGACAAGACGGCACAACACTGATTGCAATACAATATGTGTCAAAAAACAATGGCCGCCACGGTTAAATATTTTAATCTTTAAGTTTGTAACTGTTTGGTTTGACAACCGATTTGACAGCTGACATTTGCTTTGTCATTAGTTTGATTTGCCATTTCATAATGAGTAGACGCCAGAGCAACGCTTGCAAATTGTTAAATATTTTTATCAACATATTAGTTCTGTTCGTCAAACTCATCTTGCATTACTCTAAATGATAATATGCATCCGCACTAAGACGTCAAACAGTGGGTACCGAATAAGCAATAGACTCTGTACAGCGTAGCATTGAGGAAGACCCAAATCAATCAATTCGGCGTGGTTCTCAGCAACTGGAGATGTGTTCATCCACTTTATGGAAGATTTTATCGAAGGATCTTGTTTTACGTGCTTCACAATTCAACTTGTGTAGAAATTAAAGCCATTCGACCAATGGGCTTGATCAGAATGATTTTCCAAACAAAAGTTTGTTCAGCGATGAAACTTACTTTTGGTTGCAACGTTAATAAACATAATTGTCGGATTTGGAGTGAAGATAATCCGGGGGTCTATTATGAAATTTATCCGACTCGGATTTTTCCGGGAAATATTTGATTCGACACGGATTTATCCTATTCTGAAACTTGTATTATCGAATTGGTAATAAACAAATCTGAAGTTAGCTACATATTTATTTTTAAATAATTTTTAATTATTTAAATATATTTAATGCTACAAATTAATTTATTTTGATAATATTGAAATACAAATCATTTTCACTATATTTGTATAGTGAAACGTCAAAATAACATAAATTTTTACTTTATAGTTTCATAATAACACGGATTTATCCATTAACGGAAAAATCCGAGATGGATAATTTTCATAATAGACCCCCGCATGCCTTTGCCGAAACACCATTACATACCGAAAAAATCACTGTTTGGTGCGCTTTATGGTCCGGCGGAATCATTGGTCCATATCTCTTCAAAAACGATGATGGGCGGAATGTTATAGTCAACGGAGAACGGTATAGAGGCATGATTTCTAACTTTTTTGCGCGGAACACACTTAATTTACTCAAAGAAACATTTGATGAAAGACTAATTTTACGTAATGGTCTTGCAATTGGCCACCGAGATCGTGTGATAACGGAGTTAGTTAGATAATTTTCTTTGGGGATATGTAAGTCACTTGCCTACGCCGATAAACCAGAGACGATTGAACACTTGGAACACAACAGTCGGCGAGTTATTAACGAGGTACGGCAAAATTTCCATTTAACAATTTATTTAGAGATCAGTTTGCCCGCCTTAGGCATATAGTAGCTAACAAGAATAAATTAATGAGAAAAAAAACAATACGACAGCCAATTTAAGGACAATTACTCCGACTCTCATAATAACTGGAAGCTAATAAATCAAAGTGTATTTAACCGCATAAAAACTAATGTACCAATTATATTAGAAGTCTCAGACAATATCTTAGATCCACGATCTACTGCAAACGTGTTTAAAAAATATTTTATAAAAGTGTCATACAATTGCATTGAAGAGTTGTGTTCGTCCACTATACATTTGATTTGTAACTCCGATTTTGAAGTCTGGTAATAAGCAATTATACTCTAATTACAGACCTATAGTATGTTGGCGCTCTGTTTATTGATATTCATAAGGTGTTTGATTGTGTCGACCACGTGATATTAATTAAAAAATTTAAGCAACTGGATCCTTCTGGGTAGCTATTATCTATATTGGAAAGTTATCTAATCGATCGCAAATTCTATTAGTTAAATGTGGAGTACCATACAAGAACCTATTTTAGGCCTTTTGTTGTTTATTTTCTATGTAAATGATGTGGTGCATAGAAAATTTCTGTAGTAAATCAAATTCACCACGATTAACTTTTACTTAATAACTACCTAACAGCGAACAGGTTATCTTTGAATCTAGACAAGACTAAATATTTATTGTTTGAGAATAAACCAAACCAAAGTAATGGTGAATAGAGGGTCAAAAATTCAAGCAGTCTCTCCTCTAGGGGGTTTGTGCTATATAATAGATTACCGGAAGAAGTAAACCAAATTCGTGCTATGGGTCAATTCAAAGAAGCAGTCAAGAATTATCTGTTTGGAAAATGGCAACATTTATAATTTATAATAGTAATTTAATTTTGTTGTTATGTTTCTTATTTTCACGTTTTACTTCGTTATTTTGCCAAAAGCGTATGCTGATAGATTGAAAAAATAACTACGTAATCTCGAATTCGCCATTAGCTAGTTTGTATCTGTCGGTATTATAAGGCTACACCAAGTTTGTAACTACTCAATTCCTAACTCCACCAATAATATATCGGGTTGAAATAACTACAGGGAAAAAGCTTCAAACTTGCACTTAAATTTTATTTAATATTTTAAATTTAAATAATTTTTTAAAACCTGTTTAAATGATTATAATTTAATTACGACTAAAACCGATAACAAGGGCAAGAATTTTTAAAATCGTTTGATATTTTTAATTTATACAAGTGCAAAAGCTCCATAATGATGTTTTATCTAAATCTTAAATAGCGCAATTTTAATAGCTTTTTAATAGATGTTAGTTAACGAGTACAAAAAGGTCTGACAATATATTTAATTTTTCTAAATATAGCCGTAAAATTTCTGATAGTATAAAAGTTTCGCAATAACATTTTTTTAAATTTTAGAAAGCTTATCATTATTAAACTATTCTGTTTCCAGTTTCATATAATTTTAGGAGTACGTGATTGACAGCCTCCACGAAGTATTCATAAATGGATACGGGCGTACTCTGGGCAATGTACTGTAGATCGAACGGTTGTGGTACCCAATCCCTTCGTAGTAGTGAAACAGTATAGCTAATTAAGTCAATCTCAACTATGCAATGGTACAACCTAAAGGAAAATATACCCCAGGTGGTACACCAATGTTAACATTGGCAAATCCACTCTCTATGGAGACTGGCCCTATGGATTCCGGGGAGGGAAAGCTATTGCATTACCAGGGAACATCAAATCCGTTCCAGATAAGATCCAATTTACAAAGGTCACCGATAAAAGAAAATAAAAGCAACTCGGTAGCTGACCAAGCTGACGTTTTTCCTAACGTAATAACTAGATGCACTGAACAAAAAATACAAGAAAATCTGAATCAAAACGAACAAGAACAATACGGCCTAACTACTGACAAGGAGCGTAATCTATATACCTTACTTTGTAAGGAACGTTTTGAAAAAATAGAATTAATGAAGAGTATTAATGACCTTCAAACAAGAATAAAGGTCCTAGAAAACTCTCAGTCAAAACCAACTACAGCTAGTCCGGCTGCTCAAGTGTCATATGAAACGGATGAGGAAGAACTCAACAAAGAAACGGGATGGATTTTAAACCGTAGCAAAAAAAATAAGAAACGATAAATGAGTAAATCACCACTGGTTTCACCCGAACAGAACCAATCAGTTGAGCAGCTTCCAACCGGAAGTAAGCATGTACAAAAAGTAGAAAAATCTCAGGTTTTATCAGATCAGGAACGATCAAATAAAGAACCCCCATCCGGAGGTAAGAATATAAAAGTGCCACGGCCACCTCCAGTTATAATAACAAACTGCAATAATTATCAGAGCATTAGAAACATTTTGGAGATCAACCGGATAAAATTTCAAGCTGTAGCGTTAAATAGTGGTGACATCAAACTAAATGTCCCAGACAGTGATAGCTATAGAAAGTTAACAAAAGCTCTTAATGAAGAAAACTCAACATGGTATTCATACGAAGATAAGCAGACAAGACAAAACAAAGTCATTGTGAAGAAACTACACGCATCATGCAAACCAGATGAAATAAAAGAGTGTCTTTTGGAGAAAGGATACAAAATAAACGAAGTTACACAACTGCTAAAAAGAGGTGACAAAACACCACTTCCATTATATATGTTATCTTTCGAAAGAACAGAAGACATTAAAAAGATTTATGCAATCCGTGAAATACTACACATGAAAGTGCAAATAGAAGCAGTGAAAAAATCTAAACTGATTCCCCAGTGCAAACGGTGCCAAGTCTACGGACACACGCAAAACTTTTGTAATAAGGAGTACAGATGCGTGAAATGTGTTGGAAAACACTGTACGGCTGAATGTACGAAACAAAAAGACACTCCACCAAAATGTGTCAACTGTGGTGAGGCACATCCAGCCAACTACAGAGGTTGCATTGTTATAAAAGAGTTGCAAAAAATTCGCAACAAAACAGGGGAACCTTTAAAAAGTTCCAGACAAGAAATTAACTCAGCTTCAACAAGAATATCCACAAAGTTGAGGCCACACCAAACATTAAACACGCCATCAAGAACTAATCCAAATGTAACATATGCTGATGCAACCACTATTGGAAGTTCGAGAAGACAAAATTGTTCTGCTTCAATCAATGATTCAAATAATAACCAAACCAACAAAATACTGCAAGATATTCTTAATAGACTTAGTTCACAAGAAGAAAAGCAAGAAAGAGCCCTCATATCAATCTTGCAAAGGCTCATCCTACTCGAAAAAAGTCGAACAACTTCGGATTTAGCCGCCCTTTGTTAGTTTAAGATGGCAAATAATCTAAAAATTCTTGCATGGAACTGCAATGGTATATTGCAACGACAACATGAAATACAACTATTTCTTGATTTAGAAAAAATTGACATATGCTTATTATCTGAAACACACCTTACTACTCAAAGTCATATAAAAATACGTGGCTATGAAGTTCACTCTGCAGTACATCCTAATAATAATGCGCGAGGGGGCAGCGCCGTGATTATTAAAAAGTGTATTAAATACGATCTGCAACAAAAATTTGAAAGTGATGAAATACAAGCAATTAGCGTTAGCATTAATACACGAAACCATAAACTAGTGGTGGCCGCAATATATTGCCCACCTAGATATAACATCAAAGAGAATTCTTATACTCACCTCTTCAAGCAGCTAGGTGAAAAATTCATAATCGGCGGTGACTTTAACGCTAAGCATACAGACTGGGGATCAAGACTAACAACAACGAAAGGGAAAGAGCTCCATCAAGCAATAATAAAATACAACTGCAACTGGCACTCTACAGGAAAACCAACTTATTGGCCCAGCGATCCAAATAAAACACCAGACCTGATTGACTTCTTTATAACAAGAAAAGTCCCGATTGATTATATACAAGTGCAGGAAGGATTTGACTCCACATCTGACCACTCCTCTATTTTAATGACAATAAGTGAAACAATAATTACAAATGATAAACAGCCAATGCTAACAAATAAATACACTGATTGGGGAACATTTAGGAATGAACTTAACACTAGTATCATTTTAAACACGCAATTTTCGTCAGAAGAGACATTAGAACAAGAGGTGGAAAAACTAGTTAAAGATATACAGGAGGCAGCGTGGAAAAGCACTAATCCAACAAACAAAAATATAACTGGCAAATGCTACCCAATGGAAATTAAATCACTAGTCATAGAGAAAAGAACTATCCGAAGGGAATGGCAACGCACGCGAGACCCAGTCGTCAAAAATAGATTGAATAATCTAACACAACGAATACGCAGAGAAATACGCGAATTCAAAAACAAATCAATAAATTCATACCTAGAATCTCTCAGCTACGATAAAGATACTGATTACTCATTGTGGAAAGCAACCAAATATTTAAAAAGACCAGTTACCCACATACCACCAATAAAAACCAATAATGGTCGCCTGGCTAAAACCAAAGAAGAAAAGGCAGAAAATTTCGCAGATCATCTCGAGCGTACTTTTCAGCCCAATTTAACGACACTGAATCAACACGATATACTAAATGTAAATCTTACAACCATCTTGAGACAGGAAATTCCATTAACCAATGCTAAAGAAGTTAAACACGAAATAAAGAATCATATGGTACTTAGAAAATCACCAGGGTATGACTTAATAACTGCTGAGATTCTTAAACAACTACCAAATAAAGCTATTAAGAAAATATCTGACATAATTAATGCTTCCTTCAGACTCTGTTATGTCCCTCTATCTTGGAAATTTGCGGAGGTAATAATGATACCTAAACCAGGCAAGCCACTAAGTGAATTAACATCGTACAGGCCAATATCACTTCTTCCAATTATGTCAAAACTGTTTGAGAGACTATTATTAAAACGAATTAAACCTGAAATTGTTAAATCAGGAGCTATTCCTTCCCATCAGTTTGGTTTTAGAGAGAAACTTTCCACAATTGATCAAGTCCATAGAATAACAGATTTAATAGAAAAGTCTTTAGAGGAAAAAAAGATTTGCTCAGCCATATTTTTGGACATAGCGCAGGCATTTGACAAAGTCTGGCTAGATGGTTTAATATTTAAATTAGAAAAAACTCTGCCATTTGAATATTGCGAACTACTAAAGTCGTACTTGCAAAGAAGATACTTTAGAGTTAAACAGGAAGGAGCTTATTCCAGCATTAAGGAAGCTAAAGCGGGAGTGCCGCAGGGCAGTGTCCTAGGGCCATTCCTTTTCCTATTTTTTACAAGCGACTTACCGCAAACTAACAATACAACTACCGCCACGTTTGCAGATGATACTGCAATTCTAGCTGTTGGTGACACAATCGGTGAAGTCACATTCAAATTAAAAATAGCCATAAATAATATACAAGACTGGCTAACTAAGTGGAGAATTAAAGTGAATGAATCAAAGTCTACTCACATTAACTTCACTAACAGATCAATAGAACCACTGCCGGTGACTCTCAATAATATTCCTGTACCACATGCAAATCAAGCAAAATACCTTGGAATGAATCTTGATGCAAAGTTGAAGTGGAAAGTTCACGTGAAAAAGAAAGCAGATGAACTTCAATTAAAATATAGAAAAATGTACTGGTTAATTGGAAGAAACTCTCAGTTATCCATTCATAATAAACTTATGCTTTATAAACAAGTTCTGAAGCCGGTCTGGACATATGGCATTCAACTATGGGTATGTACCAAAACCAGCAATCAACAGATAGTCCAACGATTTCAAAATAAAGTTCTCAGAGGGATCGTAAACGCCCCGTGGTACACTCGTAATAGTGATCTTCATAGAGACCTCGGAATGGACACAGTCGCAACCGAAATAAAGAAGTGTGCTCAAAAACATCAGGAGAGGCTCCATCTACACCCTAACGACGAAGCGGCTAGACTACTTCATCAAGAGGGTATCATAAGAAGACTCAAGAGACTAAAACCTTTTGAGTTACCCGAATAGACCGCATAATGCAGAAACAACAAAAACAACACTTCATGGAATGAATACTCGTACATAGAAGTACTTTATTATATTATATTATCAGAGTCAAACGCTGTTAGTCAAAAATGACTAGTTACTTTGTAAAATATTTTATTGCTATCGTAAATAAAATTTAAATAAAAAAAAAAAAAAAAATATATAATTTTAACCCCACCTTCTACTACATTTTACCCATAAATCTAGCATAGCTTTAATTAATATTTTAATTAGGAAGAATAGTGCTTTTAAACTTATAACTTTTTAATTAAATATAAGTTATTTACCCCAAAAAATGACATTTTAATAGATCTGAATTAGGTCAATGTTAAGAAGCTTGACAAATTTACAAACATTTTAAAGATAAGGAACTACTTTGACTAACGGGTACAGTTTTTTGAGGGTAGAAAAAAGTGTTTGCTTAAAAGCTTTTCTTAAAAATTAGGTTAATAGAAAGGTTAATTTCGTTTTCTTCCATTTTACAATTACTTTTATGCTTCTCCCATGCGATCACCAACATTGTTGATGAAGTTGTTGTTAAATTGTCTTACTCATCAATTTTATAATTTGATATTCATCAATAACCAATAAAACCTTATATTTTGAAAATCTTTTGATGTATTTTTCCATCGAGCTTGTAACTTATTGAACTTATATTACCTAATTATAAGCAAAACGCTGTGACAAAAGTTTTTAGTGCAATATCTATAAATAGAAAATTATATTGTGTAGAAAGCTCAGCATTAAAATTTTAAAATAGTTTGATATTGCAACAATATCCACATTGCAGAGAAAAGCTTCGAAATAGAGCTTTGTTTAATATTTTATTTTGTATTTTGTAACTTTATAATTTCCTCGTCCGGCGGCATAATTGTTCATCGATAACAGGCGACGAATGTACAATTGTACGTTTTTACATTTTGTATGACAAGCATTGCTGAAGGCAAAGTTTGTTGCAATAGTTGAGTGGCATATTACAATATTGAGTATTTATAGAGTGCAGCTAAATTTTGTTTGATGCTATACGTCATGAAATACTAAAAGTATTCAAACCAGTGCTTCATTTTTTAAGGAAGACTGGGACATAAAACTCTATTACATTAAAAAATGTAGGCAAGCTCATCAAAATCAAGTAAAAATCAAGTAGTTATAAGTCTGAAAGTATTTGTGAGAAAATAAAAGACCGGTCTGAGATGTTTTGATCTTAACGTAGTAACAAGTAGGTTCATTGCCAAATTCAATGTTATTTTATAACACTTTTTCCTTTTAAGCCGACTCATTTTTTTTGTACGGAATTTCAATCTTTTTAACCGTTTAGGTAGTAGTTTGCGCTTTGTTCTGCAAAATATTAATCGTCGCTTGTGATAACCTTCTTGTTTGAGCTGTTGAATAACAATGGTTGGTTGTCCATTAAATGAAAATTCAACTCATGAATTTGGTTCATATAAAGGAATTTTTCACTTCCAAATGGGGCCGATTTCCAGCATAATAGTTTTACCTTTCTCTAAATAAGACAGACAGTTTTAAAGTTATGTACGACTTTAGTTGAGAACTAAAATATTTAACGCCAACTATTACCACTGAGAGATCATAAAAAATTTACAAATCGTGTACCTTTACCCAAACTTCTACTAATTTTAAGGATTGATCTACACTGGGAAACTAACAGACGATCATTCTCAAGATTCCCGGATTTAAAATAAAATAACATTAACAGAAATAAACAAACCCAGCGAATAAGGGAAGAGATAAATTCTAATAAGAATATTAAAAATGATGCTACGAACTCGTACTTACGATCATAAACCTATGAAAAAATACTGACTATTCATTTTGGAAGACAATAAAATGATACGAATAACTCAAATTCCACCAATGATAAAAAGCAATGCAAGTTGGGGAAAATACATTTAAGAAAAAGCAGAGTCGTTTGATAATCATCCAGAAGGGGTATTTCAGTCTACAAAGCAACCAGTAGGAATACAAGCAACCTCTGGTGTACCACAAGGCTCTCACTTGGCCTATGGATTCTCACAATCTTCATTAATGGTATTATTGAAGTAATAAAGCATTCCAATATCCTGATGTTTACAGATGACCTCAAAATCTACAAAGCCATCGAGTCAGTCGACGATGCCAATAAACTACAGGCAGATATTGACAACCTAGCGTTATGATGCGAATTTAATTCTCTGAGTCTCAATATTGGAAAGTGCAAATCTCTATCATTTCACCGAAAAGCTAACCCGGTTACACAAGGCTAGAAGATATATGGTGTACTCCTTCAGTTAGCAGTTGAAAGTAAAGACCTAGGGGTTACTTTCGTTCAAAACATGACTATTGCGAAAATTTAAAAGGAGTTTATACGCTACTTGAACTGGGAAGACGGATGGGTTTATGAACATTGTCTAACATACCACGTAAACATACAGCGACAACCACCATATTTAACTGGGTGTACGACATACAATTTGGCAGCTCTGTAAAATAGACGCGAATTGCTAAAAAGTACATTTATTGGTAATTTCCTACTAGGTCTGATCGACGCACCGGATATGCTAAAGCCAATTAAAATAAAGGTTCCTGGTAGACAATTAAGAAATCATAACTTCCTCCACTTAGATAGACACAGAACCAACTATGTCGATAATAAACCAGTGAAGATGATGTGTATAAGACTAAAGATAATTTTAAAAGTAGACTGAGTCAATTTTATGCCCCTCAGTGATTTTTCTTGTTAATTTACTTTGATATTTAAAATTTTCAAATCCAACGTGGATTTATTTTATTTTGTATATTTTTCAAGTCAAATTTGTAGACTTATTTCAGTATAAATAAATAATAAATAAATAAATAAAGATGTTCAACAGTCCAATGTTGGAAAACTTACAACATTTTTAAAGGAAAGTGTGCCTGAAACTCGTTTACTAGAAGTATTTAATTACGTAGGAGCTTTTTGGAAACTCCAAGTTGATACTTTTGATTTTAAGTTGTTTTCATGTAAAGGTACTACATCTGTGAACTATGAAAAATTTCACATTCGGTTTACTTAAGAGAAAATTCAAAAAACCTCCCGATAAGCTTTACATAGTATTAATTGCTTAGAAATATTATAAAGGTTCTAAAGTAGTTACAATCCTCCAAAAATACAGCGGGTCGTCATAATTACGTTACATAGTACAAAAGCTACGAACTTCAAACATTAAAATTTTTACGAATTTGCTGGTCTTATTCCTGAATTTAAAAAAAAAAATAAATTACAGAAAAGTAAACTGGATCGTGTTTGCTGTGGTATACAGTAAAAAGCTCCGAACTAAAATTAAAAATAAATCATATACAAAAAAGTGCTTGACTGAAATACAAGAAATTTTTCAGGTAGAGCTTTTTTGATATTTAAATTTAAATAGTAATTCCAATAGGAATTGTTATTTTATAATTGGGCGTTAACTAATTATTACAGAAAAATTATTATTGTTTATAATTAATATCTTCCTTGTCAGATGTTAAACAGTCCAATGTTTGAAAACTTGACAAAGATACAAGAATTTTGAAGAAACTTTTGCCTGAAACTCATTTGGTAAAATTATTTAATTACGTAGGAGCTTTTTTGGAAACTCCAAGTTGATATTTTTGATTTTAAGTTATTATCACGTAAAGGTACTACATCTGTGAACTTTGAAAAATTCAAATTCGGTTTACTTCAGAGAATATAAGAAAAAGCTCCCAAGAAGCTTTACATAGTATTAATTGCTTAGAAATATTATAACAGGTTTCTAAAGTATTTACAATTCTCCAAAAACACATCGGAGGGTCGTCATAATTACGGTATGTAGTACAAAAAGCTTCGAACTTCAAACATTAAAATTTCTACGAATTTGCTGGATTTATCCCTGAATTAAAAAAAACAAATTCCAGAAAAATATACCGGATCGTGTTTGTTACGGTATACAGTAAAAAGCTCCAAAATAAAATTAAAAATAAATCATATACAAAAAATTGACTAAGATACAAGAAATATTTCAGGCAGAGCTTTTTGATATTTTAATTTAAATAGTAACTCTAATAGGAATTGTTATTTTATAATTGGGTGTTAACTAATTATTACAGAAAAATTATTATTGTTTAGAATTTATATCTCCATTGTCAGATGTCAAACAGTTCAATATTAGAGAACTTGACAAAGATGCAAGATTTGTAAAGAGAAATTAGCCTGAACGTAAAGGTACTACATCTGTGAACTTTGAAAAATTCAAATTCGGTTTACTTCAGAGAATATAAGAAAAAGCTCTCAAGAAGCTTTACATAGTATTAATTGCTTAGAAATATTATAACAGGTTTCTAAAGTATTTACAATTCTCCAAAAATAAATCGGGTCATCACAATTACTGTATATAGTACAAAAGCTTCGAATTAGGAGCTTTTTGGGAACTCCAAGCTGATATTATTGATTTTAAGTTGTTATCATGTAAAGGTACTACATCTGTGAACGTTGAAAAATTCAAATTCGGTTTACTTCAGAGAATATTAGAAAAAGCTCCCGAGAAGCTTTACATAGTATTAATTGCTTAGAAATATTATAAAAGGTTTCTAAAGTATTTACAATTCTCCAAAAATACATCGGGTCGTCATAATTGCGTCGTGTAGTACAAAAGCGTCGAACTTTTAAGCTAGTGTGACTTAACATGTTAAATTTGATTAATTATTGCGTATTACAAACACTATATTCCATGAATAATTTCGCATAACCTTTAAAATTTTTACGAATTTGCTGGTTTTATCCCTGTATATAAAAAAAGTATAAATTCCAGAAAAATATACCGGATCGTGTTTGCTACGGTATACAGTAAAAAGCTCCGAACTAAAATTAAAAATAAATCATATACACAAAAAATGCTTGCCTGGGATATTTTATATGCACACACCCCCTGACATACCCAACTCGAGTTTTTTATATAGTTCGGTGAGCGATACCTTTAGAGAAACCATAATATGATTTCTCGATATAAAATTCAACATTTTATTGATAATCATATTCTGATGTTTATTTAATATTTAGTTTTCTTCACTGTCACTTGTTTACACAAGTAAGTAGTATGAAAAGTATACAGTGTACGTACATAAAGAGGTTGTAAGTTTATCATATACAAAATATCAATTTTTTTGTATATTGCGCATTTTTATGTTGTCTACAGCGTTTTATTATATTTTTTTATTTTTTATTTTTTACAATTTTCCAAATATGAAAATTTTTATTTTTTTATGTATTTATGTTGTTATGTATGTATATAAAATGGCGTCAACAATCAACAAGTATGTATAATTTATATAAATAGCACTTACCTATTTGTGGGACATCGTATGCCCGAGGTGCACGAGCATTTCGTAACATAATTGGACTGGCAATACCGTGCGGTATTGTTGGTATATCTGATTGTCCGTTATTTGTGTTATGGATTAGATCATGATGATCCGGATCATCATGATCAACGAGCATATCATGCGGTGATGAACGTTTATGTTGTTGTAGTGTGGTTTGTAGCGAATGTTGATGTTGCTGCTGCTGCTGCTGCTGCTGCTGTTTCTGTTGTTGATTTAAATTAAATGTTTGTTGTTTTTGCTGTTGTTGTTGTTGTAATCTTATATCTAATGTACCACCATTATTATTATTATTAATATTATTTAAATTATTATTATTATTATTAATTAAAATATTTTTATTATTTAAATTATTTGTATTAACATTTAACTTCTGTTTATTATCCAAATTATCGAATAATTCTTGTAGTCCATGTGATTGCATTTGATTTGTTGCGGTATGCTGCGACATTGACGATAACGCTGGTATTAAGGGTAACATTGATTTTTGCTTTGTATGCTGTTGATCGATTATACTTTCGTACATTGTGTCATCGTCATTCAAATCACTGTCATCGTCTAATATAAATTTATTATTATTATATTCATAATTATATTTCTGTGGTTTTACTGTATTTTTATTGTTATTTTTATTATTATTAATATTATGATTAATATTGTTTATTGTTAATTCGTTTAGAACATCTAGATCATTTAAATCTGGTGGTGGTTGATGTCGATATGCATCTCGTGCTATATGTAATGAGTACGTGCTGACCAGCACACTCAAACATGCTAGGGCTTGAAGTGTTTCACGAAACATTATATAATTTTATATTTATTAAATTGTATTATTATTATTATTATTAGTAAACCGAAAAATAAAAAATTATATTTAACAAAAAAATAATAAATAAATAAAATAAAAATATTCTATCTAATCCACTCCGTCTATGCGGTCGCCGTCTATTATTAGATTTTGTATATAGGATTACACTTTATTTTTATATATCTAATTTAGTGTTTTTCGCAATTTTCCAAACACACATTTACACACGCACACGGACACAGAGTAACAGAAAAAAATATAATTTTACCGAAATAAACGAGGAAAATAACCAAAAAATTAACTATATGTGGTGTATATAAAACCGAAGAAACACTTGTTGAAAGTTTTCCACTAGAATTTTTTCCTTTTTCTGTATAAATTTTATATTTGCTCAATTTTCCACAAAAATTTTTATAATATTTTCCAAATTTAAACTTTAAAACTCAAAATAATTTTTCACAGAACCAAAAATTAAAACACTTTGAGCTTTTTTTTTTAAATTATATTTTATTTATTTTGAAACACTTTGCAATAAAATTTTCACGCCTTGTAAAATTTATTATATTTATAAAAGCTTTTCCTGGGCTTTAGTATTTTATTGCTGTCACTTCACACACAGTATTAGAAATAAATTAAAAAAATAAAAATAAATAACTTAAAAACCACTGAGTACTAAATAAAATATTTTTTCACTAGAGTTATTCGCGATTTTCGGTATATAAAATAAATATTTTTAGAGCTTTTTTTTGTAAGTTTTGTTAAAGGTTTTGTTTCAAAGAAATATAAACATTAAAAAAATTATTTGGTTGCGTTTTTATATATTAAATTTTTTTTGTTTTGTTTTTATTATTAATTATTCTAAATAAAATAATTTAGGGGGTAAATATGACCACCCTTGGAGGCCGTTTTGGCCATAACGTGGCTGTTAACCGATAACTTATACGTTTCTCGTTAAGGATGAAAAACGCGAATGAAATAGATTTTCCGTTTCGAAAATATAAAAATATAATTATTTTTTGTTTTGTGTGAAAATGGATAACAAAATAAAAAAGCACAAAACAAAACTGGGAAAAGGAAAAATACGAAAAGATCTCGAACTTAGAATTTTTTTTTATATGAAATACGAACGAATCGAGGAGAGCTTTTCTCTTTCACTTTTCGGTATATTGTGGTATATATAAAAAAAAGTATCAATGAAAATTCGGTATACGATGTGAAAAGAGAAGTAGATATTTGATTCTTCGCTGCTTTTATTTTATATTTTTTTGTTACATACTCTTTCAAAAGGAAATGTGTAGTATGAATTAAGGCGCATGATTTGAGTATCGTATAAGGCGGTCTCCATTGAAAAAAATAAAATACAAAAAATAAAAGTAAATAAATATTTCGGGCAGTGCCGAATTCGTATAACTTGTAATTGTACGTTGGTGTATTAAGTAAAACGAACGACAAAAATTCGATACTGACATTCAAAATTATTTATCCCTGTGGGTGCGCCAGCAGACACCTACGCATTCTATAAAAATAGTGACGTAAGCAACGAAATGAGAGAATCGAAAAAGGAAAAAAAATATGATAATATTTAATAGCAACTAAATAAGCCCGAGCATATCGAAATTCCCGGCATGTATGTATACATCGTCGACTGAATGGAATGAATACAAAATTTGTAATAATCAGTTTTTCCTTGTTATAGGTTTTTCCGTTTCGCCATGTTGCCGATACACGAATACACAGAAAAATATAAATTTGTTGCGGGGAAAAATTTATACCGCATAGTGTGTAGGTAGATTTTGTATATGTGTTAATAATACACAGTATCGAATGCATCATCAAGATGTAGCCTTGAACGCCGTACTTACATTTTATATTAAAATATTATAAAATAAATAAAATTTATTTGGTACTTCATTGACGACGATCCTGAATGTCTAGTTGTATAGCACAGTATATAGCCCGATTTGGAGGTCGAGAGCGCCAACACAAATTTTTCGGTTGGTTATTAATGAGATGGATACAAAAAATGTATAGTAAAAATTGTCACAAGTCTAAACCAGATAATCAATTTAATTATTAAATGTTTGGCTGTCGTCTGGCAAGGTTAATTTATAAAAGCCTGGATTTATTATTTTGCGATTTAGTCTTCTGGATCTTAATAAAACTGGATAAATTAAATTTTATTTATAATAAATAAAATTTTCCTGATTAACTCAACGGGAATTTGACTCAAGATACTGTGAATCACTTGCACATAGTGAATCGTTTTCTCTCTTAGGGTTGCCAGATAATATTTTTCGATTGCTACCAAGCTAACAAAATAATTTCAATTTTTTATAGCTATCTGTATTTTGTGGTGAAAAAAGTGGACAAAACCGGTTAATTTTTATTTTCACATACAAATTTCACTATTGTTTGATCCAGGCCAATTATAAAATTTTCGATTCCTGTTTTTATCCAGTGTTGGTGTAGAAAATAGCGTAGATAATTCATTTTGGTGTAAATAAGATCGACAATTAGTAGAGTATGTATAATATTCGTAGATAATGTAGATTATTGCTTTTTATGCAATTCAAATTGCAAATTTCCAATATTGTGAAACTTTTAATTCAATTTTTTAAGTTATTCTAATTCATTTTCTATTTTTTTTCTAATTTAATTTTCTACGAACAATATAGGGCATTGCAAATAACGTTATCGAATTCAATATGTATTACTGGCCAATCGGGTATTTTTTTTTCTTTTATCAAGGAAATTTAATTTTCTGTGCAGATGTCTCCACTTAGTGATTACTTTTGAAAACATAATAATTTGGACAAAATTGTCGAACTTTAGACTGTAAAATATATTTGGAAATTGTTAAGGTGTCAACTGCCACCTACAAAAAACAGAAATACTGGCAGACCAGAAACCAGAAACTTCAACTGCAGTATTAGAGGCTCTTCTGGTATACAATTGAAGACGTTTGAGACTACTGGCCTGAAGAAGATTCCCTCTCGTCTAAACTGGACGGGTCATGAACATCCTCAAGTGGAGAATCGTTGCAGCTTCTTACTGAAACTCACTTCGGAGGACACTTTGAGGATCTGATGGAGCTCGGATGTTGACAGAAAATGGATAGAGGGCTCCAAGCCATTTAAATCGACCGGCCCAAACAAATGACACTAAATGCACCTTCACTGATAGAGCCAGACGAATACTATCTTGCACAGTAAACTGAGCTCACGTTTTTATTAAGACTCGTACTTATGTACAAAGTGAGTTTATGGTGGCCAGCGTTTTACAAAATGGGAAATCTAAAGACTGAGCTGGTGAATCTTGATTACACTATACCTTCATTAATTATACTTATCTAAAAGATTAGAGGAGGTTAGTTTTCGGATAATTTGCCATTCCAGAGTTTTATGAAAGAGCGGCACTGTACCGAAAACCTAAGCGGTACAATTTTAATGGAGTCTTTGGAAAAGAGCTCCAGCATTGGGTAATGAAAATTTTACGAATACCTTCATATGCAACATAGTAAAACAAGTCTGGTTAAAGCTGTACTAAGGCGTGATTAGGGGTCAGGTCAGTAGCAAAGTTCAAACCAAGGACGAAATTCTGAGCAGGCCAAGAGTACGCATTTAGCTTCTAACCAAGTTGATAAGTCTGAAAGAAATCATTGAGATTATTTAAACTATCAACTCCGACCTCCTGAAATAATTGTAAAGTCGTTACACAAGCGGAAACTAAAAGGGACTAGACGCCAACAATTTACACAGTGAAATTAGAAAAAAATTTAATCCATTGGTTTGAAGTAAAATTGGAAGATTTTATTTTAACTCTAATCTTATAAAGTAGTCAACCCCCTATTGGCATCATTATAAAGATCAGAAAACTTACTAACGATTTGAAATAAACGCGAGGCATTCGGGATGCAATGCACCGTTTTTTAATTTAAAAGATGTGGTTTCGTCTTTATGGTCAGATAGCTCAGATATAGCCCTGTTCTTGGGGGAAAGGATCAAATTATGATTTTAAACTATTTACAATTTCTTGTATTACTATTCCTAGAGATGGTCACAGGTTCCTGGATGTTTTTTAGGATGGGCTAATCAAAGTTTAAAAGTTGAAATAAGTATACGTTGCGAAACACATTGTTGGGTAATATTCAACTCGTCTGCCAATTGTTCGGTCTTCCAATTCTGTACCTTCAAATTTTCTTGGTCCGCCTTCACGCTCTTTGTCTCTTACGCCAAAATCACCAACTTGAATATTGTATTCGATGGAGCATGTTCGCCGTAAAATAATGAAGTAAAACTTCCGCAAATGCTGTTTAAAAAATTCGAGATTTTCAATTCCATGAAAATCATTGTTGTTTACGCTTTGAAAAAATGTCACTAGTAATATTCAAGCTTGACATCTAACCTCCAAACAGAGATATTTTGTGTCTAGCAGGCAATCCTCAATCCTTCCACGAAATCAAAACAATGCTCCATGAAGCACTTGGAGATCGACAAGAGCTGACATTTTACAAATCACAGCTTTAGTCAACCAAACATCTAGAAAATCCGTCAATACATAATTATTTCCATAAAGTAAAGGAAATCGTACAAAGCATAAAAACTTTATCCAAACAAAATACTTTATAATGCTGGGTGTGCTATCAACGTATTTATTGAACAAGGCGCGTTGGTAGCATTTATATCAGATTTAAGAAAGCCATAATTTGGGTATGCCCAAGCGGCAAAACCCAAGGAGGTAGAAGTTTAGTGCAAATGAGATAATTGCAGAAAATTTAAATAAAGCTAATTTTAACAAACCAGATTCCTCAGTTTCAACAAACCAAAATGGTTTTCTAGCAAAAATTAACAATCCACCGAACCAACAAAACTTCGGTGTTCAAAATTATAATAGTGATTTTAATCAAAGTGTTCAGAGAAGAACCAATCCGAATGAAAAAACAATTCCCATGGAGGTAGACCCGACCCTGAAATCTCGGTATACGTTTAATAAAAAGCTAATAAATAATCACGAAATTGAACAAGATCCCGTAAAAGATCAAGACGCCGTTGAAAATGTTCAACAGGACGAAAACTCGGGCACGGAAGATTAAACTTCCTACCTTATTTAGTATGCCAAAACAAAGAAACTACCAAATCAATAAAATTATTAATTGATACTGGGGCTAATAAGAACCTTATCACCATTCAAAAAGAACTATTATCAAAAGGGGAAATTTCTGTGAAAAATATTTCCGGCATCACACAATAAAGACAAACTAAACTTATTAAAAGAAAATTTACCCGAACAAGTATACTATGAACTAGAATTTCATAAATTCTTTGATGGAATTTTAGGGTCGGAGTACATGGCCAAAACTAATGCAATAATTGATTATAAATCAAATTTAATCACGTTAAATAACGAACCGTTTAAATTTCTCCGTTATTACCCCACGGAAAACTTCTACCACTATACAGCCAGATCTGTATACTGCAAAAAATTCAACAACAACACCTAAAGAATTACCTAAGTTGCAACTGACAGTTAATAACTTTGATACAATGGCATACCAATTCCGGTAGATATTATTTCCACAATCAGTCAATCCGAATGGAACATCTTAACCTAAACGATAAAAATGAACTAACAGTAGTAATTCACAAAAACCAACAAGTATTGCTGAAAAAAATGAAAAATTATCAGCAAAAACCGTCATAAAACATTTACAAACAATTACAAAGGACGAATCACCTGTCTACACAAAAACATATCGTTATCCTCATCATTTTAAAAAGATGTTGAGGATCAGATACAAGAAATGTTAGATAGTGGGATTATCCATTATCAGCATTCAGCTCCGATTTGGGTTCTCCCGAAAAAACTTGATGCATCAGGGACACGAAAAGCAAGAGTGGTCATAGATTATCGGAAGTTGAATGATAAAACAATAGACGATAAGTTCCTTATGCCCCAAATTGAGAAAATCCTAGATAATTTGGGAAAATCAACTTATGTTTCGACGTTAGACCTAAAAGCCGGATTTCACCAGATTCCGATGGATGAGAAATGCCAAGCTAAAACAGCTTTCTCAACCGACAAAAGCCATTTTGAATTTTTACGGATGCCATTTGGTTTAAAAAATGGAACCAAAAATGTTCAAAGAGCCATGAACAACGTTCTGCATGGCTTGATTGGAAAAATCTGCCATGTCTATCTTGACGACATTATTAGTCGGATATAACCTTGTAAATCATATCAAAAACCTTGACATAGTACTTCAAAGACTTTCAAAATTTAATTTGAAAATACAACTGGATAAGTGCGAGTTTCTAAAACGTGTAATTAAGCTCTTAGGGCACGTTATAACTCAAAATGGGGTTAAACCGAATCCAGATAAAATCAAAAAGATATTAGAGTGGTCACTGACAAAAAACCCCAAGAAAATAAAACAATTTCTTGGCCAATCTGGTTACTATCGGAGGTTCATTAGAGATTATTCAAAAATAACAAAAGCAATGACAAAATATTTAAAAAAAGATGAGATGGTAAATGCAAATGATCCAGTTGAAGAGTATACCACTGATCAAGTTCTTTCATATCCAAATTGTACACTACCTTTCATCCTGACGACTGATGCATCAGACTTCGCCCTGGGAGCCGTACTCTCACAAATCCAAAACAAGTTAGAGAGACCCATAGCATTTGCCTCAAGAACGTTAAATAGTACAGAAACTAACTACATAACAAACGAGAAATAGGCACTCGCAATAATATGGACAGTGAAAAAATGTCAGCGATACCTTTATGGTAATAAGTTTACGTTAGTCGCTGACCATAAACCTCTAACGTTCATTAAAACATCTGAGTAAAATGTCAAAATTTTGAAATGGCGACTCGAGCTCGAAAATTAGGATTATAATGTAATATACAAGGAAGAAAAAACCAATGTAGTGGCAGACGCTCTCAGCAGAATGCCAGCATTAAATAATGAAAGCGAAGCCAACACTAACGAAACCTTAGCTGCCGCCTCACAGGAACACGAACCCGAAATTAACAACATGGGCGTGCTCAGCGAATACATCAGAAAATTACTACATGCACTTCTCTGATCGTCCGCTGAATTACTATAGAAACCAAATGGTCTTTAAAATATCAAGAATTGATACTATCATCTCTGAGAATATTTTGCAAAATTTTAACAGAATAATTATTTTAAAAAAGTCTTTCAAGTTGGAAGATAAAACCAACTTTATCTATGGTAAGTCATAATGGGAAACAAACAGCGATTCTCGCACCTGAAATCCTTTACGGCAAAATTCAGGAATCGTTCAGAAACAACATCTCACAAAAAGGCCATTTAATTTTTGTTATTAAAATGGTAGAAGATGTTACCAATATTGACCGTCAAAATACGATCATTATCAAGAAACATGAACGAGCCCATAGAGGCATTAGGAAAGTGGAAAATCAAATCCGAAGATCATATTTTTTTCCTAATTTAACAAACAAAATTAAGAGCCACAATATGCAACGTTCACAAATATGATCGAAAACCATATACCATAAAGATATCCTCAAGGCCAACAACTAAAAAACCTTTGGAACGAATCCACATTGACATTTTCAAGACGACTTTTCAATCGATTCAATTCAAAGCATATTTAAATAACCTGACCAAACGGCCAAGTCTAGAAGACTCACGCTACTGTGATTGAAATTTTCAACACAAATAAACACAAACTACCCAACCCAAATACACTAGCCACCACACGTCCACCGGCTACATGCCAAATGAGGTTATATATTTAACCAAAATAACCTAATAAACTCCCTCGAAATTCAGACACAGGCAGACATAATATATATTTAAAAATGCAACAGACAATTTATAGGTGACACAAAGAGAACGATTAAGCAGAATTGCAATAAAGAAGAACCACCAAATTTCATAGACAATCAATCCGTTTTCCTAAAACCAAATATAAGATCTAGAACCCAAGTAAGAGGAATTAAAACACAAATCAAAAATATAAAATTTAAAACATTTAGAACATTGAGGAATATTAAAAAATCAGTAAATAATTGTTTTCCTTTCATTTCAGAAAAAGTAATGTCTTCCAAATTGTCTTCCATTGTTGCAAATCTCAAAAATTAGAAATTAAATATCTGGATCAAGATCCAATTTTATTGTTAGAAGTAAATAAATGCAAAATACAGAAAGGGAATATTAAGATAACTCACCCCATAAGTTTAAGTAATTTAGAAGATATTATAAAATCACTTGATAGATTTGTATCAGATAGAGTAAACGATAGATCAGAAATTAGTAAAATAATCGAAAATAAAAATATGGCATGACAATTTCTACAAAATTAAGCCAATTAAAAGAACCAGACAAAAGAGACAGGATGCTTTGCGATCAACCTGGAAATGGATTGCTGGGGATCATCAACAGTACAATGAACCAATTAATAGTGCAAAATAAGCAGCAATTTCAAGTCAACGAAAAGATCAATCAAAGAATACAACTAAAAACGGATACAGTCCATAGCGCATTAACTAACGCAACAGCAGCAAATAAAATCATATTAACGGATGATAGAGATGATAGCAACGGTTATAAACATTGACACTATCAATGGTATTTTAGACGCAATATTAACAACAAAATAATGATATCAATCACAAGTCTTTAGATATTGCATTTGACTCAACTAATTTAATGGCGAGTTCGGAACACCTTCAACCAATTCAAATACAACTTCAAAAAACAAACCGTGCGGGGCTACAAAGTTACCTAAGAATCCATCAACTGGCAAACAACTCTCAATTCCAATGATATAAACGAAAATGTTGATAAATTTAATGACATTATGCAACAAGGCTTCAAACTTTATGTACCTATGGGCTGTAAGCCACCAAATGCTCATATCCTCAGTGGTTCGATGATAGACTAGTTAACTTAAAAAATCGGAAGTCGAAAATGCATGCCAAAATGTTGAAAAGCGGGATAGAAGCCGACAAAACAATGTTTCTACAACATAGTAACGAGTTTGAAATTTCAAACTCAAAATACAGGTCGTATCTCGATCAAATTCAAGGAAAAATCAAAGTAAACCCAAAACAATTTTGGAAATACTTTAGGAATAAACGCGAAATTGACGGACTTCCGGCAATATCAGCTAATCAAACTCCAAAGATATAGCTGACATGTTCGCGAAATTTTTCCAATCAGTCTATAAACCAAGCGTTACTAGTGGATTGTACGAACAACCCAGCAATACCAACGTATCAATAACTCCTCCTGTTATATATGAGGATAACATATTATCGGCTCTAAAGGGATTTGGAGACGGTGGTGGCTTTGACAATATTCCCTCTTCTATTCTGAAGGAGTACGCTGACATTTTAGCAATTCCATTATGTTACCTATTCAACCACTCCTTAAGCACCGGGGTGTTTCCCAAAAAATGGAAAATTTCAAAAATTACACCAATTTTTAAATCGGGCAAACGAGACGATATTACATGCTACAAAGGAATATCAACTACATCATCAATTCCAAAATTGTTTGAATTAGTTTTATGCAACAACTTTAAATACACAATTGCACGTCATATATCAATAAACCAGCATGGGTTTATGCCTGGCCGATCCACATCAACTAATCTGGTTGGATTCACCAGTAAAATAATTAATGAGATGGAAAACCTTCATCAAGTTGATGTAGCGTACACGGATTTCAGTAAAACATTTGATTCCATCTGCCATCAAAAACCACTCCGGAGTTTATTCGCATTTGGGTTTTCACTCGATTACATAAATTGGTTCAAGTCTTATCTATCAAACCGACGACAATTTGTAATAATGGGATATGAGAAATCAAACGTTATTAAAGTTACGTCTGGTGTTCCACAAGGATCTCACATCGGGCCGTGGATATTTATTGTTTTTATAGATCAAATAACCGAGATAATCAAAAACTGCTCATATTTGCTGATGACGTGAACATTTTTCGAACAATTAATGTAATGCTAGATACGAAGAAATTTCAAGAAGACATCGATAAGTGAGTGGTGTGATCGAAACTTGCTTTGCTTAAATATTAAGAAATGCAAGATCATGTCTTTCCATCGTAAGAGAAATCTGCTAATTACTTCCTACAAAGTCATTAACGAAGTATTGAAAACAGTCAATGAGATCATAGATCTAGGTGTTACATTTGTTGAAAATGCCAGTTTCAATAAGCATATTACACATTAAAAGAATTGAAAGCATTCAAAAGAAGTTTCTCACAATTTACCATTCCATGAAAATGTGGCTCGATTACCTCCATGCTCAACAAGATGCACGGATTACAAAATACGCATGCTTGAAAATAGACGACTTCTCTTAGGTGTGGCTTTCATTGGTAACGTTTTGCTTGGTCACATTGATTCAGCTTACGTTTTGGAAAACATATCAATTCATGTGCCTTGCAGAACATTTCGAAACCATGAGTTTTTAGCACTAGAACACCATTCCACGGTCGTCTAAATCGTTCAACATCGTCGACGACCTATTTCACTTTAATTTGTCAAAGGAAGTTCAAAAATATCCTTAAGAATTATTTTTAAAATTTTTTAAAGTTTTAATTTTCTTTATTTTATTGTTTTTTAATATTTTTGTTTTAATTTAAATTCTGAAATCTAAATAAATAAATAAATAAATAAAATAAATAAAAACATAAAAGACCAGCAATAAATTTCTATCCCTAAAAGAAATCATACTGATTAAAGACTTGCTTGTAAGTCATTAGCCATTGGTAATGGGACCAAAAAGCCATTGTAATGTTACACGTGACATGGAAACAACAATTCGGTATATCGCTGAGAATAAGCTATTAATAAATAATGCTAAGTAAGAGTTGTTAGTCTCAGACTGCGGGCCAAGCGACCGTTCATTGAATGGTGACTTTTTGATCACCTTTTTGAACTGTTCAATAACATTTGACAACAAGAAATTCCAATCGTACGAATTTCGAACCGAAATAAAAGAAGTTCAAGGAGCACTACACAACCCCCAAGCGGCACGCCAGTTAATATCGGACCTTAATTTCGACGAAATCGCTCACGTAAACATCGAGAATAGGAAACAAATCCAGAATGTTTTCTTTAAAAAATGAAGTCATCAACTGTGGGTATGGTCACTATCATGGGGAGTTTCCATTTGAACAATCGCACTGGTAGCATTACTTTATTTATATTGCAATCAAAAGACATACAAAAATAGTTAAAGTGAAAAATTCATCATAAGCCTCTCCAACTGCGGTACCAGACCTATAGGAGACATCAAACAATGCTCAACACTACTGACAAAGTTTGGAATAAAACCGAAGGACGAGGACGCTCTTTTTCACGCCCGGGAGGAATTATAATATTATAAATTGCTGAACACACACCATTAAGCGGCGCGCATTCCAAACTGCATGTACTAATAAGTAGAATTCTGCTGAACGCATAATTCTACGCGCATCGGTCACATTGGTTTATATGCGATAATTTCATAATTTTAATCGTTAGAATCTAATTCGTACATATCTCAAAGAAATAATAATGTCATAAAATTTACGGCTGCATTGGAAATTCGAAAATTTTTGTGAATTTGTGTTTTAATGTCAGTTATACAAATACCTAACAGTCGCCGTTATTGGAACTATTTGCTGGAAATCAATTGATACAAGAGACTATGTCGTTATCAAATTTTTTACGTGTAAGACAAATGCTGCACTTCACTGACAACGAAACAGCTGGGAAGTGCTACAATTATAAAAATTACGACCGGCTCCACAGAATCCGTCCTGTCGTTGAACTACTCTTAAATAATTTAGGAAAATTTCTTCCAATTGATGAGTAGCTTTGCTGAACTAAAGCTAAAAGTGCGTTGATACAGTATCTGCTCCTCAAATCACATAAATGGGGATTAACCGGCCAAACGGTTGATCCGGATCGGGAGGTATACCGAGCTCGAACTCCGATAGGGTATAATATGGTGATATTCACAACCTCACCCATGTCTAATACCGCGAATCAATTCCATCATCTTAAATTAAAAATCTAATCAATAAAAAACAAAATCGCTACGACAATGCAAACGATATCGGAAAGATCATTTACCATATACAAAACAAACAGTTCAGTTCCAGTTAGCCGTTTAGTAATCGGTTTAACTGAATCGTGAACCCTTAGAGGTTTCGTCGAGTCACTCGGCGAATCTCGACGGCAGTACCATAGTTCATTTTTAACCAGTTAACGCAATAAGCTCATTTAAAACGTATTATTTTACTAAAATCTCGTCACCAAGAATCATACTCGATCAAACAAATAAATAATTCAAGTTGATAAAAAAAGTTTCTTTCGATAAAATTTAAAAAAAGGGAATAAGTGTATCTCACCTGAACATCATTAAACAATATTGGTAAGTATATTATCAACCAACTAACACCTTGGCACCGATTTAATAACTTGTGGCATCTTCACCTCGTACGGCAAAACGAGGCGGTTTGTGGAAGAAGTGGTTTACACCATGGTTTACATTCCTATATTAGTCACACTTTGTTGAAAGATTCACTAACAAAAATCCACCCGTAGAGGTGCACTTTTAAACATTAACATTTCTCTCACATGTAACACAAACATAAATTATGCAATCACACAAACCAATCATAAACTTATCATCGAAATATATCTGTCAATTAAATCATTCATCGACAACTAACTCTTCAATAAGTATCGGCGCTATAGATAGCCGTCAACATTATTTCATTCAAAATTCAACAGTACTCAACAAGGGGCATGATTCAAAAGGGAATTTCACCAAGAGATGACGATTTGTGGTGAAATGGAACACAACTATGACCCCCTGTCGGAGTTCAAAACTTATGGCAACGACGAAAAAGTGAGGACGGCAAAAACGAACTGCGAAAGGGTTGGGCGAGCCTTGGGCCCAGAGCAGATTGCTAAGATAATAAAAAAATGGGTATTCAAACTATTTGTCGAGACACACACGTTTTAATTAGGGTAGCTTAAGCGGGGGTATAATTTGGTTTCGAAAATTATTTGGTCCAACAGACCACACGTGCACACATCTATAGAGCCAGTTCAATCTTATGCCATCAATAAAAAATAACCTACTCCATTTTGATACTGTATTAAATCATTATTAAATGTTAAAAAATTATTATAAAAGAAATCTTAATAAATTTGAATAATGTGTAAATTTTCTTTAAGAATAGTTCGTCTCAATTTATAAATATGCAACAAAGAAATGTTTATATTTACAAAAAGAAAGTATCGCTTACCACTTGCATCCGAAGACTGCTGCTATGATTGTATTGGTCCAGCTGAAATTATTTAAACCCCAAACCAAGCTCTATTTGCTCGTTTAGGAACGATTCACAATCACTCAGTTTAATTTAAATTTAACAATAACTTCATTAAACAACAACTTAAAAATTTCATATAAGAAACACAATTTCACTAAGTGTTTTTTTGTTCGGTTTTTCTTAAATAATTAAAAATTAGCACACAAAAATACAGAAGGTCGAAAAAAAATCCGTAGGATCTTGCAACGTAAGTTGAACCGCGTTACAAAGCAGCCGCGAGTCGTTCCCTTTTCCAACTTATATTGCGATATGCAAATAAATAATTTTATCGGATTGGGCATATCAAAATTATTTTACATATTTATGCTTAAATCTTCTTAAGGCCCTATATAGAGTGATAGAAAATGTATACCAGGTATAGCACACCAATTGAAATCAAATTTTCCTTTTATATGTAATAACTTACCGCTCGAAGGTTACTATCATACCATGCGGAATCTTCTGTTGTGCAATTTTAAAACTGTTTGTTTTAATCCCACTGAACACGAAAATTAACACACCATTAACAGAAACAAATTGGGCAAACATAAAAATGTTCTTACCAATTATAATATTAACAAACTCAAGTACAAAATTCACTGCACAAAACACACTGTGCTCCTCATTGAATAACATGTGCGTAGAGCAAAGGTCTCAAAAATACTAAATTTATATCAAAAATAAGCTGTCTGATAATCTGAACTGAGCATAATATTGCCTCTCACTTGATCATGATTACCCCCATATTGATAAGAACAATTAGTGTATCAATGCATACGTTTGCTTGTATAGGAGTTATACGAGTACACCTGTAGGATCTCAGTCAAACACAAAAGCAAAATGTGATATTCGGCTCATTATTTGCCATAATAAACAACTGATGGAGAAACATAATACGAGTATGATAAGTATGTAAGTTCATTGTGTACTGATAATGAGAAATAAGAGCACGGTTAGTACCATCACCCACACATTTCTAAATAAAGACAGATCAGTGATGCACAAAATTTTTACAATTAGGTCACCCGCAATAGATTCTGTTACAATTTTGAAATATACTCAAATATCAAATATGCAAATATCGTTGTATGTTTGGTACGAAAAGTTCCAAGGCATCCAAATTACCGAGTGTTCTTGGAGAAATATTGAATTTTATACCTAGGTACCATACGTCGGAATCGAATTCCCAATACTAAACTCCCCATTGATAAAGATATGAAGGGGCACAACAATGGTAAATCGGTAGAATTTACTGCAATAGCTAAACGTCATGATTTAGTATAATTTGAAAATCAATTAAATTAAATTTCGAATACTCATTTGTAGACAATACAGATATTCCTTATAATTAGGAAGTTGGCGAGGGAAATGTACCTAGAAATCGATTAATTAATTCACATACATGCTTGGGCCACTAGTACAGTCTTTGAACTTTCATTTTGTAGGAGCATTTCAACTGTTGTGTTCAACCTTACCACACTGGTCCTTCGAACCTGCAATCCGGCTTACTAATCGACATCCAACGAATAATCCAGTACTATCCAGAAATCAACGGTAATTTGAATTGAAAGCAACCTTTGATCACACATATAACAGGAGACGTCGCCGCTGGAGGTGTAAGAAGCCGATACCACGTGTTCAGATAAGCAGCCAATGTGCTAATAAATATCAATACTTTAAATTAAAAATAAAGAACATCAATTTGATTAAATGTACGTGATAACTGAGCTCGTTTTCCACCTGGTCTCTTGTGAGCTAACTACGCGGTTACGGCGCGTCGAGAAGCTAATATTAGAATTCATGGAATTTACAGAAGATGCATACAAGGCAAGTGCATCCGCTCCAAAAGCCTCAACGAAGGTGTAATAAATCTTGACACGTCTCACAATGAAACGCAAATTGGTGAACATTCCATGGGGTTACGCTGCCTAAAATACATACCCCATCATTTACTCGGAATGGCAGTCCTTCTTCGATATGTATACCATCACCATACACGAGTCGTCGAGCCTGAGTGTAGTTCAGAAGTCACAATATCTCAAGGGATTTTTCGAGGAGAAGCAGCTTTATTATTACGTCACATTATTGTGACGGAGAGTAATTATATTGGCATACTCAACAAATTAAAGAAATCAGTTCTTTCATTCACACATCCATGGAACAACCGGTGATTCAAAACTCTACTCCAGCTAATATCAAATGTCTGATGGACACTTCTGACGAGTACTGCAAGCACTTGGTGAGGTAGGAGAGACACGCGATCCTTGGCTTGTTTACATCCTTCTACAAAAACTCGATGATAAGTCTAAAGCTCTTTGGGCCGAGCATTCAGCGGAACTAGTCAATCCAGAATTCTCCTAGTTTCTTAAATTTTTAAGTCGACGTATAAACAATTTAGAGTCATTAAGTCAAAGCGATCCATCCCAAAGCAAGAAGCAAAGGAGCACGTCGCCTATGAGCATGAACAAGCAGAAGTTGGTAGTCACGCGGCGATAAAAACGGTTTATCAATGCGCGATGTGTAACGACAACGATTATTCTATTTTCCAATGTAAGAAGTTTCAAGCAAATCTATTCAAACTACATCTTATCCATTCTCAGAAGAAATCAGTAGTCATCACTCCTAAAACAGCAGCATTTCCGCAATTCTCCCCACTGCTGTAATTCAAATCGTTGACCAATCAGAAGAACAACCGCGTGCAGTTGGAAAAAGAAACACTCGTATATCTATTAGTGGGTTAGGTCTTTCGAACTCGGGAACATCGAAAGGCCTTGTGACTTTGAAGGTTAGACCCGATCATCTGACGGAATTCTTAATCGACACCCTTGTGATGTCCAAGGTAAACAGCAATATAAAGACGTACGCTGGTATCAAATTAGCTAACCCCGATTATGCCAAGTCGGATAATATTGGCCTACTCAGTGGAGATGATCATTTCTTCAGTATTCTTCGGAATGGACAGATTGGAAAAACCCGAATGAGCCGGTCCTACAAAATACGATATTCGGATGGATAGTTTCATTGCCACCCGGCTCTTCCAAAAATATTGGCCTAGTTTCGTTCGTATCGGCGTTATCTAGCCTAGAAAGCGTGAACATCGACCGAAGCTTAGGAAGATTTTGGAAACTCGAATGATTGAACTAGAAGCAAAATCTATTAACGCAAACAAACATTTTGCAGACAACGCGGAGAGGAATTCTGAAGGTCGTTTCGTGGTGGGACGACCGTCTTAAAAGCAGCCAAATCTCGTAGGGGATTCAATATTTTCTGCAATTCGAAAACTAAGGGAAGTAGAACGCCGATTTGTATACGATCCTACATTCTCAAAATTATATCGTGTTTTTATGGCAGAGTATCAACAATTGAACCACATGACAGAATTATTTCCATCAAAGCCATTTGGAAAATAATTTATATTTAACGCATTATGACGCACTTAAAACATCCAGCAATGACTCACAAGAATGAGAGTTGTATTTGATGGATCTTCCAAATCTAGCACGGGTGTTCCCCTAAATGATTGTTTGGCAGGTGAGCTGCAGTACAATCCAGTTTATTCGCGATTATTCTTTGGTAGTATTAGATAGTATTTTCTGCGGATGTGGAGAAAAAGTACCGCTAATTCAATGTTGAAAAGATAGCAGATATTTTAGTTACCTATGGGTTTCCATCTCAGGTAGTGGAAATCCAATATTCAATGTATATTGGGCAACATTCCTCAAGAGCGTCAAGAAGTAGAAGACAAGGAAACTCAAGACCATAATAAACAGATCGTGGAATCCGTAAAAGTATATAGGAATTTTTTAATGCTCAACTACATAGCTTTACGAAATTCACAAACCGTACAGTTCTCTCCGGAGGCAGCAGACTCTTTGACCCTCTGGGTTGGGTATCTCCAGTAATCATAACCTTCAAAATATTCCCGCAGATACTTTGGTGTGATAACCTGGAATGGGATAATTCATTTAATCATTCACACATCAATTGGTTCCCGAATAGACATACACGGCTTCTGCGATGCAAGTCAGTTGGCGCATACATATGTGGTATATTTCCTCTGGTCAACCAAAACGGTGAAACGTATACAGCACTGGTATCCCCCAATACAAAAGCGGTGCCGATAAAACAGCAAACTCTTACTCGCATCGAATTATGCGCAGCTGTATAACTGGCATATCTCATTAACACTGTTAAAAGGGAGTCGAAACAGAAAAATCAACGATGTATATGCATCGAGTGATTTACAAATCGCACTGGATTGGCTTTGGAAGTCATCCAAAACGTTGGAGCACATTCTTTGGTAACCGAGCATCCGAAATTCGCTCCATATTATCGAGAAAAAATTGGCGCCATTACAATTTTGCGGAATCCATTGAATTTTGGCTACCCCAATTAAAACAGTATGGCCAAACGACAGATTGATCTTTCATTAAGGCCATCTCTCTAACACTCATTTTTCAAATGACTGGTTTGATGAATTAAGCGTTAAGTATTCATCGTTCCACACGCTTCAAAGGGTTATGCGTTACATCATACGATCTGTCAACAATGCGAGAAAACATAAGGACACCAGAGCGAGCGGGATTCGTCTACTGCGAGAGTTGATACACGTTGTCTTATTTGTCCACACGTACAAAGCTAATATTACAAAGATGATATGTTGGCACTTCAATCGAAACGGCACATCAACAAAACCAGTAGCCTCAGGTCATTAAATCCATTCTCAGATGATGTTGGGCTACTTTTAGTTGGAGGTCAGTTGAATAATAGTGTGGCTCCCTACTCCACCAAACATCCGATAATTTTGCATCCAAAGTAAACCACTACGCTACTTATTGTTTGTAATGCAGGGTTCTTTCCTTCTCCAGTCTATAGTCCGCCACGAATATTGGGTGACAAATGGGAAAATTAAGGTAAAATAAATCGTACAGTAATTGCAACAGCAATTGATGGGCAGTCTGCTTAGTTTACGAATTGAGTTGATCCGACTATTTTTGAAAACTGGTGTGGATTATGCGAGGCCAATTTCGATTCATTTAACAAAAGGACGAGGTATTTTGTATGACTAAGTACGAAAGCGGTCCATTTGGAACTGATAGGGAATCTATCCAGTGATGCATTCTTGCATGAGCTGGGGGGGGGGAGCAATGGAAGCAATTTTGTCAGTTCTAACAGAAAACTACGAGAAATGATTGCTAAATTAATCAAAACTTAAAATAATATTTCAGAATATTTTTCTAGATGTCGCATAACATGGAATTATATATCCAAGAAAATTCTCTCCATTTTGGAGGGTTATGGGAGGCTGCAATCAAGTCTACCAAATTTCATAACAAAGGGGTTGTTGGAAGAAATATTTTGATTTTACAAGAAATAAATACCCTGCTAACATAAATCGAAGCAATTTTAAATTCTCAACCGTTGTGCGTTATCAGCAACTCTGTAGTCGATTGATTCACTTGCGCCGGTACACTTTCTGATTGGGCATCCATAAACCAAAATTCCCGAAATTAACAATACTCACGTGAAAGCATAACACCTCAATCGTTGGCAGTTGTTACAACAAATGGAACAACATTCAGGAAACCGACAATTCAGTTTAATGACATCATCATAATCAAAGATATTGTTTAGTACGCGTGGCAACGCTTAAAACTCACCAACTCACCTACTATACCAATTTCACTTAGATTTCACAAGATTTAGTAAAAAATTCACTCGCGTTTCTGGACAGATTTGAGCAAGCGGTAAACGTTAATGTGCAAGAAATAGATAATTAGTTTTATTAAATATTTTGTTATTTGTTGAGCAAAATAAATAATTTAATTTGGTTTTGTTAGAATAACGAATCGTTAGAATGTGTGAACGAACCGAACCACCTTCATTAGCAACTCCTACGGTATCTGCCAATTTAAGTCGACCAACAAAACGAACTTTTTTTAAAAAACATGTTCATTTGCATGTTCACAATAATGAACAAATTGCAACGGTTTCCAAAGCCTGGGGTGAAAAATTCCTGGGGTGTGCTCTTGCAGAAAAATCTGTTTGAGGCAAGGACACATTACATACAAATGCAATTAAAATGAACTAGGATTCCAGTTACTTTACTGTTTTATCACCGGCTGGATTAAGCAACAGTTCCTCATTATCCTTCCACACAGAATGTAGCTCACCTCAATTTTAACCATCAGATCTGCAACAGCCTAATACAATTTCACAGTTATTCAGAAATTTAAAATAAAAATAAATTAATTTATTTCATAAAAATATAAATTTGTTAAAGTTATTTTCGTTCGGTTTATAATCTCTGCTCCCGGTTTCGGGCCTCTATGCATCCCAGCTCTTTCTTAATTTTCATCTCCTCGCAATCAGATAACGATTTTTTCCCACCCAAATAAAGAATAACATAATAGAGGGGTCATATTTTGTGTAAGAATGCTGACCCCACTCAACATAAGATATGGCCACTCTATTATGTGAAAATTAAATTGATGGCGCTAAACGTACAGGCTGTCATACGTCACTGAATATTGTATTTTTGAAATAATTTTTTTATTTTGTATTTTTTTCTCTTTTTATTTTTTAGTATTAGAAACAGCGTTTGGGAGATTCAGTAGCCATGTACACGATTGAGAAACGAGCAAAAATGGTAGAGAACCATTGAAACCCAAAAAAACATTCGAAATTTTTTTAACACCAGACATGCACCAGCAAGTACGCAATCTAGTCGCTCGTTTTCAGTCATCGGGATCTGTTAGTGACAAATCTCGGAGTGGAAAACCACTTAAAGCACGAAGCCAAGATAATATCGAACGATTTCGGGAGAGCTTAAATGAGAACCCTGAAACATCTACTCGTAAACTCAGCTTCAAATGTCCAGAACTTAACTGCGTAGAATAATGAAAAAAAAAATTATTGCTGTTTCGCGTTACAAGGCTATGTTAGAAAATTTCTTGTTTCCTGAACTTGATAATACTCAAGAAATGTGGTTTCAACAAGACGGAGCTACGTCCTATACTGCAAGGGAAACAATGAATTTGCTGTGAACGGTTTTTGGTGACCGTATCGTTTCATGATTTCAAGATGTTAATTGGCCATCAAGATAACCCCAAATTTGGAAGCCATAATTCCAAAAGTGTTGTCCACATTTACACGGGCGCTGGACAGTCTTCCATTATACTCATGCCGGGCATCATTTAGCATTTTTTGGGAGTATGGTTTCATTAAACTGACATCCAATGCGAACGCCTCATTCGCAACAAACACATAAGGAAAATGTGCGTTTGTCTTGGGTAATGGACTGGACTTAAAGGTGACTTTAAAGATTTTTGGACACAAACTTGGAATAAAACATAACACCTCCATCTGACAATCGTCCTGCATCTGTACTATTATGAATTCCTTGCGAGCATTAA
This sequence comes from Nephrotoma guestfalica, assembly GCA_963691935.1. Lineage (NCBI taxonomy): Eukaryota > Metazoa > Arthropoda > Insecta > Diptera > Tipulidae > Nephrotoma > Nephrotoma guestfalica. The sequence goes on from OY829914.1 coordinate 223,103,145, forward strand.
TAGTAATATAAAGATCCTGATTTGCGAGGTTTTATAATGGCAATATGTTGGCCATCAATTGCCCCCAATGTATTTAAAAATAAATTTAAATTAGCAAATTCTTTGGCAATATTAATCCACTCTTCTGGAGTTCTCGGAAACTGAAGTCCATTATTAAATTTAATTTAAGTTTTATGATTTATTGTACCATAAAATACTTGCCTTTATGTATCCTTGCAGCACCTAGATAAGGGCCTTGCATATTTTCAGAATTGCACGACTTATGGAAGCAGGCGACATGATTACGGAAAACTTAAGAGCTTCAAGATTTCTTCCAGTTGCCAAATACTGCAATATTATTGCCAGCCGGTAAGCATTCCCGCATACTTGTGCTCCGCCTTACAAGAAATGACTCCGCCATTCGCAGCAAAATTATAGAATTAATTATGGAAATCTCCCTCTTCTTTCAATCTTATTTCATTCAAAAGAACAACGTGAGGATATTTTCTCTTAGTTTTTTTGAACCACTCTTTCATCCAAATTTACGTTGGAGTTTTTTGTTTTAAGCATAATGCTAAAATATTGGCCGTTAAGGTGTGAACACCCTAGTTCGAACTATTTGTGGTAATATTGTGGCTCAAACTTTAATATTACGGACTTAACGAATCTTAGCTACACAGTTTTTGTTAAATGTAAATATAATAAAGGAACGAGCTTCGTTTACCGTTGCGATTAATGTGGACGTAATGGAAAACTTATAAAATGTTTTATTTGTCAAGAACATAGTTTTAAATTATACAAAATAAGGTGTTCTTCTCATTTTCTATTTTATGAATTTTTTTTTGGTACCATCCGCAATTTCAAGCTCTATCGCCGATTTTCCAAGCAATAGCAATTTTTTATGGTTTGGTAAATTTGCTCTAACGGTTGTTGTTTTATGTGGTTTAATGCGGTGTAGTCTCATCGCCCTTCATCTTACAGTGAGAACCGCTTAGTGTATCAAAATCAGCTGGTAAAATAATAAACATAAATTGCAATTACCATTTCGAAATAATTCAAGGAAAACGACAACACTGCATTTACCCCTCAATAAAACGAGCGGTGAAAGAAAAGGAAAGACTTCATCATACTTTGTTGTTGGAATTTCCAATTTATTTTTTGTTGACTTTTTCCGCTCTTGATTTTTAGTCCTAAACCGATGTGTATTCGATGAGAAAGCTGATTCTTTACTTATCGAATGTTCCTGGAAATTTTCTTTGCTTAATTTTATGCACTAAAAAAAAGAAAATTTTTCAGGAGAACAAACATTATTTTTTTTTATCTATATTCAGATATTACTAAGTGCGCAACTAAATTTCCGGTTTTTTTTTTGTAAAATGAAAAACGGAAAATTTCAATGGTAATATAAAAAATGGTTTATTCAAAGTATTGTGCATCGCTATCTACACATTTTTGCCATCTGTCTGGCAATACATGAATCTACGACGCTAAAACGACGCGCCTTTGGACAGAAACCATTCATCCAACCAATTTTTCACTTCTTTGAAATTGGCCAAGTGTGGCGAATAAGCTGCGGTATGGTCGTGTCCTGAACGATGGGAGTACGATGGCATAGAACGTTGTCGTACTGCAATATGCATGGGTCAGATTGGTGAGTAGTTGGTCATGCCGTCGATGTTAATGCTTTGCCAGGTAGAAGCCACGGCTTTTTTGCATTTGGGACTCCTAAAACTGATCCACTTCTCATCACCCGTAACAATTCGATGCAGGAAGCTCTTTCTTTCGTGCCTAGAAAACAAAATTTCGCAAGTGGCTCTTCCATTTTAAACCTGTCTCGCAGTCAGCTCAGTCGTGTTTAATGAAGTATTCACAAGTAGTTTTCGATGGTGTATGTTCGCCTTAAGTCTTCTCAAGCAAATGACGTGCTTCAGCTGCATTTTTGTTTTAAATTGAAACACAACAGCAAAGCTTCCCGCTTTATCAGCAAAACACAACTTCTGACATAAATAACAACTCGATGTGTCGCTAGCACCATCTATGTGTGAAACCCGGAAATTTAATTGCGCACCTGATATCTACTCATACACACACATACATAGTTTTAACGACAGGAAAAACTAAAATATGAACATTTTTTATTCGACAGCTCGTACGTACCTTCACATGAAAATTACGGAAATTTTGAAAAAAAAATATAATTTTGACCCGACGAGGAACAAACAGTTATAGCACAGAATACGCATGTCCTGTGTTTGTCATCTCACGTACATAGATATTTTAGGTAGCTGTCGTCATCGTTATAATATTTGAAAGTACAATAAAAAAAATTTCCGCTTTTCCATTTTTTAGAAAATTTTTGTACAGAAAAAAAAACACTCACCGAACTCAAAACGGAATAGGAATAATGAAGAAGTGGAAAAAGAAAAACGGTTTTTTTGATTCATAAAAATTACAGCAGTTGAAAAGCAACATGTATGTAGCTATACGTATACGTATGTTTGTTTGTTTGTTTGATTGCCTAAATTTTTCACTGTGACGTAACACAGTTTTATTATTGTCTCTCTTTATGTGTTCATTCTAAATTGCTATATGGGTATGTGTGTTAACCCGTTAATTTTAATATTTTGCGGCTTTTTCATGAAAATCTTGTTATTTTTCATGGTGCTGTTGTTGTTGTTGTTGTTGCGTTTGAAACTCAATTAAATTTTAACTGATTTATCTCGCAGTTGCTTTGTTGGTTGGCAGGCGCACATTTTTATTAGTGTTGTTGGTTTTAAACAAGATTTGATATTTTATTTCGGGTGCCATATGTGATGATGGTTGCGGGGTTATGTGGTCATGGTGGAAATTTGAATAAAATTGGTGCGTGATTTCTATTACTTGAGTAATTAACTTGTTTATTTAGGTGCGTACAGTAGCATGGCGTGGTGATGACTACGAGTTTATCTCACATTACGATTTACTCGAGTTATTCAACGAATTTCTGCCTACATTTTAGATAGGACTAATATTTTATTTATTTAATTTTTTTTGTTTCATTTATGTTTAATTGGAAAGGGCTTATTTTGGCATTTAAATGAAAATTTGATATTTTAATTTGAAAAATAGAAACGACATTCTGTTTGGCCACCACTGGTTAAAGGTTATGGCTAGATCTATATATATATGTACTGCGATTTAAAAACGACGAGAAAATATTTGCGTCAATTTTGTCAAACAAAGTAATCTGCCTTAACGGTCATTTTTTACTATGCGATTGGGATACAATAAATGTTACCAAAATAAATCCTTTTTGGCAATAATTAAAATCCTTTTTGACAATAATTAAATTTGATGAACCCGTAGGCTTAATCGGTCATTTTGTAATTTTTTTAAAATTATTTGTGTTGTTTATCATTTTTGTGATCTTTTGCTTTTCGAATCTCCTTATTGCGATTAGCCTGAAGGTTAACAGGATAATGTTTGCAACAAATAAAGGTCAACTCTGTAGGACGTCAATAAATTGCTGAGAATAGAAGATTTAAAAACTTAATCTCAAAATTAACATATCCACTTGAAATGATACAAACAGATTTAGCGATCTTAATATCTAGCGACGAAATTCAACCTTTGCGAGAATCCTGTTTTGGTAAGTTTTCCGAAATTTCCATTTTATCGTTGTCATAGACCTTCCATGAACTACTCTTTCCGGTTGCAGCGAGTAATTCCCTGTTAGTATTCTTCGATAGTAAGTAAAATTAGTAAAATATCACGAAACAATAGCAATTTATGAATTGGCCGAACAAATTTTCCGAGTGCAGTTTTAAAAGTAATAATTCGAATTAATCTATTAGTCCCAGAGTAAACCTTAACAACGCGTTCATCGTATATTCATTGGTAAACGGTTTGGCTTCCTTGATAAGTGCCGAACTGTTCAACTATGGGGCTACGCTCTGGAGCAATTTTGGGGCGAAATTAGTTATTCGGGGTATCGTATTTTTGAGAAAAGTTGAGGAAGCTTTTGAACTATTTGCCATTTAAACAATTTCTTGAGAGAAGGCGCATATTTCTGGTTCCGAGAACAGGTGAGAATATAATCGTCAATAACTCGATAAAGCTGGGGGTCTTTACAGACTTCACTGCGGCCTCCTAAGTTCTAAGTTTGAGTTCTCTAAAAAGCGTCACTATTACAAGGTGGTTCAACAACCACTTCCCAGATTCATCTAAATAGGCAGGGCCTCTTTCACGGTAATTTTACCGACTAGATCTCAGGGTTTTGGGTCGTGGGGAAGTTGAGACTAGCATATTGGTTTTTGATCCCTTAAAGTTGCAAGTATTTTTGCGGAAAATATTACTACATATTTGGCTTGGCCATAACGCTTTTAAGTGATCACAAAAGTGACTCAGTGCTTAGATCGAGTACCAGTACCGGACTGCTATATTCAATAGGCAGACAAAGGAACCACCTTACGCAATGGGCTCATTGCCTCACAAGCGAAAATTTACAGAATTTACGACGAATCGACGAGTGAAAGCGAAATATTGCGAATTTTATAGAAATTCGAGAGTATAATGTGAGTAATTTGACAGGTGTAGTCTTACCTTCTAGAAGAACAGCAATGGGTTGCTTATTGGAATCGAAATAAATATGTTCGCCATCGAGTACAGAAATAAATTGATAGCGTGAGAAATTTGCTTTAATTTGCAGTCACTGAGTATGTACGTGGTATCGTAATTCCTCATTCTAGTCGATGTTTTAAAGCCACAAACGTTAGAACCTGATTTTAATACGAACTACAAACGGAACCAATACGCCAAATAAAATCAAAAATCCGACCTGAGCCCTGCTTTCAGTGTTTGAGGATGCTGTGTCAACGGACATTGAAACTTGGGTTGTAGGTTGGTTGCTCAGTAATAATTGGGAATTTAAATTCTATTATTTACCTTTTCAGTGTGATTGGCGCTAAGAGACAGTTTGTATTCGTCATCAGATCCTCAATACACTTATTGGATAAGATGATCATACTCATAAGGTCTGATTGGACCTTCAGATGTAATACGCGAGTTGTCAAATAAGAAAATGGATGACGGTGTTTAGTTGGTTGTCACGTAGAGGCTCGTATATAGTTATGCTGCTATGTCGACCTTCAAAACCTCATGGTGTGATTAATTAGAATTGGTAATAACTGGTAATGATCTTCCAGAAATTTATTCTAAAGAAGATACGAATCTGGTTCTCGCTAAAATTTACGTTTCATGGCTAACAATTATAGAGTTTAGCCTAAAAAATTATTTTTAAGACGATGCATTCCAATTTAATACTGTGAGCGATGGTATGATATTGTTTGGGTTGGGCTTGAAATCCCGTATTTCAAAATCCCGTAATATTGATATTAGGTATGAGGTAGTATCGTGCGCACCTTACCACGTGATACTTAAATTATCGCTGGTTAAACCAAAAAAATGCTTACACAAAAAATTATAGAAAACTATCTCCTGATTATAATATAAGGCTGGCTCAGGATAAATCGGCACTACCAACTACAATATGGTGGCATACACCGCTGTTCGGATTTTTCTCTAGGATTGGTATCAGAGATTTTAAAGTCCCTTTGGCTGAATCACCAAAATTACTTACACAAAGACGTTCTACGATGCTTAGGGTACATCGGCACTGCAAAGGCTTATCTGATGATAAACGGCACTACTTGGATTTATCTCTAGAATTGACGCCAGAGAATAATTCGGGGTTGATTTTGAAATATGAGCGTTAAAATACGGGATTTAGTTTTACGGGATGATTTTGGATTGCTCCCTATTGTTATCCGGGAATAAATTTGGTGGCGTACTTACTGCACATGTGGTAGATAAAGAAAGTATCCAATGAGAGCTTACAGTTAGACTTAAAGTTTAATATAAGTTGCAGGCTAATTATTTCCTTGGTGCGTTCAGCTCCTATTTCCCCGGAAAACTTGACTTGGGTACAATGGTGATTCGGCTTGGAATAATATTTCAGTTATTTTTCTTTTCTGGTCATCTGCAAATTTCTCCTTGCGTTTACTCAAATATTTGCAGCAATTTGTTTCGGATTTTATTAAATTTCGACGTTCTAGAAGGGCATCTACTTGAATTTAAATAATTTTAAGAGGAGGTGATCATTGCTTTTACAAACATGGCATGAACATATGGCTGTGTCGAATAACTTGACCCATTTTTGATGGAATGTTTTAGTTAGTTTTGATGGAGCTTTGGTACGCTCATCTTGGTATCGTTATCTTAATGAATCAGCTCTGAACTTGAAAAACTTTAGCAACTTATCTAAGGTAGGAAAGTCATTTGTTGCACCTATTAGTCCGTGGTTTCTTTATCGAGCTTTTTTTAGTTTATAATTTATCTACGGGACATGTGCTTTTGGCCCTGTTTAAGGCATTGAACTATCGTTTATGGTAGAATCGAATTATTCGAAAAATATGTCTTTCGGTAAAGTGGCCCCGAAATTAGGGAATGTAGTTAAGCGCCAATTTTACTCGTCTTTAGTTAAGACTCTACCGCTTAATGGATTTGCTCGTTATACCTTTACGTTAGGCGTCACTAGCATCAGTGAGGAATTAAATTGTAAATAAATAATAAAGGCTGGCAGAGGTACTGATTATTTTGTTGAAACCATTGGCCTGGAAGCTCGTTACACGAAAAATATAGATAAAGAGTCCCAAATACGAATATCCATTTTGAGTCTAGGCGTAAGCATAAAATCCCTCCAAATCTGTAAGGGCACTACCGACTAATTAATCGTTCAGCATATTTTGGCGATCTATAAAAGTGTTGAAAACGTTTTTGTGCGTATGTTCTCTACCAATGAGTTGGTCGATATTATTTTATTATTTCGAATTAAAATTTTGTGTGTTTAATAAAGTCTTCGACTTATTAGCCCAAGGGGGATCTAAATAAAATTTCAAGCAATTTATACCGCAACATATAAATTGATTATGGTTTAGATGTGTGGTTGTGTTTTTATGCCTACATGTACATAGATAAATAAACCACCGGCCATAATAATAATTATTACAGTAAATCCAGCAAAGTAATTAGAATTTATGGCTGACAATAAAATTTCGGTGCCATAAAATACCCGCCCATTAAAAATGATTAAGCCTCAATGCGTACAGTATAAGACATAATATGGTGGCATTTACCGAAACAAGTAAAAATCGCGTACGTCAATAATACTGTGTAAGATGTTTTTATACCTTGGTTCACTTTAATCTAAAGAAGTCCATTTTATGTGAAGCGCTGTGGTAATGATGAGCACATGTGAAAAGTTTAAAGCCAAATGTGTTGCTTATTTATAGAAGGCATCAAAAGTCTGTTCCTCCTTCACAGATACATGTAATATAAATATAAAAATTGATTGATTTGTAAGATACGTGGAATTTGACTTTTGATATATAAATTAGAAATCGTTTATCAATTGAAAGTTAGTTTAGTGAATTTTCGAAATTCCTTAGAAAGGATGAACATTTTTCCTGTCATATTAAATACGAGTATTATTCTCTAAGTATAGCTTGAATTTTAATTTTAAAACCTAATATACGAATCATTATATTCATGAATTGAAGTAGTAAGTAAACTGAAATTTCGATTTTAGTATGTTTAGTGGTTTAGTAGTAGTCCATGAATGATCAAATTTAATTATTTGCACTTTCTATACTGGCCACCAATCATTCAACATAGCAGAATTTATGTCATTGCTGATAATTTGGCGTTCTAATTTGTTTGTTCAACATATTGTTGTAAGTTATTTGAATTGGCTTTTTTGAAGTTGTAATTAGGTTTTCCGGCTTTGGTAATTTTGAACCTTGTTAATAACATTATTTTTCAAAGTTATTTCGATTGATTGCTAGTGAATACCACTAATCTAATAACGAAAGGTGTTGATGATTTTTCTATTTTTAATTAAACTGGTTTGTTTCTCCTAGTGTCTTCAATGGAGAAATAATTTTGTTGATTATTTGATTTTGACTAATTAATAAGATTACCGATGGTCAGGCCCTATTAATTATATTAGAGATAATACTTTATGGAATATTGGAAAAGTAATTCCGATTTATTTGATCATTCTATTGACTTTACGTAAAAAAATTACGTTATATCAGCATAAAATTATAATGCATAAATTCATATAAAAAAGAAAAGTGCATCAACTTATGTTGCAACTTATGGTGCACCAAACTGTAGTCGTCCTTGTGCGGTGGTATTTTCCTATCCTTGCATATATAAAGAATGATTCCGATTAATATTAGTCCGCCAAGAAGATATATCATCGAATAGTGATGTACTCGTATATATCATGGTTTGAAACTGGTCGGGTGACATATTGTAGCTCTGTTATTCTGTTGTGTAGAGCGCTGATGTATGTTTGGTGTGGTGGACCATGAAGTTGGATTGAGTTCATAGGCGTCTCTTCTTTGGATAAGTTTACTGCTGGCAGAGAGAGATATGAGAGATATTTCACCATTGATTGGAAGCGTTACTGAAAATATATCTTCCTCACACACTATGATAGCCAGCTGTTCGTGATACAATAAAAATATCCACCTATTATTTTTTAATTTTTACCCAAGTATCTTGAGGATTTTTTGACAATTGTTTTAAAACCTGGCGGTCCTCAATCTTAGCTGAGCTTAGTAATTGTAGTTCACAAATAATATTATTTTGATATGCAGTGTGGATTGGATGCTGAAGTGTAAAGTAGTCAGTAAATTTGCAGTGATGAAACTCATGCTTTGACATCATATAGCACTGGTAGTATTGCAAAGATGTTGCCATGTACGCCATCTCTTTCACTGCTTATAAGAGGTAGCTTTAGTCCAAATATAACGTTTTATTCACTCAGTCTGCCCCTGCAAGACATCACTTGATATAAAATAATTACTTGATTAGGATTACGATGTCCAGGTAACATCACACCAGCCGGCATATGGTGAGTTTTTTTTTTTTTTAATCCATGCAACTTTTCTGGGGCCGAAGCACTTCCTGCTCTTTCGCGGTTGATTTTCCCGTCTTACTTTACGCATTTCTGCCAAATCGAAGACGTACGGCTATAGGACCGATTTAAGTTACCATCTGCGCATTGCATAGCTCCATGCCAGCCTATAGTACTGGACATATGGTGAGTTATTTTTTCTATTTCTTCTCGCAACAGAGCTGATTTTAGGATGTTGGTACTGACAACTTGATTGTGACCTTCCATAAGAGCTTCGATTAAACTCGGAGTTCGTTTGTTGTACCTCCTTGAAGTTTAACATTGAAATAAGTGTATGCGTTGACAGAGTTTTTAGCCGATTGCCATTTTTGCTCATGAATCTGTTGGTGAAAGATCTTCCAGTGTTGAATGGTCTCAGCCTCGCTCCTTTTCAGAATGTTGGCCGAATGTCTGGTTTTTAATGAATTTTAGCAGATATTCTTAATTTGATTTTCCCTTCTGTATTTCTTCTTCATAATGTTCTTTGTCACGACTGTCCATTACGCCAAATAGGGCACAACTTAATTTGTTATTCCTTAGGCGACCTCCTAATCGAAGTAAACTGTGTTCGTCAATGAACTGACACTGTTCCGTGTTTGAGTATAGCGTTAACTTCTTTTTGCAATTTCTTTTGCTGGACTGTTCTGAACAGCACCGCCTGTATTGCCTTGTAATTTTTTACACCCTTTGATGAAACGTCGGCAATAGCTGATGATGCGAAATATTTTATTCACATCTGGTTTTGTTTCTAACAGCTGGCCAAAAGGATTATTTGTTGAAGAATTTGTCACGGTGAATACTCGTTTTAACTCAATGTCTATATTTTGGTTGCGCGAAATTTTTTGTGGTCAGTTTTGGCTTGCTGTTTGAAGTCTGCCTCTCGACACATAATCCGCAGGGGTTTCCTTTGAATTTACGTATTGCCATTAGTTCGGGCATGACTTTCGATTAAACTCGGAGTTCGTTTGTTGTACCTCCTTGAAGTTTAACATTGAAATAAGTGTATGCGTTGACAGAGTTTTTAGCCGATTGCCATTTTTGCTCATGAATCTGTTGGTGAAAGATCTTCCAGTGTTGAATGGTCTCAGCCTCGCTCCTTTTCAGAATGTTGGCCGAATGTCTGGTTTTTAATGAATTTTAGCAGATATTCTTAATTTGATTTTCCCTTCTGTATTTCTTCTTCATAATGTTCTTTGTCACGACTGTCCATTACGCCAAATAGGGCATTTGCTATGTTGCCTACGTTGATAGTGCGGTTTATACAAAGCTGATCCAAATTTCTAACCTGCGACCGATATACATTTAATTCTGCATAATATGTCATAAGATTGACGTATACGATGATTTTATATTGAATATTGGAGAAACGTACGCTTCCAGTGTTCAAAATAGAGCCCGGGTTGATGAGGGAAACTGGTTAGATTGTATGAACTGGTGATTGCTGCTGGCTATACGAATCCACTTGACATATCCACCAAACTTAGTAGAAATAACGGTCGACACCTTATGCTAGAGTTTGTGTGAATTGATCTACTTGATATTTGTCGGTGTGCTCCATATTCCGCGAGTCCGTTAGCTTCCATGGGAGGAGGACTTATCTTCTTAATCGGTCGTTTTAATTCTGTACCGCTACTATTTCTAACTGTTCTACACTTGTTAAGTTATCACTACTCGGATGCAGTTTAACAATTCGTCCTAGAGAACATAACCTAATTTTACAGAGGGAGGCTTCATTTACCTCGCCTTTGAAGGCTTGATAAATAATCCCTTTGGAAGCATTGATCTTCCAAAAATCTTGTACAATTTTTTGTACAAATTGCCTGTGCTGCAGAAGAGTTATGTTTTCCTTTAATAGGCTTGGTTCTGGTGCGGCGATTAATCTTTCACCAAAAATTGATCTGCTGTTAGTTTCATATCATTTGGATCGGCTGACATTACTGTTAGAGGTCTAGAATTGAGTCATGCTTCGATTTGAGAGGTTACGGTTGCTTTCTAGGTGAATGTACTTTCGCCAATTACTTAAGGTGGTATAACGTGTTATGTCTTACTATCCTTGACTAATGTGTCTTGAAGTTGTGGAATTGCCTGTTTAATTGATTCGGCCATTTCCTTTGCTATACAGAGCCCTCTTCGAGCGATGAACCTTTTGAAAGCTGCCATGAAGGCGATCGAAGTCTGATCGCTTACTATTTCTAAGTGTATTGCCTTGGTTGAAAAGCAGACGAATATTTCAATGTATCCCTTGTATAATTTTACGCCTCTTCCTTTTGAAACTCAGACTTGAATAGACCCTGCAAAGTCTACGACAGTGTGTGTGTGTGAAAGGGCGTGGGGGAACAATTCTTTCCTTCGGTATATTTGCCATTAATTGTAGATTGGTGATTACTGTCCGTCTGTGATCCAATATGTCCTTCGCAAGTAGGCCAAAGTTTCGAAGATCCGCATCAGCTATCAATTATTTGGTTAAGATTTGTTTTTGTGGTAACATTATAGGATGTTGTGTGTTAAAACTTAATTTGTTATTCCTTAGGCGACCTCCTAATCGAAGTAAACTTTGTTCGTCAATGAACTGACACTGTTCCGTGTTTGAGTATAGCGTTAACTTCTTTTTGAAATTTATTTTGCTGGACTATCCCAAATAGCTCCGCCTGTATTGCCTTGTAATTTTTTACACCCTTTGATGAAACGTCGGCAATAGCTGATGATGCGAAATATTTTATTCACATCTGGTTTGCTCCGAATAGGTGCCCAAAAGGATTATTTGTTGAAGAATTTGTCACGGTGAATACTCGTTTTAACTTAATGTCTATATTTTGGTTGCGCGAAATTTTTTGTGGTCAGTTTTGGCCTGCTGTTTGAAGTCTGCCTCTCGACACATAATCTGCAGGGGTTTCCTTTGAATTTACGTATTGCCATTAGTGCGGGCATGACTTTCCTTGATTTTCCGAAATTCTATTAGCGACAAATATTTTGTAATTGTGAGGTCGCCCTACCGGGGCTACCTTTGTTTTGGCTGAAAGTACCGTTACTTTGATTTCATTCTCCGGAGTAATGCACCTGGCGTAAATGACTGCTGCTTAAGCTTTCTCAGATGCGTCGCAAAATCCATGTAGACTGATTGATGATGTTGTGTGATAATTGATCCATTTGGGTATGGTGATTTCTTCTAATGACGGTAGAGAGTTCCTAAATCCCTACCACTGCGCGGTTATAGCCGGAGGTAGTGATTGATCCCACGATATCCCTGTTAGCCAAAGATCTTCCGTCATTAACTAGGCCACTACTGTAACTGGTGCTAACCATCCTAGAGGGTCGAAAAGTTTAGCACTCTCGGATAGAATGCTGCGTTTGGTAGGTACCTTATTAGATGACGTAATACGGCATCCGAAACTATATGTCACTGGATTCCAAAGTATGTCGAGAGTTTTAACTGGGTCATCAAGTTTGAATTCAGCTACTCCAATAATTCGTAGGTTCATGAGTATGGCTGGCATCAGGGCGATGTTATTGGTAGCTCATTTACGAAAATTGAATCCAGAAGTTTTGAGTAATGCTATTATTTGCTTCTGAACACCTAATGCTTCTTCGAGTGTGTTGTTCCCAGAGATGTGAGATGATATACAAATCATTTAGCGTAATTTTTGATATGTGAGAGCTTCATCCATGGTTAACTGTTGCAATGTTCTCACGACCGTTGATAATCCTGCGGTCGTCTTCATGAACCGTAATTTGTTTTTTTTTTAATATTAGCTGTGTATACATATCTATGTTTCCGCCATCGTAACAATATGCTTAGCAGGTTTTGTTGAAGTGTGGGCCCATTAAGCATGATATCATTTAAAGATATCCCTTTGGATGTTTTGGCTGGTGTATCGAAAACGATCCGCAGCTTGGTTGTTGTGCTTGAGTCCTTCAGTACTGCATGGTGTGGTAAGTAGTAGTGCTGGACCTGAAGCCGTTTTCCGACTTGCAGTAGACGTGCAACGGCTGTCTTCTTTGAACAGCCTAAAGTATTTAAGGCCAGTTGCTCCCTGTCAAATGGAATCTCTTGAATCGTCCATCAGCCTGAGGTGTAAGGGCTTTTGCACAGAATTTTTCACATTCCCTTGCGTCGATTGTCGATCTGTGTCGATGTGGTGACTACGGTTTGAACGACCTCCATATTTACGTTAGGAGATGTGTTTCCAGTGATTATACAGCTTAATTTGGTCTGCTGCGCAGTTGGTTCATCTGGTACACCCTTTAAACTATTAATCATGATTATTTGGCCGTAGTAATTGGCTCCTAACAGTATGTCAACCGGACAGGGTTCATAAACAGTTGAAACTGACCATATCAGGTTTTTAGTGTGATTCCAACTTAGATTGGTATAGCTATTTCAGGTAGATTACCGGTTATGTTTTTGAAAACCGCGCCTTTTATGATTCAAGAAATTCAAAAAACTTTTCTTAGCGTTTGAACCTCTTTTGGTGCTTTAATGTTGGTTTCGTTCAAATGGTGTGTTTCTGCGTCCAGCTTCCTTGAGAGTAAGACTATTACAAAGGCACTCTAGTGCTCTCTGGATACCCAAATTGGTGAGAGCATGTATGCATTCTAAAGCATTATCATGCATTGTTCGCAGTTCATTGGCTGATTCTACCTGGCCAACATCTTTTTGTCTTCATATCTATTGACGAGGGTTCTCCATGCGGCGATATAATTTTCTCCTGAAAATGCTAAATGGCTGAATAGTTTTGCTGCTTGTCCTTGGGCCACCGAAAGTAGTAATTACATGTTTTCTTCGTTCGCTAGCTCTTCATTGGAATGAAAAGTTTTATTGAATTGACTATAGAAGGCTGTCCATTGTCTATAGTCCCCGTAAAATAAGGAGAGAAGAATTTCCAATTTTGGTAATTTTATTTTGAGGATCTTCTTTATGTTGTCATTGCAAGTGTTTGAGGTGCTCAATCTGTTGTCCAGTCCTTCTTGTAATGTAATATCAATTGTTTCGTATTTGGTTTAAATGTTGTCGAAAACGTTGTTCACGAAATACTCTTCAACCAAACCCTCCTTTTCGGCTTCTGCAATAATATTTTCGTGATTATTGTAAAATTAGTTCCATGCGTCTGTTAGCTGCTTTAATTTCAGCTCGCAATTGACTTTGCTAGGTTTCAGCGTTGACATATAATCCTCTATTTTGTTTAGGTTCTGTTCGTTTAGGTTGCGATTTGTAGCGTTTGTTCTGCGTTTTTGGGGTAGATGATCCAGTGGCTTCGTTATATTCCTCAAATATATAGGAGGCAGCAACGGCTATTTCATCTTCTCTGGCCTTTTGCTTATCTTCCTTAGATTGGGTTGCAGTTAATTCTTCTTTGATTTTGAGAAGCATGGATTTCGTCTCTTCATCATCTGGACTTGCGTATGATATTCTTGTTTGTGATATGGATGATCGCTGAACAGGTTCATTAGTAATCACGGCCGCGCTAACCTAAATTCTAGGGAATAGCCGGATTCCAATAGGTGAATAGGCTGGATTTGAATTTATACATAATACGAACATAACTAACAAAAATTTCGTCATGCTTAATTCAGAAAATGTTTAAAACAAAATGGAGGGAAGTAACCGTCCAAAACCTGACAATCTTTTACGACATATGTAGATGGCCGAAAACACTTCACGTAATTTGTAAAGCGAAAAATAGAACCTACCGCATTTGTGATAAATTTGTCTTGTATAATCAAAAATCAATATTCGTGCTTAAATATCTAAAAACCATCGTCCATTAAGCTAGCAGAACCACAAGAAAGTATGAATAATTATAGGCTAATTAAATGCTCTATTTAAAAATGTTGGGCTTCACCCCTTCCAACTAAAACGACGGTTTCTGCTAGCTTTAGAAAAAGTATGTGAATGTCAAATGATCTTGTTTTGCGTTGGAATTTTGTTTTTGGTTCAATTTTAGATGTACGTTCTGCTTGCTTTGAAGTGATAAAGCCTTATTCTTTTTCTAGAACGAGCAGAATAAAAAAAAATTAAATAAGACATTTAATTAGCCTAAAATTAACCTTTAATTGTCCAATTGTTTTTAAATCATTTCTTGATATGGGTTCTGCTAACTTTTTCTAAAGCTAGCAGAACCCATCGTTTTAATTGGAAGGGGTGGAACCCAAAATTGTTTAATAGAGCATTTAATTAGCCTATTATTAGCCTATAATTATTCATACTATCTTGTCATATTATGCTGTATGGGTTCTGCCAGCTTAAGGGACGTAAAACCTACAAAGTCAACCCTTATAAAAAATTTAACTTTTATTGCAAAAATTGAAAATGGTCCTACGAAGCTGCCACTTCTAGTACACAGATGTCCACCTACATTTCGCATTGATCTCTAAATTTATGAAAAGCTCTAGTACGAAGTTTTTTTCTGAATTGTTAATCCGCCTGGTTTGCAGAAACGCCGGATTTTGGTGAAAACAATTTTTTTTATCAAAACTCGCCATTTCCGGTAAAATATACAAAAGTTCTGATCTAATTTTGTTGAAATTTAATTAACAATCTTCTTATTTTTAATCGTTCGTTCGTAAATGTTCAAAATACATCCAAAAATGAAAAAGCTCCTATTTAAACTGTCACTTCAGGTGGAAAACCTAAAAAGCTCCTGTAGAAGCTGTCACTTCCGATCGACACATTTCAAACAAAATTTACTGAGATCTCCCAATTTGTGGAAACAAATTAGGTATGAAGTTTCATTCCAATCAATAAGTACATCTGGACTGTACAAGGGCCGAATTTTTATTGAAAAACGGTTTTTGGCCAAAAATCGTCATTTCCGGTCCAATTTTAGAAAAATCATCATTGTTGTAAATTTTATTTAGAGTCTTTTAGTATACAGTTGTTTTCCTTTGAAAAGCTCATGTAGAAGATGTCACTTCCGGTCGACAGATGACCAAAATTACTTGGATCTCCCAATAAATTAAAAAAAGCTTAAAGATGACATTTCACTTCGATCAGTAAATCCGTCTAGACTGTAGAACTCCACCAGATATAGCCTGTATGCATATAAACGCAATCGCACACACAGAAATTTTTCAACAATCTATTTTTTGACTAATCGACTAAATTTTCGACCCAATCTTTCAGTTTTAGATCGTTTTTCTATAGTAAAAAATATAATTTCAAAAAATTTCTAAAAAACGAAAAAAAACTATTATAATGAGGCTGGTAAAAGGTGTTTTTTAGAGGTTCAGTTTGATTTGCAATGTGATAATGAATAGACTCATGCTAGAGCAACGCTTGCAAATTTTTGAATTTTTTATCAAAATAATGGTTCTGTTCGCCAAACTCATCGTACATTACGTCCATTTTACGGTAATTCGGTTAAATATGGGTCATTTTCGCACCACGTATACTCTAAATGATAATTCGCATCCTGTAAGACGTCAAACAGTGCGACCAAGCGAAAGACGCTGTACAACGTAGCATTGAGGAAGACCCAAATCAATCAATTCGATGTTTTACTCAGCAGAAGATGAGATTTTATCTAAGGGTCTTGGTTTTCGTGCTTACAAAATTTAAATTGTACAGGAATTAAAGCCATCTGACCGTCGCACACTTTTGATGTTGATTTCCCAAACAAAATTTTGTTCAGCGTTGAAGCTCACATATGGTTGTAAGGGTATGTTAATAAACAGAATTATCAGATTTGGAGTGAAGATAATCCACAATCATTTTGCAGAAATACCATTACATCCAGCGAAAATCACTGTTTGGTGCGCTTTATGGGCCGACGTAATCATTGGTCCATATCAGTCAACGAGGAACGGTATTGAGGCATGATTTCTAACTATTTTGTACCTCAATTGGCTGGCATAAATCTTGCCAATATGTGGTTCCAACATGATGGTACCACATGCCACACAGCGCGGGATACAATTAATTAACTCAAAGAAACAATTGGTGAAAGACTAATTTCACGTAATGGTCCTGTTAATTGGCCAGCGAGATCGTGTCATTATAGATAATTTTTTTATTAGCGAGATACGGCCGCAATTGCGGCGAAGAGTGAACGAAAATTGGACCTCCAGATTAAGCCATTTACGCGTTTTTCTTTGTAATTTAAAATTGTGTACCTCTAAAAAAACACCCTATACTTCCGGTGGACCGATTTCAGCCCCAAATCATTGGGATCACCTAATTTATAAGATAAGCTAAAGTATAAAGTTTCATCACGACCAATTATTTGTCTTGGCTAAAGGAACGAAGCTAGAAAATCAAAAAATTTTAGTAAAAATCCTAACCAAAGAATTTTCCCCAATATTTCCACGTAGTCTCAGTATGGCCGTAGCTACTACAAAAAAACCGGAATTATTAATTACTAGTGCAATTTTTTGATATATTGGCCAAAAACTGAGTACTAAAAATTCTAATCGATAAATTTTGTCAGAATTATCCATGTACGCGATGCAAGTTTTGCAATTATTAATTAAGAAATATCCGACTACTCTCCAGCTCAAAATCCATTTTAATCGTGGAGAATGCAGAGGTACCACATTTTCATCTAAAATTTGAATTTCACTCAAAACTAAATCTAGAAACCAAATTTGAAAAGGATTTGTTGTGAAATGGTCAAGTTTAGTCCAGCGTGAACAGATCCTAGAATTTAACCAATTTGTCATTTTAAGAATCGCTTTTAATATTTTATTTCATTCAAGAATAAAAACTTTCCTCTGGTAATAAAGTAGCAAAATAAATTCTCTTTTGTGATAGTGGTGCCACTTGTGGCGAGTATCATAACCTGTTATTTTCCACAAGTAAATTTCCGCTATCTTATACAGCACATGAAATTTCATAAACCGACTCATATTAAGACAATTTAAGGATAGTTTTAACGATTGTATTCCGCTGAAATATTTTGAATGAGACACGAAAACCCTCAAAAATAAATAAAAATATCCCTTAGTTAGAAATTAAGCAAGAAATTGTAATTTGCTATTTCGTGTGACCTCTTGTGGAGAGTAGTACAAACCGGTATGTCCCCTCCGATAAAGTAGAATAATTAAATGTACTTTATTCGTAACTATACAGAGAAAATTCCAGAAAAGTGTTATAGGCCCTGAAATGTCACTTAGATAAGAAAGGCGTTCTATCAGATCTTCTGCGTATCTCTTGGCAAGATGACCTAATTGCTCTAATAATACTTAACCAATGTTTGAAGCGACCATCCGTCAGCTCTTTATAGTTCATCTCAGCTATCCCCAGTTTACCTATATTTAAAAAAACATGCCAGTAGCGCACGCTTATTACATCTACAGTTTAGCTTATGACATCGCTAAAAGATCATAAATGGTTGACAGTCATTGACATGTAGAAATAAATAATTCTGACATTTATATATTAAAACTCTTTATTAAAATATTATACAAAAAATTAAAAAGACATCAATGTTAAATTTAAAATTCCAAACGTTTTATGATTGGTGTGACGGCGTTTCAATATACTTGATTAGGCGGAGTCTCATTCAATGAAACTTGGTTTCTCGTCGTATACGATTTATTGGTTTGAGTATAAATTTCATTTTCGTTGCTTCGAGTTACGCTCTGTGTGGCCTGGAATTTCGGAAAAAATAATCACAGTTCGCATATCATTAGTGTATTAGGCTTACATTAGCATTGAGGAATATCTCCATCATATGTTGTCGTTCCTGTTCTATTTCTAAATACTTCAAAATAGTTTCTCGCGTTGCAAATATTTTGTCTCCTATTTTTTGATGCCGTTTAGCGATATGTGAAATAGTTTTGTTTACTTTAGATACACCTGTTAAAATAAAGGTTCTTTGATTTATATTACACTGCAATTGTAAACTATCTTGAATTTGTTTATGTTTACGCGTTAAACGAAATAGTTTTTCATTCAAACAATAAAATTTGATTATATCTTTCAATTCTGGCTCTTGTGCCAGTCTCACGAAATTAATTTTACTTTGTTCGGAATACAAACTGTCATTCCAACAAATCATAATTCCGTCTCGTACAGCACTAACAATTTCTGCGAGTTTTGATTGCCACCACTGTTGCCGGTGCTTAAAGTTAGCGGCAGACGATGAAAATGTGCCGCGTTTGTATGTTACACATGCGTACGGTTCAGGAATGCAATAACTTTTCAATGCGAAATAATTCCATGTATCTTTTAAATATGTGCTCATTTTAATGATCCCTTTGCGCAAAGTGTCTAATTGATTTGGTCGCGCTCTTTCAAAATAGTTAAGCTTTGGAACCTTTTTTATGTTTAACGGAGTTGAAACACAAAATTTATTTAGCTCGTTTGAGTAGGCCAGCTCCTCTGGATGCATATCATGCGTATATCGGTTTACATCTGTATCAAAATAAGCATATTAGTTGTAAAGTAATTATCTATACAATTCTTAATTACACTCACCATGGCACAATTTTACCGGTCCTCCTAACACGGATCGATCTAAACTATCAATCAGTTGGATTTGTTGCTCATAAAATGATCCACCGGGTGTTATAGTTGTCTCCAGGCCAAGTTCAGATTTCAAATACTGTGAATCGGTATACCATGAATCTGAAAACAGTATTTAGTTGCAGCATTATTATAATTTGCGTATATCCGACATAAGTCGTGGTTGTACTGTATATTTAGTATTCACTAAACATAATAACCGTATACCAAAATATAAAATTCCAAAACACAATTTTGACAAATCACGGTAATTCCGCTACATTTTACTTACGTACAATTAAAATGAGCCCCTTTTTGACGAATTCTAGTCTCAGCGATTACATCGTTATAAAATAATTGATTATCAAAGTATTCATTCACAGGATTATTGATCGTTTCACTCCTTCTAAATTTGGTCGTCCTTCTATTTCTAACGTCATTATTTGTGGGGGATCTAAATAGAATTACAAAACGAATATTAAATTAGAATAATTGATTCTAGAAATATGATTGCTTACGTAAATGTACCAACATCCATAATTTGTTGCACACAAGTCCGGCTTTGTAATAATTCGTGTATATCTGCACTTGATTGCGATTTGTTATAGAATGGTGAATACTTTCAGATTTAAAATAGTTTTATGTGCAGTTTTGTCGAAATTTATAATTGTCATTTTTACGTAACTTGTAGAATGTGTTGAACAGATTGCGTAAGATTCGTGTAGGTAACCCAATGTACCGACATTCGTCAGGCATGATCAAAGCGGTGTATGCCATAGATTAAGTAGTAAAACTGATAATTATGATTGAATTTGACACCAGCGGCTCTATTCTGGTTTTACCGGGAAATTGGGAAAATATTTTCATTACAAATTGGACTAGTTCCCAATTCAATTAATATGAAATATATTCCCCTAAAAATTAATGGAGAGAAATTAACGTCAAGACTGCTATAAAAAAAATTCCTAAACGCCAGATTAGGGAATAAGAAACTCCCAACTGCTAGAAAAATGTATCTAATTCCTCCTATTCCCGGGGTAAACAAGAATAGGGTCAAAGGGGAATTACTCTGTAATTTTCCGGGAATAGGAAATTGGGGAGTGATATTAGTAATTTTGATTAAAATATTTTTTTCCTGGTACACTGAGGTAAAAACATAGTGTTAATTTTTTTAAAGCAAAATTAAATTGGGAATAATTTGAATTTTGAAAGGACAGTGCCAATAGCATGTTAGAATTGGGCAATGGCCAAGTTCCATGGCCCCTTATAAGAATATGAGAAATTCGTGCCATTCTTCTAAAAATACGATTTGCATGAAATGATTGCTTTATCTTTTGAATAGCCTAGGATAAGGTCTAATTCTATCTAACCCGATAGCGGCCAGCTTCCATATGGCCTAATATTCAAATTAATAATTGCGTTTGTCAGAGCAATATAATTTGCCGGACATGATTGTTACTCTTTTGAGTTGGTAGGGCTTACAATGACTAAAAGGGTAGTACTACTCGTATGGTAGGATTAGCCCTGGATGACAAGGACAAACTATGGCCAGTCGGATATTACTAGTCATATAGTGGGATTCGCGCAATCGGCCTGTATCGTTATAGCACAATATAAATAAAATTACTTGCTTTTCTTCTAGCAATATTAATTGGCAATGGTCGTTTACCCGAATCCGACCCTACGGCTGGTGCTCTTCGACTGGCACAGTTGCCCCTTGTCAAAGGCTATTTGAAACATAAATATTCATTCTTGGCAATTCATATTTCTAGGAGAATTGAACGATTTTCTCATATTCTTATATGGGGCCATATGGAACTTGGTGATTTGCACCAATCCTAACATACGGCTGGTACTAACGTATGTGAGGTTGGACAGAAAACCATCCCGAAAAAAACCTTTTAATAAAAATATTTGCGTCCTCGCTTAATTAAAAAAAGCCTTTCAGCCCGAAAAATAATACAAAATAACAGAAAATTAAAATCCACCCTAAAAAATATATATAATATTTTGCTGAGGATCTCAAAAGTTTGATCTTCTAATTTTCAAACTGAGTATGTGGTAGATCAATAAAAATTGAATATTGCTATAATAAACTGCAAAATAAATGTATCTCAGCCCACATAGACCAATAGATATCACAAATGTAGCATAAGCTTCAAGACTAGCAGTCAAACTCAGCTGCAAGACCATTACCATACGATGGGGATTAATGTCATATACAAGCCGTTTGCTATCCAATGATTTTTACTGTGTGATGTATGAAAACGGCCATGTTTGACCATGTGTATCTCTGTTCACAGAAGTTTAAAGATATAACGGGATATGTTATTTGCTTGACAAGGCCATCAACAGTACACATCCGGAAGACCATTACCATACGAAGGGAATAACGGCCATATACAAGCCATTTGCAACCCTGCCGAAAAACGTCTTTAAAATATAGGTGTGTTTCTTCGCTAAATCCATTAAAAGGCCGTTCAGCGCGAAAAATAAAAAATATCGAAAAATTCAAATTCCATCCCGAGAAAACAAAAACAAACTCACATTAATGAAACATATTTTACGTTTAAAATCTATTACAAGAAGAGATCCACCACACTTTAAATTAAGAAATTTAAAAAACAATTCCCGCAAATAAAATTGATTGAAAATTTTTAAACGACCTTAACATTTCGTTTCACAGAGGTCAACAGATATAACTGTATATATCGAATTAATGTACTGTCCATCAGCATTAAGCACACAAACATTCATTTCCTTACCATGAGCATAAGAGGCCTCCCCAGCTGATTTAATATTCGCTTCTGTTAGAATAGGTATCGAAATTGTGCTTATAGGTCACCATAAATTTCTCCGTTCACAGAGGTTGGCAGATATAACTGTATATGGGCTTTAAATGTGTAATAATACTTATTTACTTTGTTTATATATTTCCTAATTCCTCTTTTCTTCCTACATACTATGCATGTTCACTCAGTCAAAATCATTGGATTGCAAAAAATGGTTTGTACATGCCCCTTATCGCCATCGTATGGTAATGGCCTTTTGGATGTGTATTGTTGATGGCTTTGTCAATCAAATAACATTTTCCGTTATATCTTTAAACCTCTGTGAACAGAGATACACATGGTCAAACACGGCCGTTTTCATACATTACACAGTAAAAATCATTGGATAGCAAATGGCTTGTACATGACATTTATCCCCATCGTATGGTAATGGTCTTGCAGATGAGTTTGGGTACTAGTCTTGAAGCATATGATACATTTGTGATATCTATTGGCATATGTGGGCTGAGATACATTTGTCTAACCATGAAGGTTTTTTTATTTTGACGTTTATTATAGCAATATTCAATTTTTATTGATCTACCACATACTTAGTTTGAAAATTAGAAGATCAAACTTTTGAGATCCTGAGCAAAATTTTATATATATTTTGTCGGGATGGATTTTAATTTTCTGTTATTTTGTATTATTTTTCGGGCTGAAAGGTTTTTTTAAAATTAAGCGAGGACGCAAACATTTTTATTATTTTCGGGATGGTTTTCGGTCCAACTTCACATACGTCTGGTATTACCCTCTTAGTCATTGTAAGCTCTTACTATTACCAACTCAAAAAAGTATCTATCATTTCCGGTAAATCATATCACTAGAAGAATGACAAATATTAGTTTTTATATTGTGCCATATGAAACCTGGCCGATTGCGCGCAACCCTGTGCGAAACATATTTCTAGGAGAATTGAACAATTATATAGGGTCTTATGAAACATGACCATTTGCGACAATCCTACCATACGCCTTGTATTGCTCTCTTATTCATTGTAAGTCCTTTCTATCACCAACTCAAAAAAGTATAATCATTTCCGGCAAATATTACTAGGAGAATGGGCCGTATGTAAGCTGGGCGATTGAGCGATACCACCATTCGGGTGGTACTGTCCGGTTGGCCGCCGTTAGTCCCTTACCCTAATTAAAGCCTAAACAATTATTTCCGGCAGATCGTTAATCTAGGAGAATGGCACGACCGTTATATTCTCCGTTCAGACTTGAACTATTGGCGTTATATCTAAGATGAACTAACTTTTGAGCAAATAATCTCGAGGGGATATCTCCTGGATTCCAGCAATTAAATGTTGAATTTAACCGATTTTTCAAATTGCAAATTTAACCCATTTTAGACATAAAACCTATGCTGAGATTGTGCCTTAGATCAGACCTTTATATTCACTGTTCAGACTTGAGCTATTGGCGTTATATCTAAGAAGGGGATATCTCCTGGATTCCAGCAATTAAGTTCAATACAACCATAGTAACACATGAATAAAGATAAGGCTGTGTTGATGATTTGGAAATGGACTGCGATTCTTTTGGACATAAAGTATGCTAACTTTTAGGCCCAAATTCCCGATGGATGCTTATATGGTTTTTGTAAACGTGCTGATATGTAATCGCTAAATGCCTAATACGATTTTCCGCCATGATTTACAATGTAACAAAATTCGTTCATAAATATTACAATTATTATCTGTATAATATCGCATTACCAATTTAGCAACTTTTCGATATAATTTTAGCTTTATCATATTAATTAATACAAATTTCGTAGATACATAGATGAAAAAATTATTTCGGGATTAGATATCCGTTTTCCATACAATTATGTAATTTTTTGGGATGGTATTGAAATTAGCAAAGAAACACACCAATAATGAAAAGGTGTTTTTCGGGCTGGTTTTTCGGGCCAGCTTCACATACATAATACTTAGAGAATAACTATTTATAATCATTTTTACATACGTAGAATACAAAAACAACAATTAAATGAAAAAAATTGGGATGGGTATTTTGTTGTTCAGTAAAAAATAAAGAAAATGGTTTTCGTCTTATGCAGGTTTACATAGAAAAAACTGAAAACTGGGGTGAGACGAAATAGTATTTTTTGAGAAAACTTTAATTTTTTTTGTGATAAAAAACTGGGCTAACTTCACCCGCTCTGTTCCCTGGGAAATACCACAGAAGATCCAAGCTTCCCTAGGAATTGTTTGAATGAAATCTACCGATGAAATTTCTTTGGTGTTAAAAATGTTGATACGAGTATGAAGTTAAATGGGAAGTTGTTGTGCCTGGCAAATTTTGTAGGGAAATACAATTTTCAATTCTATTTTGTTTCATAGGCCGAAAATATATAATTCGAGCAAAAATACCCGATCTCGACTTAAGTTCATTAACCCCATGTACCCCAAAATCGAGTAACATTTTTGCCAAGTGAAAATGTTACTAGATTTTGGAGTACTTTAACTGATAAATCAGTAATGTTGGATTGTAATAATTCTGGTAACGGATTTGTATTTATTTTAGTTTGCACTGCCGTAGATGTATCTCTAAAATTGTCAGATTGTGTTGTTTCGATAAAACACGGTTTTAGACGGTTTATCGAAACCGTTGATTCAACACATTGACCAATAAAGTAAAATAGCTGTTTTGAAACTCTTCTCAATCCAAATAAAACCGACCAATCGACACAGTGGTTAAAGCTTTGTTGTTTGGATCAGGGGGTACCGAGTTCGAATCCCGACCTGATTACGATCTGATTCTGCATTGTACAGATAGTTCTACGTAAATCGATTTGGCAAGCAATGCGTAAGGTAGGACGTGAAAAGCGAATCGGGGAAAAGTTGGGAGTGCTTCGGCCCGATTGGATATAGATATAGATCCATTATGTGTTTGTTGCACACATGATTGCGCATTGCATGCTGGATTATATGCCTATGCCTAGTGGCTTGTAAA
Source organism: Nephrotoma guestfalica (assembly GCA_963691935.1). Taxonomy (NCBI): domain Eukaryota; kingdom Metazoa; phylum Arthropoda; class Insecta; order Diptera; family Tipulidae; genus Nephrotoma; species Nephrotoma guestfalica. Next base: position 223,128,360 of record OY829914.1, read on the forward strand.
GTTCGGAAAAAAGTACGGATTTAAACTGTGCACTATCCAAATTTAAATTAAAATCAATTTTGAGCAAATTTGAACTGCCTTAGATTCGTCATCCCGTCAACCAATTATTAAGTAAAATATCGTAAAATATCAATATGGAATCCCACCATCGATCCCGGACATAACAGCACTTTCCATGCCCTGGGTGGAAACTCAGGTGGTCCCTCAGACCATATGAACTTGCCAGGCACGACAAAATTATTGCGAAGCTGCATCTCATACAGTGGATCTCCCTCTGGAATTTCTGTAGACTTGTTTTCCTTCCAATTGGACACCGTGGACTCACGGGTATCAATTTAACAGAAAAATGGCTGGTCATCGAAATCAGCACGGTTAATACAGAATTTATCACAATATGTGGTCTTTGACATTACAGAGACGCGGAAATTCATGCAATTAATGATGTCTAATATGAAACTCGATCTCCAGTACCTGATCAACGATTTACCTCAATTAATGATTTAATCAAAAGTTGTAATGCATGCCTTTAGGCGCTCTCGTGTTCCCTCCGATGATGTGGTAGGTAATCATCGTTTGACGGGCACCGATAATTATGTCACGTATGCGCCATCTGAGGGTCAGAGTAGCACGGAAACATAAACCGAGTTTTACGAGACCATTTTTGCGTCGAGGGAGTCATTAGAATAAGCACCCAGACCATTTTAACACCATAGAGCAAAATACTAATGCACCGTCGGGTAATTGGAAGTCCAAACTGTTATAATTGTTGTCGTCATGGGGCATACGTTAGTTGATTATCCATTACCACCAACCGGAATCTGTTGCCACTTTGCCGCTGCGGATTAAAGGATACGATTACTCCTAAATGTTCGGGTGGTTTGGAAAACATGACGCCGACCCAAGGGTTATCTGGGAATCAGGGGCTTTGAAAACGATGTTACCCAGAACAGCAAGACAGATCCGGAATTATGTCGGATGGATCCCCTGAACTCGTAAATAATTACTATTTTTACTCGGTGGTAAATTCGTTACTGATTACCACCAATTTAAATGCCCCGGTGTTAGAGCGAAATAAGTCTGCTAATATGTCAGGCTCCTCCTTGCTATCTAAACCCCATGAAAGGTATGAGTTCAAGTGTACATACAAATTCTAGTATAAGTCAGATAAAAGACTAAATGCGGTTGTTACTTTAAATGTTATTTCCTATAGTGCCTTCAAGATAGCGTATTGGAGCATGATTCTGAAAAATTCATGACAGATACATCCGTTAAATTTTATAATTTCCCAAGTTCTACCCATACAGCTAGTGGTCAATCACAGCGAGTATCTGGTTACAACCATCATGCACGGGTTAAATTCAATAATCAAATTCAATCCTTATTACTCTGTAGTTCCATATTCTCATCCCTACGGAGTGAAATTGATTCAAATAATTGAAACATTTCCGGCAAGCTCTAAATTGAGTCTCCGTTTATACTATCCTGAGTATCAAGGTTGGTAATGCGAAATAAAAAACCACGGTTTTATGCTGTATTGCCTATTAAACAGAAATTAATGTAGGACGAGGTAGATCGAATGTTATCATTAGACGTGATCGAGGAAAGCCAAAGTTCCTGACATTTACCGGTCCATGTGATGCAGAAGGCAAATTGAAAAGTATGGCTTTGATTGGACACTAGAAAAGTAAACGCAATGACAGTTAAGGACGCTTACTCACGTCCCCTTACGAACGGATGGTTACGTAGCCCGATTTATCTCTACCATTGATTTAAAAGACGCATTCTGGCAAATTTTGCTCAACCCGCAATCTCGTGTTTAAACAGCTTTTACTGTATCTGGACGTTGCTTATACCATTAAAAGGTTCCACAAACTTCGTTATGTTGCCTGATGCATAAAATGATTCCATATCAACTACATGACGTCGTATGTCTCGATGATTTATTGGTTGCAGCTGCTTCAGGGGAAGAACGCATCGTTCGCCTAAAGCAAGTCACTCGGTTATATTTTGAAGCGGAACTCATCATTAATGTGACCAAGAGTTAGTTTGCAATGAAAGGAGTAAATTATTTGAACGAAAGATAAGACGTTTTCTAGAAATGGGTGGATGATATCGTCATTTCATCTATAATTTTGTCTCTTTAGCCGCCCAGCTTACTGAACTCAAGGAATCTAGCCCAGACTATAACAAACCTTTCTATATACAAGGTGATGCCAGCAGACGTATAGGCGGTGTTTTATTTCAAACGGACACTAAGGGAAACGAACATTCAATTGAGTATTTTTCTCATAAAATCATACTCGGTTACTGATCTAGAATGTTACGCTGCGGTTCTAAGTGCAAAAATTCCGACCGTATATAGAAGAGTATCCTTTTATAATCTGCACAGATTATGGCAGCCTACGGTGGCTAATGACACAAAAGGTCAGGGCGACTAGCTGGAAACGCTGGAGTCTCAAGCCACAAGCGTTTGACTTCCAGACTGGTTATCGAAAAGGTTCAATTAATGTAGTGCCAGACGCTTTGTCTGTTTCTGTTTATCTAGTAAAGAACCCTCACTAGAACCGAGGGATTCTACTAACCAATCGAATTCATTTTCCGGATGTTCTTCTGCGTATGGTTTCTTCGGTGTTGAATAAAAATTGTTAGTCTAAGTATTACGGATCATCCGACTGACTCCATACATATTGACCTTTACGCTGCGGCGTTCCTGGATGCTAAGAATGTGAATCAACTAGAAAAGGTTAAGAAAAGGATTTTATACATAGCAAACTCTCGATAGCTTCTTCTTATGGCTTCTGATATTTGGAAACAGACCTCCCTACTTGGCAGTTAGTGATACCCTCGTCCTTAACGCCAAAATTGATTAAACAGGCTCACTCTCTTCTAGCTTCCGCTCACGTAGGGATTAGTAAAACCATCGAGCGATTACAACGACAATTGACAATTTATTGGCCCATAATGTCAGAACAATTGAAACAGTATGTTGCCAGATTTTTTAGAGCCGTATCCCTGATCTAAAAGAGGGAATGGTTTTATTGTTATCGTTTTGGATCATTTTTCGAAGTGGGTAACAGTGAAACCATTACGCGAAGTTTCCGCTTCTTTATTATGTTCATTTTTGGAACTCTCCGTTCCAGAGATCATAATAACCTCAGATAACGGGAAACAATTTATTTCCAAGTTATTTGAGTAATTGCGGATTAAATACGAAATATCTCAGATTCGCACCCCAGTTTATTATTTCTGCTGTTCGTTCTAAATGATAATTCGCATAATGTAAATGATAATTCGCATAATGAGTAGGATCTTCATTTGCAGGAAATCGCTGTAGCCATAAAAAACGCGGTGCATGGCACAACCCAATATTCTCTTCAATATTTAGTCTCTTCACTATTTAGTCAGTTCAGACCTCATGGAGTTATACGTACTCTTCAAACCCCATCGGTTGCAGCCCGTTGTAAGTCAGCCGGTATTTGCTCTTAGCAATGCCAGGAATAAATTTTCGGTTAAATTAGGCGCGAAATTTTTGCCAACCATTAGGGGGTAAAGTATAGGAAATGCCGCCTATGAACTGAAAAATCAATCAGATAAAGATTTGTCAATTTCCGTGTGAAGAATATCAGTGCCTAAAATAATTAATTGTAATGGTTCAAAATGTTGTTGTTTGTTCTTCTCGGGGCACTAATTAGAGTTCGTTTGCTACCGCTTCAAAATTTTTGTTGTATATACCCGGCTTTATAAGACTTGTCCTCGGGTGTGAGTCGTCCCCATGTTTGTAACGACGCAAATATAATTCTTCGTTAGGTACCTAAAGTGTATAAGTCGCCACCATGATTTCCAACATCGGCACTTTAATACACGCGCGATATGTCTCATGTTGAAACATCGGCATTAGTGTCACATTATTGAATGCACACAAAGTGTAATGTACATTTTCTGTTTTGCGGACGCCAAAAAAAATGTTTTTTTTTAAGTTAGTTAATCGTTTAGATGAGGGGTGAATGTTTTAAAGGCATTCAAAGCATCCACTACAGAATCTCTGTAAAGTATCAAGGGCTGATATCACCGCGTAAAGTCCGTGCTGGGATTAAATCTGATAACGGAATTTGAAATTCAGTTTTTCGATTTCGTTACAGGGATTAAGAACTTTTGATTCAACCGAAGGAGTAAATCAGTTCATTCATTATTCGTTCACCAGAGTAAAATATTCCTACCGCGTATATTATTCCCGAGTATCATCATTGAATTACTGTCAAATTGAGTACGTTTCATGGTTTCATGTTAAATAAAACCAAAACACGCACACACACACACACCCATATACAATGAAGATGTAATGTGAGACACGTGTCGTAAAAATGATGATTGCCTATGCGCAAATTTCACAGAAGTGATTTCTTGATAAATCATTTTGACAAATTATCTTTTGAATCTAATCCAACACAAATCAAAAAATAATACGAATGTTTGCTGGTACATACATATGTATGTATGTAAATAAGAAGTAAAAGAGGCAAAGACGACGAAGAATTGGAGAAACAAAAATAGAAATGAAAAGCTGTGGGAAATTAAGTCTAATCACCCAAAACAACACAGCTAATCTAACATAACCCTCCTTAACGTTTTGTGTATGAGCGCACACATATACACGATGTAATGTCTAAGTAAACATTTTATTCGCTGTGTCCTGATTTTTTTTTTATTCGTTTTTAATAATCGCACGCATTTTCCGTTTGTAATTTCCGGATATGGTTGTATTTCACTTTTTATTTTATTTTATTGTTATTACTCGTTTCGTGAACAAAAAAAAAGAATTTCCGTTTTCCTTTTTATTTCTTGTGTTTTGTTGTGTGTGCTTTCATTGCTAAATTGTGTGCGTGTGGGTATGTGCGTTCGCCCGGTGTTGCTGTAATTCACACACAGATAAAACAAAACAGAAATGATGACGAGAATGAAAAGAAAGTAAATCGTAAAAATTTGAGCTTTTTTTACTGTGCTTTTCATTTCTATTTTTAGAAAACATAATTTTTTTTATTTTTTTCGGTTGGTTATAGTTTAGGTTCAGTATTTTTCCATACATAAACACATACTCACTGTTTTGCGATTGTCTGTGTGTTATTTTATGGAAAATCATTAAAATCTCATGAGAAAATTGATGAATTTTTATTTATTTTTGCCTTATTTCTTGTAATATTGTGTTTGTGTGAGCTTTTCAAGCTTTTTTCTTCTCTTTATGCTTTATCTTATATTTTGGTTTGTTTTGTTAACTTAATCAATAAATAAAAGAATGTAAATAATAAAAAGATAAGATGTGGAGAGATGAACACAAAACGAAATTGTAAATGTGTGCATGACTATGAATCTGCAATGTGGAATGGATAAAGGTCTGTGATATATGTTTTGTGCGTATACAGATAGGCTTTCTCTGTATGTTGCTGGTATATGGCCAGTAAGTTGGTTAAGAATATATCCTAAAATAATGGCGGGTAGATGAGAATATATGGATAAAACATTTATTTTTGGATGAAAATAATAAAAATATATGTACGACCGTGACCTGTAAATTATTTTATTTCGGTATAGTGTTATTACCGATGCTGTTGTTGCTTTGTTGCTGGCTATTAAATACGCTGGTGGAAATATTTATAAACGTTATTTGTATTTATTTTACCACCGGGGCTACATCCGTGTATTTTATTCTACTAGGATAATTTGTGGTAGCGCTGTGTTTCGAATATATAGCATAAGTTATTCATTTTGTTCACTATATATGGATTATTTATTCCTTCTAGGAACATGCAATAATCCTAATTTTCATGCTTTCCAAAATCTTTAGAGAAATCTAAATGAGAAATTCGCCTGGGGCGGATAGCAGAATGCTCTTTAACCGATTTTCTGGAGAGTTAGTGGGAAATAGAATACCATCTGCGGAATAAATCTGGCTAAGGGAAAGAACCCCGAACAACAAACCAACCATTACAAACCAGCGACTTCGAAAAGTGAGCGAGTGGGCTTCCAATCGTCGATATCCAGGGACCATAATGCTTTAGTAGTGGAAAGCTTAGATCCTACAACAGATAAAAAATCTCAAACGCGCTCCGATATTAGCGCAAATACACCGTTTGCGCCAAGACGGCAATGCAATTATATCAAAATTATAGCCTCGCTCGACCGCCAGAATACTGAACTAAGGACAAAATGCTAGTAATATGAGTTACAATGTAGTAAATACCAAGACATTACGGTGATCCTTCGAAATTTGGGCTGTTCGATAGTGTACCCCATGCAATAGTTGCAATCTCAAGACACACCCAATCATTTAGATATTTTTCACCAGTGGCTAATGATAGGCTACACTCACTTTTAATGAGAGCTCGAACCTACACTACTACTCAAAAAGTAAATCAACCCATAACATTCAAGAAAAGGTTGGTTTATGAGAACATATGCAATTTACTATCAAAACGTCAACAAAATGGCATCAAAAGAATCTAAGTTTTATAACTTCGTTTTAAAATAAAACTACCTAATCTATGTAATTCGTAAAACTTCATTAAAACCCGGCATAATGAGCAGTGAATTTTTTGGCCATGATTACGTTGTCTACAGATGCAACATTCTCAACTCTGGAATGCTCCAGTAACTTTAGCCCCAGCGAGAGTCGAACCAATTGGTGTAAAAATCAAAGTTAACCAAACCAATCTATTCATTTATGCAGCATATATACGACCTCAATCAAATAGTGATCATTACGCAACTTGTATCGATGCGATTGCTAAAGTTATTAATACAACAAGCTCGTCAGATTTAGTCTTGTGATTGGTGATTTTAACCTTCCAAATATAATATGGAATCTGAACCAGGAACTAATTAGTATTTTTACAAGTAATTTAACAACAGATGCCGAATCTTTATTTGTGGACGCCATGCTCGGTTATAATTTGGACCAGATGAACACAATTGCTAATAATCGTGATAGATTACTGGATCTTGTCTTCAGCAACAACACTGACACTTTCAAAATTTCAGAATCCGTGTTACCTTTTGTCATAAATGATATCAATCACGCACGTTTACCCCGCACAAGCCGTGCGGGACTACAAAGTTACCTAGAATCAACTGGCAAACAACTCTCAATTGGAATGATATAAGCGAAAATGTTGATAAATTTAATGACATTATGTAGCAAGGCTTCGAACTTTATGCACCTATGTGCTGTAAACCACAAAATGCTCACTCTCAGTGGTTCGATGACAGACTAGTTAACTTAAAAAATCGGAAGCCGAAAGCGTGTGCAAAATGTTGAAAAAAGTCGACAAAACAATGTTTCTACAACATAGTAACGAGTTTGAAATTTACTTCAAACCAAAATACAGGTCGTATCTCAATCAAATTCAAGAAAAAATCAAAGTAAATCCAAAACAATTTTGGAAATACTTTAGGAATAAACGCGAAATTGACAGTTACCCTGCAAATATGACATATATCAATACCAGCTCCTCAAACTCCAAAGATATAACTGACATGTTCGCGAACTTTTTCCAATCAGTCTATAAACCAAACGTTACTAGTGGATTGTACGAACAACCCAGCAATACCAACGTATCAATAACTCCTCCTGTTATGTATATGAGGATAACATTTTATCGGCGCTAAAGGGATTTGGAGGTGGTTGTAGTCTTGACAATATACCCTTTTCTATTCTGAAGGAGTACGCTGACATTTTATCAATTCCATTATGTTACCTATTCAACCACTCCTTAAGCGCCGGGGTGTTTCCCGAAAAATGGAAAATTTCAAAAATTAATAATCTGGTTGAATTCACCAGTAAAATAATTAATGAGATAGAAAACCATCATCAAGTTGATGTAGCGTACAGTAAAGCAGTTGATTCCATCTGCCATCAAAAAGCACCCCAGAGTTTATTCGCATTTGAGCTCACTCAAATAGATAAATTGGTTCAAGTCTTATCTATCAAATCGGCGACAATTTGTAATAATGCGGGGAAATGAGAAATCAAACATTAGTTAAAGTTACGTCTGATGTTCCCCAAGGATCTCACATCGGGCCGTGGATATTCATTGTTGTCATAGATCAAATAACCGAGATAATTAAAAACTCAAACGTGCTCATATTTGCTGATGACGTGAACATTTTTCGAACTGTTAATGGAATGCTAGATACTAAGAAACTTCAAGAAGACATCGATAGATTAAGTGAGTGGTGTGGGCGAAACTCGCTTTACTTAAATATTAAGAAATGCAAAATCATGTCTTTCCATCGTAAAAGAAATCCGCTAATTACTTTCTACGAAGGAACAACGAAGTATTGCAAAGATTCAATGAGATCATAGATCTAGGTGTTACATTTGTCGAAAAAGCCAGTTTCAATAGGCATATTGAAAAATGTATCGCGAAAGCTAATGCCATGTTTGGATTGTTAAAAGATGGACAGATGTATTTAAAGATATGCAAACCTTATGTTCACTCTATTTCGCTTACGTTCGATCTCAACTGGAATACTCTGTACCGGTCTGGAATCCATACTATGCTGTACACATTAAAAGAATTGAAAGCATTCAAATGAAGTTTCTAATTTTCTTGTTAAAGGAAAGTGACTGACATTACGACCACAATTTACCATTCCATGAAAATGTGGCTCGGTTACACCCATACTCAACAAGATGCACGAATTACAAAATATGCACGCTTGAAAATATACGACTTCTCTTAGGCGCAGCTTTTATTGGTAACATTTTGCTTGGTCACATTGATTTAGCATACATTTTGGAAAACATATCAATTCGTTCAACATCGTCGACGACCTATTTGACTTTAATTTATCAAAGGACAAGTTCAAAAATATCCTTAAGAATTATTCTTTAAATTATTAATTGTTAAATCAAGATTTGTTTAATATTTTTGTGTTTTAATTTTCTTTATTTAATTTTTTTTAAAATTTTTGTTTTAAATTAAATTCTGAAATCATAGATGTAAATCACAGAATAGATTTCTTTAAATAAATAAATAAACAAAAATAAACTTACAAAATAGAATTGAAACACTAGAGAGGCAAATGAAACTTTCTACGTCTACTGCTGGTAGAAGTCAGAGCCTACAAAAGCTCAACAATGAATACTTTACGGATGAACAGAAACTTGGGAAGGTATTCCAACCCAGACAAAATAAAGTAAATGTAAATAAAATGAGGAGACGCTACAAAACACCATCCACAAGAGAACCCTTACCACCACCAATCAATGTGAGCAATGTTACAGATTTTAAAATACTCAAGAGCTCAAGGGCATATATTGAATTGAAAAGGAGAATTAATCATAGACAGCGAGCTGAGTAACGATTGCTTAAGTTACATTCAGAAGCTAAAGTGCAAAATGGAAACCAGAATATAAATCTAAACAGTATAATGGTACCGTTCCAAATTTGGAGGCAAATGAGGAAGGAAACATCTCATCAGCTTTAAACAAGCTATCTGGTATGATGCAAAGCTTCATGGTGATGATGGGGAGGACTTTGGATCTAATGATGCAGAATATGAACATGCTGATACAGATAGTTGTGATGGAATGCAAACGGCCTAGCGCAGCAAAGAGAGGAGGTTCAAGCATTTCTCATTGAGTAAAATATTGACATAATGTTAATATATCTGGAACACGCTTCACCAACAAGAACTACTTCAATATTAATGGGTACTCTATTTATGACACTAAACATCCGGTTTCATCAAACGTTATGAACCTACGAAATATGAGAAAGATCATTTCCAATCAATGAGCATCTGTCTGCAGGAGTGGTCTGGAAATTGCGTACTATCAGTAGTGTACTGCCCTCCAAAGCACGCCATAAAAAATTTCAGTTTATTGATTATTTTGGTCAGCTGGGTAATAAATTTCTCGCGGGGAGTGATTACAACGCCAAATATGTAGGGTGGGCCAAATACATTTGTTGTTTGAACTAACGGTTTTTTTGAGTATGGTAAGGGTTATGTCACTTCTGATTTGACAGAAAGTTAGTTTTATCCTTCCGTTGAACGAAAATGGTTGTGTATTCGCTTGAACAACGCTGGGAAATATTGAAACATTAATTCGAAAATTTTGGCAAAACAATCATATTTTCGGATGGGGCGCATTTACATCTTGGCGGCTAAGTAAACAAGCAGAATTATCGCATTTGAGGCACAGAGAACCCGCACGTGATCGTAAAGAAGTTGATGCATCCTCAACGAGTGACTGTTTGATGCGGATTTTGGTCCGGTGGCATCATTGGGCCATTTTTCTTTGAAAATGTGCAAGGAGCCGCCGTTGTCAATGGTGAGCGCTACCGCACCATGATAAACGATTTTTTGTTCCCGGCACTTGAAGAGGAGGACATAGGCAATATTTACTTTCAACAAGGCGGCGACCAATGCCACACAGCACACGTTTTAATTAATCTTCTGCGCACTGTATTCGAAGATCAAATTATCAGCCGAAACGCTGATGTGATTTGGCCGCCTCGGAGCTGTGATTTGACGCCGTTGGACTAATATCTTTGGGGTGCCGTCAAAGATAAGTGTTACGCAGATAAACCAGCAACGATTGACGCTCTCAAGAACAATATTCGCATTGCCATTGAAGACATAATGCCGCATACCATCGAAAATGTGCTCCAAAATTGGACCGACCGTATAGGGTACGTCAAGGCCAGCCGAGACGGTCATATGAATGAAATAGTATTCCATAATTAATCGGAAGGATTGTTCTATACAATGAAAAAATAAATTTGAACAAATATTGAGAACTTTTTGTTTTATTGCATTTAAAAAAAAAAATTATTTAGCCCACCCTATACTCAATGTTGTTCAAAACTAACAACGCCTAAAGGGAAACAACTTTATGAAACCATAGAGTAACAGTACCTGGATTTTTTATCTACCGGTCATCCTATACTTACTGGCTCATTGATAAAAAGAAGTACCTACTCTAATTGACTTCTGCTTAACCAAAGGTATTGTGCGTACGTATGTTAAGGCCACCGATTGCTATGATCTGTCGTCTGATCATCCACCGATAATAGTAACAATGAGTACTGTTGTCTTAAAATCAGAAACAGCTAATCGTCCGACAAACAAACGAACTGATTGGAATTAATATAGGAGACTAGTCAAAATTATCATCTTGATATCCCGCAATATCCAGTCACTAATCCAGGAAAAGCGGAAAATTCTACGGCAATGTAGGATCCAATCCAGGATCCAGGAACTTCCAATCAATCGATCAAATTAGGTAAATTTAGTTTAAAAAATAAAAATATGGAATAAATTTAAAAAGGCTACGACGCTCTATGCTCGACCTATGCCCCTTTCGATTTTATGAGAACCAATTTATGTACATGAAATAATTTGACGTCATAGAATTTCGTTTGAATTTTTATTGTCGGCAGAAAGAAAATCTAAAAAGAAAATACCAAACCCACTCCCCATACATTTATAGTACTAGATTCACAACCTTCAACCAATTTCAGCGCCTCGTGTTTAACATTTTTATCCAAATAAAGTTTATTAGTACGTATACGTTTTACGATGCTAAACATATACGAAGAAGCATCTTAATCTGCTAAAGACAGAAAATTATAAACAAGACGTAACTCCAGTTATAGTTTTCAGACTTTTCTTTGTAACTTTTTGCTTAATGAAATTTAGGAATGTCATAAGTTTTTTATTGATACTCGTAGATATCGATTGAGTTGCGTGTTTATATGTTTGTGATTAAGACAGTTAAACAGTTGAATTTAATAAGATGCAGTTATTTTGCTTCCGTATTTAATTAAGATACAAACATTTTGACTTGACGTTTTGTGTAGGCGCTTCATTAATACATTTATGTGGGAGACAAACATTCAGCACAAAATTAAAATTTTATATGTCATTGTCAAACGGAATAATTAAATGTTTTATGATTTTCAAATAACGGTTTTAATTTAATAAGAGCCAAGGGAAAGCTCTTCCTTGAAGTGGGTGATTCATTGAAACGTTAAAAATTGGCTTGTATTTATAAGCACTGCTAGAACACCCTGCTTGATGATTTCTGACTGAAATTAAGTAGTTTGTTTCTAAATTAGTGAAGAAGGAATGCTACTGAAGTTAGCCGAAAAAAGTTAGCAGTAAATTTTCGTTTAAAAGTCATGTATGAACTGGGTGAAGTTAGACTTATTCATAAACTGCTGAGTCCCATATTTATAATTTGTTGTATTAGGAAGCTATGAATTTGAGTTGTGGCCCTAACAGTGTCGGGCTATATTTTATGTAGCATCTTAGTGAAATAAATTAAAAACTGGATGCTTGTTTAGTGGTAATTCGGACTGGTGAAGTTAGACCAATTCGTAAATAACTGAATCTCAAATTTGTAATTTGTCGTGCTAGGGGTCAATAAATTTGAGATGTGGCATTCACTTTCATTTCCTTCTAATACGACAAATTATAAATATGAGATCAAACAGTTTATGAATTAGTCTAACTTAACCCAGTTCGTGTGACCTTTAAACATTCGAATAAGGATAATGATTTTTCAAATTTTTTTCGGCCAAAAATTTACTACTAACTTCAATAACATGTAATTTTAGGCTAATATCAACAGAATTTCGTACTACCACCTGATACAAAAGATATCTATAATGCAGGCTTTTTTCGGCTGAAATTTTCAGATAACTTCAGTAACATAGACAAGGACTACGTAATTCGAGCGGTTTCGATCTGTTTAGTATGCAGACCGAGTTTGCAGACATTTTGAGTTATTTGGTAACTATATAATGTCTCAAACTTAATCTGTGTCTGGAACCTTGTTCTACGTGTTCGTGAATTTTTCCGGAGTCAATCTGGCATATGTAAAAAAGCCGCTTATTAGTCTTGCGTACTCAATGGACATTCATTAAAATTCATATTTGTGCCAAAAAACAGATATGCAATGGAAAAGTCGGCCAAACGTAGAAAAAATTATCTAAAGCCTCCGATTCTTAAACAATTTATAATTTGGCACAGTGGTTAATGCTTTGGCATATGGATCGGGCGGTACCTGGTTCGCATCCGGAAAGGGCCGGATGTAAAAGTGATTTTTCTTCATATGTATACGATCGGTGGTAAAAATGAACCCCTGAAACTCCATACTGAACATTTTTCCATAAAATGGGAATTCCCAATGATTTTGATTGAAACCAGAGTCAACCAAATTCACCAGCTTCCCAAGGAGTTTTTACGTTTTCTGCAAATATTTTGAAAAATATAGCATTTACGAGAAAAACGATTTAAACCAAAAAATATTCAGATCATTGTTTTAAATTTTAGCGGAAATGACGGGTGATAGTTTAACAAAAAAAAACTTATTTCACAAAAATTCAGATAAGATTTTAGAATTTCGCAATACTCAAATGGCAGAGTCTTCTCTAATTTAACAATTAAACCATCTAGTCATACTTTGTTAAATGTCTGCGCTATGCCCAGAAATATGATTGATCAAATCTTTTCTTTTCTCTAAGGATTTTTCTATTAGATCTGTTATTCTATGGACTAGATAGATTGTGGAGTGTTTCTCTCTAAATCCAAACTGATGGGAAGGAACAGATCAACGCTTTATTGAAAATATTAAACCGGAGCTACGAAATATCATCCCTAATTAGCGATTTGGTATCAGAGCTGAGTACGGAGCCATTGAGAAAGTGCATCGCTTGGCTACAAAAATAAGGCCAGCAAACGAAGAGGAAAAATACTACTCCGCCGTCTTCTTGGATGTTGCCCAATTATTCGATAAAGTTTGGCACCAGAGTCCGTTTCATAAAATTATACATCAAATTGCTAGAAATTTACATTTACTTATGAAGTCGTATTTGTTAAATCGCAGTTATTGTGTAGCTGCAGGGGTACCACAAGACACCACAAGTGTGCTTGGTCCAACATTATATCTATAAAAATGGATCGTGGTTTGTTCAGATGCTTAAAACGTGAAAACGACTGGACTAAATTGGATACTTCCTTCTGCGGGTTTGTTGCGAAATTCGGAAAATTCTCAACAGGTAGGCGCGATAGCTCAACATTTTTCTGATTTGATAATTTGAGCTGTGCAATCACGATTAAATGACTTTCCGACATTTTTATCATTTTTCGAATGAAATAGCGAACTACAGCGAATAAGCGAAACATATCGATCACTTGAGCTGCAACCGGCCAATGGTTAGTACAAAAAAAAACACTTTTGATTGTTACTTCATAAATTGTAAATTTTTAGGGATCGAGACAAATAAAAGGTCAGTTCAAATAACTTTTACGCATATCGAATGATGATTCGCCAAAACAATGCCAACCAGTTACCAGATATCGCCGATTCCGATCAACAATATACATTTTATATGTACGTTAAATTTGAGACAGAACGACTCTATTCGATTCTAATTAGGCTAAGTGTACGCGATGATTGTTTATGACGTCTACTTACAGTCCAAAATGGCCAAAGATTACGCAGTTATTGCATCCTGGTCAATCACCAAGCCATCGTCACGACGTTACAGAAAGAGTACTCAAACAAAAACTCAGATGTTTTAATGGACTTCATTACGAAACAACGTGTATACGGTACTGTTCGATGCTGGATGCGTATTCAGTTGAGTAGCCGAAAAGAGGTTTGCCGCATGGACATATTCTTCTTTGGAGGGTTGGAAAAATTACACCAGACTAAATTAATGACATCATTTTCGCCGAAATTCCTTATCCTGAGATAGATCCAGAGTTGCGCGAAGTGCAGACCAATACGTTCCACGGACCATGCTGACAACACAATCCCACTTCGGTTTGTACGTCCGACAATAAATGGTCAAAACGCTATCAGCGAATTTTTTTTTCGGAAACTCAAACTGGAAACGATGGATATCCACTCTATCGGCGTCGCTCATCAGAGGATAATGGCAGAACATTCCTCACTCAATTGAAAGAAGCGGATATCGTGGTTGACAACACATGGATCACATATCAATGTTGAGTATTGCAGCTCGGTAAAATCGATTAAGTATATTTGCAAGTACGTCACCAAAGGAAGCGATATGGTGGTTATTGGTATTGAACGAGATGAAATCAGCATATGTTTGATAGGAAGGCTAACCAGTAGATGGAGATCCAGTTGTGTTTTCAACTGATGTATTGCGGGACAAATTTACACAATCCATCCAAAGAACGACGATTGCTTCTACTTTGGGTTGCTTTTGGTTAATGTGCGCGGTTCAACTTTATTTGAGTTATTGCGCCTGTGAATGGTACGGTGTGTGCAATATTTCGAGAATCATGTCAACAGTTACAATTGCTTGAAAATGACAATCACTGGAATCAAACGCTAGACGATGTACATTTCGTACATTTTTTGGTATGATCATTTCGACATGTCAGCCTTCAAACCCACGTCAATTATGGGATACGTACAAAGATGACATCGCAGAACACATTTTGCGTCACTTTCGAGTCGCGACAGGGAATTTCGAATTGCAAATGGACGATGCCATCTACAATAAAGCGTTAGTGCTGATTGAAGATTTGTGTTTGCTTATGAGTGGCAAACTATTGACTGAAATCCATATGCCCGCGCCAAATCGTCAAACTAGAGATGTATTGAATCGTGTATTAGAACGCGTGCGTGCTTACGTTACGACAACTTTACAACAACAAGTACAAACAAATGTTTCACTGTTGAATGGACAGCAAAAGATGATGCACCCGGCGGAAATGGAAAAATGTTCATGATATCATTTCTATTAGCAGCAAAATGTGCTCAGAGTGGCATTGCGTTGGTTCTCGCATCTACCGGAATTGCTGCAACAGTATTGGGAGATGGAACAACAGTACATTCAGCACTGAAGCTTCCGTTAAACCTGAAAATCAACGAAAATCATGTTTGCAACATTTCAAAGCAATCAGCCATGGCAAAAGTGTTGAAAAAGTGTAAATTGATCATATATTGGATGAGTGCACGATGGCGCACAAACGATCTTTAGAAGTACTCGATCAAACATTGAAAGATTTGCGCAACAATAATCGTCGCTTTGGTGGCGTGATGAAACTGTTGGCGGGCGACTTCCGACAAATACTTCCCGTGATTCCGAAATCAACAGCGGCGGACGAATTAAACGCATGTTTCAAGTCATCGTATTTGTGGCGATACGTGAAAACCATTCCATTGAGTATGAATATGCGAGTGTTTCTGCAACAGGATAGAACCGCAAAAGTTTTATCCAAAGAAAATCTAAAATTTGCCAATTCACTTAAAATGAAGACAAAGTCGTAAATTATTCAGTTGAATTCCGAAAACTCTTTGGATTTGCCTGGCATGCCGCCTCATCATTTGAGTCTTAAAATTGGATCATTATGCTACGAAATCTTCATGCCCCGAAACTGTGCAATGGAACCCGACTGATTGTGACGAAGCTAATGAACAATATGATAGTGACAAGGATTTTGAAAGGGCCATTCAAGGGAGAAGAATTCCTAATTCCGTGAATTCCCTTGACTTAAACCGATTTGCCATTCCAGTTCAAACGCATTCAGTTCCCAGTGAAACTTGCTTTTGCGATGAACATAAACATGTCACAAGAGCAGTCGCTGGAAGTGTGCGGCATAAATCTGGAAATCTGATGCTTTTCACACGGCCTGCTATATGTGGTGTCTTCCCAAGTTGGGAAACTATCCTCACTCTTCATTTATGCTCCGGAGCAGGAAACAAAAAATATTGTGTTTTCGAACGAAACGAAGTCCGTCGGGACAGCTCTCCGTATAAATATAGGATATTGTATTCAATTGAATTCGAAAAATATTTCATTCAATCTAAAATTGAAGTTATATTATTGCGTCATCTGTTAACGATCGATAATTTTCGATAAAAAACACAAATTTCGTGTGGAATCGTGAATGCTCGAAATTAATCCAAGCACAAAATCTATTATGGGCAAAACGAAGTTTGCCGGGAAGCTAGTTTATCCATAAAAATCTACAAACGGCGTCCGAAACTCTGCAACATCTTATCTATGACATCGAAATGGAAGATGAAGGTCAACGAAGAGAAATCGACCCACGTAACATTCACATTAAATAAGCTTACGTGTCTGCCTCCCACAATGAACGGAACTCAAATCCCTCAAACAAATAGTGCAAAATACTTAGGCGTCCACCTAGACCGACGGTTTACTTGGCGAAAACACATTGAAATGAAACGACGTTGATGGGGAAATATTCAACCATTGACTTAGAATACCAGCTACTTGACATTGTCCATCGAACACAGTCAAAACTTCTCAGAATGCTTACAGGAGCATGCTGGTTCGTAAAAACACAAACATACATAAGAAGGACGTTGGCATCCTAACTGTCAACGACGAATTACAAAAGATGCGGATCAGCTATGAAGGAAAACTATCACTTCATGGGCATTTGCTGGCTCGAAATCTAAAAGATAAACCTATGTCTTCAGGATTAAAGAAGAAAATATGGCGGTTACAACATAAATTATAAAATTATAAAATTGATTTATTGGTAACAAGACAATTCTGCCCCTTCAGGTTTATATACTCGTCTCTCGGACGTTTTTAATGTTTAATATTTATCGTTAGCTGGCGGATAATTACAGCATTTGTTACCTGGGACAATATTTTTTGTCCCCAGCTGTCAACAAAGTGTAGGTAGTATTTGGTTGAATCGACAGTTATTCCTGCTAACTGGAATTGTGTTTTGAAACCATATTTCCGCATTTGCTTGCCAAAATGATGGTAGTTTCACCGTTACTTTATTTACCACTATCGATTTAGAATGATCGTTTTCGGGCGTCATTTTAAAAACAATTTTTTTAACGTCATTTTCTTCGTTTGTGAGGTCATTAAAAATGTTTCGATTATCGATGAGCCCGGACTCATGAGATTTGTGGGTGAACGCGAATGGTATTTTGAGACCAGAAACTGCAGCTTTTAAAATATGAGTGGGAACCCTTCGATGAAAATAATAATATATTCGTTGTGCCTTGATTTTTTTGGTTATAGTTTTGTCACTTCCTATAATTTTTATCGTTCGCACTCGGATGAGTGTAGTACACTTCATCGAATTTATCTCTAAGCCAACTACACTTAGTGAGTTAATTAATTTTTCAAGAATAGGTTGAATTGTGGTAATGTCCCGGGTAATACGAATAATATCATCAGCATAAGTAAGAATTAGAGGTAATCGTATTTCATCTTGTTGTTCCAATCTTAATTCAGGATATAAATCTGATACGGTATCCAAAACTTCATTTAAAGTAAAATTGAAAATACTTGGTGAAACAGGACAGCCCCGTTTAACCCCTTTATTTTTCTTGATTTTCTCAGTACAAATATTGTATACCGTTTAATCGAGGTACGTTTTCAAAAGCAAGTCTTGATGATACGATTAACCAAATGGTACATATTGCTGTAAACATTTGGAAACCACGGTTAGATCTACTGTATTAAAGGCTTTCGATAAATCCGATAACCGGCGCGTCACTCCTCGTCTAAAACGCACGTTATTGTAAACATATGATGAGCATAAACACATGATCTTCGGTTGATCGATTAGCCAGGAAAGCCGATTGAGAAGTAGTTTTGAATATATTTTGTAACCTACTCGTACATAACATAAAGTAATTCTTCGGTATTCGTTAATACTTACTGTTATTTTTACCTTTGGAATTGGAACTTGTATGGTTTCAAGCCACTCAGAAGGAGGATCATTGTTTATCCAAACTTTATCAATTACTGAATGTTTGCGTTGGATTATTTTGTCTGGCGCATATTTAAAATATTCAATCGGAATTCCATCCTTTCCTGGTGCAGTTATTGATCGTATAAAGTTGATTATATTTCTTATGTTGCTGTTGTTACTCACGAAGCCATGAAGATATAGGAATGTAGGTTCCTGTAGTTGTGTTATTCTCTCTTTTATAATGTTTAAATATTAGTAAGTTTTGCGAATTCGATCGGTTGGTTTGTAATTGGTTAAAATTTTGAAAAATTCTTGACATTCAAGTGATCGGTGTTCATTGTAGGGCTTGGATTAATGTTTGCCTGGCGCTCTTAAAAGATCTATGAGCGTTTGAGTCGTGAGGATGACGATTTTTATAATGTATGGCGCTTTGGAAAGCTTCAAGAGCTCTTCGACGCTTAGGGGCCAAGGGAGTTTTGGTACATAAAGCTTTTTGTGCAGTATTCTCATTGGATCTATTCTCGTTAATAGAACTCTCATATGTACCTCCGTTTTAATATTATCATTCTGTAATAGTTCTACGTTTAAAGGTCTAAAATTGTAGGATGCTGTGGTTACTGCGTAGTTGTTGGAATGTGTTGTTGTATACTAATTGGTAATGAGGCGCCCTTTCTACGTAGAGTGTATTTAATCCACATAAGGTAATGGTAGCTTAATCCAGGATATAATATGTCTACCTCAATGGAATTTATAAATATTAAATGTGGTTTTTATCGTGTTAAAATATGATCAACCTAGAATCCACTATGTTCGTCCATCCAACAACCTTTGGCGGGCATTAAAATCACCTAATACAACTAAATACCGTGATTTTGAACATCTGTCAATTATTGGTGATAATGTTGAAAATATTTTGGATGAACGTCGACGATTGTTTTGTGAGGTTTGAGGTGGTACATAGGTAGAGATAAAGAGGATTTACGTTCGGCCCGAAAAGATGATTTCTTGCTATGAAGAATGAAGAGAGTTGTGAGTAATGTTAGATAAGTACCATATATAATTTTCTGAGGAACACATACCTGAACCCATATTGATCTCCTGAATACGACAAATGTCGATATCATTTTTGTATAAAATAGAATCAATTTGGTGGCGCTTTTGGGTATGATTAATTCCGCTAACATTCCAGGTGCTAAACCAAAGGAAACTAGATATATTAGATATTGGTGTAGGACTAGGTTGTGTTACTGACGGTGGCTGAGACCAAATGTTACTGACTTCACTCTGCTGTCATTTGTGTAGTTGTCATTTTCGCGCGTCAATTTTTTGACAGATTGAAGTTTGGTTAGTTGTTTACATGTGGTCAACAAATAATTGTTCTAAATTAATATCTTCATAAAAAAATCGTGGAAATCGAACGTAATAGTGTAATTGCACTGTATTTGGGTGGAAATTCACAAACAGCAATAGTTCGTCAGCCCCAGCATTTGAATGTGAATAAAATGTTTGTGTATCGCCATATCGTGTGTATAACCATAACTCAATACAACGAAACTGGTAGCATCGCTAAACGCAACAGAGGCGGTCCTAAAAAGACAGCAACATCAAAAGAAATGATACGAAATGTGAAGAAACGAATCCAACGAAATCCTCGTCAAAGTGCCAATCAATTCACGTATTCACGATACAGCATTCAAACCATATTGAAAAATGAACTACACTTGAAGCCCTACAAGATACAAAGAGTTCAAGATCTTACGGAGGCACAGAAAAAAGTTAGGCTTGAAAGAACACGAGCATTGAAGGCCTTGGCCGAACGTGAAGAGATTCCAAAAGTTGTCTTTTCTGATGAGAAAATTTTCACCATTCAACAGTATGTGAATAAACAAAATGATCGTGTTTGGTTAGAGCACAAGTCCAACGATAATTTGGACACAAGAGTTGCCATGCGCGAGCAATCACCAGCTTATGTTATGGTTTGGGCTGCAGTGACTGCAGATGGAAGCACTCCTCTGGTTTTCATCGAACATGGAGTCCAAGGTAAACCGAGAGGTGTACTGCCAAAAGATCCTAAACGATTCTTTGCTAGCTTGGGCACGTAAACACTTTGGTACGAACCATTGGACATTTAAACAGGACTCGGCACCGTCACACAAAGCTCGAGCAACACAGCAATTTTTACAAAATTGTGTTCCGCGGCTGATTTCGTCGAAAGAATGGCCACCATATTCACCAGACTTGAATCCCATGGATTTCTCCATATGGTCCATTTTGGAGAGTAAGGTGTCCACTAAAAAATACGAAAGTGTTGATGCATTGAAGTCAGCTCGTGTTCGAGAATGGAATAAAATTCCGCAAGCTCACGTTCGGTCAGCATGCAAAGCTTTCTATGGAAGACTGAATCAAATAATCAGAGCCAACGGAGGTCATATCGAGCAGTAACATGTTTTTCATAAAATGTAATATGTTTTCAACATATTCCACGAAATTTGAATAAAAAATAATCAAAATTAAAAAAATTACAGCATTTTCATTTGGTAACACTTGGTCTCAGCCACCCTGTAATTACCTTAATGATTAAGATTTAATACCTTATTCAATAAAAAATTAAAATTGTAAATAAAATAAATATGTTAAACAGGTCTGACATGGAATGAGTTATTACCATTATGGCGAAAGAGACGAGGCAGCAACATATAAAAGGCGATACAGCGGAGGGAAAGTGAAATGGGACCGGCTACAAAGATCCAAACATATGGCATATTGTTTACTGTGTTCAGCCGCAATATTCGAGGCAAAAGAAATTCGGATGTTGGCTACCTCATTCTCACCCCTCCATTTTTTTATATTGTAATAGTGTTTTATTTATTGTAATTATGAGCTTTAACTTATCATGTAAGGCATTCCAATATTTCAACGAAAGCATATTTTTCCGAAATTGTCTTCTGTCGCCAAAGTGAATAATCAATAATAATCAATTAATCAATTAATCTATTTGGAAACAGAACGCTCTAAAATTTGAATAAGACATGAAGGCCAAAAACGAGACCTTGACGAATGCCGACTTTTACATGAGTCGCCCAGAGTAAGTCTTAGTTGTATAGGTACGATGTATCGGTTAAAGTATTTTAAGAAAAACGTATATAGGAAGAGATATAATTTTAAATTTACCGTAAGCTATTTTCCACTTATAACTTACTTACTCAATGCGATTTCCCAACAATTTTATTAAGGTATAGCTTCAAGAGAAACCATCCCCCACACTTTATTTAACCACCATACAATAAATAAATTATTCAACGAAACACCTTAACATTTGCTTCTCGAATGTGCAAATTACCTTTTCCATTCGATTACGTTATGAGTAGCTAAAGTATCATATAATCTGTATATCCATAACCGAAGCATTGTTAAATAATCTTTTGTTTATCGTTTTTCAGTTTTCCATTTTTCAGGTTCATTAAATTTGATACCAATTATTTTTTAGTTCAATGTTCTTAAACATAATTTATTTTTACGAGGAAGCATGTACAATGTACATAACACATACGACATACAGGAAAATGGTTTTTAATGGTTCATCCAAAATCCCAAAATATGTTGTGTAGAAATTTCTATGCAAGCAAAAAATATTGAAAATTGTTTTTCACTGAAAATTTGTATTTACTTGAAGCGATTTATAGACGACAATCTGGCATATTCATGTAAGGAGTACTAGGAGGCAAATACAACATTCCAGCCACGATACAATAATACTGCGTATACGCAAAACTTTACATGGAAATTGATTTATTGTTTCGATTTTTTCAGAAAACAAAAATTTTCTTGAAATTTTCATGTATACACCCGTCGCTAGATGCGGGTGTTATTAAGGTACACAGATTAGATTTTTGCACAAAATAATTGCTACGATTGTTTTGGTACGCGGCCATTGTTTTGGAGGCTAAGCTTGAGGGCTTCGCAAAATGCGTTTCTTGTGTCCGAATCTTTTAATCGGTCAGTCTTCGATTTTTTTTTCTTGATCCGTTTTACAGTGACATGCGGCTTAGTATTGAAATGTGATATTACCAGATAGTGATCACTTTGAATGTCTGCAACACTCATTGCCTATCTATCTTGCAATAACGTGAGGAATTTCTTGTTGATTTCATTACATGATCTATTTGGTTAATTTTTCTGCCATCAGGTGATGTTCGTGTGTATTTGTATATATTTTTGAGTGGACATTTATTGACTGCTATGAATAGTTGGTTTGTCATGCAGAAGTCAATAAGTCGTTCTTCATTATTATTATGCACAGATATTGGTTGTCAGGTCGGTGTTATCTGTTCCATGTTTCGCATTGAAATCTTCTTCTTGTAAAGGGTGGTTAAATTTTAAGGGCCGACGTTGAATGTGAACCACACCTAAACGTCAAGTTTTTTTTTGCTTTTAATTTGACATTTCTCAATTTCAGACTAACTCAATTTGAACCATGGAAAGATACACAATAGAGCAATGCGTTAAAGTTATTCAGGCATATTATGAAAATAGGCGTTCAAATCAAAATGCACATCGTGCACTTTGTGATTTTTTCGGTCAATTTAATCGTCCAAATGTGCGTACAATCGGAAAAATCGTGCAAAAATTTGAGCAAACCGGGTCTGTAGGAAATTTTAAAATACCAGTGCATGCTTGTACAGCTCGTACAGCAGAAAATATTGCTGCTGTTCGCGTTAGTGTGGCTGAAGAGCCGTCCACCTCAACTCGTCGTCGTGCCCTACAATTGCACCTCTCACGCTCGTCGTTGATGAACATTATGCATAAATACTTGCATTTACACGCTTATAAGGTGCAATTGACTCAAGAACTAAAGCCTCTTCCCCATTCCAAACGTCGTCAATGGTCAGAATGGTGGCAAGAAATGGCAACAGTGGATGATCAATTTTCGAAGAAAATCATCTTCAGTGATGAGGCACATTTTCACCTCAGTGGATTCGTCAATAAGCATAATTGCCGCATTTGGGCGAATCATAATCCAAGAGTGATTGTCGGAAAACCAATGCATCCACAAAGAGTGACTGTTTGGTGCGGTTTATGGGCTGGCGGCATAATCGGGCCGTATTTTTTGCAAAATGAGGCCGGTCAGGCAGTTACTGTAAATGATGTTCGCTATCGTGAGACGATAACGAACTTTTTATGGCCCGAATTGGAAGATATGGATGTGGACGATATGTGGTTTCAACAGGACGATGCCACTTGCCACACAGCTGACGAAACAATGGCTCTTTTGCGCGTCAAATTCAATGACCGTGTTATCTCACGTGCTGGCGATGTCAATTGGCCGCCAAGATCATGTGATTTGACACCGTTGGACTTCTCTCTTTGGGGTTATTTGAAAGAAAAGGTGTACGTCGATAAGCCAGCAACAATTCAAGAGCTAAAGGATGAGATAATTCGGCACATTAACGGCATAGAACCTCAATTATGCCTAAGCGTCATCGAAAATTTGGACCATCGGGTGGAGGTGTGCCGCCGAGGTCGCGGCGCCCATTTGGCCGATATTTTGTTTCATACATAATTGAACTATACCATATTATCATAATAAAAAGAATTGACAATAATTTCCTAAATAATTTGTGTTTTATTAAAAATCAACATCGGCCCTTAAAATTTAACCACTATTTATTATCTTGATCATTTTATGTGTGTCCTGGTCATTGTGGCTTGTAGTTGTTCATAGGGCCCATCCTTAGTTGTTAAATCTGCGTCTTTTGTTTATTCATATTACTGAATATTATGGTTGTGTTTCGTAATTTTGAATGGAATCTTGTTATGTCTACGATTATTCTGCTATTAACTAGTTTCTATTGTACTAGTTGCGTTCTGTGCTTTAGCTGTTGTAAATATGCGCCATATTCATCGAGTCCGGAGTATATAATCAGGTAGTTTCCTTCGCTTCTGTTTATTTGACCACCGTTTTTCCATCTCACTTCACTGAGGCCGAGAATTTTAATTTTGTAACGATTCATTTTTTTCTTTAATTGTGCTAGCCTTGATGCTTCTGTTTGTGATGATCCAATTTTCGATTGAGCTGAGTGTTGTTTCGCCGAAAACATTTCCCTGGGACTACCGGGTGGGATGAAATGTCAGTTTGTTCCATGGTTAGCTGCTTCCTGAGCTCCGTTGCTATTTACTTGTGGTATAGCCACCTGTCTCCTTACTTAGCGCGTTCCGAGCTCCAACGAAGTTAGTACCGTTGTCACTGTAATTGTTTAAAAGCCCTTCTTGAGGTAAATCTTCTAAATGCTGCCAGAAACGCTAGTGTTGTGACCTCACCAGCTCCAAGTGTATTAGTATGGGAAACAATTATTGTCGTGATTTATCCCACGTATGAGAGGACTTGATTCCTCTTCCTTTGGATGCCCAGATTGCAAATAGACCCGCATAATCAATGGCCGTATTGGAGAAAGGGCAGATTTAGTGACTGCAGTTTCCGGTAACATGCCCATTAACTGTTCTGATGATGCTGTTTTGATTCGAAAACTTTTGACACAATTATTTAGTGTTGTGCGTACTGGTCGTTTCCTATTTAAAATTCAATATTTTGAACGGAATTGTGCTCGGGATGCTACTTGTACGTCTCCCTGTAATACAAAATGGTGTGCTTCAATTGTGATGAGGTTTGATTAAACATGATTTTTTGGTGGAATCATGGATGCTTTTGATCATACTTAAGCTGTGATTTTTGGAATCTACCTCCGACCCGCAACAAACCATTTTCGTCCTTAAATGGATCACTAAATGATAGATTGCTGTTATTTTGGCTTTATTCGTTGTTTTGAGGAGTTTACTCTTGTATTGTTTTATGATTACATTGTGTGATTTGGTGAGTTCGTCTCAAAAAATGGGGGAAAAACTGATATAAATCTAACAAGACGATTTAACGATTTAGCAAGACTACAGATTTTCAGTATTGCATATAATAATTTTATGAAATCCATTTGGCATAGTTTGAACTGAATATTATTTAAATGGGTTTGATTCTGCAGTTCCGTCCTTCAGTTCTGCAATCATCTCGAGCTTCTTGGCTAATACCTTCAAGTAACCCCAGAAAAATAAGTAAAATGCGGTAAATGTGCACAAAGGAATCCGAATCATTGTTTCTAATGTCCTGTTGAAAGTAGCGATATTTCATATAGGTACAGTGAGCATCAAATTTCATCAGACGAGTATACTAAAACTAGAAGCGTAGATTATAAACAAAAATGGTCGACGTTTTGTTCCAATTTAAACGAACGACACTATTCAAAATAAAGTGAGCATTCATAATTGGCTATAAATTTTAAGTACTGGAGCAATAAAAAGTTTGTTAGTTTTTCGGCGAAAAAACAGCTAGGGTACGTACCCCTTGCTTCATTTGTGAAAATAAAATCTTTTTTTTACCGGAATTGATGGTATATGGCTTACTGTATTCAGACTGTCAACCTTATTAACAAATTATGTATGGGAGATGCGATATTTCATATTATGCATGGCGAGTATCAAATTTCATGAGATGAGTATCTGAAAACAGCCGATGCTTTGATCCAATTTAAACGCCTCTTTATTGAAAATTAAAAATTGTGAATTGTTATTTAATTATATATTTGAAGAATTGGACCAATAATCGTTTTTATTATTTTATCGACGAATAAACGGCAAGAGGTACACTCATTGCTTAATTTGTAGAAATAAAATGATTTTTCTTAATGTTTTAATTGGCAAAAAATGTATTGACCAGAATTAGTCGGAATATGGCTCAGACTGCCCCTTATTGTTTTACCGCATTTGCACTTTTAACACTTTTTACACTTTCTACACTTTCTACACTTTCTACACTTTCAACACTTTCTACACTTTCTACATTTTCTACACTTTCTACATTTTCTACACTTTCTTTACTTTCAACACTTTCTAAACTTTCTAATCTTTTTACACTTTCTACATTTTCTACATTTTCTACACTTTCTACACTTTCTACACTATCTACACTATCTACACTTTCTACACTTTCTACACTTTCTACACTTTCTACACCTTCTAGTGCTACATTTTTTCAGTTCTGTCACTTTTACACTTTTTACACGTTTTACACTATTTTCGATTATTACATTTTCTACACTTCCTACACTTTCTACACTTTCAACACTTTCAACACTTTCTACACTTTCTACACTTTCAACACTTTCAACACTTTCAACACTTTCTACACTTTCTAAACTTTCTACACTTTCTACACTTTCTACATTTTCTACACTTTCTACACCTTCTACTGCTACATTTTTTAGTTCTGTCACTTTTGCACTTTTTACACGTTTTACACTATTTTCGATTATTACACTTTTTACACTTCCTACAATTTCTACACTTTCTACACTTTCAACACTTTCTACACTTTCAACACTTTCTACACTTTCAACACTTTCTACACTTTCTATACTTTCTCCACTTTTTACACTTTCTACATTTTCTACACTTTCTACACCTTCTACTGCTACATTTTTTCAGTTCTGTCACTTTTGCACTTTTTACACGTTTTACACTATTTTCGGTTATTATACATTTTACACTTCTTACACTTTTTTCATTTTCTACACTTTCTACACTTTCAACACTTTCAACACTTTCTATACATTCTAAACTTTTTACTCTTTCTACACTTTTTACATTTTCTACACTTACTACACTTTCTACACTTTCGACACTCTCTACATTTTATACACTTTCTACACCTTCTACAGCTATACTTTCTTCAGTTTTCACACTTTTGGCACTTTTTACACGTTTTACACTATTTACGATTATTACACTTTTCACACTTTATACACATTTCGCATTTTTAATACGTTTTACACGGTTTATATTTTCAACCAAATGTTGAGGTTTAACTTTTTTAATGTTTTGATTTACGATTTCAAACATCAAACTATACAAAATAATTACAACAGTACACAAGTATAACATACACACGTAATAATTTGACATACGCAATGGCGTACATAACAAATCGATTTTATTTTACATCCTTCATAACACCCTCCGATATACGCGCAGGTGATTTATAAGCTCTTTATACATAGCCTATTTGATTATGATGATGATTATGCCATTATCATTATCGTGATTGTATTATATGCGCTCTAAGCTGTAATAAAAATTACAGAAATGATTTTTATTGTTACCCTAACACAATGTACAGCACTAAATCGCTTTTTGGTGGGGTAGTGTACGCAGACAAAAAATTTAAATTCCAATCATGAAATTTATTTTATTTCGGAAATAAAAATTATTTATTTGCACCAAAGCAATGATAATAAACTGTAACAAAAAATTTACATTCTTCAAGGTAGATTATATGCATCTTCAGTTAAATTTCTATAGAATTACAATTGTGGCGAGTGAAATGAATACTAAATAAATCGTTTGCCAATGAACTCATAATAATTTCAGGTTTTTAATGATATTATGCGGTATAATTGGCTTCTTTGTTCCTGGACATCAGATTCACTGGTTTCTAATAAACTGTTGGACTATGATGTTATTTGAATTCTCTAACTTATTAAACTAACTAACTCTAAACTAGAAACATTATCTAGTTTTGATATGAAATCGTAATGTAAAAATAAATGAACTCTAGGTAAAACCACCAACAACTAAAAAGGTAACAACAGTTGGAAAATTAAAAAGAAAATTCATTCCATTCACGGTACATGTATGTAGGGATATGGATACCCGGCACCTAAGGTAATCAAAATAATAAGCCACACATAAAATGCAAATAGGCTGTATGATGGTATGAAGTCATAATAATCTTACAAAGTGAAAAAAGCAAGAACAAAACATATTTATTCACCACCCGGTATGGAACAACACAGTATAGAACGGTATGGAACAACTCTATATACTGGTATACCACGACGACTGGCTGTTCCATTGAGGAACAAAAAATAAAAGAAAACTTTGCTTGTAGATGAAACGGAATCACGTAGATCAATTTATTTTAAAACATTTTGTAGCCGACATTGTTGTTGTTGGTAGTCTTCTTCCTGTGTGCGGTGGATTATCTAATTTTTGCTGCTGGTACGTTTTCTTCTTCAACGTTTTCTTGTACATACGATACATACGAGTATACGCTACAGATTTTCTTTACTTTCATTGCTTTTGAATAATAAAGTATAACAGACTATAATAATATACAAGTAATCAGAAAATGAAAAACTTTCACTACCATTCATGTCTTTGATTACATTTTCATTGCGCAAAATAAAAAAAATTAAATTTTCCTTTACGATTTTATTGTTGTTGGCGTTTTATTTTACGCTGTTGTTGTTATTCATAATGAAATGAAAAACGGAAAAATTTGAATGAAGCCATATTTGCCCGTGCGCTCTCTGCATCGCTATTTATGGACTTGGCTGTACACAGTGTACAGCCAAGTCCATAAATAGCGATGCAGAGAGCGCACGGGCAAATATGGCTTCATTCAAATTTTTCCGTTTTTCATTTCATTATGAATAACAACAACAGCGTAAAATAAAACGCCAACAACAATAAAATCGTAAAGGAAAATTTAATTTTTTTTATTTTGCGCAATGAAAATGTAATCAAAGACATGAATGGTAGTAGACTACATTTACATATATAAATATTATGACACTAAATAATATCAGAAGGCATTTTTGCGTCTGGAAGGACTGGTAGGTTGCCCTAAAATAGCACAGTGTTCACTTAATAAGAGAAGGTAGCTCGGTTCATTAACCCTTTAATGCTTTATAAAGTTGTATTATAAGAAGGAAATCAACCAAAAACTTTAATAAAGTATCGCACATAGCTCCACCACGAATTTCGCAAAAGATTCATCAATGACCACAATTTATGCACTAATGGTTTAAAGATAGGACATTCGGTACCATATTGTTAATTGATAAACACGTTTTGTAGGAGGAAGTCAAAGCACCACACAATATTGCATGAAACCAACAGCGATTCAGATCAAAATATAAAAGTAAACATCGCATCTGAGGATACACAGCACGAGGTTCAAAATTATACCATCACCAATGCTACATCCGTTGGAGAAAAGCAATTAATATTGCTAATCGTATGTAATTGTTTCGACACTGGATACATAAGGCAATGTTCACAACATCCGGGAATTACTAGATTCAGGTTCAGAATCCACGTTTATTAACGAATCACTCATTAAAAAGCTTGGATTGCATCGTAATCATGCACATGTATTGGTGAATGGTTTAACGTCAGTTCCAGCAGGCAGAGGACAAACTATCTTCCAGATATAATGCAAACCTCTTTGTAATCGTAGATGCATTAATATTCAATAAACTGACAAATTATCTACCTTATCAGGCAATAGTTGCCTATGAGGTAAACAATGGCAAACTAAACGAGTTTTGTCTGGCTGATTCTAATTTTTACGAGCCAATCCAATTGACCTGATTCTGGGTATCGACAATTTATACGACACTGTACATGAGAAACAATCTGTATTTACTTGATACTTTATTCGGATGAGTAGTTACCGGTTTTGCCGATCAGAAAACGAATTGCACAACTAAGTGCTTCACGATTCAAATAAATATAGAAGAAGTTTGTCAATCGTTACGAAAATTTTGGAAAGTTGAGGAGATATCAACTATTATAACCCCAGAAGACAACAAATGAGAAGAACAATTCACCAAGACATACCAACTCGTCAACGGTCGCTATTTGGTAGAACTCCATCTAAAGCAGAGTTTTATACAGATGGGCGGCAGTCTAAAGGCAGCAATACCTCGAATGAGATGAGTATACAAGATGTATGGGGGAATACGTAACGCTTAGGCACATGATAAGTATCCCTAACCGGGAAGTGTTACGTGAAATAAAACGAGGTATACTCTCTACCACACCATGCCGTATATTTGATAAACACTACATCAATAAAGCTCAACGTCGTTTTTGATGGGCGTAAATCTAGTTCCGGGTTATCTTTAAACGATGCACTGATGGCGGGCCCGATAACTAGAACAACTTGTGTTCAATATGCTGACGAGGTTCTTTAAACATAAACTTCCATTTGTAGCTGATATTGAAAAGTTGTGCCGCCAGGTAACAGTTCATCCAAAACATCAAAATTACCAGAGAATTGAACAGCGAGAAAATCCAACAACCAAAATTCAACATTTTAAATTGAATGTTGTCTCAAATGGACTAACATACAGTAAAACCTCGATTTAACGGACTAATTGGGGGTGTCCGTTAAATCCGAATGTCTGTTAAATCCGAATGTTTTTTAAATTAATCGATTCCATCGAATTTAATCTGGGACGGAAGTCAGGCAATTCTTAGCTGATTATGTTGGGATTGTTTATACTGGATGGAAATGGGATTCTTAAATGATTTTGGGAAGAAGTTCTGAAATATGGCCACCTGGGATGGAACTCAGCCATTTCTTAACCGATCATGATGGGATAAACTGGATGGAAATGAGATTTTTAAATGTTTTTTGGAAGAAGTTCTGGAATATGACAAACTAGGATAGAAACTGGACATTGTGGGTGAAATGAGATTACTAAATAATTTTTGGAGAAAGTTCTGGAATATGGCCATATGGTTTAAGTTCTTGTATTGCAAGTATCTCAAAGGTGGAAATTTCCGCCTGGTTCGAGAGATTCTGAAGATTTCATGGTCTTAGAAGGCGTCATATTCCATGGTCCCGTGAACAGTTTTTGAGGTCGTTGTTGATAAGAATACTATAAATTTATCCGAGGCCTTTGTGAAGGGTTGGTTCATAACGTAATTTTATGTGAGAGTATGAAGTTGGCCTGCCGCTCAACCTACCAATTCCATTAGTGGTGGGTGTTCGAGTGGTTACGTACTGGCGATAGATGTTCAGCATTACCTGAAACTTGTTAGAATTATGAGCAGCTTGCTTCAAGAAAATGCATGCTTAATACCGAGTTTTGTGGCCATATTTCAGAATTTCTTCCCAAAATCATTTAGGAATTTCATTTCCATCCAACATACCCACTTCTATCATCCGTTAAATTGGGGTCCGTTAAATCGAGAGCTTACGGGATTCACCATATCTAGCCATCAGGTGTTTACAGAAAATAGCGAAATACGTTGACGATTTGTTGTCATGTTGCGAAACGACCGAAGAAGCTGTTGCAACGTGCACCGAAAACTGGCTTCCATTTACGACAGTGAAGTTCAAACAATCCTGAGTTGTTGCATCAAATACCAAAGGGGAAATAAGGATCGGACTCCATTTAATTTCGGGATATTGAGATGTACGGTAAAAGATTTGGAATTTGCTGGTCTACGAATGAAGATCTTCATTGTTCCTGAATTACGCTAACCTTCATCAAAACGTAAGCTGTTGTCAGATTATGGTAAGCTATTTTAGCCGCTTGAGTGGCTGTCTCCAGCAACCATTACATTTAAAATCATATTTCAGTCACTTTGGTTGTCGAAAATAGGTTGGGACGATCCGTTGCCAGATGACAATAACCAGACAGACGTGGTGCGGCGCAAGAAACGACCTAATATGCCTCACGCAGGTATCAATATACCACGATTTCTTCAAATGCTGTCAAAAGTATTCAATTCCATTGCTTTAATGATTTCAATTCCATTGCTTTAAAGATCAACCAACATTAACGGTGACAGCTCGGTTCACTTAATCGCTGTAAAATCAAAGTTTTCACCTCTAAAGCAACTATCAATTCCTCGATTAGAATTATGTATGCTTCTAACAAAACTTTCCAGCTAGTCGCAGCAATTTTTGAAGCACCAGGAGGCGCTCTGTATGCTTGAACGGACTTTAATGTAGTACGTACCAGCCAAGATCAATCCAGCTGATAGTGCAAGTCGTGGCTAAGAGAACTGTTTGAAAGAGAACCATGATCCTTAGCAGAATGGTTTAGAGTACCTGCTAAGGCCAACGCTTCATGGGCCAAATTCCTTGAAGCCAGAAAACCCTTTTTAATTTCAACAAATGCAGGCTTTGCTATAGAAGAAACTTTTTTGAAAAAATATGTGTATTCGATTTGCCGAATTATGCCGTAAAAAGATATCACCATACATTACCAGTCAGCGCATATAAACACTGCTACTTAGATGCGCTTAACAAGAAGTGTTTCAAGAGGAAATACACCAACTTCAAACCCATCAAAAAAAGAATTAAATTAGATGAAAGTGGCTGATTACGAGCAGGTGGCCGCCTGAGCAATTCAAATGTTGGGTATTCACCTAAGCACCCAGTAATTGTACCGAGGCAATATTCATTGACTACGGAGCTCCTACGCTATCTACATGTATTGTATCCAGAATAACATATTGGGTGATTGGCGCAAATGATGTAGTAAAACGAATCTTCAACAGCTGCATACATTGTATAAGAAGTAACCCAACATTAGATGAGCAAATCATGGGAACTTACCTAGAAAAAAAAATCACACTTACACTCTCATTCGCAAATGTTGGAGTGGATTATGCCGGCCCTGTCGCAATCAACTCCAATGAGGGAAGAGATTCCAAGAGGTTAAAGGGGTACATATATGCTTACTTGTTTGTATGGCAACCAAGGCCATACACCTAGTTGCCGATTTATCGTCAAATGCGTTTTAGCATCATTGAAGGGGTTCGCAGGACGAAGGGGTATACCAAGTGACATCTATAGTGATAACGCTACTAATTTCATCGACGCCCAGTGAAAGTTGAACCAGTTCTTCCGGATAATGTATTCAAAATTACACGCAGAATGGTACACAGAACATAGAGTGGTATACTACACCCTATTCAACCCAACATTTCGGAGGTCTATGAGAAGCGGTGGTCAAACCAATAAAAGGATTTCTGCAACGAATATTGGGCGATTCGGCACCTACTTTTGAAGAACTTCAAACACTACTGATCTAAGTTGGAGCAATTGTAGACTCTTGACCGATAACTCCCAGTAAATAATAATCCTGACGATCTGAATATTTTAACTCGACAGTGGTTCAAATGATGCCGCACTATAATTAAGTGAGAGATGGGAATTAATCCAAAATATGGCAAAAGAGTTTTTGAAAAGGTGGTATTTGGAATACCTTACTACGCTTCAAAAACGGTCCAATTGGCAGCATCAATAAAGATGATGTGTCAAAACAAATATTGCGAATGAAGAGTAAAACGTTAAGTATTATTTATGGACTGAATCAAAAATAGTACTGGATTGGATCTCCACTTGTAATATAAAGTGGAAAACGGTTGTGGCAAACCATGTGTCGTATACCTTTTGCAACACACGTATAGAGACAGCTTCTCATTTATTCGATAATCCAGTGGATTGAGCATCTCGCGGATTGTCTCCGAATCAGTTGGTGCATTACAAACTTTGGTGGAATGATCCCAATTTGCTTAAAAAACCTAAGCTTGAGTGGCCTTTGCTAGAAAATGAGTTCTAGTAAACTGGTTTCTAGATGTTCCCGATTTGGGAAAATAGTTTAATTATTAGTCAGTCCAAAATGGTTATACAAACAGAAGCACTGCATTATAAATTGATTAATCCAGGTATTTCAGTAGAAATTACCAATGCTGCGTCTCTGTATGCCATTAGGCGAGTGAATCTAGGAAGAAACGTTTGGAGAAGAAGTAAACTCCTTAAAAACTGGCGCATCGGTGCGTGCTGTGGGTAGGATGGCGTCTTCATAATCCAGAAAATCCATTTATGAATATTGAGCGAGCTTTTCTAAACACAGGAATTGATTATGCAAGTCCAATAATAATAAGAGAATCCAAGCTACGAGGAGCGAGGTGCAACTAATGTTAATGCATTGCATTTAGAACTGGTTTCAGATATTTCAGATACGCCGGGCGTGCTAGTATTTTTAGTAACAATATAGAACTTACTTCGTCGAAGCAAGTAGTTTTAAATTACATTTCAACCCACCAACGACTAGTCATTTTAGGGGATAATGAAAAGCCTAGATACAATCAAATATGTTCCATTTGAAGAGAGTAATAGGAGAATCACTATTGACGTACAAGGAAATGGTTACCCTTTTAATTAAATCGAGTGTGTTTTGAACTATTATGTGAGATAGTTAAGAATCAATAACATTGATACCGGCTCACAATTTAGTCCATCTTAAGACAAATAGATTATCACGGTGGCAGCATGTTCAGTAGACGATCCAACACTTCTGGCAAAGATGGAATGGTGAATGCTTACAATGACAAAAGTGGAGAAGTCCAACGAGCAACTTGAATCTCGAAGATCTAGTTGTGGTTATCAACATAACGTAACTTCCACTGCCCTGTCATACGATTTCTAGAAACACCTCAGACAACCCCAACCATTTTTACTAGAATAGCATAAATTTAGATTATATTGAGTATCCACTGTTACACTGTTAATGTCTGAACGCACAATTTCGTCCAAGACACTTTCGCCTCGCAAATTTAAAATTTGATAGAAAAATTAACAAATGTTTTTATAACTTTACACCTAGGGTAGTAGACTTACTAATTAAAAGTTTGTTTCTGGGTTTAAGGATGAGCTCAAACTTAAACGTTATATCAGACTTGATTAAAGCTCATAATTGCTGTTTGAGACAACGTTACTAAATTCCCGCCTTACGATCCTCGCCTATCGACCATAAAGCTTCACCTACTAAGTGGGGTTGGGTGATATTTTGAAGCCTGTATAATTCGGATCAACCAAACATTTCGTTGTATTGGCCCAACTTCACCGGTGTGAAGTACTTAACGTTAATGAAAAGTGTAGCTACACATTTTAACGAGAAGTGTAGACTCAAAGAGTGTAGATACACAAATTATCAAAAAGTGTAGCTGCAAAGAAAAAAGTTTGGAATTTGAAATGCGTGGTTTAATTAAAATTATTAAAAATAAACAAAAATTATTGAGAATCACAATATGTACTACAATAATAAGTTTTAGTAATACCTTTTTTATAAAAAAAATTATTTTAAAGCATTTTAATTCAAAAAATCATCGGAACAATGAGTGCCGAGTGTGGAATTTAGTGTTCTCAACTTGGCGTGGTGTCCTAAATGTGTACACAAAATTTCAAGACAATTTGCATATTGTGATTGGCGATATGGCGCTACACGTGAAAGTGCCTTTGGGGCCAAATTCAATTAATTCTTTCATAATTCAAAAAATCATCGGAACAATGAGTGCCGAGTGTGGAATTTAGTGTTCTCAACTTGGCATGGTGTCTTAAATGTGTACAAAAAATTTCAAGACAATTTGCATGTTGTGATTGGCGATATGGCGCTACACGTGAAAGTGCCTTTGGGGCCAAATTCAATTAATTCTTTCATAACTCAAAAAATCATCGGAACAATGAGTGCCGAGTGTGGAATTTAGTGTTCTCAACTTGGCATGGTGTCTTAAATGTGTACAAAAAATTTCAAGACAATTTGCATGTTGTGATTGGCGATATGGCGCTACACGTGGAAGCGTCTTTGGTCAAATTCACTTAATTCTTTCATAATTCAAAAAATCATCGGAACAATGAGTGCCGAGTGTGGAATTTAGTGTTCTCAACTTGGCATGGTGTCTTTAATGTGTACAAAAAATTTCAAGACAATTTGCATGTTGTGATTGGCGATATGGCGCTACACGTGAAAGTGCCTTTGGGGCCAAATTCAATTAATTCTTTCATAATTCAAAAAATCATCGGAACAATGAGTGCCGAGTGTGGAATTTAGTGTTCTCAACTTGGCATGGTGTCTTAAATGTGTACAAAAAATTTCAAGACAATTTGCATGTTGTGATTGGCGATATGGCGCTACACGTGAAAGTGCCTTTGGGGCCAAATTCAATTAATTCTTTCATATCTCAAAAAATCATCGGAACAATGAGTGCCGAGTGTGGAATTTAGTGTTCTCAACTTGGCATGGTGTCTTAAATGTGTACAAAAAATTTCAAGACAATTTGCATGTTGTGATTGGCGATATGGCGCTACACGTGGAAGCGTCTTTGGTCAAATTCACTTAATTCTTTCATAATTCAAAAAATCATCGGAACAATGAGTGCCGAGTGTGGAATTTAGTGTTCTCAACTTGGCATGGTGTCTTTAATGTGTACAAAAAATTTCAAGACAATTTGCATGTTGTGATTGGCGATATGGCGCTACACGTGAAAGTGCCTTTGGGGCCAAATTCAATTAATTCTTTCATAATTCAAAAAATCATCGGAACAATGAGTGCCGAGTGTGGAATTTAGTGTTCTCAACTTGGCATGGTGTCTTAAATGTGTACAAAAAATTTCAAGACAATTTGCATGTTGTGATTGGCGATATGGCGCTACACGTGGAAGCGTCTTTGGTCAAATTCACTTAATTCTTTCATAATTCAAAAAATCATCGGAACAATGAGTGCCGAGTGTGGAATTTAGTGTTCTCAACTTGGCATGGTGTCTTTAATGTGTACAAAAAATTTCAAGACAATTTGCATGTTGTGATTGGCGATATGGCGCTACACGTGAAAGTGCCTTTGGGGCCAAATTCAATTAATTCTTTCATAATTCAAAAAATCATCGGAACAATGAGTGCCGAGTGTGGAATTTAGTGTTCTCAACTTGGCATGGTGTCTTAAATGTGTACAAAAAATTTCAAGACAATTTGCATGTTGTGATTGGCGATATGGCGCTACACGTGGAAGCGTCTTTGGTCAAATTCACTTAATTCTTTCATAATTCAAAAAATCATCGGAACAATGAGTGCCGAGTGTGGAATTTAGTGTTCTCAACTTGGCATGGTGTCTTTAATGTGTACACAAAATTTCAAGACAATTTGCATGTTGTGATTGGCGATATGGCGCTACACGTGAAAGTGCCTTTGGGGCCAAATTCAATTAATTCTTTCATAATTCAAAAAATCATCGGAACAATGAGTGCCGAGTGTGGAATTTAGTGTTCTCAACTTGGCATGGTGTCTTAAATGTGTACAAAAAATTTCAAGACAATTTGCATGTTGTGATTGGCGATATGGCGCTACACGTGGAAGCGTCTTTGGTCAAATTCACTTAATTCTTTCATGATTCAAAAAATCATCGGAACAATGAGTGCCGAGTGTGGAATTTAGGGTTCTTAACTTGGCGTGGTGTCTTAAATGTGTACAAAAAATTTCAAGACAATTTGCATGTTGTGATTGGCGATATGGCGCTACACGTGGAAGCGTCTTTGGTCAAATTCAATTAATTCTTTCATAATTCAAAAAATCATCGGAACAATGAGTGCCGAGTGTGGAATTTAGTGTTCTCAACTTGGCATGGTGTCCTAAATGTGTACAAAAAATTTCAAGACAATTTGCATGTTGTGATTGGCGATATGGCGCTACACGTGGAAGCGTCTGTGGTCAAATTCAATTAATTCTTTCATAATTCAAAAAATCATCGGAACAATGAGTGCCGAGTGTGGAATTTAGTGTTCTCAACTTGGCATGGTGTCTTAAATGTGTACAAAAAATTTCAAGACAATTTGCATGTTGTGATTGGCGATATGGCGCTACACGTGGAAGCGTCTTTGGTCAAATTCACTTAATTCTTTCATAATTCAAAAAATCATCGGAACAATGAGTGCCGAGTGTGGAATTTAGTGTTCTCAACTTGGCATGGTGTCTTTAATGTGTACACAAAATTTCAAGACAATTTGCATATTGTGATTGGCGATATGGCGCTACACGTGAAAGTGCCTTTGGGGCCAAATTCAATTAATTCTTTCATAATTCAAAAAATCATCGGAACAATGAGTGCCGAGTGTGGAATTTAGTGTTCTCAACTTGGCATGGTGTCTTAAATGTGTACAAAAAATTTCAAGACAATTTGCATGTTGTGATTGGCGATATGGCGCTACACGTGAAAGTGCCTTTGGGGCCAAATTCAATTAATTCTTTCATAACTCAAAAAATCATCGGAACAATGAGTGCCGAGTGTGGAATTTAGTGTTCTCAACTTGGCATGGTGTCTTAAATGTATACAAAAAATTTCAAGACAATTTGCATGTTGTGATTGGCGATATGGCGCTACACGTGGAAGCGTCTTTGGTCAAATTCACTTAATTCTTTCATAATTCAAAAAATCATCGGAACAATGAGTGCCGAGTGTGGAATTTAGTGTTCTCAACTTGGCATGGTGTCTTTAATGTGTACAAAAAATTTCAAGACAATTTGCATGTTGTGATTGGCGATATGGCGCTACACGTGAAAGTGCCTTTGGGGCCAAATTCAATTAATTCTTTCATAATTCAAAAAA
Source organism: Nephrotoma guestfalica (assembly GCA_963691935.1). Lineage (NCBI taxonomy): Eukaryota > Metazoa > Arthropoda > Insecta > Diptera > Tipulidae > Nephrotoma > Nephrotoma guestfalica. The sequence goes on from OY829914.1 coordinate 223,167,383, forward strand.
TCATCGGAACAATGAGTGCCGAGTGTGGAATTTAGTGTTCTCAACTTGGCATGGTGTCTTAAATGTGTACAAAAAATTTCAAGACAATTTGCATGTTGTGATTGGCAATATGGCGCTACACGTGGAAGCGTCTTTGGTCAAATTCACTTAATTCTTTCATAATTCAAAAAATCATCGGAACAATGAGTGCCGAGTGTGGAATTTAGTGTTCTCAACTTGGCATGGTGTCCTAAATGTGTACAAAAAATTTCAAGACAATTTGCATATTGTGATTGGCGATATGGCGCTACACGTGAAAGTGCCTTTGGGGCCAAATTCAATTAATTCTTTCATAATTCAAAAAATCATCGGAACAATGAGTGCCGAGTGTGGAATTTAGTGTTCTCAACTTGGCATGGTGTCTTAAATGTGTACAAAAAATTTCAAGACAATTTGCATGTTGTGATTGGCGATATGGCGCTACACGTGAAAGTGCCTTTGGGGCCAAATTCAATTAATTCTTTCATAACTCAAAAAATCATCGGAACAATGAGTGCCGAGTGTGGAATTTAGTGTTCTCAACTTGGCATGGTGTCTTAAATGTGTACAAAAAATTTCAAGACAATTTGCATGTTGTGATTGGCGATATGGCGCTACACGTGGAAGCGTCTTTGGTCAAATTCACTTAATTCTTTCATAATTCAAAAAATCATCGGAACAATGAGTGCCGAGTGTGGAATTTAGTGTTCTCAACTTGGCGTGGTGTCTTAAATGTGTACAAAAAATTTCAAGACAATTTGCATGTTGTGATTGGCGATATCGATATATCGCTAATCACAACATGCAAATTGTCTTGAAATTTTTTGTACACATTTAAGACACCATGCCAAGTTGAGAACTCTAAATTCCACACTCGGCACTCATTGTTCCGATGATTTTTTCAGTTATGAGAGAATTAAGTGAATTTGACCCCAAAGGCACTTTCACGTGTAGCGCCATATCGCCAATCACAACATGCAAATTGTCCTGAAATTTTTTGTACACATTTAAGACACCATGCCAAGTTGAGAACACTAAATCCCACACTCGGCACTCATTGTTCCGATGATTTTTTGAGTTATGAAAGAATTAATTCAATTTGGCCCCAAAGGCACTTTCACGTGTAGCGCCATATCGCCAATCACAACATGCAAATTGTCTTGAAATTTTTTGTACACATTTAAGACACCATGCCAAGTTGAGAACACTAAATTCCACACTCGGCACTCATTGTTCCGATGATTTTTTGAGTTATGAAAGAATTAAGTGAATTTGACCAAAGACGCTTCCACGTGTAGCGCCATATCGCCAATCACAACATGCAAATTGTCCTGAAATTTTTTGTACACATTTAAGACACCACGCCAAGTTGAGAACACTAAATTCCACACTCGGCACTCATTGTTCCGATGATTTTTTGAATTATGAAAGAATTAATTGAATTTGACCAAAGACGCTTCCACGTGTAGCGCCATATCGCCAATCACAACATGCAAATTGCCCTGAAATTTTTTGTACACACTTCAGACACCATGCCAAGTTGAGAACACTAAATTCCACACTCGGCACTCATTGTTCCGATGATTTTTTGAGTTATGAAAGAATTAAGTGAATTTGACCCCAAAGGCACTTTCACGTGTAGCGCCATATCGCCAATCACAACATGCAAATTGTCTTGAAATTTTTTGTACACATTAAGGACACCATGCCAAGTTGAGAACACTAAATTCCACACTCGGCACTCATTGTTCCGATGATTTTTTCAGTTATGAGAGAATTAAGTGAATTTGACCCCAAAGGCACTTTCACGTGTAGCGCCATATCGCCAATCACAACATGCAAATTGTCTTGAAATTTTTTGTACACATTAAGGACACCATGCCAAGTTGAGAACACTAAATTCCACACTCGGCACTCATTGTTCCGATGATTTTTTGAGTTATGAAAGAATTAATTGAATTTGGCCCCAAAGGCACTTTCACGTGTAGCGCCATATCGCCAATCACAACATGCAAATTGTCTTGAAATTTTTTGTACACATTTAAGACACCATGCCAAGTTGAGAACACTAAATTCCACACTCGGCACTCATTGTCCCGATGATTTTTTGAATCATGAAAGAATTAAGTGAATTTGACCAAAGACGCTTCCACGTGTAGCGCCATATCGCCAATCACAACATGCAAATTGTCTTGAAATTTTTTGTACACATTTAAGACACCATGCCAAGCTGAGAACACTAAATCCCACACTCGGCACTCATTGTTCCGATGATTTTTTGAGTTATGAAAGAATTAAGTGAATTTGACCAAAGACGCTTCCACGTGTAGCGCCATATCGCTTACACATTTAAGACACCTTGCCAAGTTGAGAACACTAAATTCCACACTCGGCACTCATTGTTCCGATGATTTTTTGAGTTATGAAAGAATTAATTGAATTTGGCCCCAAAGGCACTTTCACGTGTAGCGCCATATCGCCAATCACAACATGCAAATTGTCTTGAAATTTTTTGTACACATTAAAGACACCATGCCAAGTTGAGAACACTAAATTCCACACTCGGCACTCATTGTTCCGATGATTTTTTGAATTATGAAAGAATTAAGTGAATTTGACCAAAGACGCTTCCACGTGTAGCGCCATATCGCCAATCACAACATGCAAATTGTCTTGAAATTTTTTGTACACATTTAAGACACCATGCCAAGTTGAGAACACTAAATTCCACACTCGGCACTCATTGTTCCGATGATTTTTTGAGTTATGAATGAATTAAGTGAATTTGGCCCCAAAGGCACTTTCACGTGTAGCGCCATATCGCCAATCACAACATGCAAATTGTCTTGAAATTTTGTGTACACATTTAAGACACCATGCCAAGCTGAGAACACTAAATTCCACACTCGGCACTCATTGTTCCGATGATTTTTTGAGTTATGAAAGAATTAAGTGAATTTGACCAAAGACGCTTCCACGTGTAGCGCCATATCGCCAATCACAACATGCAAATTGTCTTGAAATTTTTTGTACACATTTAAGACACCATGCCAAGTTGAGAACACTAAATTCCACACTCGGCACTCATTGTTCCGATGATTTTTTGAGTTATGAAAGAATTAATTGAATTTGGCCCCAAAGGCACTTTCACGTGTAGCGCCATATCGCCAATCACAACATGCAAATTGTCTTGAAATTTTTTGTACACATTTAAGACACCATGCCAAGTTGAGAACACTAAATTCCACACTCGGCACTCATTGTTCCGATGATTTTTTTGAATTATGAAAGAATTAATTGAATTTGACCACAGACGCTTCCACGTGTAGCGCCATATCGCCAATCACAACATGCAAATTGTCTTGAAATTTTTTGTACACATTTAGGACACCATGCCAAGTTGAGAACACTAAATTCCACACTCGGCACTCATTGTTCCGATGATTTTTTGAATCATGAAAGAATTAAGTGAATTTGACCAAAGACGCTTCCACGTGTAGCGCCATATCGCCAATCACAACATGCAAATTGTCTTGAAATTTTTTGTACACATTTAAGACACCATGCCAAGTTGAGAACACTAAATTCCACACTCGGCACTCATTGTTCCGATGATTTTTTGAATTATGAAAGAATTAATTGAATTTGGCCCCAAAGGCACTTTCACGTGTAGCGCCATATCGCCAATCACAACATGCAAATTGTCTTGAAATTTTTTGTACACATTAAAGACACCATGCCAAGTTGAGAACACTAAATTCCACACTCGGCACTCATTGTTCCGATGATTTTTTGAATTATGAAAGAATTAAGTGAATTTGACCAAAGACGCTTCCACGTGTAGCGCCATATCGCCAATCACAACATGCAAATTGTCTTGAAATTTTTTGTACACATTTAAGACACCATGCCAAGTTGAGAACACTAAATTCCACACTCGGCACTCATTGTTCCGATGATTTTTTGAATCATGAAAGAATTAAGTGAATTTGACCAAAGACGCTTCCACGTGTAGCGCCATATCGCCAATCACAACATGCAAATTGTCTTGAAATTTTTTGTACACATTTAAGACACCATGCCAAGCTGAGAACACTAAATCCCACACTCGGCACTCATTGTTCCGATGATTTTTTGAGTTATGAAAGAATTAAGTGAATTTGACCAAAGACGCTTCCACGTGTAGCGCCATATCGCCAATCACAACATGCAAATTGTCCTGAAATTTTTTGTACACATTTAAGACACCACGCCAAGTTGGGAACACTAAATTCCACACTCGGCACTCATTGTTCCGATAATTTTTTGAGTTATGAAAGAATTAATTGAATTTGGCCCCAAAGGCACTTTCACGTGTAGCGCCATATCGCCAATCACAACATGCAAATTGTCTTGAAATTTTTTGTACACATTTAAGACACCATGCCAAGTTGAGAACACTAAATTCCACACTCGGCACTCATTGTTCCGATGATTTTTTGAATTATGAAAGAATTAATTGAATTTGACCAAAGACGCTTCCACGTGTAGCGCCATATCGCCAATCACAACATGCAAATTGTCTTGAAATTTTCTGTACACATTTTAGACACCATGCCAAGTTGAGAACACTAAATTCCACACTCGGCACTCATTGCTCCGATGATTTTTTCAGTTATGAGAGAATTAAGTGAATTTGACCCCAAAGGCACTTTCACGTGTAGCGCCATATCGCCAATCACAACATGCAAATTGTCTTGAAATTTTTTGTACACATTAAGGACACCATGCCAAGTTGAGAACACTAAATTCCACACTCGGCACTCATTGTTCCGATGATTTTTTGAGTTATGAAAGAATTAATTGAATTTGGCCCCAAAGGCACTTTCACGTGTAGCGCCATATCGCCAATCACAACATGCAAATTGTCTTGAAATTTTTTGTACACATTAAGGACACCATGCCAAGCTGAGAACACTAAATCCCACACTCGGCACTCATTGTTCCGATGATTTTTTGAGTTATGAATGAATTAAGTGAATTTGGCCCCAAAGGCACTTTCACGTGTAGCGCCATATCGCCAATCACAACATGCAAATTGTCTTGAAATTTTTTGTACACATTTAAGACACCATGCCAAGCTGAGAACACTAAATTCCACACTCGGCACTCATTGTTCCGATGATTTTTTGAGTTATGAAAGAATTAAGTGAATTTGACCAAAGACGCTTCCACGTGTAGCGCCATATCGCCAATCACAACATGCAAATTGTCTTGAAATTTTTTGTACACATTTAAGACACCATGCCAAGTTGAGAACACTAAATTCCACACTCGGCACTCATTGTTCCGATGATTTTTTGAGTTATGAAAGAATTAATTGAATTTGGCCCCAAAGGCACTTTCACGTGTAGCGCCATATCGCCAATCACAACATGCAAATTGTCTTGAAATTTTTTGTACACATTTAAGACACCACGCCAAGTTGAGAACACTAAATTCCACACTCGGCACTCATTGTTCCGATGATTTTTTGAGATATGAAAGAATTAATTGAATTTGACCAAAGACGCTTCCACGTGTAGCGCCATATCGCCAATCACAACATGCAAATTGTCTTGAAATTTTTTGTACACATTTAAGACACCACGCCAAGTTGAGAGCACTAAATTCCACACTCGGCACTCATTGTTCCGATGATTTTTTGAGTTATGAAAGAATTAATTGAATTTGACCAAAGACGCTTCCACGTGTAGCGCCATATCGCCAATCACAACATGCAAATTGTCTTGAAATTTTTTGTACACATTAAGGACACCATGCCAAGTTGAGAACACTAAATTCCACACTCGGCACTCATTGTTCCGATGATTTTTTGAGTTATGAAAGAATTAATTGAATTTGGCCCCAAAGGCACTTTCACGTGTAGCGCCATATCGCCAATCACAATATGCAAATTGTCTTGAAATTTTCTGTACACATTAAGGACACCACGCCAAGTTGAGAACACTAAATTCCACACTCGGCACTCATTGTTCCGATGATTTTTTGAATTAAAATGCTTTAAAATAATTTTTTTTATAAAAAAGGTATTACTAAAACTTATAATTGTAGTACATATTGTGATTCTCAATATTTTTTGTTTATTTTTAATAATTTTAATTAAACCACGCATTTCAAATTCCAAACTTTTTTCTTTGCAGCTACACTTTTTGATAATTTGTGTATCTACACTCTTTGAGTCTACACTTTTCGTTAAAATGTGTAGCTACACTTTTCATTAACGTTAAGTACTTCACACCGGTCCCAACTTCCCCATTATAACATTGGATTTATGAAGTCCTGGGTTTTGTGAAGTGAATTTATTTAAATAAGCTTTAATTTAGCTTGGCAAACGTAAGGTTTCAAAACACTGGCATTATTATAGCAAGACGTCATTTGAATGGCGTTGAAAATAGAATCCGAGATATGCTCGTATTATAGTTTTTGTAGCATCGATTTTTCAAAAACTTTTTATTTGTATATCCTTCCATGACATTAGTTTTTTTTGGTTTGCTTTTTTGTGAATGGAATCATATGAATTTGGTTTTGATAAATTTACGTCACAAAGCTCTAAAGATTTCTTTCATTTTGCGTTCTTAGTTTTTTTGTATTTTATTTGTTTGCAAGGCATTGAGCGTATATCCTTGAGTATATTTTTATCGTGTAGATGTGTGTGAGCAATAAGTATCCTTGGTTTTATGACGACGCAATATAACAAATATTTTTGGTATAAATTGAATTTTTATTTTATGGTTTGGCATGAAGATGTTCAATGACGTCAGTGTGCGACTTTCTTGCTCCCAGAAAGGTTAAATCTTTTGGGACAGAGCGCACCGTATTTTAAAATGTTTGCGAGTTAATAAACCGTGTATAAAATGTATAATGGAATAATGAGTTTGTGTTCTTAAATAAAGTGATTTTTGTTCTTTTAAGTATTTCAAGGTATTCCCTTGTGGTGGTACATATTTAAAAATTACTTTTTCGTTTATCAAAGAAGAACCATTCTGTAAATTTCATAAATTTTTGGCAGTCTGTCTACATACTGAGCAAAAATTTGTACATTTCCGAAATTTTCGAAATACGTGAAAATTCAGATCAAAATTGGATACCATTCTAAATGTTTTGCCGCCGAATCTCAAAAATATCTTTAGATTCTCGCTGACATTTTTGAAAAGTAAGGCATAGACCTATTCCCGAGGATTAAGTAAAGTATATTTTTCAGAATCATTCTATTAAAAATTAGATATAGAAATTGAGCGTTTTTGACGGGTTTAAAACAATATTCTAGCCAATTTTGGCCATGTTCACGCGGTCTCAACGACATTTTCAAATATACCAACCAATCTACTGGATCTATAGCGAATGTAATAAATTATATGGATTTTTCTATGTAAAATTTGTATTTTAATATGTCACGTTTTATAACAGGGCCTCCCATCAACTCTATCAAAACTGTCTCAGTGCCTGTCAAAAAATATTTATATATCAGTCGTATCGATCCATCCGTCTCAACCGATCAGATCGTTAGCTATATTTCTGCGATTTCAAAATTGTTCACTAGGTGACGTAAATTGTTGACTATTATTACCCAAAGACCGCGTTTTGGACAGCTCACTAACCTTCGTCTCATTTAAAATTGGTTTGAAGGAGGCTGATTTTAACCTACTTAACAATTCTGACGTTTGGCCTGCTGGTGTTTTAACCCGTCCATTTACAAATTATCCACGCATATCAAAAAACCGGACTGTGGCCACGTTTCAACAGCAGACCGTCGCTTCATCTAATACCATCAATGCCTTCACTTCTATCTATATACTATCACAATGCCTCCAGTATCCTCGGTAAAACAAGGGATTTCCACTTAGGCATACTTGACAATGATTTCGATGTTATAATAATCAGCGAGACCTGGCTTACGATCGATATGTTATCCGAAGAGTACTTTCCATCAGACTATGTCGTTCATAGAAAGAATTCAGTCTCCAATGAAGTGATCGCCTGCCATCCATGCCTTGATGTCATTGCCGTTCGCATCAGACTAGCTTAAAATACCTCGATTGTCGCCGTCACCGTTTATATGCCGTACGGATCCGAGCGACATGGCTACAACACGTGAATCAACTACTTCGACTCAGCCGTTATACCTTCAGTTCGCCCTTGTGATCAAATTATCATTGTGGGTGACTTTAACTTACCCGGTATATCTTGGAACGATGTCGACGGTGTGTTCTCTTCATCCTCAACCGACTAGAAAGCATTGACTATCATCGATTACTTCGCTTCCATATAAATAACGCAGCTCAACCGCTTCAGCAACAGTGGAGGGAAATGACTAGACCTGCTATTTGCCAACGACGTCTTGCATGCCGATGTTGCCTCGTGCTTGGACTTCACTGGACGAGAGAGCATTTATCACACACCAATTACGATAAACATTGTTTATACTAAATGTGCAATTAGTTATTTTTCTTACGAATTTCACTTTAATTTTAGAATGGCCGACTACGCATCCTTGAATGAATTTCTCAGCAATGCAGATTGGGACTTTTTACAGCTTCTTGGGAGTGATATCGAGAGACGCGTTCCGCGGGTTATTAATAATAAATTCGGCTTTCGGGAGCCATGGTATAATAGAATACGGCGTAGAATACTATCCCGATTTCGTTAACGCCCGCAATGAATTTAAGACCCTTAATTGGTTCCTTTCCAATAATTACGTTTACGCCACGTCGAGCAAGTTTTGACATCCAATCCCAAAAAAATTGGGGACTTCGTTAACAGCGAGAAAAAGGTATCTGGTTTTCTGTCGAATATGTCGTACTAGACCTCCACCGCCAGTCAGTCATCCGACATTTGCAATTTGTTTGCCAAATTTTTTGCATTGGTTTGCAAGCCACTTCTGTCAACAGACACCAGGTCTCCTATTACTTCCACCTTCATTGGACTCGATCATTTCAAACTTACCGAACAGGAGGTTCAAGGTCAACTGCTCCTTCTCGACGTTAGTAAGGGAGCGGGTAATGACGGTCTTCCATCGATCCTATTCAAACGTTGAATCGCAAGTCTGGCCCCTGCAGTTACCTTTTTGTTTAACGAAAGCCTTCATTGTGGTTTTTTTCTAGATCCCAGGAAAATATCATGCATTCATCCAATTTTCAAGAGATTGGCACTTCCATACCAAGAGCCTTATTTCTCCTTTTCAGCATGGATTTTATCCCGATAGGTTTACCGTGTCTAACTTGTCCTCATTTTGTGGTCATCTATTTGACAGACTAAGCTCCAAGCATCAGCTTGGCGTTATCTACACAGACTTCGCAAATGCTTTCGATGTAATTGATCACTCCATTCTTATTGGCAAGTTGGAAAGTCTCGACTGTAATCTCATTCCCATGAAATGTTGTAAGTTTGCCAACTGCCTCCACTTCGCAAATGACATAAAGATGTTTGCCCGGCTCTCTAGCGTGTTAGACTGCGAAATGTTTCAAGACGACTTAAACCGCTTTTGCAGCTTGTCAAATCAATATCAACTATATACAACGAAACCATTGACCGAGTTCATTTCGGATCTTGGTGTGATCTTCGAATCTGTCGCTACATTTACCAGACATGTTAACGCCATTATTTCAAAGTCGTACATTATACTTGGCTTCATTGCAAAGACTTTCATGACCCTTTAACTTTGACATCATTATACGTATGCTTTGTTCGGTTCATTTTGGAGTATGCATCTCCTGTTTGGCCACTCTCCTCCACTGTCATTCTGAGAGGATTGAGAGTATCCAGAAAAAGTTTATTGTGTTCGCGCTACGACGTTTACCATCCAGTCGTGCAGTGGACTACGTTCTTCCACCTTAACAGAATCGATGTAATCTTTTGAAACTGCAGAATCAATTCCCGTGTCGATTGTATCGAGTTACTACCACGTATCAACTTGTACGCTCCCGAACGCCGAATGTGTCAACGCGACGGAGCTTTATTCATCGATCGAGCGGTAACGAACTACGGTCTTTCTCATCCAATTCCGAGGGTATTGCGAGTGTTCAACAAGGTCTACAGAGCTTTCGATTATCACTTGTCGAGGAATTCATTCATAAAAGCTTTATATAATCTTTTGTAGTCGAGCTCATGCGCCGTAATTTCTTTTTTGTTTACCAATTGTAGTGTTGTGCCGTTTGTAGTCACTGCAGGCATTATTTATAAATAAATAATGGGCAAGCTTAATGTATTCAAAGATCTTGGACAGGGTTTACAAATAGATCAGACAAACCACTACTCTCGAGGTCCACGTGCTTAGCCATACACGTGGCACCAAATTCAAATAATCTCTTGTTGTACTTAATGGTGGCGGATGAGTCGGATCAAGGTGTTATGCGAACCGTGCCGATGAACAAACCGTCTTAAAATAATTGCTCAGACCTGAACGGAATCCTCTGAATATCTGGCGACCTCCAGTTGTATGTAACCTTACCACTGTATACGGATATCTGCACGGGCGGACCATCATTTTCTACGTTACTCGTGGGAACAAGTGTCGAATCTAAGAAAATTAAAGAAGTAGCCAGCACTTCGCAAATGCTTGTGAAGACGGGGAGGAGGAGGGGTCTGTGACTGTCATTCCTCCTTCGGTTCGGACAGACAGGACACGGCGTTTGGACCTCCGTGTTTTGGACAGAATGGCTACAGTCCCGGAGGAGCAATGGACGGGAAGAACATAGGTAATCTATTGATTGGGCAAAGAGGGTTAATTGGGCAAAGAGTTGCATAGCCGAGGAGAGCTATGCACGTAAAGAGGACGTTTGGTCTAAAATACAAAGGTCTAGTGTGGAGGACTGGATGCTGAGAGGAAACAGGCCAAGCTCCATGTGGGACAGTCGTCGAAGGGGCATAAGCTCTTCAGCGATATCGTGAAAGAAGGAGAGGTGGTGGTGGCCATCGTGGACGAGAGCCATGAGGAGGGGAGCATCACTGGAGAAAAATGCATGTTTGTGTTTAACGCACTGAACCTAGGTTTGGTCCTGAAAGTCCTTGGATAACATCTGCGACCCCCGCCAATTTGTAGAGAGGCGGGTTGGTATCAGCGACGGCTGAAATTGACCGAGTGCACAGATCAGAGATAGGCATTCTTATACAGGAAGGCGATCGAGGAGTTAGGCGAGATATGGTCAGGAGAGAAGCTCAGGGTAGTTTGGAAAGAGAAGATACCTAGTAGACCTAAAGCAATGGTCTGGATTCCCATGGAGCCGGCTTACCTGAATGAATCCTTGAGCATTATCCAGGTTTGTAATCCGGATCTTCCGACTGAGAACTAGTGGATTGTTAAGCAGGAGGAACCCAAGGGCAGGTTTAGATTATCAATTATGATAATAAATAAGGAATTCTGGCTCCCCTGTCAAAAACCAAAGGATTTATAAACTTCAGCTTCTGCTCAGACACTCTTAACGTTTAAGCTCAATCTCCAAATTACAAGTCAATGCGTGTCAGAAATCCCCGGAGGATAGTATGGCGCGTATATTTGGAGGTATTGGAGGGCAGGACTCCATCTAGAGTCCCAGGACTCCCCGATGCGGGTAGTGATTTGGATTCAATTGTGGATACTCTTACTAGGGCTTGCAATACCTCTATAAGGAAAGCTTGCCCATTAACAAAGCTGAGGAAAAGTCTGTGTGTCTGTTTTCAGTAAAGCGAAAAGATCGAGAGAAAGTCAATACTGGGACTTCGATAAGGAATGCCTCAGAGTATACAAAAGGGAAACAAGGAAGGCGCAAAGGAATTCGTGAAGGCTCTTCTGTAATAGGATGGAAGAGGTCTTGGATACTTCGCGCTTAAGAAAGATTCTCTCTTCACCTTTTGATGGAATCTCACTTCCCGGATAGTGAAAATGTGTCAAATGCAGGGCCTGTGGTTTACTGCGAGTCTATAGGGATGTCTGCGGGTCTAGGGATGACTGCGGCGTCCAATTGTGTACAAAATGGGCAATTAGAAGTTTTAAACCCTTAAGTCATCTGGTTCGGATGGGATTGTACCAGCAGAAATTCAAAAGAACTCGGAGGTCTTACTTTCCTTAGGAGGCTAGGGTGATCTTCATCCCGAAAGCGGGTAGATGCTCTCACATCGACATTAAGGAGTTAGGACCAATATCTCTGCATCTTTTCTGCCGGAAACCATGGCAAGGTTGCTGGATGTCAGGATGAAGTTAGCCCAGATTTTAAACCCAGAAAAAAAGTTAATTTTCTTAAACAATACTATTTCATCTCATCCTAGTTTTTTCTATTTAAACTTGGATAAGGCGGAATCCCAGATTATACCATTTAATTGATGATTTTGTACTCTACGTAAGAATAAAAGACTATAAACAGTGTTTCTAAGTAATATGATTTATAGGTAATAATTGTTTGTTTCGGTTAAAAATTGACTAAGAGGGAAGTACCTGCCGTATGGTAGTATTGGCGGAAATGGCCAAGTTCCATATGGGCCCATATAAGAATATGAGAAAATCTATACTTTATGTTTTGAATAACGTATAAAACGGACTAACTGTGACCAGTCGGGCAACACCAGCCATACGGTAGGATTGGCACAATCGGCCAGATTCCATGAGACCCAATACAAAAACTAATAATTGCATTTCTCCTAGCAATATGATTTGCTGGTATCCTACCTTTGCTGGCATTGCGCCAATCCTACCATACGGCTAGTGTTGCCCGACTGACCACAGTTAGCTCGTCTTAAGTTGTTTGAAATTATTTCTATTTCTTGATCTTGTAATTCATTAATAATGATTTGTGTTTCTTATTTCGTTATAAGGTAATACGAGATGTAACCTTGCTTAGCTAACATTGCCGTATGTCAAAATGTGGTAGAACTTTGTTTCGTTGTTTTTTTTACTAACATGGATGATATCGTCGGAATTTATTGAATTTATGGGTTTTCTGGTTTAATTTAGTCGTGTGGATTATTTTCACCTTGTTATCGTGTGTTTGTTTAGCTATTTGTTTGCAAAGTTCTCTGTTCGTTATGTTCTTGTATTTGAATTTCTAGTGTTTTGATCTGTTTTTTTAATTCAAAAGGAGTCATTTTTATGGAAGTTATGACTACGTCCGTCATTAACTCGTTAATGTCGATATTAACGTTCATACAAGTAGCTTTTGTAATTCTATAGATTTCTATTAAGGTCGAGTGGAACCTCTCTACGAGATAGTTCCCATAATGGAATGATAGGTTTTAAATTGGTGAGATTTGAATTCCCTTCCGTTGTCCGTTACTATTTTCCGTATAATTTTTTAGTTCTTTTAATATACAGTCGCTTGTTCCGCCTGTAATCGGTATCGCTGGTCCATATTTAGAAAACTTATCTAATATTGTAAGGAATTTTCTTTTTTCGTCCTGCTAGATGGATTCTGTTTATATGGATTCGCTGATGTTCTTATCTTCTATGTCTATGAGAAGCGTATTAGTTCGTAAAATATTAGATTTCTTTGAAGTGAGTGGGGATGATCTTAATTTCTTAAGCTTGATGTTTTTCGAAAAATGGGCATCCACGCGCTATAGCTGTAATACCTGTTGGGGAAATGTGAGCTTTAACTATATGATCCATAATACGACACATATTTCTATGATGCTTCAATATCGTTATCCTGGTCCTGATTCTTAAATCCGTTAAGAGAAGTTTCGGTGGTGTCAACAGTTATGTCAAGATTGTTGGGTCTGTGGTCCTTCTGGTGCTATTTGACTAAGTAATTCGGGCCTAAACTCGCAAATTTTGATTGCTAATTCTCGTAGAGATCTGGGAACCATAGAAATCTACCTTGGTTTGATGATGTAGTGGACAATTCTTTTTGAAGAGATTCGTCATCTAAACCTATAAATTCGCCTCAACTTGATGAGGTGGTAGTTACGTTAATTTCTTGTGGTATTCTGGATAGTGCATCGGCGTTGCTATTCAGTACGCCTTTCTTGTAAATCACTTCATAGTTGTATTCTTCAAATCTCAGCCTGCAACGGCTTAGTTTGGAATTGGGTTCCTTCAGGTTCATTAATCGCTGGAGTGGTTTATGATCCGTAACGATTTTGAAACATTTACCGTAAAGGTAGGCCTAAATTGCTTAACCACCCATACTATTGCAAGAAGTTCTTTTTCCGTTGCACTATAATTGGTTTCGGCATTACTCAGCATTCTAGAAGCATGGCAAATATAGGAAGGTCTTTCCCATTTTCGCCTTGCGAAAGTACTGCCCCTAGGGCAACATTTCTCGCGTTCGTTGTGACGATGAATCCTCTTTCGAAGTCCGGATACTGCAAAATAGGATTATTATACACAATATTTATTTGCACAAATTGAAACAGTTGATTTATTTAGCCTTTTGCAACCTTTTTGTATTTTTTTAAACATGCTGCGTTAGTGGCTTATCTGCAAAATTAAAAATCTTCTTATAAATTTTCTATAATACCCGAGTAATCCTATAAAGGTTTTATCTGTCTTTCGGTTTTGGATAATGGACAATTCTTGAAAGATTTTATTTTTTCTGGGTTAGGCTTAATACCGTATTCGGATATAATATGGCCCAGGAAAGCTAATTTTTTATGCAAGTACTCACTTTTATCTAATTGATACTTTGAGATTTGAAGGTTTTAGTCTAAGAAATACCTGTTTCAAGTTTGCTATATGTTCTTGAAGAGAGGCACTAAAGATGAACGTCATCCATGTAACAGAGGCACGATTTTCCTTGAAATCCCTGCAGAACATTGTCCATCATCCTTTGAAAGGATTCCCGAAGTCAACCGTGAAGGCAGTTTTTTGAGTATCTTTAGGATCTAAATCGATTTAATGGAATCCAGACGCTAGGTCCAATGTGGAAAAGTATTTACACCGTGCTAGCTTGTCCAAGATTTATTTGATGTTAGGTAACAGGTACCTCTCATCGATGGTCTGCTCATTTAAGTTTCGGTAGTCGACAACTAACTACCATTTTACTTTACCCGAAGCATCACCCTTTTTTGGCAAGAACCATATTGGAGATGACCATGGGAAAAGGATGGTCGTATTATCCCATCTTGAAGCATCTTAGAGGTTTGATTCGGTACTTCTTAATTATGGATGTACGGTAACGATAGGATTTTATAAATGTTACCTCCTGATTATCCTTCATTAGAGTCTTTCAACTCTTTCAAAATCTTGACATAATTTTTCTACGGCTAGTTTCTCTTCAGGGTTTAAGTGACTAGTTTTTATGAGTTCCTTTATATTTTGGATTCCTTCATGATTATTGTAAATAGATGGAAACAGGATCCGTTTTAATTGGGTAAATAAAAATAAAAGTTTGTCCCTTACTAAAAAAATTTACGACTGCGGCTAACATTTGATCCCTTCGGGAATTATAGTTTGGGAAGTTATTTGAATGGGTTTGATGTAAGTTTCGCCTTCTTTTATATCTACTGGTATGTGGATTAGCACTTTACTTCTAGGAGGGATTTTATGAACTGGAGTAGTATAATTTGGGTGATATATAAATGGTATGGTGACTTTATCGGTTTCCAACACCGATTTGTTGAAGTCCAGCCCTATTAACGCATTGAAATATTTGTGGAATTTGAATAGATAGAAGGATAGTGATTCTTTTTACGAATGAAGGTTTTATACGTTTAATTTTCGCAGGTATGATGAATTTGGGATATATGTAACTAGAGTCCGATCCCGTACCTATAAGAAATTTTAGTTTTAAATTGGAGTTTATAGTTATTTCAATATAGGGTAACATGGGTTTATTGGTGGAATGAGAGTTTATATATCCGATTGGTCTTCCGCGATTGGTTGGTGAAAAACCTGCTCATTAGGGTCTTCCACATTGATTTCAGGAGTGGTTCTCTCAGTCGTAGGTAGATAATTATCTAGATTTGGGAAATAGTTTTGTTCTTCCTCAGGTTCGTTTCGTAGGTCTCTAATCTTCATGTTGTTCTGTGTTAAATAGTTCTCTGGATTGAAACCGTTAATAATGGGTTTGTGTGAATCTACATTGTTGGGGTGCATAGAAATGAGTTGGTTGACTAAAATTATTTTGATTCGATTCTGTTATTTTTTGGGTATTGGAGAAGGTTAGAAAGCGGCGGTAGTGGTTTTGAATTTCTATAATTTCGGTGGAGGTATGGTATGATGAGCACTGGTTGACCTTCAGGGCTAAAAGGTAATAGTTTATGATTATAGTAGACACTGTTTGGATTCCATAGCCTAAGATACAACAAAGATCTATGAGTTTCTTTTAATTGAATTGTGTTATTTGAAACGGGTTAGCCTCTAACTTGGTTGAGGCCAGCCCGGTTTCATAGAATTTGCCAGCTATTCGCCAAGCACCCCATGCGGCAATTGTTCCCGCAGGTCAGTGGATAAGAGGAAATGGCGTGGGTGTTGTGCTCAGATAGTGGCCTTGGTAACCGCTATTGAAGAAGGAAGGGAGGTTGAGTGGGGTACCGGACCCCTAAGTAGTGGTAGTGTCATCAACCCATTATGCGGATCGAATCAACCGTGGTTGTATAATGGACTTACGAAAATACAAGATTTGAATTTAAATCAATCTAAGGAAAACTTACAAAAACTCCTGGATGCTTCCTTGATTGATTATGCTGAACATCGAATAAAGAACAGTAACGTCGAAATTTTTGTTGCTGCTTATTTGCTGCTTCCTTCTACTTTTTTATCGCGCGTACTGGATGTGAAGTACTGTTTTATTAATTCCGGCTTTGTATGTTCGTTTGAGATAAATTTGATGAGGAAAAAATGTGGTTTATTTGGTAGTGTATTGATCTGGCTGTTATTACCACGATGTGTTTCAAGTAAAATATTTCTTGTTAGGCATATTCATCCCTGCTGTACAGCGATACACAATTGTTTTGTCCCCGGCTACGGTTTGGCTGGTAAAACCTCGAGTTAAACTACGTTGGATAAATCTCATACCTCAATGTGTCCTCAGAATACTCAGAAATATTAATCTTCAGTTCTGTTCCTATGATTACAGTCAAGTTTTTGCAGGTGGATGGTACAGTGACGTACCATTTGGTCACAATGATTTTATTGTACCTGAATTTGTGTTCCGGGTCTGATTTATCGGATATGCATTTCGATGTTATTACTAGCTTTTCGTTTTCTTTACTCCAACGTAATTTGGCGTAAAATTAAAACAGTGTAGGTTATCTCCAAATTGATACCTGATAGTTTTCACATAGATCCGAGTGTCTATGTAATTTTCTTTATGCCAGATGGAGAGTTGAGTTAAAGGACAACCAACACGGTGTTAAACGGCTTTGGCTTCCTGTAAGATATAACGTACTAAACTGTTCCTACTCATGCTGAGCATTGGAAGTATGTTTAGTTGTTTCTCTTGACATGGTACTCCTTTATCGCGTCCTCCCTTGTATCACAGTATCTTTACCATTTTCATTTTACCTCTGTTAACTTAGGCTAATTTAGTTCAAATATTAATTTTAAGTTCAAAAGAATTTTAAATTTGAATATATTTATAATCCTTAACTTAACCTACTAATATATATTATTGCTGATGGCTGCTGACCTCAATCCCACTTTGCTAACTTATTTAAATGGGGTTGAGCCAATCTCATCCTTTTTTTTAAACTAAACTTAATATTATACTTTCATAACTTCTATATTCTTGACTAATGAAGGTGGTATATTCATAATATCGTGTGCGATACACCAGCGTTCACTTAACAATTGCATCATCTATGTAAATACCCATCTACACATAAATGGTCTAATGGGAAAGTGGATGATGTACACGTCCACCGTTTTGTTTACGGCGGCGCTTCCAATTTCGTTGGGAAAATATTACTACAAACTTCCTAACTTTACTTAACCTAAAAAAAAAATTTTAAACTTATAACAAAAAACTTACAAAAAAAATTATTCCACATATATAGAACCATAGGTCCCTCGGATCCCCATCACGAGCTGATAGTAAAATTACCACTATTTGGGTCAAACAAAGGAAGGAAAGGATTTGAAATTAAAATTTTGATGAATGTTTCGTAACTTTTCCTAAGCGAACCCAAATGATTTTGATAATAGCCTTGCCTTCTTTGTCACAGTTGGCAGTCTTACTCGAATCTTAGAAGAACTCAACTGTGAGAGTAACATGTTACCATCAAGTAAGAAAATTGATGTTAATGAGGGCTTTTTATTAGGCTCTCAAACACCAATCGCTATTTTTATCAGTTGAGAGTGATAATTCGCCGATTACCACAGATTTCCACAACGCGTAATATAACTACACCTAGTTTATGTTCAAACTTGTAATCAATATTCGTCCACTAATCCTAAATTTGAACAACTAAATTGTGTTATACGCCTAATCTTGGCGGATTTGCAAAACCCATCCCGAGGGATGTAAATTTAGAATTTCTTACTAGTATCTGGGTAATAAACTGTAGCACATAAATTGCAAGGGCAGCTCTTCTTTGCAAACTAGGATGCGGAATGACACGTCAGATAGCCTGAGAATGAGCAGCCCTTTATACCCCCGGAAATTTCTCCGGCCAAGAAAGGGATACGCTCATTCTCCCTTACTGATAATGCATCGCAAAACCGTTAGTTGTACTTGTACAAAAACAGTACACCAGTTGGGATAGATAGGAGAAATTTGAAGTATTGTATAGAACGTCATGCTGACAATAACTGAATTTTAAATAATTTATATTGAAACAGACGATCTTGTTTGCTGTCGCTAATCTTTGGGACAACGCCTAATTTAAATGTATCGCACTTAAACGTCTCTTGAAAAAGAGTTGGCTAACATAATAATAGTTCTGAATTAAAACATCGTCAACAAGGCTTGTTGAGTTCCAGATGCTACCACGAACATTCATTCCCCGGAGTGTGAGTTGGGACAATGCCACAAATGAACTGATTAGACGAGGAACTAGCACTGGAGTACTGGAATAATGACGAAATCTTTTCCGTGCGTGTGTGACCCACCACTGCATCCGGTCAGGTATGTTGTTAAAGCATACCGCAGTCACACTCACACAGAAGAGGTTTCTCCCTTTTCTTATGTTTATCGACAGAAATACATTATCAGATTAATTACATACACGCCACTTGACACAGTGGTAGTTACATATAAATTATTGGAGTATGGAACTGATGTTATGCTCCAAGTTTGGGCGCCACTTGAAACGCGTTAGCCTCAACCAAGTTAGAGGCTAACCCGTTTCAATTTGGTTCTTAACGTAAACATATTTTGTTTACGCAAACACAAATGATGCGTTCAATCAGAGATTGTTGCGGGATATCTAGATATAATGCATGACTCTAGTGATTCTTTTATTCCTACAAGGAATGCGGCTAGACACATTTCCCGATCCTTTTTGGTACTTTTAACTATATGGTCTCTGAATTTGATAACAGTATGCAATCTATTATGGTCAATCAGCCATAAGTGGAGAGGGGGTAACCTTAAAATTAAAATAGTAACCCCTATTAAAGTAATGCTTAAAGTACTTAAGATTTCATTAAAACATTTTTTCGAGATCATTTAATCACGTGAATTACAAGTAGTTGTCGACGTTGCCTATACGAGTGAGTTGCCCAATACTAAAGAATTTTACAGGATTTTGGCATCGGCGAATTTCATAAAGTTCTGATGAATTTTACTACCCTAATTGAGGTAGGAGCGAATACCATCGCATATTTCTGGTGGTATACACTCCAGCCACGAAGTGCCTCCTCGTTTAGTATTACGTACTAATCGAACGGCTTAAACAATTATGGGGTGGCTCCAGGTACCATTTGGGAAAGTAGAATTCATTAGAACTTTATGAAATTGAGAAAACCTAAGCCACATTGGCCTATATTTAATTTTACTAGCTCGTTATTTGTTACAAAAACTGTTTTCTGCTTGTTGTTTCGGCCATTTTTTAAATTTTTTAATGAAGCTCCCAAATGGTTACATTCCACATACCAAACAAAAAATAAATGCATTTTGGTGTTTAGGATAAATTTAACATAAACTTCACATCGATAATTATTTTGGAAATCAATTTATACCACAGAATTTCTGAGTTTATCGCCCTTTATATTTAACATGGATGGCAACTCCTTAAGTGGCGTTAATTGATCCTTTTAACGCACCCATAGTTTTGAACCACTGTACGTATAAAATTATTCATATAAATTTCATCATCATTTCGAACGAATACAAAAAGACATAGAATAAGGAAACCCCCTAAAAAAAGAAAACCCATTAAGCTTCCAAAAAGTCAAAATTTTCATACGTGCTGTATGACAAGGCGGTTTTACTGTGCAAGACTAATACGGAATACGCAAAGTTGTAAATTTTTATATTTTTGAATGAAATTATTTCATAAAGCAAAATCCATTTTCTATCCGTCACAAGCAATTTAATCCTATATTCAAAATTCAATGCGATAGTAAAAATGTATGGAATACTAATTCGGCTACCTCCCACTACATACACCCACTATCTATGAGTCGTTAGACGTGTATTTTATTTCACATATATCGGATTGCATCACTTATAGTTTAGTACAGCATCACAACAAGCAAAAGAAAATTGTAAATGATTCATCTTTCAAATATAGTTTTGTAGATACAACAACAACTCGATTATACAAATCTTATTCATTCATAACTTCATACAGATAGTTTGTTTTGTTTTGTTTGTTTAGTGCCCAGATTTGACCCAGATTATTTTAAGCTAAATTTCTACAAAACTATTATTTGAGTATCCTACACGAATTATTTTCTGCTCGACCAAATTTCTTTTTTCTGTGTACTGGGGTGGCACATGTGATAATAATTTAATTTCCAAAGATGTGTATGTGAATTCATCGAAAGCATAAAAAAGCTTAGTAAAACGTAGCTAGATACTACAGCATAACGCTTTTGTTGTTCTTCGGCAAAATTATTTTTTATTGGTTGGCTCTTGGCAATCGTTCAAAACAAATAGATTTTAAATAAATTATTGCGATTCCAAAGCAAACATCCAACGCAATTTATTCTTTTACTTCGTAAGCTCTTTTTATGTGGAGCTGGGGAGAGGTTGGTGGAACAACGGGCTATAAGGCTAAGGGGATATGAAATGTAAACCAAGAGGATATCTGAATGAAATTATTAAATAATAATTTATAAATATTTTGAGACAGTTTCATGATTTAATGTTCAAAATGTTTGTACTAGAAAATATGCTTTACCGAATGTGGGGGTGTTAATCTTGATTGATTATGGTTTGGTATCGGATTTGCGTCGGATCTGGATAATGCACGTGTTTAGGTCGAAACAATTATTTTAATGTACTGTAACATTTAGATAATTATAGCTAATGGCAATTCTCAATTGCCACGTACTCATTTTGCAATTTTTGTAGTAAAATTACAACATCGACAATATGGTTTCTATTAAGAGTGATATATTCATTCCAACGCTTCTCTTACATTGACATTGCTTACTTAATAAGAAATAGAGAAATGTCAAATGGTGCAAAAAAAATCAATGTTGAGTTTAGTAAATACGTAAATGTTCTTAAAATTGAATCCAGCGCGTACACAAACAGAGATGATGGCTTGCCGACACGCTAAAACCCCAACGACTGGCCTTGTGATTTGTTGACGGTCATCGCGAACACCAGATGCACGGGAAGTTGAAGCTGTTTGACCTCGAATGGCAAGTCCGTTGGAATCATCGGGATGTGCGGAATCAAAACATCCGATCTTTTGTTCTTTCTCTTGATAATCATTGCCCCGATGATGTTGGTTATACACTTTTTCACAGCCAGTCTCGTTGCTTTGCACAGTCGAGGTTGATTGATGTTTCGCAATATGATGATGACTGAGCCAACTTTCAATTGCAAACCGTGAGGCGGTAATCCGGGAAATTTCAGCAAATTCAATAAATCTGTGGGATAGTTGACTACTTCATCCTAGTTGATAACTATGTCAGCCGATTTGAAGGAAAACAACTGTTCCGGAATGAAATTTTGAATGGTCGCCTTGAGATCATTGACATCTTAATTTTTCGGTTGTCTGTTATCTGGTTTAGCACTCGTTGTCCGTTTTCCAGATGCACTGCCAAATGTACAACTGTAGAGTGTGACTTTCGTGGATCGCAAACTACAAGATGTGCCACATTGCCTCGATACTAAAATACTTGATCGAGATGACGGAGTTACTGTATTCCACATTGATGTAAACCGATGATAGTGTCGGATGTCACTTGGAATACTTGCCTTCGATCATACAGCGTGAGTCGTTGTTGAAAACTCAGCAAGATCCATGTACCATATCCTTAGTCACCAATATGCATGCAATTTCGGATCAACAGCTTCATCCTGGATTTCGGTTGAGATGATATGGCATCGATTTTACCCGATTTGATTTTTTGAACGAACCAAACCAAATTGTGCGCACGAGGCAGACTACTTTTTTGCCATTTAATGGAGTACATCCAACAATGAATTTGTTCATAAACGCGGTGCTTTATCATGAAATCCATAAGAAATTTTAATTTTAATTTAAAAACTCTGGCAGTGATGTCATGTCTGTCAACTGATGTTTGGCTGAGTACAGGTGAATGTTATAAATAGTTCTCGGTTGCCATATTGTCTAACCCACTACATCGCATCTCGCAAATACTCGTGAAAGCGGCGAGGGCTTCCGATGTAAGTGGCCGGGAAAATCGCCATTCTCCCCATTCTTCCTGCTTTTGGTTCAAAAGAATATGTATCAGTTCAGTCTCCTCCTCTGCCAAAATATTGCTGTTTAACTTCAGCATCCGAATTGTCCATGTAATAGGAACCTCGAATAACCGAGATATACGAGATATACATTTACATGCCCCTAACTTTTAATAAAGACAAATGTCATTATCTATCTAACCGTGTAGGTGAGACCCCCAGAACATCTCTGTGATTTGGCCAATATCCAGTACAGTTAACCTTTAAATTACGTATAAATTCATAAAAATGTTTGTCATGCATGGCTCATAACTAAAGCTTACTTGTTTCCATATTAAAATGTCTCTTGCCCCTGATTGTCTTTATCAACCAGGTTGCGCACCTCGAATTCGATGCACAATTCCTCATCAAATAATTTGTCAATGCCAAATTCCATTTAATGTTTTATCATCTTAGAGAAAAACAAATTTACACACTCCTAGCTTTACCTAAAAACTTACTTCCTGATTTTAATCTTCTAGCCTCAAACTAAAATTATATACAGGGTGAACCAAATACATTTTTTTTTGAATTAGCGGTTTTTTTGAGTATGGTGAGGGTTATGTCACTTCTGATTTGACAAAAAGTTAGTTTTATCCTTCCGCTGAACGAATGGTTGTGTATTCGGTTCGGTGATTGGGTTTGCGATTTTCTTGAAGAATATGCCGATTTTGGCAAAAAAATCATCTTTTCGGATGGGGCGTATTTCCATCTTGGCGGCTATATAAACAAGCACAATTTACGCATTTGGGGCATGAAGAACCCGCACGTGGTCGTAGAGAAGCCGATGCATCCTCAACGAGTGACTGTTTGGTGCGGATTTTGGTCCGGTGGCATCATTGGGCCATTTTTCTTTGAAAATGAGCAAGGAGCCGCCGTTACTGTTAATGACGAGCGTTACCGCGCCATAATAAACAATTTTTTGTTCCCGGCACTTGAAAAGGAGGACATACATAGGCAACATTTGGTTTCAACAAAACGGCCCTCCATGCTACACAACACACGTTTCAATTGATCTTTTGCGCACTGTCTTCGAAGGCAATACATAGGCAACATTTGGTTTCAACAAAACGGCCCTCCATGCTACACAACACACGTTTCAATTGATCTTTTGCGCACTGTCTTCGAAGATCGAATTATCAGATGAAATGCTGATGTGATTTGGCCGCCTCGGAGCTGTGATTTGACGCCGTAGGACTATTACTCGTATCTTTGAGGTGCCGTCAAAGATAAGTGTTACGCCGATAAATTAGTAACGATTGACGCTCTCAAGAACAATATTCGCATTGCCATTGAAGACATAATGCCGCATACCATCGAAAATGTCCTTAAAAATTGGCCGACCGTATGGGGTATGCCAAGGCCAGCCGAGGCAGTTATATGAATGAAATAATATTCCATAATTAATCGGGAGGATTGTTCTTTACAATGAAAAAATAAATTTGAAAAAATACTGAGAACTTTTTGTTTTATTGCATTTTAAAGAAAAAAAATTATTTGGCCCACCCTATTTATATTGACTATAAACAAAATAACTTTACTCCACCAAATAACTTGGTTCAAAAAAAAAATGATACAACCACGGTTAACTCCACCCCCGCAACGAGGTCACAGATAAAATTTCCACTACTTGAGTCAAACGAGGATAGGAAAAAGGAAAATGAAAACCGAATTGAACTGATAAAATATGAAATATTAGCCCAATACAGCAATGGCATTTGTAACTCCGTATATAACGAGAGTGAGACTCATTGCCCTGGTGAAAACATTCCCATACTTCATTAAATTACCCAGTTAAGTAAGACACTTCTCTTGCCCTCATATTTCACATTCATCATTCAATTCTACCTTAGAAGGCGACCAGACTGTCTGAGTGGCGGGCCGAACCGGTCACTTTGCTGGGAACAACAACTCGCTGGTTGCTACTGCGAATTTCCATGATTTTACGATGCAAACTTATTTGGCCTATGGTCACCTCGTATTCAAATGTTCATCCACTAGCAAACAACAGAGTTTGACCAACTAAATAAATTGCATCCTGGATATACCTAACCTAACAATGGGAAGACTGGCAACCCCATCCCGAGGGATGATGTTTAAAATTGAAAAACTGAGGTAGAAAATGACGTGATTCTTAACTATAAAATCATTTTTGGAAATTCCATTAAAGAATTTTAATTGACAACCATTTAGCTTGCTAAACCTAACACTGCAAGTTAAATTGACTACAGAGGGATAACAACGTCTTAAGGTAATCCTAACATGCGTAACTGGAATATAAAACGATATTTCAAATGACTGGAAATATGCAGTCTTTTATATGCTCCAGCATGCCTGGCTAGCGACATGCGTCGGCTGGAGTATTACACAAGGTGCCAAAAACTGATTTTGATGCAAACAAAACGACAGCAACCATAAGAAAATTTAATTCCTGATTTCCAAATACCACCACAAATATAGGCGACTTAAATATTTGGAGATCCGGTATTGGACACCAGCACTATGCAAAACTACCCGTGTGTATACGACCCACCATGTAT
Organism: Nephrotoma guestfalica; assembly: GCA_963691935.1. Lineage (NCBI taxonomy): Eukaryota > Metazoa > Arthropoda > Insecta > Diptera > Tipulidae > Nephrotoma > Nephrotoma guestfalica. The sequence goes on from OY829914.1 coordinate 223,192,695, forward strand.
TAGGTCAGGCATAGCATGAGCGCTGCCGTATACACACCGTTTCTAAGTATCATTAATACACTGATATTTTTTCACTTTAACATTCAAAACGAAAAACTTAATTGGCCGATTTTGGACCACAGCAAAGAAAACTCTACATATAGCAATACTATTGCCATTTTGAATATAAATTAAAATCCTCAAAACAAAATTAATTTCTCCAACGGATATATTGGAATTTGAATATGGGTTTGTTAGGCTATGCAAACGAGCCGAAGTTTGGGCGCCACTTGAAAACAGTGATGCCTACATATAAATAAAATGAACCTGATGTTATTAGGCCCTTATTTCGGCGCCACTTGAAACGGGTTAGACTTTAGCAATACCTAAAGCCAACCCAGGTTCATAGGTTTGCCACTATCTGTTCGGTACCCCACGCGGCATTGATTTCCGCAGCTCAGTCCGGTATTGGGGATGGTGTGGGTTTAGGGGTACCTCATATTGTGGCCTAGATTACCGCATAAACATATTGGATAACAATAAACGGAAAAGAAACACAAGAACGAGAACAGGGGTTTCGGACCCTGAAGTAGTGAATACGGATACTTATCGCACAGTATTATTAGGGGCCTACTCTAACATTCTAAACCCTATCTAACATATGTTAATAAAACAAAACTAAAAAAAACTTGTCCTTACCATAAATGTGGTTAGTATAGAGCCGCTAATGCGTCACTGGTTTCCCACTACTGGCGGTCAGTAGCAACCCACTATTGTTATATATATAATAGTTAGTAAACCTCCCACTTCTTTCTACTTACCGATCTTTGCAATAACTCGCACAACACCACAATTCGAGCACCAAACAAAAAAATTCGAATAAACATGCTGTATAAGATAGCGGAAATTTTTCAGCGGAAAATAAGAGATTTTGCTACTCGCCGCAAGTGGCAGCACCATCACAAAAGATAATTTATTTTGTTATATAATTACCAGCGGAAATTTTTTCTTCATTTTGTATCTTTTTTTCACTAAATAAGACATCCCAGCGGATTAAAATATTAAAAGTGATTCTTAAAATGACAACTTGATTGATCTCCGAAGTAAAGGAACTCGGTAAATGAAATCTTGAAATTTAACAATATTCCGTCTTCCGCGGTTGGTTTGGCTCACCTTTGGTACGATATTCGGCCGATTGATCGTCTGTTTTCGGGTCGTAAGCATAGATTCAAGACTCATCGCCAGTTATAATACGTTTCATGACATCCTGGTAGTCGGAAAGCATTGTTTCACAGACGTCCACGAGACGCTGTTTTTCAAAAAAATTTTGTGATTTTGGAACCAATCGGGCTTTCACTTTTCTTAGGCCCAAATGATCTCAAATGATCTCTTTGAACAATTTGTGCCAATCAAAAGCACTGGCTCGCGACATACAATTATCAGGCACCACAAAATTGATTCCGCACACAAAATTTAATGGAACTTCTTTGTTGAATAATTTCACTCATTGTAAAAATCGCCGAATGCACTTTTCATACTTGAGAAAGACAAGCGTATACTAAACACTAATGATTATTTTGATGAGACATTTGGCACAGATGTCACTGACAGTCATACAAACATAGAAAACAAAATTTAAATTAAAGTCTTATTAAAGTCTTACTACTTTTTGCCCATAGTACGCGCGCCGGAAATCATCGAAATACAAGTGGCCAAATAATATTTAGCTTAGACGGGTGATTAACATATTCGCACACTTATTGTTATTATAAATGAACACATGTGTCGTCAAGGCTATGTTCGTGTGTCTGAACATCATCCGGGCCGGCGATCGTTGATATAAACCGTCGTGACAATGGACGTGGATGTTATCTTAGCCTAGATTTGTACTTAACGATGTTACGGTTCTGTTGTTGCACTGCCATGCTATAACTAATCCCAAAAATACCACAATGATCCCGTATCCAATAATGTAGTGATGAACATCGTGTATATTTATTTGTTGTTCTTGGTCTTCTACCGAAGTCCTTAAATGGGTAATGTTGGCTGACAGTTGGTTCAAATCCGAGAGCGTGTCAATCAATTCGTTAGGTGTGGACATTCTATTGGTGGTAGTCTGGTACGTTTAATTTTCTTATTGAATAAGTAGACTGTGTTATAAATCGAACCTCATAATCCACAAGTAGATGTTTTCTTGTTGATAATTAAATTAATCTCAAACGGTGTGTTGGTTTATTTTGGGTGCTATGAATCACGTTGTGAGTCATGCATATGTATTCTGCACTCTTTATCCCTTTCGAGTCCTGATATCACAAATGTGAGGTATACTTGATGAAAGAAAACAAAAAAATAACTTTTGATATAACTAAAGACCAGACCGTACAATTGTGATAATAAATATATACCTAAGTGCCTGTAGATAATTTTTTGTATAAATGTATGACGTACCGCCCAACTAACACAAACGTGACACTCAATTTTAGACTTACTTGAAGTCATCGATAAATAAACCATCGCATTAATTTATGAAATTTTGGAGAATTGACCTTTGAAGCACCATGTATCAGATTCCGCAGTTTTATCCTGAAAAACATTTGGATTTTCCGAGAAAAATCACCCTCACATTTGTGTGGTGCGGGCTTTTTCGTATACATTAATTCATTCATCCGTTCTTTGCTGCATAAATTCGTATTATTCAGTCATATTTGAATGCATTCTCATGTGAGCCCAGTTGAACCGATAAACTGAGTACGACGATAGATCAAGAAATGACAAGGACAACATTTTTTTAAGAATTCACGTTTTATTAACAGTAAAACAAACTTTATTTTATACATATTTAACCTTCAGGTATACATATCACATTTTCGTTAACTGTATTTTAAGGAACTAAAATCACTTTTACTCTTCGTGAGTACGATATAAAAATAAAATATATAAATAATAATATTTGTGTTGTAATGTACCACTCAACCCTGTTATCCCTTATAACTTATATCTATATCTTTAATAAATATTAATAACTGGTCCTATTGTTGTATATTTGTATGGGTTAAAGAATGTTTCTAGTAATTATGTTTAATTTAAATAATAATAATTCAATTACTGATCGGCTTTGGACGTGATAGGTAGATATTAGTAAGTAAAAGATTAACTAAATTAATTTCCATTTATAAACATATCCTAAATTACAAATTAATAATTTCCTAATTAATAATTCCTATATTATTAAACTTAAATATTTTAATAAAATTGTAATAGAAAACTTAATAGTTTAAATTAATAAATAAAATAAAACTAAACCTAATTAAATAAAGTGAATTAATTGTTCATTAAATAATATTAACGAATGTGAAAACAAAAATCCACTTCAATCCATGCTTTCACAACAATTTGTCAATATAATAAAAATTTTAAGTTAAAAATTAAAAAATTAAATTCAGTCAGTCTTTGACGGTACCGAATTTTTCAAAACAACTTTTATCAGCCAAACTACATAAGTTCACATCGCACTTCTTGCATCTATTTCTAGTTCTACTGCTGCAGGATTGCAACCTGCACATTCTTGGCACTTTTAATCGGTCCCAAGCTGGCCAATGGCAATAGCCATCGTAGCGTTTCCCAAGAGATGTTAACCACTGCCAAATCTATAAAATGTTGAGATGCTTTGGCTGACCACTTTACGGTTTTAATAAAATTTCGATAATATTCCATCATTTTGTCGCACAAATCCACCCCACCCATGTAACTATTATAATCGGATATTATTGAGGGACAGGTATCTTCAATATATTCCTCGTCTTTTTTACTCCAACGTTTTACTCCTTCCTCCAGAACTACCATTGTGTCTCTCCACTTGACAGCTGTAACAATGTTGTCATAAACGAACTGGTCCGACTCACCCCTGGTCATTTGCTTGTCATCTTTAAAACGTAACCCTTTTACCCGATTTTGTTTCGGGTTTCTAATTTTTTTAGTAAACGAATGGTCGTAAAACTTCTAAAAATAATAAAAAGTTCATGAGAAGTTACAAAAATAATCATCAATCAATTTTAAGCCAATATTTGAAGAACGAGGCTCAACAACTTTTAGTATTCGCCTTTCAAAATCTAATACAATCCAACCACCTGATGTTCTCTGAGCCCCGGAAGTTTCTGTAGTTGTGTTATTTGACTAAAAATATGTATTAAGAATTTACAAATAATCCTACTAACGAATTAAATACCAACGACCTCCTCCTCATCGTCGTCATCATCATCTTCATGCTCGTGATTAAAATCAATCTGTTCAACAATTGCTTCTTGTATAGCGAAATCAGGATCATTTATTTCATCGTCTATGTCCTCCTGATCGGAATCAGCAAGCATTCTCTGCACCTAATTTCGTCTATTAACCATTTACCTTTGGCAAACACAACTCAAAAAAATTGTAAGAAGTAAAGTCTAAGTGTCACATGCGTGATAGTAAATTTTTAGTCATAATATTTAAGTACTAAAAAAATATAAAACACAATTTTTGTATCATAAATTTATGCGTTAACATTTTATGAATGAATATACATTAAAACTGGAATTTGATTCAAATTTTTTATAACTAAAAACAATTACTTACGGTCCCTCGATTTTTCTCCTTTCGACATGATGAAACTTGTCACATAACCAAACTTTTTACACAAAATATTATTACACGAATTTTAGTTTTTTTAGAAGTAAAAGAACCGACTTATAGATGGAATCCAAATCGAGTAGAAAAATATTTTCAGAAAATCTGGTAAATGGCTTATCAAAACGTCCAAATTTCAAACCTCACGATTGTAACATCTTGTAACATATTTGGGCTTAAGTCATACTAAAGAGAGTTTAGAAAAATAATTTATGGCGGGAATATTTTTTTTGTTACATACGTGACATGCAGACTTTAAGTTACACAAATAAAAATTATTTTACCGTCATTTATTGTAACCCTCACATTTGTGACATCTGGTCTACAATTAGTACAAAAAATAAATTTGATTGGACTCGAAAGGGTTATAGATTTGCAGGCAGTAAGTTCGTCTTCTGACATTACGTAGTAGGATTCTCTATTTAAGCGTAACAGGAATAGTTCACTTGATGGATTTATGTATGCCAACATGTCATTGTGTTTGGTTGGAGTAGCAATTGGTTTTTGATGTGTATCATTTGATACACTTTGTTAGTAAGTTCATCATCTTGGTCGAGGATTCCAAACAGTTGGTTGGTAAGGGTTCCAAGCACATTTACTAAACCTCTTTTTGTCCGAGTCGATTTATATGTATGTTGAAATATTTTTATATTGAGATTTATATTGAGCACTTGTTGTTTTATTTGCATTATTGCGAGCCTACAATGTTGTCTTAATTGTAACCAATCATTATCATTTTGGCAAAAGTTCAGTAATAGTCCGACCTTTAAATCGGGTGAGATTGTGGTTCATTTCGCTAATTGTTGTAATTGATGCAGTCTTGTGATCATCGCTTCCAGAAGTCTTCCTTCATTTTTTGAATTACTTTCCATCTGTTTAATGAACTCATTCTTTCATCTGAGATCAGTCGGAACGTTGATCATTGGTGATAGGGGTCTTGAATTGAGGCAAGCCTCTATTTAACATGTTAAAGTTGTTAATGTTGCTTCTCCTATTACTCGTTTTAAATGATTTTTTACAGATTGTACAGCCGCCTCATAAGTAGATTTTGATTATAGGTTAGGGTGGACACTAATCTGACTAGGACGATTCGATAGCCCATGATCATAGGTAGATTTTGATCATAAGTTGGGAGTAAGTCTGATGAGGTTATAAGGATGAAATTTTTATGTTACGCTTTCTTCTGACGATTAAAATCGTCCATCATTCGAGATTTTGCAACATGGACACCAATCTGACTATGCCGAATCGATAGCACATGACCATAGGTAGACTTTAATTTTAGGTTAGGGGTTAGTTTGATTGGGTTAGGTTTTTTATTTTAGGTTTCAGTGGTTGCTTACTGCACACTTAGGCCAATTTTTAGGCCCATTGTGATTCCACTCATTCACTCCACATCATTAACCCACCTACTTCACCTACTCACACAACTACAGTATACCACCTGCACATTGCAAGCTCCATGTCAACCTGTACATTGACATGGAAGGTGGGTCGGCACGTGACACGGAATTTTTCACTCCATCAGAGGGTCTTAGTTGTATTTATTAGCATCACCGATCGTAATCGATGATGAAAATTCGATTTGCATCTAGCCTTTGATGGGATTCGAACCCAGCACCTCCCGGTCCAAGTGCCGAAGCTTTAACCACTGCACCACTTGTCCGGTCATCTTGATGGGGTTATAGGAGTGACATTTTTATTTTTCCCTTCTTTTGACGATAAAATCGTCCATCATTCGAGATTTTGCATTATCACCTGAGATTTTGCAACATGGGCACCAATCTGGCTATGCTGATTTGATAGTCAGAGGTAGAGTTTGATTGTAGGTTCGGGGTGAGTCTAATGGGGTTATAAGGGTGACATTTTTATTTTTCCCCTCTTCTGACGATAAAATCGTCCATCATTCGAGATTTTGCAACATGGACACCAATCTGACTAGAGCGATTCGATAGCCCGGGACCATAGGTAGATTTTGATTATAGGTTAGGGGTAAGTCTGATGAGGTTATTGGGGTAACGTTTTTACTTTTACCATCTTCTGACCATAAAATCGTCCATCATTCGAGATGTTGCAACATGGACACCAATCTGACTAGGCCGATTGGATAGGCCATGACCATAGAAAGATTTTGTTCATAGGTTACGGGTAAGTCTAATGAGGTTGTATAGGTGTGAAATGCCATATCTGTTTTATTCAACCGAGAAATGTCGATAAATAAGTCTAATGTTTATCAAGCAAAGCCGTCCTTTATTCACGATTTTGCAACATCTGACTATGCCGATTCGATTGCCCATGACCATAGGTAGATTTTGATTGTAGGTTCGAGGTCAGTCTAATGAGGTTATAAGGGTGAAATTTCTATGTTTCCCTTCTTCTGACGATAAAATTGTCCATCATTCGAGATGTTGCAACATGGATACCAATCTGACTAAACCGATTGGACAGCCCATGATCATGGGTAGATTTTGTTCATAGGTTAGGGGTAAGTCTAATGAGGTTATAGGGGTGAAATTTTTATTTTTCCCTTCTTCTGACGATAAAATCGTCCATCATTTGAGATTTTGCAACATGGACACCAATCTGACTAGGCCGAATCGATAGCCCATGACCAGAGGTAGATTTTGATTGTAGATTCGGGGTCAGTCTGATGGGGTTATAGGGTGAAATTTTTATTTTCTCTTATTATGACGATAAATTCGTTCATCATTCGAGATTTTGCAACATGGACACCAATCTGACTTTGCCGATTCGATAGCCCATGACCAGAGGTAGATCTTGATAGTAGGTTCGAGGTCAGTCTGATGGGGTTATAAGGGTAAAACTTTTATTTTCCCCTCTCTTCTGACGATAAAATAATGGACACCAATCTGACTTTGCCGAATCGATAGTCCGTGACCATAGGTAGATTTTGATTGAAGGCTCGGGGTTAGTCTGGTGGGGTTATAGGGGTGTACTTTTTTTTGTTCCCTTATCATGACGATAAAATCGTCCATCATTGGAGATTTTGCAACATGGACACCAATCAGACTTTGCCGATTCGATAGCCCATGACCACAGGTAGATTTTGATAGTAGGTTCGAGGTCAGTCTGATGGGGTTATAAGGGTAAAACTTTTATTTTCCCCTCTCTTCTGACCATAACATCGTCCATTATTCGAGATTTTGCAACATGGACACCAATCTGACTAGGCCGATTCGATAGCCCATGACCATAGGTAGATTTTGATTATATAAAAATTTGTTTGTCTGATGGGTATTATTTTGAAAGCTCAGCCTAAACATCCTCAAAATTGAAGCAAACTTTATTTTCTTTATTTTTAACAACTGTTATCACTATATTCCGATGACCCAATTTTTTAAATTTATGTATTATTTAAAAAATATTTAAAGTACTTACCAATATCGAGTATGCATCAAAAATTATTGATAGTGTAGTATTGGCTTTCTGACACAACAAAAATTGTTGTTCTGATTGGAAATCAAAAATATCTCAAAACAAAACATTTTTTTCTAATTTAACGTCGAATATTAATTAATAACTATATATTACTTTTATCACTTTTACAAACAAATACTGTTCAATTCACTATTTATTCTAAATTAATTAACAATTCAAGCAACATTTAAATGAAAACAATTATTACAAAACACAAACGCACGACACTTACACTGAAAGTAAAAGAAACTCATACGTCATGCCCAGACACAGATGTGAATTTATTTACAGGTTATGTACATTCCATAAACAATTTTATTATACAAAATACCATCGAACCAGAAGAAAATTGTATTCCTTTTGTCGATCCCTAGTGAATTGTAAAAATAAAATAAAATACGAACGTTGCGAATAAAACACTGTGGGAAATGAATGAAAATGTTTATTCTATTTGCTATATGGAATTCATGTTTTACGTTCAATACTTTAGTTTTTATTGGGAAATTTTTAATCAATGTCAGATAAGTCAATACAGTCAATTTCAAAATTAAATAAATTTATTGCTGTTGCTGCTCGCCACTGTTGCTACAGCGGTGTGTTAAATAAATTATTTTTGTGTGCCTTTGAATTTCACTTCATATACGCGTCTGGTGAGGTGGGACACATTCTACTTGCCTAAATGTTTTATGATGTTATACCGCAAGAAAGAAACTCATGCTTTTTTAGGGTCAATAAGTTCTCAAAGTTAATAGAATCAATTGAATTTAGCAACAAAAAAAAATCGAATTTGTTCGTTACATTTAGTATTTTTGTTGCTCTTCGTAATAAATCTATATGGATATAGCCTATTGTAAACTCAGCAGCAGGGGCAGAAGCAAGACGAGGAAAAAAAATTATTGATGACTTTGTATAAGAGCTTTTATATATACGTAAGAAAATAAAAATTTATAAATTTTCAATTTTCCAGAAATAACTTCTATACTCGTATTGTGTGAATTGTTGGTGCGTTTTGTTACGTAAACGTTGTCACAAGTGGTTGGTTTAAATAGACCAGAAAAAGAAAATTTTGATTGAATTCAATGTGGATAAGCAATCAAAAATTAACTTCAAACATCATGACGCTTTTTAAACTTTTATGGAGTTTAACAATGTGGAATGTATATGCTTGAACTAACATTTATTTTGGTATTTATACTCGTACAGCTCAATTCGAGCTTCTTCATTTTCGTTGTGTATTTTGCATTCCAACAATTTTAAATTATTTTCTCTGTAATAAATTGTTTTCTACCACACAAGAACCCATTCCGGAACTACTTTCCGTCTAACTTCAGAATGATGTGCCTTTTATATCCTTTAGAATTCCACCTGGTACTGTTTATCTCATTAGGCCCTCAAAATCTTGTTTCCTCGCGCGTAGCACAATTTCAATAAATTTCCCTACAGCGTTTCACGTATCCTCTCCTTGAAGGATAATTTTTGGAAAATTTTATTTATGTTACGTGCACATTTTCAAGCACTACTCCTTCACAATATATGCAATCCGCAAAATGTGGCTTTCCAATTCAACAGAATAGGTCCAAAGATTGAACCTTGATCTGCTCCCGCCGAAACTCGCTCAAATAATTCTTGGTAATCTGGAAAAGATATTTTGGTATTTGGAAACCCTCCAGTGCCTGCAATACCTCGCTTCACCTGGCCAAATTAAACGCATTCTTGACGTCTTGGGTCACCAGATGGACAATACGCCGTGAAAAATGATTTTGGTCCGCTGCTGATGATGATTTCGGTCCCTTACCGATTTAACCATCTCCAGAATGCGTTAGTAGTTGATCGGCCTTCTCTGAACCCATGTCTTTGAAGAAAAACCACCGGCTCGCTCGATTGCTTTCGGGAACCTCGGTTTGATGAACTTCTGCAATATTTTACCGACTGTGCGGAGCATACATATCCAACGACAGGATGAAGAAAATATTGGTGCGACCTTCCAATTTCTGTAGAATATTCCTCTACTACACCAGGCATTATACCTGTTTAGGAGCATATGTGGCTTCAGCTGATGTACCATTTTAAGACTCGTCTGTATACTGTCAGGGCCTGGAGCTTCCCTATTATTTAATGAATTATCCGCTAAGTTCAGTTATTCCAAATTTTATGGCTGACTATTAGCTTTGATCAGAGTACTAGGAAACCTTTCGTGATTAATTATTTGGATATTCGACCTCGTCAGTGGCTCCTGAGTTGCCCTATTATAGTTCGTTTTATCGATAATATTCAAACTAATGTACTGATGGTCATTGCCAGCGTACTCCTCGATTGCCTTCTAATCCCAGTTTTCCAAAGAGCCGTTCTGTCGCGAATGACATATCTACTGTCTCTTCGAGCCGGCCTACTTTTGATCTCAACTCCGACATATTTTCATTGTGAGTTATGTAGCAAATGAAAATGTACAGATCTTTTATCTTCCCCCCCCCCCCCCCCCCCCTCCACGTCGGAAAATATTGAAAATTTATTTCCAAAGTAGTTAAAGCTTTGGCATTTGGAGCGGGAGGTACCGGGTTCGAATCCCGATAGGGGCAGGATGCAAAGGAAATTTTCATCAACAGATCACGGTCTGTCGGAGTGCAAAATTCATGGACCGACCCATCTTCCATGCCAGTATAGGGTGTCATGGAGCTATGCAATATGCAGATCCGTCCTCCAATTGGAAAAAGCAAACCGCGAAAGAGTTGGGAGAACCTTGGCCCCAGAACCGATTGCAGGGACAATAAAAAAAAACTCGGTATTTAGTATTTAGTGAGGGTGTTCTAGGACATGGAAAATTTTGCGAATTGAACGTGTTGTGAACACAACAAGCATATACATCATCATTCTGCTGCACATCCGGATACCATACACCAGCGGATATAATGATGAATCAGATTTCAGATCAGATATGATGAATCAGATCTCTGATCTTAACGAAACAATATATTTGGAGGCTTGCGAAGACGAAGAGAACACATTAGACTACTTCACTGAGAGGCATTACGATGACATATCACAATCCTATAACTAGATAATAACAGAAGTCCAATCATCATTAGAACAACCAAAAGCTAGCAAAGAAAACTTGTCGAAATGAAACTTCCAAAAATTGATACACCACACTTCAACGGAGAGCACATGAAATGGATGGCATTTCTTGATGTCTTTGAGAAGTTAGTGCATAACAACGCGATTATCAAAGAAAGATACGACAATCGCCGAGCCATAGTAACAAGATACATCCATACATTGATGTCACAAGGGAGCATAGGAACCGAATCTGCTTCAGCCATTCATGTGATATACGACACCACCAACGAGTGTCTTCATGGAATAAGAAATATGGGTGCCAACATCGACTCTTGGAATCAAATCATAATATACGTTATAACCAAGATGCTCGACTCTGAAACCTTAAGAATATACGAGATGTCGCTAACAAATACAAAGGAACTTCAAATTTTAGCCAATCTCATGATGTTTTTGGAAAGGCGATTTACTGCATTGGAGCCAGTTTTTCGCTAAAAAAATCATTAATATCCGCAAATCTTCAACCTTGTTAACAAATAATACGACATGTAAAATCTGCCAAGAAATCATCAGGTCCAGGACTGCGGGAAATTGAAAAACATGAATATATACGAAAAAAATCAGCTGGTCTCATTATTGGAGCTCTGCAGGAACTGTCTTAAAAGCAACCATTCAACAGTCCAATGCACGCTGAATCAATCATGCAAACAGTGTGGCGGACGACATCATCAGCTTTTACAAATAACAACAAGGACAGCAATCCAAGAATAATGAATGAAACTAGAACAGCAGACAACCGCAACATATCATTACACACTGGTAAAGAATTAGAAGACAGAGAGTACGTGCTGTTACCATCAGCACTAGTCAAAACAGCAACCAACGATGGAGACTACCGGTATCTACGAGCAATTATTGATCCTTGCTCACAAGCAAGCTTCATTACTTCGAGTGCCATCAACAGATTGAAAATAGCAACAAGCAAAAGGCATTATGAACATAATAGGAATCTGCGCGGAGACCATAGAAAGAGACCATAAACAAATCAGTCACACTGGCAATAATGCCGCGATTCAACTCTGAATTTCAATTAACTATAAAAGCCCTTATAGTAAATAAATTAACACATGATCAGCCACAGCAAACAATAATCAGTCAAACATGGGATAACCTAAAGAACTTACCACTAGCCGATTCAAACTACCACACACCAGCGCCGATAGACTTACTTTTAGTAGCGGATTATTCTGCAGATATTATACTACCTGAAATCATGACGCAAAACAATCAACAACCAATAGCTCAAAGCTCCGAGCTAGGATAGATAATTCTGGGAAAAACCACCAAATCAGCTAAGTCAAATGAAAATTTAACAGCTGCGATTACCACTGAGAAGAAATCTTTGGGAGAAATTGAAAAAGCTCTTAAACATTTTTGAGCAATCGAAGATTTACATTCGCCAAGAAAGCAAACACCCGAAGAAGAAAAGTGTGAAGAGATATTCCAAAGCAGCGTTAAACGATCATCAAATGGCAGGTACACCGTCTAAATACCATTTAACAGCATTGATAACAAATTAGGCGACTCAAAAAATATGGCAACAGCTAGATTTCTCCAACTAGAAAAACTACTCTTGAAGAATGAAAATTTATGGAAGAATATGAACAGCTTGAACATATGCAGAAAATTGCTTCAACAGCTGGACCTACGTACTATATGTACCGCATCATGCCATCTTCACGCCATCAAGCACTACATCAAAGTTAAGAGTGGTGTTTTTATGCCTCAGCAAAACATCCAATGGTCGGTCGCTAAACGACATCGTGCATGTCGGGCCAAAATTACAACAAGACCTTTGGCATATTGTTATGAGATCGCGAAAACACAAATACGCATTTGCCGCAGACATTGAAAAAATGTTTCGGCAAATATGGATTGCTGCAGAAGGCAGGAACTTTCAACGCAAACTTTGGCGTGACTCACCTACTGAGAGACTGCAGGGGTACCAATTAAAAACAGTTACGTACGGATCTTCATCAGCCTACTTACCTTGCCGTCAGAACACTGCAACAACTGGCAGAGAATGAGAAAAAATCATTCCCATCTGCTTACCAGGTGGTAAAAACTGATTTTTACGTCGATGACATCATGACAGGATCTGACACGATAAAAGAAGCGCTGCGGGTACAAAATCAATTAAGTCAACTACTGCGACCAGCGGTTTCAACATAAGGAAGTGAGCAAGAAATCATAAGAAATTACTAGCTAACGTCACCGAGACCGGAAGCACAGATGCATACAAAATTAAAATAGATGAAACCGTCAAAGCTCTAAGGCTTTATTGGAAACCTTGTACGGACATCTTTGGATTTAATGTAGTCCTCCCTGCGCACACTGGATTAGTGAAGAAGTGGATCATCCTCTCTACGACAGCCAAACTATTTGATCGGTTAGGATAGCTAGCCCCAATAATAATAACACCGAAAACTATGATGCAAAAACTCATAGTGAGCCGGTCTCACAAGAAATTGCAAAATAGTGGGTTATCTACCTAGAAGCACTTACTCTGCTCAACGAATTGAAAATCCCCAGATGGATAGGATTCACAAGTGATTCAATCGGCGAGATCCATGGAATTTGTGACGCAAGATTTTCAGTTGGATTAGATCCTGCTAGAGGTTAGAGGTTATCCTAGACATGAATTGTTTTTATGGAAAATCGCTTGCTACGTATGTAGTTTATCGTATTGCGAAATGAGAATACTAACACCTTTAGCCCCTATAACTTTTCAAGGGATGATGATTTTCTGTTAGATTAGATCCTCATTATCTCGAATGTACACTTAGTATTTGGTGGGGTTTTCCTAGGACATACGTCCTAGGACATACGTAGTTTATCGTATTGCGAATTGAGCATACTACTGTGGGCAAAATTTAGTAAGACTTTTAATTTAAATTTCGCGCGGAAAACCATTCGTCGAAATATTTTTTTTTCTATGTTGGTATGACTGTCAGTGACATCTGTGCCAAATGTCACATCAAAATAATCATTAGTGTTTAGTATACGCTTGTCTTTCTGACGTACAAAAAGTGCATTTGGCGATTTTTACAATGAGTGAAATTATTCAAAAAAGAAGTCCCAGTAAATTGTTCCATTAAATGTTGCAAAAGGCCTTCGGTGATAATTAGATGCCGCGAGCAAGTATTCTTGATTGATATAAATTGTTCAAAGAGGGTCGAGAACGTGTTGACGACGAACCACGTCTAGGACGGCCATCAACATCAACTGATGATCAACACGTTAATAAAATCAAGGAATTGGTGCTCGAGAATCGACGATTAACAGTCAGAGACCTTACTGGCGTCGTTGAAATATCGGAAGGATCAGTGAAAACGATTGGTTCCAAAATCACTCAATTTTTTGGAAAAACAGCGTCGCGCTGAGTTCTGTGACACATGCTTTTCGGCTACCAGGATGTCATGAAACGTATTATAACTGGTGATGAGTCTTGGATCTATGCTTAGGAACCGGGAACAGACGATCAATCGGCCAAAGGTGAGCCGGTGTGGTGCACTCCGAATTTCTACCGACCGGCCAAACTGTCAACAAGGAATACTATTTGAGTGTTATGAGTCGTTTGCGCGAAGCTATTGAGTTAGAGTTGACAACTCTTGGTTTTTGCACCACGATAATGCACCTTCTCATACTGCATGGTAGTACGTGATTTTTTCGCCAAAAATTCCACCCATATCGTTCCACAACCACCGTATTTGCCTGATTTAGCTCCATGTGACTTCTGGCTGTTCAGCAAACGCCAACGACCGTTCCGGGGAAACCGTTTTGAGTCAATTGAAGACATTAAACGTGAATCGCTATACGCGCATTGGAGGCTATTCCGGACATTGACTTTAACAACTGTTTCGAGGATTGGAAAAAACGATGGCACAAGTGTATTGAGGCCGACGGGGATTACTTGGAGGAAGACGAAATAGATTTGGAGAAATAAATAAAGAATTTTAAAATTATGAACAAAGTCTTACTATTTTTTGCCCACAGTATTAAATAGCATCAAATGTGATTTGTGTTTTGGACTACTATAAAAAGACAAAATTTGAAAATAATGTAAGATGACTAATTTTAAAAATATCTTGTACAATTTCATCAAAACATCACATTGCTGTCGAACTAGGATAACCTGATCAATTTACTTTGCACTCAAGAACATAAGGTTTCCCACAGCGATCTGTCAGGAAGGTTCTGGCCTTTCAACAATTTACCAAAACACTTTTCATTCGTTTCATAAACAATTTTTATTTCCCAACACTTATCCTTAAATTATGATTTTAACCCCCCATATTAAAATTATCTATGTGTAGTAGATTTTATGGCCCCATTTAAAGCAACACAGCAAAAAATATTTATGGGTGGGAAATATTTTAACATAAATACGTGACGAACCAATTATGACGTCAATAAGTAATTTTTTTTTTTATCTAACGGTTAGTCTTTTTTCCCAGTTATATAATAATGCCTAACCCCCTCCCCGCACCCCAGTTATATTTTAGAAATGGCCATCATTATTGTTGTTGGCAATAAAAATCAACTTCTAATTACCAACTATCATTCATTAAAATCCATCAAAATATTTATACTGGGAAATAGCAAAACATTTTCTCAATTGGTTTTTCACATAATCGTATTGTACGTGTGTGTTAGTGTATATACGTTGAAGATTCGAGTCACGTAATGTTGCATGATTATGTCGCTATTTTATTTTTGTAAATTATAATTATGATTATATTATTATGCATGGGTGTATTGAAAATTGTAATTATTTTTCATTTGTTAGTTGTTGTTGGTTTTATTCTGTTTCAAAATCTAAAAAAAAATTTATAAAGTTATATTATTTAGAAAACTACAAAACCAACAGAAGGAGCAGCAGTAGCAACTAAAATTTCCTACCTTATGAGTACCATTTCTGGGAATAAACGACAATAAAATGGAGGAGCGAGCAATCTCGTACAAACAAAACGAATCTAAATTCATTAAAAATAGCAAACTTTAAATACACAAGACTATCACATGTCTAACAAACCTGAAAGCTCTGTGTTGTTTTGTCCCTCATTGCTGGGATGTTAAAACACTCTCGATGCGTGGCTGTTAGCTGTAAACAATAACTGGGTTTTTGTATAAATTTAAATTCAAAACAAATCTAAATACAAAACAAACATGATTTCTAATCTAAACGAAACGGAATGAGCAAAACAAATAATTTGATAATGAAAATGTTTGACATTGCAAATGGCAAAGTTCATTCTAAACGATTTCACATCTTGTATCTTTGTATATTTGGAAGAGTACGGTTGTGACAAACTCTAGAAATGACATATTGAAGCATATTCGGTAAGCCACTCATCCTACATATGAATTATTTTCTATTATTTATTTTTAAATGCCAAGAATACGGCCACACTAAAACTTATTGCACTTTAAGCCATGCTTGTATAATCTGAGGTGATCTCCATAATTCAACGAAATGCGATAAAAATAAAACTCAAGCTTTTGTCAGAAAATGCGGTAACTGCAATGGAAACCACACAGCGAATTATAGAGGTTGCCCAGCTTATATTGAATTGAAAAGGAAAATTAAGACAGCCAGCTGAGCAACGATTGCATGCAAATGTAGTTTAACATTTAGAAGCTAAAGTTCAAAATGGAAACCAGAATATAAATGTAAACAGTAGTGTGTCAATACTAGACGAACAAAATTGTCATCTTGATATCCCGCTAAAAACACCAGCAGATATTGTTGTGGCTGCAGAAAAGCTAAAAGAGGCACTGGAAATATCAGCTTAAAAAGTTTAACCAATCTTCAACAATTCTGAAAAAAATAATAAATTATCACATAATATCCAGTCACTAATCCAGGAAAAGCGGAAATTTCGACAGCGATGGCAGCAAACAAAATCACCATTGTTGAAATGTAAATTAAACTGAGCTATCATAACCTTGAAATTTGCACTGCAGGAAGAAGAAAACCAATGTGTCCAGAAGTATTTAAGTGAACTCTCGGCAATAAAGAAGACTGATTATTCTTTGTGGAAGCCAACGAAAACCCTAAAAAGCCCGCCTGGAAATTGGGTGGGAAGCGATGATGAAAAACCAATGCTTTCGCTGTACATCTAAAAACGATGTTTTTACTACACAGAAACTAATATATCGTGCTGCCTCACCAGATGGATGATGATTCATCAAAACTTGCATTAGCCGAAAAGGCGCCATGGATATGACTTTATTACTGGAAAAATGATAAGGGAATTACCAGACAACATTATATTTTGTATGTGATCATGCGAGCTAGTCATATTTTTCAAATGTGGGACATATAAACATGCTTCCCACAATCTCAAAAAAGCTGTTTGAAAAAATGTTAATAACAAAACTGAAACCAGTATTAGAAGAAAGGCCAATCATTCCAGACCATCAATTTGGGTTCCGAAACCAACATGGTACCATAGAGCAAGTGCATAGAATTGTAAATGCAATCAGACAGACCTTTGAGGCAAAACAATACTGTTCTGCTGTCTTCATGGATATAGCACAAGCATTTGACAAAGTTTGGCACGATGGTCTAATATACAAACTTTAAGCGCTCCTGCCGAAGAATATTCCCTTAGTTCTGGAAAACTATTTCCTCCAAAGGCAATACATGTCCCAACAAAATGGTGCAACAACTTCTCTAAATGATATAAGAGCAGGAGTCCCATAAGAAAGCGTTCTGGGACCTATTTTATAATTGTTGTACACGGCAGACTCACCTGTTACCGACAATGTAATAATATCAACATTTGCTGATGATACAGCCATCCTGATATCACACGAAAACCTGCAAACAGCCTCAAGAGAAGTGCAAAGTTATATGAGCAAAATTGAGGATACGCTCAAGATCTGGCGAATAAAAGCAAACGAAAAAAAATCAATTCATGTCCCCCAACGTTTGGAGTCAATTCCGCGTATCCTGATACAAAAACAATTTGTTACGGTCTGGTGTAATAAATTATTAAATTTTGTAAAATCGACCTTGAAATTTCCTATTTGAATTTTCTACCGTTTGAATCCAATTCTGCGTATTCTGACACAAAAATAATTTATTACACACCTGGATAAGGCCGACCTACTCTCGACAAGACTTCTTACAAGATTTTTTCCAAAATCTGGTGGCAGTATGATGAAAAAAAATTTATTAAAGTTGGTTTTTGGGTGAAATTTACCCTTAGGCAAGTTATAGGGTTGGTCTTGAACTAAATTATTCAATTTAATTAATTTGTAAAAAATTCTGGTTCAAGAACAATCCCGATATCATAGCTACATCGAAAGTTACAATGATGGCGGTGCAAGTTTAATTATAAGCTAAACCGACCACTCGTTCCTCGAAAACGGTAACTCTAATAAAATCGGGATTTCTTGTAATAAATTGTAATAAATGTGTAACAAATCATAGTGCATGTTTCATTGAAGCGGGCTAATTTGATCGGTGCAGATTTAGAGCACCGAAAATTGGTGGCGTCTGTATATAATTCGTCGACATTTATTTTGACGTTTTTATCGAAATTGGACGATCTAACACCCCGCGAGGTGATTTTTGAAAATTTTGATTAGAAACGTAACTATCAGATGCCGCAGGTGAGAAATATTTAATTTTGTAAATACAGTAATTTGTAAAACTGCTTAATAACGAATGATATCTGTAAATATTATACGGACAAGTTTATATAATTTCATTTTTCAGTTGTTATGGCCTCAATGCCTAGTTTAACAGAAAAACATTTATTATGCAGAAATTTGTAGTCTCCCAATAAATTAAACATTACAGATAAAAACTGACAGAATAGACACCGTTCCATTCAAAAATCTAGGGCCTGGATGTTTTAGTATCAAAAATTGGTAAATGGTTCAATTTGCATATCGTATATGGTTTTTCCGAGCATTTTCCTAATTCCAGAAAAACGCTACCAAATACTAACCGAACGTTTGAGTTGTTCTGGATCAAAATTAAAAGATAAACTAAAACTAAAATTTTTAGAAAGTTTCATTTACGGCCAATAGACAAGCACAAAAGACCGTTCGATGGATAGTCGGTGCATGAAAAGGCCTAGTCACTGCAGAGTTACCAATCAGCAGTCGCTAGAACTATTACGACTGGCCCAGTACCAACGAAGAAGCTCCTCCTAGCATCCAGTATCAGTGGTACGCTATACAACCAGTTATAGCCACCGCGCATCAAAATACCATTGGAAGAAGACCTGGCTCGCTAACTAGAAACACTCTAGCAGAATATCTCCGCTCCCATACACTTCGCGACACTTGATTACCCTCACTTGAAAATTTTCCTAAGAACCTAATTGTTTAAAAATTTGCCATCACCTTTGTTTTTATCTTATCTAACTTACCAATTACTAATACGCAAACCTGCATGCAATGCGAAGTGGAAACTCCCCATTTCTATTAATCTGTTTATTTTTCTCATCTGTGAAACTAAGTAATAAAACTCATTACGTTCTATTGTTTTGATATTTTATCTTTATTTAATATTCAGTGTCTCCTCCATTTTTTCATACAACATCATACATTTTATAAGGCAAAGACCTATAAAGATTTTGTACAAATTCTATCGATACTTTCTTGAAAGCATCACACCCAGCTTCCATAAGAATAAATTTGTCTCGATAACCACCCTCAAAGAGAGAAAGCCGGCCAACTCAAAACTATCACGTTATTTTCATCAAACCACTGTTTCACTCGTGCAGCTGTGTGGATTGCCTTCAAACATTTCGTCAAAATTGACTTTTTGCTCTTCTAGGAGCTCGATGTAGCTTTGCGAGTTTTGTCGGCTTTCCAGAAAAACCAAAACAATAGCATCATGAAAAGAAATTGCTGCCCACACCATGATGGAACCAACACTGGTGTGGCGGCGGGAAAATAATGGCCTCGAAAATCATGGAAGTAATGTCTAAAACCATCTGGTACATCTAAATTAAACATTTTCTCGTCCAAAAAAATAACCTGGAACCATTTTTCCTTCCAATGTATAGATGTCCACGGCAATATTACAATCGAGCACTTCTATGTTGCTGGAGCAAACGTGGTTTTTTGTTAGTTTTTGTCGCCGGAGATGTGAAACATGTTTTTATTATCCTCTGAATAGTATGGACCCTGGCTGAGACTCCAATTTTATGCTTTATTTTTTTTTGAAATTAGCATCGAATTCGAAGTTTCTCACAAAATAGCTCAATGTTCCCGTTCTGTTGTCGCCCTTGCTGTGCGATCTCTTCGATCTTTTCCGCAATTTTCTGGATGTTTGAGATAGTTGTTGATGGTCCAAGAAATGCGACCAATTTTTTTGGAAATTGCACGATTGGAATAATTTTCTTGTTTAAGCGCAAGAATCTTTCCAATTTCTACCTATGTTGGGGATTTTTCTCGATCCATTTTCGCCACTATTAACTGCAGCTGGTATAACAAGCTTATTAATTATTGATGGTAAACTGAGGGTAACCAAGTGTCACAGTTTAAATAAGCAAAAGAATCGAAATGGGGCGTTTCCAGTTCGCACATTACATGTAAGTGTGCGTATTAGTCGTTGGAAAGTTTATCTTAGTGTATGAGCGCTCAAAGGAGCGCAATCATATGAGATCATACATCGAAAACATTAGCTTCCAAGCGGAAGTAGGAAATTCAAGTTATTGTTTTGCGAACGACGGCAATGTCACTATAAAGACCACCCAAGAAGTACAGATAGCAATGACGAGAATGGAGAGCTGCAAACAAACTTATGGTTGATATTACATCGCAGTATTCTCAAGTGACCCCTCTAGAGCAATATCACCTCCAGGTAAAGAGGCCTTTGTTGAATATTTCACTGTGGAGGAAGTAGACGCGGTCTCAATAGATCCCCGCATAATTGATTAAGCTCAGAGGCGCTACTCTTCAAATCTATCCAAAAAGAGCTCTCAGAGAATTGTAGACTGCGCTCTTATGTTCGTTGCATAAAAAGGCGACCGTCTTAAATGTGAAATCTAATGTCTAAATTTTGGGAGTACAACAATGCATCAACTGTATATAGACATCCGACAGGTATGACAGTATTAACCGCGAGAACATATGGGCCTCACTCATATGCCTAAAAATTTCATAGAAACTCGTTTCTCTGTGTAAATTAACAACGTCTGGGTCTTTATGTAAAATCGTAATTGAAGGAACTGTATCAGACTCTGTTACGTAATAACTTATGTACCTGGTAATCCGAATTTTTTTAACCGTATTATGCTGTTTTACCGCATAATAGTAGTATTTTAACTGGAGCGCAGATGGCAGGTTTGATGCTTCTCATGGTGGTTCGTGTCTCCGATTAAAAAAAGGTATAGTCGTTGTGAAATAACTCGTGTAGAAAGTGTTGAAAGACAACCCAAAAATTTAACAGACAACAAATTGCGAACGCATGAAGCCATACTGATGTAACGTGCGTCAAGAATCGAGACTAGAAATTACACTCAGGCAGTGTGAAAAGACGAACTGTGGGGTACAACAGTGCCTAAGCACCTTGTAGTTGGGAGTAGGAAATAATTAATCGGTTTGGATCATCACGGATAGTGATTCATCATTGCGGATTGGAACAGCAGCTGATTGTTCGAGTCGATTCATCAGGAGGAACACTACACTAAAGAACAAGTTGGATTGACACGATTAACAACATTCCGGTGCTATAGATTGGCAAGCGTACACATACAAATTAACAGCTCGGTGTAAAATTTCTTTTTCATTTGATAAATAGTTAATCTAAGTGGTTTTGGGTTTTCATTAAGTTAAAATAGTTTTATAGTGGTGTAAGAACAATTTTATAATATAAAATTCAGAGAGTAGATCATTGTTTGGTGGCAACAACAACAAGTATTTGTTTATATTTAAGCGGCGTGATTTTAGACAGCAAGTAAAGTCAGGTGTGGGCAAAAGTGGGGCTTCGGCTCTAAAAAGGGGCGATGTGTGAAAGACCAAGTAGATTAGCACCGTTGAGAATGTTGGGAAATCATACCCAACCCTCCAAAAGGAAAAAGATCGAAGAAATACGAACAAAGAGATTAGGATTCGGTGGCGGTGCAGATATAATGGATTGCAATGGAGTGAATGAAAAATATCTATCATAATCAAGCACGAGCAGGAGGGACAAAACCTGTCAAATTTTTCATCTTTTGGAATACTAAAAGCGCAACGCAACGCTCGAGGGCTGGAGAACTGCTGGTTCTGACAAATAAGCAGGCAGCGACGGATGCATTACTGAAGGCCACATCTCTGGGGCAATTGGCCAAAATAAAAGTGACGGAACACCCCATATTAAACAGTTCCAAACGTATCATTTTCTGCCACGACCTAAAAAGTTTAACTGAGGAGGAAATCAAAGAAGGGCTTAAGGACCAAGGCGTCATAGAGGTGTATAAAATAAAGAAATGGGTGGAAAACAAGTTAACGGATACAGCAGCAATTATCCTGACTTTTAATTCACCAGTATTACCGGAATATGTAAGAGCAGGTTTTATACAACTAAGCATTCGGTTGTATATACATTCCAAATCCGTTGAAGTGCACCGAATGCCACAAACTTGGTCACACCAAAAAGAGATGCACAAGTGATCCTAAGTGCTACAAATGTAGTGAAGTAACACCACACAACCAGCCGTGCACTACACTAAAATGCATAAATTGTGGAGAGGCACACACCAGCAATAGTAAGGAATGTCGAGTATATAAACGAGAAGTAGAAAATTAAAACTGTAGATAGATTAACATTTCCCGGCGAAAGCCAAATATTTTCAAGCAAACACCACACCAGCTAACCAGACAACATATTCAGATACACTAAAAACCAACTTTAACCCACCAAACACACCACAAAAGCCGCAAAACAAAGAAAAGCAATCAAACCAACAAACAACTTGTCAGCAATGAATATGGAGACAATCAAAAAAAATGAAGCATGGCTAGCAATGAGGCATTCTAATTTAACTCCAAATGAATTAACACTATTTGGAACTAACCATGTAAGTATGTTTGATGATGAATGAGGGAAGGAGGAGAGAGAACGCATTTGCGTTTATAAATGGCCTCTACCTTCTTCATTTGTTTGAATGGCAGAGCGAACGCTGAGATCCAATGAATGCGTGAAAATTGGACAGATAAATATTCGCAGTATATATGCCAATGGCAATATGAGACGTTTCGGGTGAAAGGATACAATTATCTGTCCAGGCCGAAGGCTGATGGCTTCGGCGGGGTGGCGATATTGACACGTGCCAATATCAGCCTGGTCGTCTTTGTGACATACCGTGTTTCGAGCACATTGAAGTCATCGTAGCCAAAACTCGGAATCTGGACAGAAACTTGTTATTTGTTAGTATCTATGCAACTCCAGTGTTGTCTACGTCTGACAGAGAGAGAAGCCAACGAGATTTTCAAATTTTGTTTGAATGGGTGGAAGGCAAAAGTGACGTGATTCAGAGGTAACTGGTTGTCCCGCCTCATTCTGGATTCCGATCTCGTAGTCCTGAATGTTGGTGGGTCGACTGGAATGGCGAGAGTGGGGTCGACAGCCAGCGTGATAGACTTAACTTTAATATCTAGCGGGCTGGTGGGCCAAGTCACTTGGAATGTCACAAATGAGAATTTGGGTAGTGATCATTATTTGATCAGGATATGCTTAGTTGGTATAAGTGTTGACATAGACCGTAAGGTCATTATGAATGGTAAGAAATGGGTCGAACGTATGGATGAGACTCTCATATAATGAAAAAAGTAAATGAGGCTAACCAACTTGAGGATGAAATAGAGAGAGTGAATGAAATGTGCACTATAAATGTCAGGTGAATGGTTGGTGGAACAATGAAATCCAGTATTGGTATGAAAGGAAACGGATAGCATTGAGAGAGTTCAATAGGTGTATATGTCATGAATGCAGAATAAATTATGGAAGGATGAATGCAAGATTGAAAAAGGCTATCCGTAGAGCGAAAAGGAAAAGTTGGCGGGACTATGTGTCCAAAATGACACATAGAATCACAACTAGGGATGTATATGGGATAAATTTAATAGAGTGATAGGATAATGAACGCAAGGCAGAAATGCAGTGTTAGATGACAGAGAGAATGGAGGTGTCTTTTTATGAAGTTTTGTTACCTGATAATGAAAATGAATTTATGAACGATATGTGTAAGGAGTTTGAATGGTAAGAGTTCCGAAGGGTTTTAGAAATATCAAAACCTACTACCCCCGGAACTAACAGAGTGAGTTATAAAATGATTGGTAGATTAGAGTTCGAAGCCAAGGTGGCCTTGCTTCGAATTCTCAATCAAGTGTAGATGAGTATTCAGATACCGGAAAAATGGAAGGAAAGCAGAGTGTGGTACCTATTCCTAAAAGGGATCGGGATTGGAATCTGGCAACAAATTATAGGGGAATATGTATGTTGAATGTATTTGTTAAAATTGTGAATGGTATGATTGGGTCGTATAGATAAATTTGTGAATGAGGGAAACTTTTGCCGGAAACCACCTTTGGGTTTCGTCACAACCACTCTGCTAATTAATGTGTAGAAAAGTTTGTGTGGGAAGTACAAAAGGAAAATAAGTATGTTGTGGCGGTATTTTTGGATATAGAAAGAGCATATGATTACGTTGTTTCAGGGAAACTTTATCAGATCCTGATGGACTTGGGGTTTCCTTGGAAAATTTGCAAATAGGTGTATGAGTTCATGAATGAGAGAAAGTTAGTTTTATGTGGTAGAGGGTATAGGTTGGAAGCAGCGGTGACTGCGGGCCTCCTCCAAGGCAGTAAAATCTCACCGACTCTCTTCAACCTGTACACGAGCTCGATACATAGGTGTAACTCCTCGGGCAAAAGTCATTTTGCAATTTGCAGGAGACTTTCTCTTGATGGGCAAGGGGAGTACCATCGAGGAGGCCTTGAGTCGGGCTCAAGGATGTGTGAATCAGGTAACCGAATGTTTGAGTTAACTGAATTTGAGGGTAAATTCGAGTAAATGTTGTAGTATGGCTTTTAGACCGAATCGGATGGTTGATGTGCGAATATATAATGAGAGAGTTGAGTGTGTGAAATTGACTAGGTATTTGGGAATTTGGATTGACAGAAGAATGAGATTCAAAGTGCATATGGAAAAATTGGCCGATAATTGTAAGAGTAGATTGAACGTCATTGAAAGGGTGAGCAAACCGAAATGGGGAGTTCATCCGGGTGTGACTGATATGTTTGCGCTAGTATCAACTTAAATTGCGAATGGAATGAGTATATATATGGTGATGGGTCCAAGGTTGGGTTTAAAAAGTTGATATGCTTGTGGAGAATGCGTGTGCTAGAGTGGTATTGGGAGCGATCAATTCGACACCAATACACACTCTGTGGTCTGAATTGGGTGATTCGCCTCTTAATTGTAAGACGGAATGGATCATCGTGCGAGAGACTGTGCGAATGTTAACTAAGGACAATAAATTGGTGAATGAAATGAAAGAGAGATTGCAAAGAGGGACGGGTTACAAAAAGTCAACAAGATCACTGGTAATCTTGGAAAATATTAACATATTCTCCAAGATTCGTCCGGCAAATCCGAAAGTCCCTCCGAGCAATCTAATAGTGCGGTTGAAGTTTGGTGACACAACAAAAGCAATGACGAATGAGTTATCGGTTAAGAGTGAAGTTTGCAAAATACGAATGAATTATGTTGCACATGTGGATGTGTATACAGATGCAAGTGTAAATGATGATCGCGTAGGTGTTGGAATTTATATTCTTTCAATGAGGAATTTGAAAATGGTAAGAGTGCATGACAGTATCTGTATAATGAATGCATAATTGATAGGGATTATGGAAGGGATCAAGCTGGCAATGACACAAGGGAGAAGGAGAATTGTGTTATTCTCTGACTCCCGGAGTGGGTTGGAATTAATTAGTAAGGGCGGGGGAACTCATGGTAATGCGTATGTGGAAATGCTATATAAGTATCTTCAACCTACTTCACACCTACAGATTGAAGGTAATTAAAGAGCCGATATGCTTGCGAAACGGGGTTGTTTGATTGAGGTTATAAATGAATATGAATTCATGGATGCCAGAGACGTACTTCGCATATTTCAGATGAATCTGTGGAGAAAATGGAAGGAAGAAAAATGTCAGGTGAAAGGTAAGAAGTACTTTGAGTTGGATAGGTCTCCTTTGAGGCAACCGTTCTTTAAGGTGTTCAACGGAGATACTAGAATATTATGAAATATGGAACGAGTGAGATTGAATCATGGAAATTTGAAAGAATGTTTGAAGAAACGCAATTTGGTTGTGTGTGAGTTATGTGAAAGTTGTTTGGTTGTGGAGGACATCGAACATTTGATTCTGAAATGTTCTGCATTTAACCAGAGCAGACAAATGTTCGATGTTCTGTTGAGTGCAAGTAGTTTGACTGAATTATTACGAATGGGAATGAACGTATATAAGAATGTGTATGAATTTATTAGAACAAATCAGATAGAAGTGTGAAAGGTGTTTGAAAGAAATTAAAATTAAATTTTGATGATTAAAAAATGTAAAAATTAAATTTGTAAATTTTGAAACGGGCCATATGGCACCAAATTTTTGGAGCTAGTGCCAACTAAAAAAAAAAAGGTTTTTTTAAATCATGGATGGTTGTAAATTTTCGAATTTCGGGCGTTTTCGTACGAACCGCGATCATTCCGTTATTTCTTAGATTTTTTTTATTTGTAGGATAACTCCGAGGTGCGGCGAGCTCCTCGTGCACCGCAGGATCTACTCATCGAGTACAATATATAGTCAGAATTTAAATGATTATCGTTTTGAGTCGGATTAAATCATAATCCCTTGTTTACCGTAAGCTATTAAACTAATGAAATTTCGTTGTTTTGGGATAATTTGTATAAGAAAATAATGGCGCTTTAAATCTGTAGTTGTTTGGGAGAGATGAGGGTGGTGGAGTTGAGAAGTTTGGTTGTTTGGTAGAGTAGTAATACGCAGCTTTCAAGACCCTGTCTAGTCATCATCCATAATACCCACGACACACTTAGTGCGAGCCGAGCCAAATGCTGCGGGGTGATGATGTCAGGTTACGCTGCTTAAAAGTCACGCAGTCAAAGGCCATCGCGATTTTCAGAACGCAACAACTCTTCTGCTGGAAATAACATCTGGTGTTCAATTTGGCGCTTGAGTAAGTATAGTAGGGAAAAAACATTGAAAGTTTGTGCTGTATATTTAATAAATCAGGCAAAATTCTTTGATAAGCAGAAGATATCGAGTTTCTTGGCCGAAACCATCAAGGGCAGTTCCTACCGTTTGATTGCTATGAAAGAAAACTTGGTTTGGAGGTGAACAGTACTAAAACCAAATCGTTAGCAACACTCAGGAACATCCCGATCAACACGCAGTCTCTATCGCAGTCATGCAAGCTCGCACTTTATAAAGCACTCATAAGACCTGCGGTGGCGTTCCATCAACAACCTGCCGGAGTGCGCCGTAAAGGAAGACCTCGGTTGCACTGGTGTAGCATGCCGAATAAGACCCGCGCATATTATATAGAATCTCTAAACTGGAGGACGAGAGTGATGGATGGATCAAAACGGATGGAGAACCATAATGCAGGCGGCAAAATTCCTTCATGGGATTTGAAAAATAGAGAGAAAGAGAGAGTACTATAATAAATTTAGTTTCAATTAAAGTTTCGCAGTAGATAATTTAAGCGTTAGAATCATAATTGATTGCAAGCTACGTACGTTCTAGGCGATGAGAAAGATTTCAATCAAAATATCTTAATGTGAGGATATGTTTACACTTCATAGTTCACACATTTATACATTAAACAGTTATACACAGTAATATTCGGAAAATAGGTATATATGTGGAGGCGAGGGGTCTATTCGAGGGCAAGTATATTTCATATAAATATATACTTAATATACTGACATGAAAAATTTATCTGCCACATTATATCTTCACAACATAAACATCCCGAAAGTTATACCCTTATAATCAGATATTAAGTTTAAATCACGATAAATTACAAAAGCAGAAACATACCCTTGTGGGGGCAACGCTTTTTTTATTTTGTTTCATCAAACATCACTTTAGAAAGAAAACATGGAATCGAGAGATTGGGTACGAGAAAAATAAAAATAACTTTATCATCAATCATATGATTGAAGAGTGGAGCAACAAACAGACAAATACGCTTTAAATTATGTAAGAGCTTTTTTATGATTTTAATTTATGTACGTACTGGGTGGGTGGATGTTTTTCGTAATGTCAAATCAGAAATATCCGAGATGAATATGAAACTTGATCGGTCATATTGACAAGTAAAGTGTGCAAATCCAATTTATTTTAGGCGTTTAAATCCTGAAGAAACCTGTTGTCAAGAAATATAGGTGAGATACCCTTGTCAAGTTATATGATGGCTATTTGTGGCAATTCGCTATGCCATTTAGACTATTTCCCGAATGGGATTGGAAAACTATTAATTTTGTAAATTAACATCTATATTAATGGAATGGGTTGTAATTAAAAGAAGTCTAGCAATTTACCTACATACAATCAAATGGAAATTTATAAGGACAAGACAACATAAGAATCATCCGGTTCGTCGAACCACACAACAATCAATTTGTCATCGTGATGGAAAATTAATTTTTTCATTGCACAAAAATTAACGCTAAATTTGAAGTAAGTTTTTCACTTTACCGAAGTTACTGGTGCCTTCCTTTCTGTAAAACTCTGGCCTCCGCCTAGACTTCTGTACTTAGGTGAGTATTTGGCTTACCACTGGTAAGCGCCAAATATTCACTGAGAATTAAACCAACTGTTGTTACGCGTTTATAATTCAATTCTATGTATTACCTCGATAAACCGGGCTTTTTATACATGAAAATTGCCTGTTGGATTTGCTACAATATACCATATTCCACGCGTGTCGATACTGTGTCATCGGCCACTTGGAATATTGTATTATTATGCGTATGTTGAAATTGATTCAACATATTGCCGGGCTTTGCTGTTGACGCACATCTGTTATATTATGCCTTCGTTGACTCTCGCTAGAGGAGATGGCAGACGGTGGTTTGCAATGCATCTACCTCTTAATTTGTTTGCAACCCAGATGACTCCTATTACCACAGCACTCCAAAATAAAATGTGGATCATTGCGTAATGGTGGATATGATGAGCACCCTGTGATGGAAGGTAATATGTTCATCATTTTACAATGATTCAAGCTGATCATCCAATCCGGTTGTTTCTGTCGTGGTTAGTAAATTCAATTGATCCACTTCGTTCGCTTTATTTTTGACCACAGCACTGAATTCCCTTAGGTTGCTAGCTGTTGTTATTGATGTTGTGTTTATCTGTTCCTATAACAGCAATTATTTGAAAGTCAGAGTCTCTGAGGACGCAGCCGGTGGCACTGGTTGGCAGCGTGAAGTTTGATCCAATGATTACTAGCTTTTGTTGACCTAGTGCCGCATACGGTGTCCAATTCGTTCTTTCGTTGTAATATCGCTACCTTACATGACGTTTGATTTGAAGGAGTGTTGATAATTTGTGATACCTCGCATAAGAGATGTACAGGCTTAAATACCTGACATTTATGTACGTCTTCTCTGGTTAATAATGCGAAGTGTTCACGCCGATTGTCCATTGCTATGTAGTCATTCGAGCTAATGGTTTGTGACTGAGTGTTTCCATCGATGATGTTGGGAATTGGGACTACATATATTAGTGTATCGTCTGGAGGGTCTTTAGAACTAGCATCATTTCAAAAATGGTCATTAGCGTTGATCGCACTCGGTTTTCATACGTTCTATATTCTTTTAACTGCAACATTTCCTGCCGCAAACGATGTTGGTCTTTAATTAAGTTGTTTAAAGATGCCGTGGTGAGGTTTGTATCACCGAGGCCTCGCTTCATGTGTTTACGGTCCTTATTACTTTCAAATAATAGCTCGTTGTCTGCTATCAAATAATTATATTTAAATAAGAGTTGCTGAAGAATGATGTCGCACTTTAAACCGGACAGCTCCTTACAAACTGATTGTAACTCTGTGTGGGCTCTTTTAAAGTTGTCAATTTCCTCCCAGTAGGAAGATAAATTTTATTGAACAACTATGTCCATTTTGTCGCCACAATCTCCAACTTGCCCAATTCCTCGAAATGTATCCCAATGGAATGATTGAAAGGCCTTATTTCGTTGTTAGCAGCACACTGAAAGGATGGCTAGTGCCATGTGGTTTATTTTTTTCTGTCGTTTTGGTTCAACGGTGAGGTTGTTGCCTGAATACCGGCTTGTTGTTTTGATTTGTAATTGCACTGGCCTTCCCGGTGGTTGTTTCCTTGAGCGATGCAATGGCCTTCGTAGGTAGTATCTCACTTGGATCGTCGCTAATAGGGAGTTTGCACAGCTTTGTTATTAGTCGCTTGTAGGTTGCGTCCTTACACTTTACTGTTACTATTCGTACCAAGTCGTCTTGTCCCAATTTCAATCGGGTTGGGGATAGTTGAACATCCTTCACCAATACTAGATCGTTTATTGCCAAATTTGGCTGGGAGGTTTTCCACTTGCTCCGTTGTTGAAGTTGGTGAATGTATTCAGAAGACCATCGCTTCAAAAAGTCTGGCGCCATTTTTTCGACCATTTGCCATCTCGTTCTTAATCCTATGTTGATGGTTATCGCTTCCGGCATCGTCTTAAGAGCATCTCCAATGAGAAAGTGTCCTGGTGTTAGCACTGTTATATCCGTTGTGTCGTTGGTTAGTGCAACCAGTGGCCGAGAATTGAGGGCCGCTTCGATTTGAGTGGTGAAAGTGGTTAATTCTTCGGATGTTAGAGTTGAATCTCCCTCTCTCTTATAATGAAATTTCACGGATTTTATTCCTGCTTCCCATATTCCGCCAAAATGTGAGGTAAGAGGTGGTATGAAGTACCATGTCGTTTCATCACTGGCTAACATAGCTGCTATGTCGCCGGGTAATGTGGTCATAGTTCAACTGTACGTCTTCTTCATTACGGAATTTGCACCCACAAAATAGGTTCCGTTGTCAGAGACTATATCAGCACAAAGCCCTCGTCTAGAAACGAATCTTTTGTAGGCCGCTCTGAATGCATCTGTTGTTAGGCTGCTCTCTATCTCAATGTGTATGGCCTGGTTGTCATGCATACGAATAGAGCAATGTATCCTTTATAGGATTTGTTACCCCGACCCTTGGTCGATCTTAGCTGAATGGGTCCTGTATAGTCGATTCCCGTTTTAGAAAACGGTCTTCCCATCCTCACTCTTGCTGATGGTAGACTACCCATTAGTTGTTTCATGTGTTTTTGATTTGTAGCGAATGCAGGTTATGCATTTTTGGTATTACTTGTTTTACAGCTCTTTTCCCATCGATGATCCAATATTTCTGGCAAGCTGTGTGCCAACATGTAATGTGTTTTGGTGGGTTTCCTCAATACTCCGTTGATCAATTATGTTGTTTTTGCTTAGAATTACAGGCTGTTTGCTGGCGGTTGTCAGATTGGAGTTTTGGAGACGTCCAATCACACGGAGTAAACCTGTTTAATGAACCTATAGCTTACTGTCCTTTTCTAGCATTCTGTCCTTGTTCATGCGGGCGATTTCTGGTCCAAAATCTTGCTCTTGTGTTATTCTTATAATTGTTGTTTCTGCTGCCTTAAGGTCATTACTGGTTAGCCAACCCTTGTTACGTTTTTCTTGTTTGCAGTTATTTATGAATCGTAGACAGTATGCGACCGTGCGCTTGATTTTGCTGTATGTAAACATTCTGCTAGATAACTCTGCAAGTATGTGCGGCCTTTTCATTACCGTCGCCAGCACTCTCTTTTCTTCCAGCTCTGCTTGTAAATCTGATGGTGGATCCGGAACGGGTTCTTCAGTATTCGACATGTATTAACGTTTTCAAGCTTCATGGTATCTTGACCAATAATAAGGCTGCATTTAACTCGAGGCGAGAGATTGATTGCTTCGTTTTGAGTGGTGCAACACGTGTTTTGTACATTAATAGCTGAGCTGCTGGTTTACCGTTGTCATCCACTGTCCTACAATAAACCACTGCCGCATAGGCGTGCTCTGACGCATCAGCAAACCCGTGTAGTTCCGATTTGCATCTAGACGTTGTACTGAGCCATCTTGGAATTTTTAATCTTGATATCTCATTCAGGTCACCTTTGTAGTTCTGCCATTTGGCACTTATTTTTTCTGGTAGTTGTTCATCCCAGCTTTTTCCCATTTTCCAAACATCCTGCGTCATGATCTTGGCCATGATTGTTGTCGGCGACAGCCATCCTATGGGGTCAAACAGCTTTGAAGAGTCAGATAGGAATGAGCGCTTGGTGTGCTGGTTATTGGCCAGCTGTAGTCCGGCTATATTGAATTGGAAAATATTGGGAGAGTTGGATGCCCATTTTTTCAAATTGAATCCACCTTGTGCTGTGAGGGATGCAGTTCTTGCAGCACCAGTAGAGTCTCGTCAATGCTGTCTGCGCTAGTGAGTAAATCGTCCATATAGAAGTCGGTCATCATTATTTTAGCTGCTTTTGGGTGAGTATTGGATCCTTCCTTGACCAGTTGAATCAGTGTTCTTACCGCTAGGAAGCTGGCAGCGGTACTTCCATATGTTATTGTTTTTAGCCTATATGCTTTTATCGGCTCGGAAGGGTCCTGTCTCCATAATACTCGGTGATAGTTCTGGTCGTTTGTGTTGAGCCAGATTTAACGGAACATTTTCTCGATGTCGGCTGTCATGACAATCTTGTGTTTCCTCCACCTTAGTAGCATGGCGGCCAAGTCTTCTTGTAGTTTGGGCCCGGTCATCATGACGTAGTTTAACGAGACCCCAGTTGTTGTTTTTGATGATGCATCAAACACCACTCGAAGCTTGGTCGTTTAACTGCCTGGGTTGAAAATGCCAAGATGCAATGTAATACATATTATCGACGCGCTCAACTTCTGGCTTTTCTTGTGTTAACTCCATGTGGTTCAAATCTATATATTCTTGCATGAATTGTTTATACAATTGTTCGTAGTACGTCGTAGTAAGTCTGGCTGCTGCTCTTTTCCTAGATTCTCCAAGTTTGGCGTGATCGTCCTTAAATGAAATTTTTACTATAAATCGTCCATCTGTGTGTCGACTCAATGTTGATTGAAATGTCTCCTCAACTTGATTTTCTTATGCTGTAAGGCTCCTTTCTTCAGGAATGCTATCAACCTCTATAAATAATTTTAATTGCTCTTTCGATAGTAATCTGCGCCTAGTATGATATCAATCGGTTGAGATAAATTGTAGTGTCGATCTGCTAGTTTTATGTTGTTGAGATGGGTCCATGCATTATTGTCGATATCAGCTTCTGGTAGTTGTTGAGTTAATTTGTTTAATACCAAAGCTTCCACGTCCAAACTAAATTCTCCATTGAATCTTGGCACCAGCTTTATGCTGATTGTATGTTTGCAATCAACTGCTTCACTACCGCCAATGCCTGAAATGTTCATAGGTGTTTGTCTCTTTTTGATGTTTAGCAGATTGGCAGCTCTCGATGATATTAATGTAGCTTGGGACCCTGAATCAATTAACGCCCTCATTGTGGTGAGATATCCAGTGTCCGTTGCTACTCTAACTATTGCTGTTGGTAGTAATACAGGCCCTTGTTGTTTAACTATGAGGGTTTTCGTATTTTTAACTCCGGTTCCGCCATTTGATAATGCGTTAGTGTATTGTAGTAGCGTGTTATGTGACCCTTTACACACGATGCATGGTTCTGTCTGACAATACTTGTTGAGGTGACGGTTTAAGCAATGCACACAAAGGCGTGCGGCATTTATTAGCCTTGATCTTTCTAAGGTTGACATTGTTTTGAACTGTTGACATTGATCCAAGTTGTGTCGTACCTTACAACTATTTACCCAATATGTTCTGCTTGCTGTGGTAGTATAGACCCGTTTTAGCGGTGGTATATACTGTGGTCGGCTTGTCGTTTGTTTAGCTGTGAAATATCTCTGGGTTTTTCTATGGATGATTCATAGAGCCTGATGGATTCTGGGTCCAATTTTTTCATTAATATGAAGCTTACGAATGCTTCAAAAGACGAACTTATGTTGAGCCTCTATCCTTGAGAGCCTCATAGTAGTTATTTTGGAAGTAGGGAGCTGTTTGCTCTTGCTCTTCCATTTCTACTAAGAGCTCTATGTGCAAATTGTCAATTGCATTTCTTGGGATAATTGCGCTATTTTTAGCTTTATGAACTCCATTGAAATGTTGTTGTCGTCCAATGCTTCTTCAATCGATTCTAATTTTCTGTGCATCCTCCTCATCAGGACATCTTGCTTCTTGAGCAGCTTCTGGTTGTTCTGTGCCACCCTTTTGCTGTAATTTTCAGACTGATGCATGTTGAATGGCGTAGATTGATTTATTTGCCGGTTGTTGATTGGCCGTTTAATTTCGATACCTGTTGTTGTGAATTCGATGCTTCGACGTAACTTGGCCTGTAGCAATATGTTTGTGGAACGTGTTGGCTGCCGGTTGTTGTTGACTGTCGGTTTATTCAGTTTTCGCGCGTAAGTGGTCATGTGATCCCGAACGCGCGCTGTCTGTTTGAGATGGGAATATTTGGTTTGGGCGCGTAAGTGATCATGTGATCCCGAGTAAGCGCTTCCTGTTTGAGATTTGAATATTTGGTTTGGGCGCGTAAATTGTCATGTGATTCCGGGCGCGCGCTTCCCGTTTGAGATTTGAATATTTGATTTGGGCGCGTAAGTGGTCATGTAATTCCGAGCGCGCGCTTCCCGTATGAAGTTTGAATATTTGACTTGGCCCGTAAGTCATTCTGTGCGCATTTGAGCGCGTGCTTGCCGTTTAAGATTTACAAATTAACCGCGTATATTTAGTTTATTTTTGATAAAAGTGCATCAAATTTAATCAAATGTATTCACGTGACTGATTATTCAGTCACAGGTCAGCTAGTATAAGCTTTAATTTGAATGTGTTCAATAATGATAAAAGCTAAAAGTTTTCCAGGTCTAGTTTCATCTTGGGAGTTCCGGAAAGTTGGGGGAGTCAAACAGACACACAAATTTTAAAAAATTGTAAAACTTAACGTTTATTGTGTAATATTTGGAAAAGGTCTAATTTGAATGATTTCAGTGATGGTTATCGCTGAAAAAATTTTCAGGTCAAGTTTCATTTTGGAAATTTGGAAATATTGAGCCGAGTGAGATACACGTGCAATTTTCTAAATTTTTTATAATCTTCTTTTAAAGTATTGTGTTTGAAATTAGTCTCATTTGAACGGTATTATCGTTAGTTAGCGCTGCAAAATTTTCCAAGCCAAGTTTCATGTTGGGACTTCGTGTCGATTGAGGGGTCGGAAACACACGTGAAAACTTTAAAAATTTTAATTAACTTCACGTTTAAAGTGTTTTGTCTGGAAAAGATCTAATTTTGCACCAGTTTGTTAATATTTATCGCTGGAAAACTTTCCAGATCAAGTTTCATGTTGGTTCGGAAAATTTGGAGGGTGTGAAATATACGTACAAACTTAAAAATTTGTGTAAACTTACCGTTGAAAATGTTATGTCTTGAAACGGTCTAATTTGAATGGTATTGTCGATGGTTATCGCTGAAAAGACTTTCAGACCAAGTTTCATTTTGGGAGTTTGGGAATTTGGGGAAGTGAGTTACACGTGCAAACTTCTAAATTGTTTAAAATCTTATCTTTTAAAGTTTTATGTCTGGGATAGGTCTCATTTGAATCGGTTTGTCGATGGAAAATTTTCCAGATTAAGTTTTATGTTTGGAGCTCGGAAGAATTGGAAAATATCGAAACAAGATACATAGTTGAAGTAAACATTTTAGAAATGCTTTACGAGTAAAACTATTACGAGTAACTGCCAAAAATTTAAAATATAATTTTTCCATTTTATTTCAAATTACTTTAAATTTAAAAGTTACATTTTGCGCAAAGCAAACTATAGTAAACTTAAGGTTTCAATATTTTTAAATTGATCTGTCCATCGTTTGACAAATCCATAAGTGTGAAGTGAGTGAAAACTCAAATGCGAATAAACTATTTAGTGCTTCATGATGACAGATACAGCCAAATGCTTTACTGAAGTCCAGATTAGCTGAAATAAATTTCAAATTCGTAGCTCGCTTTCGTCGAAGTCCGATTTTTTAAGTTCTCTATCATCAAACATGTCATTAAATATCGTTTTAGTTTGTATCATTAGAATTGGGAGCTAGTTACCAACTGGGTGGGATCACTCAAAGGTTATACCGATTCAGAAAATTTAAAGGTATCAATTTCATTGCTAAATTCAAGATCCAAAACTAAGTTACGATTATTAGCAAATGTGTTAAAATTCCAGATTATATTTGGAAGATTAAAACCACCAAGCCCAATAACTAGATCTGACGACTTAATTGTATTAACAACTTCATCGATCACATCGATTGAAAGGCCTACGACACTAACTATACTTTAGATTAGTTTGTTTCATGGATTTCTGGTAAATACCAATTCCGTCATGTTATCTTCTACGGCACATAGAAAACTTCCCACATATTTTATAATGTTGGCCCCAAAAAACAATAAAACAAACTACAACACAAAATTATCTAGCGCCTAGGAATAATGTAGACAACGTTAAAGTTAAAAAAAAAAAATTGCCGGTCCACCCACACGACCTACGACTATACAATCATCATCATTGAAAAAATCGTAATGAAAATCGAAACACAGTTTCTATCGTATAAATTGTTCCAGATTTCCACTGTTCAAAGTTTTCCTTTTAGCCTACACACAAAGTGTATTGTTTATTGTATCCTGTACAGGATGTCGTTGTAATATTGTGTTCATTGCGCGATGAATCGATGAATTACATGAACACAATAAATTTGTGAACATTTTCTCGTACGACACACACACATTTTAACGAGTGCATGCAACGGATTCAAAGTAAAATTTTTTTAAATTTTATTTTTCAATTTTTGTTTTGATTGTGAAATGGTTTTTCTCATTTTCCAATTTTTTTTTGTTTTTATATTTTTTTTTCCTATTTTTATTGTTTGTCCCAGACTCAATGGTGCTGATCAGTTACAATAATAATATCGACCGAATTTCCTTGTCTCTCCATCTCCGCAAATATTTTTATGTATCGTCTTATTCGTCGGGCTGTATCTTATAATAAGCGGCATGTGTATCTTATTGGTATATTTAAAATGTACACCCACACATGTTATGTAAAGCGTTTCGTTGGTACTCGTATGGTGTACGATTGTTGTTGTTTTTAATGTTTTTTTAGCAAGAGTAATAATACTGTCTGTTGTGTTAAGCTTCACGATGATTTTATAACTTCACATGGTGAGCATGCAGTACTCTCGTATATGAGCGGCTGCGATGATTTAAATTCCCGGAATAATGAATGGGAGAGGGGAGTTTACAGTAAATATCTCGCAATAAAAAAATAAAAAATAAATTCGATTGTTGATTTTGCAACTTTTTGTTGTTGTTGTTGTTAGATGGAATTAGTCAGAGCTTCTAGGAAATCATAGAATGGAAAATTGTTATGCTTGTAAAAGTCAATTTATAGACGATTTGTTATTTTTGTTTGCTTCGCTGATACACACATAATATTACCAATCGTATATGTTGTCATAATCGTTTCGACTATTTTTGCCAGCGACAGACAGGAAAAAAAATTTACCGTCTCCGTACTATCTACCCTCAATGTACGTACATACATGTATTTCTAAATCTATATAGAATACGTATAGTTGGGATAACTATTTATGCTAATGTAATGCATAAAGTTTATCACTGTGCGAAATACAGAGGTAAAAATTATTGAAATATTCCAATCCAGTATGATATACCGTTTTTACGTGTGTACCTACCTGAACTTATTAGCAATTCAATCACCTCTCGTCTTCTACGAAAAAATAAAACTACGGATGATTGGTTCGCAATAATTACGAGTAAGTTTTAAAAAAATTCTGATGTGCGGATGATACGTTTTGCAATTTCAAATTATTAAATCTGGAAAGCCATTCACCTCAAAGATTCATGGATTCCAACTTGATTGTGATTTTTTTTCATAGTTATACGGGACGAAATAATAATGTGCAAAAATCTTAATTCATGAGATAAACGAAAATAACTGATGATCGTCTTGAGATTGGTCTAAAACTTCTAAAGTAATTATTAATCAAGGATGTTGAATACTATAAAGGATTGTTCTAAAATATTATGATGCTAAAAGTTTTTCCTTATGTGTTCATCGGAGAACTTTTTTAATTATGAAAAGGAGCCTGAACCAAAACCATTTTTCTGAGTGTTTGAAAAAACTCATTAAAAAAATTAAAAAAATGCCAGAGGATGAAATTTGAGAAACTTGGAAAATGTACATTTTCCCGCAAAACATCGCAAATTTCATGTAAAAAATACAGTTACCTACCAGCGCCAAAATGGCGGATTTACCAACCTAAGCACTGTTTTACGATTATATTGAAATGACAAAAATATATGTATTTCCAGCGCCAAAAAAAATGGTTTTGAGAACTAAGGTGATTCAACGAAATTGTAACATACATCGATAACAGATCAATTTGCCATAAGTGCTACAAATTAAATTACGTGAATTTTTGAAATAAATAGCTGATAACCAAATTTTTGTTTCGTTCAAAATTTTTTAAAATATTTACTAGATGATTATATCAGAATAAGCATCCATTTTGCATCAGTGCTACTAAAACTACTGCTTTAGTCGTGAAGATTTATTATGATGGTTGGATGAGCAATTTAACAATCTATTTGAGGTGCTCACGGACATTTCCAAAACGGCATGATTTGAGCAAAAATGGTAAACGACGGTAGTTTACCATTTCCGCTCAAAATCAAAATAGAGATATAACAACTTCTAACAATTATGCTATCCTTGTAAAGGTTTATTAAATGAGAAATTCAACAAGCTATCTGGGATGTTCACGCAACCTGAGTCCAAACCTCTGCGCAGGAGGATTAATGCCCGTTTTCCATTTTCACTCAAACTCAAAATAGAAACAAGAAAATTATTAACAAACTTGCTCTTCTGGTTATGAATGCTCTTTTGACCTATGTGAGATTCTCACGAACTGAATCTAAAATTCTGGGAAGGCGTGTTAAGTTCTGTTTACCATTTTCACTCAAATTCAAAATATGAATTCAAAAATTCTTAACAAATTTGTTGTCCTGGTTAGGAAATTGCAATCAGGCTGGTTTTATGATCAACTAAGCTATTACCGATACTCACGCAACCTGAGTCCAAATCTTTGAGAAGGCGTGTTAATGGCTGATTGCCATTTTCACTCAAACTAAAAATATGAATTTAAAAATTCGTAACATACTTGTTGTTCTGGTTAGGACGTTTTAATCAGTTTGGCTTGATAATTAACTAAGCAACCTATTTGGGGTGCTCACGAAATCTGATAACAAATCTCTGGAAAGGCGTGTTAATGGTTGTTTAACATTTTCACTCAAACTCACTATAGAAATTCACAAATTCTTTACAATTTTGTTGTCTTGGTCTGATTGAAAGGCTGGATTTATTATCAACTTAACGACCAATTGGAGGTACTCACGCAACCTGAGTTCAAATCTCTGAGAAGACGTGTTAATGGCTGTTTATCATTTTCACTCAAACTCAAAATATGAATTTAAAAATTCTTAACAAACTTGTTCTTCTGGTTAACTAGTTTCAATCAGGCTGGCTTGATAATTAATTAAGAAACCTATTTGAGATGCTCACGCAACCAGTGTCCAAATCTCTGACAAGGCGTGTTAATGGTTGTTTACCAGTTTCACTCAAACTCAAAATATAAATTCAAAAATTCTTAACAAACTTGCTCTTCTGGTTAGGGAGTTTCAATCAGGCTGGCTTGATAATTAATTAAGCAACCTATTTGAGATGCTCACGCAACCAGTGTCTAAATTTCTGACAAGGCGTGATAATGGTTTTTTACCAGTTTCACTCAAACTCGAAATATGAATTCAAAAATTCTTAACAAACTTGTTCTTCTGATTAAGGAGTTTCAATCAGGCTGGCTTGATAATTAATTAAGAAACCTATTTGAGATGCTCACGCAACCAGTGTCTAAATCTCTGACAAGGCGTGCTAATTTCTGTTTACCATTTTCACTCAAACTCAAAATATGAACTCAAGAATTCTTAACAAACTTGTTGTTCGGGTTAGGAAGTTTCAATTAGGCTTGATAATTAATTAAGCAACCTTTTGTTTGAAGTGCTCACGAAATCTGATACCAAACCTCTGGGAAGGCGTATTAATGGTTGTTTACCATTTTCATTCAAACTCAATCTAGAAACAGAAGAAAATTTCTCAAATTTTCTGTCCTAGTTAAGAAGTTCCAGTAAGACTGGCCATTTAGCAACCTATTACAAGTATTTACGGAACCTGAGTCCAAATCTCTGGAAAGGCGAGTTGGCCGTTTACCATTTTCACTCAAACTCACAATATAAACTCAAAAATTCTTAACAAACCGGCTATTCTGGTTAGGAAATTTCAATCAGGCTGGATTTATAATTAATTAATCTATCGATTTGAGTTGCTCACGAAACCTAACTCTAAATCTCTTCTCGTGTTAATGGCCGTTTACCATTTTCACTCAAACTCAGAATAGACATATAAAAGTTCTTCTAAAATTTGCTCTCCTTGTTATAAGTTCCAATAAAACTGGCTGGATGAGCCATTTAGAAACCTATTTTAGGTGCTCATAAAACCTGAGCTCAAATCTCTGGCAAGACGTGTTAATGGCCGTTTACCATTTTGAGTCAAACTCAAAATATAAATTCAAAAATTCTTAACAAATTTGCTGTGCTGGTTAGGAAGTAGGCTGGCTGGATGGGCAATTTTCAACTTATCTGAGTTACTCACGAATCTTGAGTCCAAATCAGTGAATAAGCAGCAACCGATTCTAATAATGCTTTAGGCCATCGTTTCCTCAACAGAAGAATGAAAAGTAATTTTATTTGAACCGAAGCTACAAACACACAACGCAGTTTATACAAGCATGATGGCAGTGGTCAATATCAGACATATGGAACATTGCTCAACTCTACGTCACTGATATAGTTTATTTCGGAGGAGTGTATGTATGCAAGGTTTGCTATTTAGACGCAACAACGCAATGATTTTTGTGAAGGGATTTGACAAAATAGCACAATACGAGGATCTACATTGCACTACATTGACAACAACATTGACAACTCAGGCTTTCAGAGTTCCTAAAGTATGCGGTGTGCACAGTGAATTTAAGCTCAATAAACGTGACCTCGTTGGCGTGCTGCTAGGTCAAGTCACATTCTTACAACGTCGCACTCAATCGTTTGAAATCAATGGAGAGTAAGTTCGAACTTGATCAAGTATTTGGGAAGTTATTTCGAGTGCTGACAACGAAGTACAAAGAGCTAAGGGGGCTACTAAAGACGTGCATCACGACGACGAAGCTCCGATTTGTCTTCGACGCATCCACAAATATGGAGAAACTATATGATATAGGCAAGTTTGGGTGACCGCAGAGGATCACGAGTACTAGCATATTTTATGGAGAAATAGTTCAAGCTACAAGCAAATCAGCGAGAAGAAGCAGATCTGATGACGGGGGCTAATTCAAGAGCACAAGTCAAAACTTTGATGCCACAAATTACAACGGCATTAGAAAACCACCAAATTTGGGTGTTTATTCAAGATGCAAGTGGGAATTTCATGGACATCAAAGTGCATGCCGAGTCGCAAAAGGTATTAGGCCTTCAGTGGGATCCTTGATAAGATGCATTCAAATTTAAAACTAAACTACCACATCGAGCCACATATACCAAGCGAACTTTACTCTCGGATGCTAGCAGAATCTACGCATGCAAATCCTACTTCAAACAGTGTGGATGCGGGATTTAAGCTGGGACGAAGAACTTCGAAACAAAACAAATCAAAGAAGATTTACGTGACATTCCAATAATTTGAATCCCAAAATGGATACAAACGAGCTGAGTCTAATTGGTATGCAGTAGCAAAGACAAAGGATGGCCTACAATTCAATATACTTACAGTGAAAGCGTGAGTTAAGCCAATCAAGCAGATTACAATTCCACGCCTGAAATTGATTGGTGCATTGTTCTTAACCAATCTGATGAAGTTAGTGGAATCGGAGTTAACGATTAAAGTTACAAAAGTTCTGCTATTTACAGACTCAAAAATAGTGTAAGGTTGATTATCGCACATCCCAGGCGTAGGAAAACTTGGGGCACGTTGGATCAAATGACAATCCCTGTTATCACGCCTTGAGGCATAAACACGATCGATTTAGTAAAAAGCATTATGTGGTGGTATAGACCACCCTGGTTAATTGATGCTAAAATAATCAAGACGGCCCTTTCAACCAACTTGCTAGACCAAAGTGTGGCGATTTCAACGACTCGGTGAGCTTATTAACAGGATGATCCAAAATTCAAGGGAAACCAAGCGAGAAGAAATAGTATAGCAGAAGTAGTAGTAGTATTACTAAATAGTATTTGCAGAAGTGATGCTGATACGACACATACAACAGACCGAGTCTAAATCATATAAGCCAGAATCCATTTTTAGATGATACTGAGGTACAACGGGTAGGAGGCCGAATTCAAAGGTCGATGACATCTTTTAACGCAAAGCATCCTATTATCCTACGGAGGGGCCACGTTTCAGTAAAGGAATTTTGAGAGACGTTCAAATATAGTACAATCATCTGGGGTTAAGCCTACTTACTAGCATCACAGAGCGGTTTTGGATAATAAGAGGCTAAGTTATATATCCAGAACAATTGTGCACAAAGCAAGTGCATAAGACCAAAATAGAACAATGGAAAAGTAAATGAGTCATCGCCATCAAATTTATCAATCTTCAAGCTAGAAAAGCCACGAGTAAATACATTCGACAAAAAAAGCGCACGAACATGTGAGACCATTCATCGAAAACATCAGCTTCCAAGCTAAACAACAG
The DNA here is from genome assembly GCA_963691935.1 of Nephrotoma guestfalica. Taxonomy (NCBI): domain Eukaryota; kingdom Metazoa; phylum Arthropoda; class Insecta; order Diptera; family Tipulidae; genus Nephrotoma; species Nephrotoma guestfalica. The sequence goes on from OY829914.1 coordinate 223,235,965, forward strand.
TGACTGTTTTGTTAACCTTTATTGTGGAAACTATGGTATATGTCTATTGAACACTGCTAACAAAGTGTTGGCTAGTGTTATAGTTACCAGACTAGTCCACCGCTTTAAACCAGTTCTAGAATGAAAAAATGTAAAAGAATTTATAAGGAAGCGAGATATCCGCAAGACAAAATCTAGCAAGAAATAAAAACGAATAGCACTATTACTTTACTTTGTAAGGGCTACCCTAAAGACCGATTGGAGTGTAAGAAATGGTTTCTTTGTAAAAATGTAGCATAAGCAATTTTAAGTTTTGTCCCTATAAATTTTAAAAAGCTTATTCGCAAAGAAAAGCTTTTGATAAATAGTTCGTATACAATTCTGCAGTAAATATATTTCAGTTGCAACAAGTAAACAAAACTATAATTTTGAAACAATGTTGTTCTATTTCTTGCACAAGAACCATAATAACGGTATACCGAAAAAAAAATCATTTCCACAGTAAAATCATTGCGATATAAAATTATGCTGAGTACATATGCACTTAGAATTTTGATTTATTACTATACACACATAACACATATACGTACCTTCTTATGTAATATGAATTTTCCTGTTTTGCAACTTTATATTGTGTTAATGCTTTTATGCTCGACGCTATAACAGTGTACCATCGTACACAATTTTTAACAATAACATTTTATGTATGCGGAGTTGGGTGGTACTTTTGAATGGTGTGGTATGACTTAACAATGAACAACGTGCATGGTGCGAAGGCGACAATAAATAAGAGCACGGCGAAGGGGTCCAGCATGCGATGTTTTATGTTATACACTTTCCATATTTTTTACATTTTATATATGAGTATATATTGGAGATAATAAATCTTACTTATATGTGCTTTGTGGTATATCTGTGCTTATTTTTTAATTCAACTTAAAAATTTATTTTAATGAATCCATATAATTTTTTACACATTTTATTATTTTCTATCCGGGATTCGCATATTACTGATAAAAAAATTACCCGTAAAATAAATGTACGTGGGTAGTGGGTTATGCTTTTTTTACGTACCATTGTACAACGCAATGATTTTTATTGCTACAAAGCCATATAATTTTTTCATGCAGTTATGCGAATAGACATTAAACATATACACTGGATTTATTAATGATTTTTTACAGTATTCGCGTAACATTTCAAACTTACCAATATCGTATCGTATCATCCGTGAACAATTTCATATCTGAAGGAGTTTTTGTAAAATTACCGATTTCAATATTGTTCACTGCACAATAAGCGATGAAGCATAAGGAATTTCAATTGATTAGGGGTTGCCTTTAAGGCATTAACCAATTTCGTACCTCATCGAACCCCGATTTGTAGGTTTTATTTTAAAATTTACCGATATCTTCAGTTCAAAGTGGGCTACTAGGTTTGGTAAGTATTTAATAAAGTAAAGTTTGGCATTTAAGACGGTATATTTACTTGTAAATCATTGAACTATAAATCGTAAATATTTTCGTGCGATTACTTTTTACAACTGTTGACGTGAATTAACGCAACAACAGTGCATTGCTGGACTTAATTCAAATCTTGGCGCAGTTCGCCCAACGATGAATTTCGTAAAGGTCGTCATATTTTGGCATTAGTGAGACAAGCATACATTCAATATTGCATGAGCATTTGATCATCAAAAACATTTGTTCGTGATTGATCCCACATAATTTGATAAACACCCAAAACAAGATTCGGGTCAAGTGGTCGAAAAAAATGCTCAAAAAATATTATAACGAATCTTGGATCTATATACGTATGAACCCGAAACCAAACAGCAGTTGACGGTATAGATGTCCCAATATGAATCAAATCCAAGAAAAGTTGTTCGCGCACGAAGCACGTCGAAGGAAACTGTATCGTTGGTGCAACGTAGAATAATCAATGGGAATTAGATGTTAGTAAAGACATTACAAGTAATAACAAAGACAATTTTCCTCATTATTGATATAGAAGCGTGCTGCATGAACCAAGATTTACAAAAAGTACTAAATCTTTAGAAAAAGTGCCTTGCCGGGTGCTAGGATAAGCCATTCTTGAAAATCTTCCTCATTACTCGTATCAAGACGATTATTACATTTTAAATTTTTCCTCAGAATTTTTTGTCTCGTCAAAGGATGGTGACATGGACATACAGTCTCACAGCTGAAGTCGCGGGTATTTATTTATCTAGAATGTCTAAGGGTATAACATGAAAGTGAATCTTCGTTGCTTGAGTGGGTATCCACCAAAGTGTATCATTGATCTTCAGGTTAGCTGTTCGCTATAATTTTGTACATTCGCGCGAGTGGAGAAAAGTTTCCACAAATTTTTTCTTACATAATAGAAGAATGTGTTGTTTAGAATTCGACAGATTATTCGGTACAATCGAATATCTGCTGTGTGCTTCTATTTCTCTTTCCACAGTAAACCCGAAAAATTGCATAAAATAATTTCCAAATGAAACTTTTTATTGTAAACCATTTTCCCTTAATGTTTGGATCAATGAACTCTCTAGGATCCTCGAATTTTGGAGACACTTACCATAAATATGATGTCTTTTTCCAATCAATCAAGCCGTCTAGACTGTAAAAATGCAGAATTTTGGTTAAAATGTTTTTTTTCAAAACTCGTAATTTCTTAAAAAAAAATTAGAATGATGATCTTAACAATTTTGTTGCCAATTTCATTGGTAAAAATGCTTTACTTTTATTTGCGATAAAAGAAAAAGTACCTATGGAAGCTGCCGTCACTTCCTGTTTCCCGATTTCTGCTCAATTTCACTGGTACTAATAAAATTTATGCAGAAAGCTTCAAGATAAATTCATCCCAGACAGTAAATTCGCTTGGCATCTAACAAAGTTGAATTTGGGTGGAAAACAGTTTTTTTTCCAAATACCGTCCTTTCCGCTTTCATTTTGCAAAACTGATTTGGAACAATATTTAAAATGTTTTTGGATATTGCCGTTTTCGATCCGAATTAGTTCAAATTTTATAAGTAAAACTTGATCAAAATTTTGTTTTGGATGACAAATTTTGATTTGGTTTCTAGTAATCACCATTGTGCTGTTAACTGAACCGGCTCAGATATGCGTCAAGAAATACGGCTGTTATTTTCAAATTAATTGCAACAAACAAAACAGAACGGAAATTTTCAATTTTCATATAGCACCTACCGCCCGACAAGGCTCTTTCTTCTTAAAATTTGATGATTTTTGGAAAGCTTGGTCGCTATGTAGCACCAAATCATATTTGTCGCTATCATAAGCGTGTAACAAAACAACGTTAAGGTAAAAACTTGCTGGAGCTTAACACATTAATAATACCATTAAGGAAAAATTACACCAATAGCTATCCTAAACAAGTTAACCATAAGTTTATTTTGACAACAACAACAATGTTTGACAAAAACAAAATATTGACGATGCTTTATTAAATTCAATATTAATCCCAATTCGATCAAATTTAAATGCGAATTCAGCAATTATTTATAGACATCTAGTGCTCATAAGTATTTAATGTGTTATTATCGGCCATGTTTATTTTGACAACAACAACAATGGTTGACAAAACCAAAATATTGACTATGATTTAAATCTAATTCAATATTTATTACAATTCGAACAAATTTAAATGCGAATTCAGCAATTATTTATAGACATTTAGTGCTTATGAGAATATAATGTGTTATTGTCGGCCATGTTTATTTTGACAACAACAACAATGTTTGACAAAAACAAAATATTGACTATGATTTAAATATAACTCAATATTTATCCCAATTCGAACAAATTTAAATGCGAATTCAGCAATTATTTATGTACATCTAGTGCTCATAAGCTTTTAATGTGTTATTATCGGCCATGTCTATTTTGACAACAACAACAATGTTTGACAAAAACAAAATATTGACTATGATTTAAATATAATTCAATATTTATCCCAATTCGAACAAATTTAAATGCGAATTCAGCAATTATTTATATACATCTAGTGCTCATAAGCATATAATGTGTTATTATCGGCCATGTCTATTTTGACAACAACAACAATGTTTGACAAAAACAAAATATTGACTATGATTTAAATATAATTCAATTTTTATCCCAATTCGAACAAATTTAAATGCGAATTCAGCAATTATTTATATACATCTAGTGCTGATAAGTATTTAATGTGTTGTTATCGGCCATGTCTATTTTGACAACAACAACAATGTTTGACAAAAACAAAATATTGACTATGATTTAAATATAATTCAATATTTATCCCAATTCGAACAAATTTAAATGCGAATTCAGCAATTATTTATGTACATCTAGTGCTCATAAGCTTTTAATGTGTTATTATCGGCCATGTCTATTTTGACAACAACAACAATGTTTGACAAAAACAAAATATTGACTATGATTTAAATATAATTCAATATTTATCCCAATTCGAACAAATTTAAATGCGAATTCAGCAATTATTTATATACATCTAGTGCTCATAAGCATTTAATGTGTTATTATCGGCCATGTCTATTTTGACAACAACAACAATGTTTGACAAAAACAAAATATTGACTATGATTTAAATATAATTCAATTTTTATCCCAATTCGAACAAATTCAAATGCGAATTCAGCAATTATTTATATACATCTAGTGCTGATAAGTATTTAATGTGTTGTTATCGGCCATGTCTATTTTGACAACAACAACAATGTTTGACAAAAACAAAATATTGACTATGATTTAACTATAATTCAATATTTATCCCAATTCGAACAAATTTAAATGCGAATTCAGCAATTATTTATATACATCTAGTGCTGATAAGTATTTAATGTGTTATTATCGGCCATGTCTAGTTTGATAACAACAACAATGTTTGACAAAAACAAAATATTAACTATGATTTAAATATAATTCAATATTTACCCCAATTCGAACAAATTTAAATGCGAATTCAGCAATTATTTATATACATCTAGTGGTGATAAGCATTTAATGTGTTATTATCGGCCATTCTTATTTTGACAACAACAACAATGTTCGACAAAAACAAATTATTGACTATGATTTAAATATAATTCAATATTTATCCCAATTCGAACAAATTTAAATGCGAATTCAGCAATTATTTATGTACATCTAATGCTCATAAGCTTTTAATGTGCTATTATCGGCCATGTCTATTTTGACAACAACAACAATGTTTGACAAAAACAAAATATTGACTATGATTTAAATATAATTCAATATTTATCCCAATTCGAACCAATTTAAATGCGAATTCAGCAATTATTTAAAAACATCTAGTGCTCATAAGTATTTAATGTCTTATTATCGGCCATGTCTATTTTGACAACAACAACAATGTTTGACAAAAACAAAATATTGACTATGATTTAAATATAATTCAATATTTATCCCAATTCGAACCAATTTAAATGCGAATTCAGCAATTATTTATATACATCTAGTGCTCATAAGTATTTAATGTGCTATTATCGGCCATGTCTATTTTGGCAACAACAACAATGTTTGACAAAAACAAAATATTGACTATGATTTAAAAATAATTTAATATTTATCCCAATTCGAACAAATTTAAATGCGAATTCAGCAATTATTTATAAACATCTAGTGCTCATAAGTATTTAATGTGCTATTATCGGCCATGTCTATTTTGACAACAACAACAATGTTTGACAAAAACAAAATATTGACTATGATTTAAAAATAATTCAATATTTACCCCAATTCGAACAAATTTAAATGCGAATTCAGCAATTATTTATATACATCTAGTGGTGATAAGCATTTAATGTGTTATTATCGGCCATTCTTATTTTGACAACAACAACAATGTTTGACAAAAACAAAATATTGACTATGATTTAAATATAATTCAATATTTATCCCAATTCGAACCAATTTAAATGCGAATTCAGCAATTATTTATAGACATCTAGTGCTTATGAGAATATAATGTTTTATTGTCGGCCATGTTTTATTTTGACAACAACAACAATGTTTGACAAAAACAAAATATTGACTATGATTTAAATATAATTCAATATTTATCCCAATTCGAACCAATTTAAATGCGAATTCAGCAATTATTTATATACATCTAGTGCTCATAAGCATTTAATGTGTTATTATCGGCCATGTTCTATTTTGACAACAACAACAATGTTTGACAAAAACAAAATATTGACTATGATTTAAATATAATTCAATTTTTATCCCAATTCGAACCAATTTAAATGCGAATTCAGCAATTATTTATATACATCTAGTGCTCATAAGTATTTAATGTACTATTACCGGCCATGTCTATTTTGACAACAACAACAATGTTTGACAAAAACAAAATATTGACTATGATTTAAATATAATTCAATAATTATCCCAATTCGAACAAATTTAAATGCGAATTCAGCAATTATTTATAGACATCTAGCTGCTCATAAGTATTTAATGTGCTATTATCGGCCATGTCTATTTTGACAACAACAACAATGTTTGACAAAAACAAAATATTGACTATGATTTAAAAATAATTTAATATTTATCCCCAATTCGAACAAATTTAAATGCGAATTCAGCAATTATTTATAAACATCTAGTGCTCATAAGTATTTAATGTGCTATTATCGGCCATGTCTATTTTGACAACAACAACAATGTTTGACAAAAAACAAAATATTGACTATGATTTAAAAATAATTCAATATTTACCCCAATTCGAACAAATTTAAATGCGAATTCAGCAATTATTTATATACATCTAGTGGTGATAAGCATTTAATGTGTTATTATCGGCCATTCTTATTTTGACAACAACAACAATGTTTGACAAAAACAAAATATTGACTATGATTTAAATATAATTCAATATTATCCCAATTCGAACCAATTTAAATGCGAATTCAGCAATTATTTATAGACATCTAGTGCTTATGAGAATATAATGTTTTATTGTCGGCCATGTTTATTTTGACAACAACAACAATGTTTGACATAAACAAAATATTTACTATGATTTAAATATAACTCAATATTTATCCCAATTCGAACCAATTTAAATGCGAATTCAGCAATTATTTATATACATCTAGTGCTCATAAGTATTTAATGTGCTATTATCGGCCATGTCTATTTTGACAACAACAACAATGTTTGACAAAAACAAAATATTGACTATGATTTAAATATAATTCAATATTTATCCCAATTCGAACCAATTTAAATGCGAATTCAGCAATTATTTATATACATCTAGTGCTCATAAGCATTTAATGTGTTATTATCGGCCATGTCTATTTTTGACAACAACAACAATGTTTGACAAAAACAAAATATTAACTATGATTTAAATGTAATTCAATATTTATCCCAATTCGAACAGTATCCTCTGGAAGTGAGGGATCTAGTTGCAGCAAAACGAAAAGCAAGAAAAATCCTGGCAAACAGGTCGAGCACCAAGATATAAAACAATTCTTAATGTTTAATCCAATAAACTAACGTTGCTAATTAAAGAAATCAAAAACTAAAGGTAAAAAGATACCAAGTTCTCCGTTTGGAAAGCGACAAAAAGTTTTAAAACGACCTAAACTACAAATTCCACCAGTTAATAATGAAGATGGAATCGACCAAATGGCACAGTGGTTAAAGCTTTGGCATTGGAACGGAGTACCTCCCCGGTCGAATCCCGATAGGAGCAGGATGCAAAGGGAATGGAAGGGGATGAAATGAAACACATCTATGACCTCCTGCCGGAGTGCAAAACTCATGCCTGACCCATCTTACATGGCAGTATAGGCTGGCATGGAGCTATGCAATGTGCAGATAGTAAAACAAACCGGACCTATAGCCATACGCCCTCGAATTGGCTGACATTGGCGTAAGGAGGAAAAAAGCAAACCGCGAAAGAGTTGGGATTGCCTTGACCCCAGAACAGATTGCAGGGATAACAAAAAAGTTTCGTTGTTTGCAACCCACCTCAAGGCCACGTCCCAGCCTCTACCTAGACAAAGTGCAGAGGAAAACATATACCACCAGTAACTAAAATGGATAACTATAATATATCTCCTGTCACATTACAAGAATTCAAAGAGGAAATTAATCTTAGCATAAATACAAAGAAATTTCCAGGATATCACTTATTTACAGGATATATAGTAAAAGCTCTACCTGAAAAAGGACTACATAAACTTCTCGTAGTCACAGAAGTAATTATGATACTAAACCAAACAAAACCTTACTCCCAGAATTTCATAATTATTCGAGAAACTACACCTAAAGAAACTCAAACCAATAGCAGAAACAAATCTTATTCCACCACATCATTTTGGCTTCAGAGAAAACCATTCAACAATAGAACCAAGTACACCGAATTACAAACATAATAAAGTATGTTCAAGTGTCTTCTTGGACAGGCCTTTGACATAGTATGGCATAAAGGCTTGGAATATAAATTACAAAGAGACTTTAGCAAAGCAGTTTTATGCAATTTCATAATCTTAAATATTTTACCGACATTTTCGAGTTAAATTAGATGGCGAATACTCAGAAATATCAACAGTAGAGTACCACAAGGTAGCGTTCTGGGACCAATTCTATATGTTCTATTCACCTCAGAGCTGCCAACGATACAGGAGACTAACATAGCGACGTTGCGGATGATACGGCCATCTTAGCAGTTGCTAATAGCATAGAAGAATCCACAAGAAAATTTCAAAGAGCTAATAATATTGTCAGTACCTGGACGAAGAGATGGCGAATAAAACTTAATGAAACAAAATCTGCAGACGTAAACTTTACCAACTAAAGGTCAACTGGATTCTATAGTAGAATTGAACTAGGCTTGACTCTTTTCTAGGCATGATTCTTGACAAATATCTAGGCATGACTTGGCTCTTGGAAGAAATACTGAGCTAACTCTACATAATAAATTGCTACTATAACCGCAAATCGTAAACCCTGTATGGACTTACGGTAATCAGCTCTGGGGCTTGTGAATTTAAAACCAATGTCAAGATCATCCAGTAATTCCAAAGCAAAGTCCTACGTGGAATAGTTAATGCACCATGGTACATGAACAATTAAATAACAATCTCCATAGCGATCTGAAAATTGATTTCACCAGTGAAGAAATAAGCAAGCACGCGAGTCTACACCAAAATAAATCGCTTTCTGAAAAAGCAGGTTTTTGATCTACCTTAAAAAATGTAATTTATTAAAATCACATGTTTAGCTCACAGGGAGATTGCAACATTATTTACCATCAAGTTCCGAATGGCGGCTTGGTCAATTAGAGCAATAACAAATATTAAGCTAACATTTCAAATTAAATTGCCAAAGGTTATTGTTGGTTGATAAAATTCTAATTTATTTTGAATTTTAGAATCGTAAACATTTAGTATGGAATTGATTTAAAAAATTATGAATAGTAGACTTATGCACTGAAAGTAACAGGTAGTCCCTACTCATTTTGCGTATTACAACAGTAAAATGTGAGCTTCTTCTGAAAATTAAAACCCTCTAGGTTAGTTGATGCGTTGGTATATTTGAAACGCAAACAAAGTGCACAGATAACCGCATTTTCATTTTCCATAATATTGAGATTTATACCCACGAACAAAAAATTGCGGGTCGTACACCTTGGAAAAATAATTTGAATATAAATCGGAAAATTATCCGGTTTGTTTATAGGGAGCAGGGAAAACCATAAACTTAATTGCTAATTAAATGACTTAACATTTTCTTATACATAAATTATTATATTTTACGTTGTTGTTGTTGCTATTGTTTTGGTTGAAAAATCAATTTATTTCATTAAACACACATAAAAAAAATTGTTGTTAAATTTTATAACGTGGGTTTTCCTTGTTGATATAAAATGTAACACAACAGCAGCAACACCAACAAACGTTGTTGGGGAAAATTTTGCTGCTTGTAAAAATTAAATGGTTTTGTATCTGTGTTATACCGAAAAGGGATTTGAAAAATGTTGGTTGAGCTTCTATCGTAAAAGTTGTTAAGGAAAATTTTGAAATAGTTGTCCGATTGTATAGATGTGTCAGTAGTGGAAAATGAAAGCTTGCTCAAAACAAATACGGTAAATGGTAGTTTTCCACTCGAGGATTAAAGCTTAGGATTATAAAAAATCTTGGACTATAAATATTTCATTTGAGTCAATAAAGTTTGTAAGGTATACATCATATTAAGCTCGTTAAAAGTTTAAAGTGTTATAATTTTTACTTTAGATTCCAACGTCGTGGATGTTGAATGTCATCACTTATTCGAAAAGTACGAAATGTTTATACGATTGAGGGATTTTCAAAAATAGTTTTCAAGGCGCAACATCTTCCAGTCAAACGACGAAATATGTAAATAAGTCCAAGTTCAAGAGTAACCAAAATAAATTTCGTTCACCGATTATTTAGTTTTAAATCGTTCATAATGTTTAACTTTGCAACCACTCCCACCTTAATTCTGATTTTACATGAGGCGCCGAGAAATTTAATTCAATGAAGCAGCCCAATAAAAGGTTGTAAACGAGCATTGAATATTAAGAGAATTTTCATTTCATTTTCACTATAATATTCTAATTAGCTGTGTGGAATTAATTTTTGGTGTATTTTGTAAATTTTGTAAACAACACTTAAACAGTAGCAACAACAATGCTACAAATTTGCATAATTTGTTTTGAGAAGGATTCATTAAAATCCAATCACGCAAATCAGCACAAACCTAAAATGGAAAAGCATCAACGTCAAGCGAGTGCAATAAACAAACCGAAAACTGTTTACGACAACCTAAGAACGAATAAATTAAGAAGATTGTAAAATAATTAAAAACCAAGATTTAAATAATTTTTGTAACAAAATTACTAAATAAAAACTATTTTTATTTTACTTAACTATTTTAATTATTTATATTACATAATAAATTAACAAAACGACAATATAACACCGTCAAAGGGTATGAAGTTCTTATATACTTGCTGTTACTCGCGACGTCATTCGCGTGGTTTTCAAGTTAATGCGTTACCGACCAAATGGCATAGTGGTTAAAGCTTTGGCGTTTGGATCGGGAGGTACCGGGTTCGAATCCCGATAGGGGCAGGATGCAAAGGAAATTTTCATCAACAAATTACAATTTGTGATGAGAAGGAACACATCTATGACCCCCTGTCGGAGTGCGGGGCTCATGGGCCGACCCATCTTCCATGCCAGTATAGGCTGGCATGGAGCTATGCAATGTGCAGATGGTAATAAAATCGGACCTATATCCGTACGTCCTCGGATTGGCTAATACAGGCGTAAAGGTAAGGACGTAATAAGCGAACCGCGAAAGAGTTGGGAGAGCCTCGTCCCCAGAACAGTACAGGGAAAAGAAAAAAAAGTTAATGCGTTGATATATTTAGTACGAGTGGCATGCGTTGGTGCTTTTGAACTTAGTTCTAAATTAATCATAAACTAACAAGAAACAACCAAAACTTTTCGGTATTGGTTAAAAATCAATGCCATTTAGGCGAAATATTGAATGTGTGGACTAATTCCAATTTCGATTAATACTAAAGTTCAACATTCATCAGGATGGAATCAAAGCGTTTAGGATTTTCTTAAGAAATTCAATATCTCAAGACCTAAAGCGTTCATCAACAAGGTCAGTATAATTTTTTGAAAGGCGTAGATTAGGACTATCTGCATGTATATTCCAAATCATTTGAAAAGTTAATTATTTTTTCGCACTCAAATTGATTTTTGCTAGACTTAACAAACCCAAGAATTAAGGATTTTCTTAAAAAATTGCATATCTTGATATCGTTAGACATATTCAATTTCTTAAGGAGATGCTAAATTATTGGGTTAGTAAAGTAAAAATAATTAACTTTTCGAATTATTTGGAATATATAGATGGTCCACGTGGGTAACTGCAGCAGGGAAACTTTCGAATGTCAAAATGAAACTTTGCATACCGATTAAGCCCAATTTGTGCTAATTAGTGCTCACGGAAAAAAAATAGTGCTAGTCCAGGAGTCGTAAAAACGGGAAAAGAAATTTCAAATTTCGCCTAAAAGACGGAATAAATAAAACCCGATTTCTAGAAAAAACCAGAAATAATTTAAGCCTAATTTTAAAACTTTCTAAAGGCCGCTAAACTGATGAAATTTGTGCTTATCATAGAAATATAATTTTCATAAATTTTTATTCATAAATCGAGGAAAACCAATCCAGCCCCTGAAAGATACTATATTATAAAAACGGAGATATATCGTTCAATAATATTTGTGTTGAACAACAAATAAAACAAAAGAAAAAAAATGTTCTAAAATCCAAGGCATAAGCAATTCAAATAGTATATTCCTATCAGGTATGTTGATTGCCATCTGAAAAATATTGTGGCTGAATTTGTGCTAATCCAGAATTGGCTCAATTCCATTGAACAACAAAGAACGTTGAATGAAACATTTTCTGATATGAAGTGTTCTATGAAATCAGAAGTGCCAACTTCATTGGTTTCTAGAACACTTTTTGTCAGAAAATTGTCCATAAAACGGTCGTTATTGTTCAATGGAATTGGGTCAATTCTGGATTAGCACAAACTCAGCCACAATATTTTTCGGATGGTAATGAACATATCTGAACGGAATATGCAATCAGAAGTTCTAGCTTCATTGGTTTCTAGAACACTTTTTACCAGAAAATTGTTTATTTAACGGTCGTTGTTGTTAAACGGAATTGGTCCATTTCTGGATTAGCACAAATTCAGTCACAATATTTTTCAGATGGCAATCAACATACCTGATAGGAATATGCAATCAGAAGTGCCAACTTCATTGGTTTCTAGAACATTTTTTGTCAGAAAATTGTTCATTCAACTGTTGATGTTGTTCAATGGAATTGGGCCAAATCTGGATTAGCACAAATTCAGTCACTATATTTTTGGGATGGCAATGAACATACCTGATAGGAATATACTATTTGAATTGCTTATGCCTTGGATTTTAGAACATTTTTTTTCTATTGTTTTATTTGCTGTTCAACACAAATATTATTGAACGATATATCTCCGTTTTTATAATATAGTATCTTTCAGGGGCTGGTTTGGTTTTCCTCGATTTATGAATAAAAATTTATGAAAATTATATTTCTATGATAAGCACAAATTTCATCAGTTTAGCGGCCTTTAGAAAGTTTTAAAATTAGGCTTAAATTCCTGGACTAGCACTAATTTTTTCATGTGAGTACTAGTTAGCACAAATTGGGCTTAATCGGTATGCAAAGTTTCATTTTGAAATTCGAAAGTTTCCCTGCTGCAGTTACCCACGTATAGATGATCCTAATGCGAACATTTCAGAAAATCTTAATGTCACGGGTAATCATTGGTGGTTCTAGGTTAGTCATTTACGTCACTTTACTTGAATTTTGTCATAGAAGATTTGAACACTAAATAAATTGTTCAAATATAAGCTAAAATTTTAATTGCTAATTCGCATAAATGTCATTGTTTTCCATATTTACCTACATCCACAATTTTTTTAATAGACACACTTGTAGCGATTGTTCCTTTGCTTTGTTGATTGTAATTGCGAGTCACACCCGAAACAGCAAATGTTTGAATTCGAATGGCATATCTGTAAGAATTATTGGGATGCGTGGCGCAGCACACCTTTTCAAAGTGGTGGTGGATTGATATTGTAGAAAAGAATGATAAGTGCGACACTGAAGAATTCAATTGGATAATTGAAAACTTATGCGATGTCGCCTCGCGTAATATTTCGTTTTGCACTGATGGTGTTTATAATTTTGTGCGATATTTGGAAGAACTTTATGAATCAATTTGTCTGTGGTTCCTTTAATGTTACAAAAGTTTGTTGGTATTGTGTGTTTCCCATTCCCAATATCCAACAAATGTTTTGCGAAACGTTCAGCAAATTAATCATTTTAATCGTATGTTGGTGTTTCATTAGTTTCAATATTCAACGCCAATTTCTGTGCTGAATTTACTTTTCTGGGAAGTGGCCGCAATTCTTAATGATGATATTACCAGTGAAATAGTTTATGTGATCATATGGTTGTCAAAATAAATTAGGAAAGTTTTGCCTGTGCCTCTATAGGATGCATCTATAGGAAATGCAATCCGTCGGTTTGCTTCACTTAATTCAGCCGTACGCTATTCGTTGTTCTAGAGTCAATTTCGGAAAGTTCGTTTGAACAAATGTACCCAATTTATCGACATCAAAGTGTGTTTCTCAAAGCGAATGCCAAACATATGTCGTTCGCCCAAAATAAGTGACCCTTACTTGTCCGTTTACTGTTCTCAATTGGTGGACACATGTCGGCCCATGCACGTTGAGTAACAGTAAGCGCAAGTAAAAGCATTCTGCATTGTTAGAATGGTCGAACACGTCGGTCGAATATAATTTGGAATATCGTTCGACTGCTTTCATTGTTTGCGATGTTTAAATTTGCTCGCAGATGTATGCCATTTGTAGTATGTTGGCACTTGGAATGGAGAAAAATTGGTACAAGATGCAAAGGATCACCTTGAACTATGGTTGGTTGCCGTTCTTTGAATGGAAATGATAACACCGAATATAAATATTCGACATTTATGTGTGTTTTTTACGGTTTCTCGAATAAATGCGGTGTACAACCCAACGATTATCGACTTCAGCATCGTTGTTAAATAATTTTAGAGCAATTTGCCTCCATTTTCATTTACCAGTTGTACAAGTATGAAATACGGATTTTTTTTTACTAATAAACATGTTAAATTCGGAAGAATGATAAAAAATGCTTTATTCAAAGTATGATGGTATATCGCTTGTTATAAATTTTTCCCATCTTTCGGGCAACTTGTGAATACCACGCCAGTATCCCTTTTTACTGAGATCCATTCATCGAACCATTGCTTCACATCTTCGTACGAACCAAAGCCCTGCTCAGCAAGTGCGTGACCCATCGATGAAAACAAGTGGTAATCGGAAGGATCCACGTCTGGTGACTAAGTCGCATGCGGTAAAACTTCCCAGCTGAGTGATTTTGACATATCGCGATCCGGTTTTGCCATATATGATGGAGCATTGTCATGAAGAGAAAGGACGAACGATTCAAATCAGTCAATTGTTGTTGGTAATGGTTCGTATTAAGCGTTTCCTCAGGATTTAACAGGTCATGATAGACCACCCCGCCAAACACAGACCATTGTCTATCTGCCAAAGCGATTCGTTCTTGCGGTCGACGTGAATGATGCGCCTAGAGCCACCAGGCGCATCATTCTATAACTATAGAAATAAGGAATCATCAATTACATTTATTCACAGCCTGCACCACCATGAGCATCAGCACCCATAATTCTCAAAAAATGATTTTATTCGTTTTATTAGTAGGTATAAGAAACGCGTTTTTTTTTATTTATGTTGAAATGAAATTACTCCATTGAGCATTTAAATTTTTTAACGGTACGTACAGGCTCTGTGTGTGTAAGATTATTTGCTACTTAAAAACACTTAATAAAATACTGGGAATCAAAGGATGGCATTATGGGATTTAATATTACTCATACACTCAAATATATTTAAAGCGATGAATTTTATGCGATTGAAGCTTATGAAAAAAATTATCACATAAACGAAAGGAAGCAGAATAATGCTTATAAACGAGAGCGATTTCTTTGGAAATTATTATTATCGTGGGTGATTTGTTAGCGAAGTCTTACATTTTTAATGGTTTCAAATACAAGGATTTCGTAGATTTTCTCTTTTAATTTATTTTGGCATGCATTTTAGATGTAGAATTTATATATTCAGCTAACAAGGATTTATTTACTTTTAAGTAGAAAAAGGTACAAATATTTTTGGAATAATTAATAAAATATTTGGTTACAGCTAGAATTGTCAGAGTGGCACGTTGTATTTTCTATTTCATCGTCGCACTATCAGCACTACCTCTCTAATCAGCACTATCTCAACAAAGGCAACCAAGCTTTATTTTGCATACCACGTAGGAACAGTACATTACAAATTTTTCAAAAAATGTGATTAAAACTCTCACCAAATACACAAACACGTCACTGTGTTAATTACAATTTTCACCGCATAAAAAATTTAATCTTCTAAGTACTTCAGTATAAGCTCAATTATATGCTTTTCTTATAAAAAAAAAACCTGTACAAATTAAAAATATACAAGTTTTTTATATGCAAAGCTTCTTCTGTATAATATAAAATTTTATACGTAGAACGTATTAAACATCTAAGGTGTTCATTTTAATTAGAAAAAATTTCCATTTCCTTCCATAATCTCGTTGTTATGTTTTAAGTTTTATTGTAACGATGCGCTGTACACGTGACTACATGTTCGAGGATTATTGCAATAAAATATGCATTAATAGTTTAATGGATTTAGTTATTTTTATCGAGACGAGGGCCGTTCAGGCTATTTTGATACCTAATCTGTATTTAAATCAAGTTTTATAATTAAATTGATACTACAGTGTTTTTTATAAGAATTTGAATTGCATAAGCGCATGTAAAGGAGCCGGACACGTTTTTTTTAATGAATGATTTGGTCACCGCAGTTGGGAACAGCTGTATGTTTTGTATCGTCGTCTGAACAAAGAAACGTTAAAATGGATCGGAGTGAGTACCTTTAAATTTGAAATTATCAAAAATTAGTAGTCAAAATTTATTTTGACCAACTAAACGGCACATTATGAAGGTATGGGGTCCGAATCCCGATAGGGGCAGGATGTAAAATGGATTTTTCATCATCCGATTCCGATTGGTGGTGAAAATGAATACAACTATGATTCGCTGTCAGAGTGCAGAACTGATGGGTCGTCCCATCTTAAATGCCAGTACTGTAAGCAATGCAATGTGCAGACCATTTTACGTAAATCATATACGTATACAAATCCAATTGGACTACTGCTAATTCCAATTGAGATTTTAAAGTCTTTCTATGTAGTTATGTGTGTAGTACACTGTTATGATTTTTAATTTTCGAAATTGTCAATGAGAAGTAAAATATTATATTTGCTTTTACATTATTTTAATTAGTTTAGAAAGCATAGAATCCATTTTTAAATAACTTACAAAATTTGTACATAATTTTAATTCAAAACATTGAAATAGATTAAAAGTTAGATAGAAACAAGAAACAGACATACTCATTGAATTGACGATATTTAAAAAAACAAGCACATCAAGATAAGTTTAACGAAATCGAGCAAATTTTATCAGTAAATTTATTAGACGTCTATAAAATTGTC
Organism: Nephrotoma guestfalica; assembly: GCA_963691935.1. Taxonomy (NCBI): domain Eukaryota; kingdom Metazoa; phylum Arthropoda; class Insecta; order Diptera; family Tipulidae; genus Nephrotoma; species Nephrotoma guestfalica. The sequence goes on from OY829914.1 coordinate 223,253,261, forward strand.
TTAATTAGTTAAAATGGCAGAAAATGTTGCAACTTATAATTAAAATAAAAATTAAAATTTTAATTGATAAAACACGAAGAAAAAATATTATAGTAACATAACCCTAAATTTTCAGCCAAAATTGTGTACTAAAACAGCCGGGATGCAAACAGTGTGGCGACCCGCCTGATATAACCCAATCCTATATACTCTCGCTCCTATCGATTTTTAAATTCATGAAAATAAATTTCCCCTTCACCCGCATGGTATTTCGATTTTTAAATTCCTATAAACTGAAATTAAATTTCCCCTTTTTCAGATCGCGTTTTAAAATATCGCGTTTCAAATGGGACCCATTAAAACTAGACGGGTTTAGGTAGGTGCATCAACTACTTCACGAGTTAGCGGGAATTGAATCACAATCTCCAGAAATAGTCGTCAAAGGCCATCAAAATTTAGTATAAAAAACCAAAAATTCTCCTGACTACTGATGGGTGACACTGATCTGAATAACAAACTTAGGAAATGTTTAATATTCGCCATCTAAATTTGAGTAAAAACGAAACCAGTAAACCTAGAATATGAAAATTCGTAGCAATATATCCGAAGTCGTGCACTATTAGCAGTAGGTGGTTTTGGTTAGGTGACTCAATTACAAACTTCATGTACTAGCCAGACCTGAATCTCGATCTTTGGGAATGACCAACCAAGTTTGAGTAATAATGATATTGCATGTCATTTTTACTCAAATTTGGATGGGTATTATCGGCCATTTCAGAGGATCGTGATTCAGATCTGACTATAGTATATAAAGTTGGTTATTGGGTCACCTAACTAAAACTACTTAGTGCTAATAATGCACGACTTCGGGTTTATTGCTACGAATTTTCATATCCTCGGGGTACTGAGTCATTTTTACTCAAAGTTTAATTGCCATTATCGGGCTATCCGGCCTATAGTGTATGAAGGTGGTCACTGAGTCACCTAAATAAACCATTTGGTGCGTACAATGCTTGACTTCGAGTTTTCTGATACAAAGTTTTATATTTTAGGTGTTCTTATGCCATTTTAACTAAAGTTTGAATTTAAAAATTTTCCTTGTTTTATTAACATATTTATGCTAATCGTTTTAAAGTTCTAATCTGTTTTAGAAAAAATCACGATAATTTCTACACAATACGCGGTTGAGTTTGTTTATAAATTTGTATTTTAGAAAATATTATTTAAATTGAGGTTTGAGTTCGCCAATTCAGGAACTTCTATTCGGCATCGTGGTCAAGAATTAAATAATTACAGCAGCAATATTCATTACGAATTTTGGTAAAAGATCTGCATTTGCACGTGTACAAGGTTCAATTGGTGCAAGAAATCAATCCAAGAGACCATGCGCAGCGCCGTGAATTTGCTGATTGGGTGTTGAAGCATCATCAAATTAATGTGGATTTTTCGAAGAAAATCATTTTTTCAGATGAGGCACATTTTCAACTCGACGGATACGTAAATAAGCAAAACTGTCGAATTTGGGGTGCTGAAAATCGCCGTGTGATACTCAAACAACCAATGCATCCACCGCGAGTAACTGTTTGGTATACATTTTGGTCTGGCGAAGTAATTGGGCCGTATTTCTTTGAAAATGTGGCTGGAAATGCGCTAACTGTTAATGGAGTGCGGTATCGCGAAATGGTAACGGAGTTTTTGTGGCCCGAATTGGATGTAATTGATGTGAAGGACATTTTGTTCCAACAAGACGGTGCGACCTGCCACACGCAGCACGTGAAACAATGGTGTTACTGCCGACTAACTTTAAAGGTGGTGCGTCATTTCTCGATTTGGCGATCAACATTGGCCGTGCCTGATGTTGTGTTTCACGTTTAATCGGAACTATTCTTCTTTATGTTGAAATAAAAATGTTTCCGTAATTCAAAAATAAATGTGTTTTTCTTTAAAATTAAATCCGGCGCTCTTGCTGAGACACCCTTTATTATTGTACTAAAATTTCCAATACGATTCATTTTTTTCCAAATTTGAATTTAAAGTAACAGTGTGATACTCATACATACATAACATCTATGGAAAATCTGGAATACGTCACTCCCGTAAATCAGGCCTATAGCTTTACGTCCTCGATTTGAAGGAGTTGAACCCCGGGGTCTAGATTAATTTTTGTTTAATTCTTAATGCTTATATAATATTAGTGACATGCTTGGATCAGACGGGTCCATCCCCTAGGTCAAGCGGGCCTTCCTTATAAGTTGCCACACCATTCATCCAATCGGTTTCAAACATTGGATAGCGATTTTACACCAATCAGCCGGGTTTTAAATTTTTTTGAAGAGATCGGGTCCCTTGCTCTATACAAATATTTTCCAAAACACGCAAGAATTGCATTGTAAATTGATCAGAGCTATCAAGAAATTGTATTTTATAATAATTTGATTGTTCGTTACTACACTTCTACCTAAAATATATGGAGTCCATACAAACATGACACTAATGCTACACCAGCACTTGTAGCATAATCCAATGAAAATGGTTCTGGATTTTTTTACGAATTAATTACAACAAGCGGCATAGTTCAACCTCCAATAAACTACCCCCAAGGGGTGCAATTTTAAAGAACCACATTTTTCATTACAGTGTTGCTTATCTCATTTCTGTTAATTTTTGTTGCATAGTGCTGGGGGTGGTACTGGAACTTTTTTAAACGTAGCAACCGTTTAAAATCATTGTATCATACTGGGGTAACACTACAAGTTTTTACAAAATAAATTACAATGTTTTGGAATAGCTCAATTGCCAAAATCTACCGCTAAAAAAGTAATAAGTAAACTCCCACATAAATCAATCAAAATGCATCGAACTTCCTTCCTATGCAAAAAATTTGTATGCCTGAATTTATTACAATAGTTCACAACCACAAAAACCGATTATGATGTATCGAATTACCATCCTGTGCAGAAAATAGGTACACCTGAATTATTACAACAGCCACAGATTTTTGTGGGTTTGGCCTGTTGTAATAAATTCAACGGTTCGACGGTACTTTTTTCTTGGATAGAGGCTGTTGTAATAAATTCATGGGTACCTATTTCTAGCATTGGAAGGAAGTTCGTTATATTTTGATAGATTTTTGTGCGTATTGGCGGTTGTAATAAATTCACCGATGTGAAGTTTTCAACGTTTATCAAAAGTGTAGCTACACAAATTAACAAAAAACAAAAATGTAGATATACACAGTTTAACAAAAAGTGTAGAATTACATAAAAAAATTATGGCTGGGTTGAATTTGTAATAATTTGCACTAAATCTAATCTAACCTAATCCGCGGCATATCACTGCAACCTTCGAGGATTTTCTTTTTGTTTAGTGTAAATCGAAATAATAGTATAAACGTGTAAATCGTTTCTTGTGGTTGTTTAAGGGTGATTAACACTTAATTCTAGAGATGACACCACACGTCTAAGTAGCACTAGCATTTCGGGGACACTCTCTACAATAATTTTCTACAATTGTAGAAAGTGTACTCGAGATGTCAGTATATTTAAATCTAAATGCGCTGTCATAGAATTTAGTGTTATTGTCCCTTAAACAATCACAAGACCCAGTTTACACTTTTTATTTTAATATTTCTATTTACACTAAACAAAAAAAAATTCCCCAAAGGTCGCAGTGATATGCCGCATATCACTAAAAATGTAGAGAGTGTCCCCAAAATGCCAGTATACTCTGACTTGTGGTGTCATCTCTAGAATTAAGTGTCAATGGCCCCGAACAATCACAAGACCCAGGCACACTTTTTATTTTATTATTTCGATTTACACTAAACAAAATGAGTCCCTGAAGGTCGCAGTGATATGCCGCGGATTAGATTCGATTATATTTAGTGGAAATTATAACAAATTCAACCCTGCCATAATTTTTTTTAGGTAATTCTACACTTTTTGTTAAATTGTGTATCTACATTTTGGTTTCTTGTTAATTTGTGTCGCTACACTTTTGATAAACGTTGAAAACTTCACACCGGTAATAAAATCAGGGATAGAAATTTCTTGCACAGGAAGGAAGTTCGATACATTTTGATTGATTTTTGTGGATGTTTACTTGCATTACTTATTACTTTTTAGGAGCGGATTTTGGCAATTGAGCTATTCCAATATATTGTAATTTATTTTGTAAAAACTTTTAGAATCACCACGAGTACGATACAATGATTTTAAACGATTGCTCTCATTTGGGGTAGATTTCAAGAAGTTTTATTATGCCATTTTATTGTAATTAATTTGTAGAAATATTCCAGTATCACCCTCATCACTAAACAACAAAAATTCAAAGAGATGCAAAAGGCATGGTGTGACGAAAAAGGTGGTTCTTTAAAATTGCACCCCTTAGGGGTTGTTTTTGAAGAGTTAAGCTATCCCAATATCTTGTAATTAATTTGTAAAAAATTACAGTACCACCCCCAGTACGATACAACAAATATTAACTGAAATGCCCAAGACATGGTTTAACGAATTGCATCCCTTAGAGGTAGTTTTTGGCTGGTTGAACTATGCCGATATGTAATAATTAATTTGCAAAGATTTCCAGTACCATCCCCAGCACGATACAATCTATATTAACAAAAATACGAAAAGTGTGATGTAGCTTTGTCTAATGCTATTCATACACGAATTGCTGGCAACGGGACCTGTAAAAAATTTTCGAACTGCGAAACAAATTTATAATTAATTTGTAAGAAATTCCACTACCATTTTCATTGGATTGTGCTACAAGTGCTACAAGAGAAGAGCATACTGTTGACGCGAATTCTACTGATTGAATGGATCCGCCGAAATAAATTGATGGACTCAAAAAATTATTTATTAATTTAAAATAAATTAATATGGAATTTAAAATTGAATTTTTGCCTATTTTAAGCTGTTTTCTGACATTTAAACTGGTGGAGCTTAATCAAATGCATGTAATAAAAAAATAATACTTTAGACTAAATATTTGACTAACTCGATTTTCTAATTATTTTAACGAATAAAAATTAATATAAAAAAGTTAAAACATTAAATTTTCATATAACTTCAGAAAACTTATAATGAAAATTACTAAACACCCTTTGCTACAAAATATTAGTTTGAAAAAGTACTAACATTTTATATTTAAAAATTATATTATACAAGAAATAGCCTTTGATACGAAATATATTGGCATAGTCTGAAAACGTACTAACTTTATTTTTAAAATGCCACATCTTCTACAAGAAATATCCTTTGTTACAAACGTGTAAGTTCTCGTCTATAGTGTGAACCATATCTTTCGTTTTTCGTATAATGTTGTTTGTTTGGACTAAACCGTCGTCGATTACTTCAATATATTTTGTGTACATCGGAATCCCCGTTATTTCCGATTATTTATAAAAATAAATAAAATAATTGGTGGTGATCATTTTTCAGGTATGATATTAAATAATGTTTCAGTAGAATATACACTCTTCTTCAATATATACATATTTACAGTTTATAACTGTGTAATCTGTGATTACTTTTTTTCTGTAGTTAACTCCTGAAGAAAAGATCTATTGGACAAGAAAATATAATTTGCATTATAATTTAGTATATTTACCAAAGAAAAACGATGCCTCGACAACGATTTATTGGGCGAAATACACGCCAATCGCTTTGAGTTAGAGCCGCGCGAACAACTGAGATCCAAAAACAACCCTCACAACGAATACAAAGTGTGTTCATACAGGTAGTGCGATCACGAGCACTTAATTACGTTTAAGTGTCAATCGCATACGCCTTCAAACGATACGAGCCATCGAACGAGATGAGCAACGTGAAGCATATCGGCAAACTGATCGAGTAAAAACTGCACATCACGACCCAGAGAAAGAGTCGAATACCGGCATGAACGAAAATGAACGAAGAAAAAATGAACAAAGTGTGTTCCTATTGCAAAGCAATGAAGTACAAAAACGAAAGGCCTGGCATGTGCTGATCGAATGGAAAAGTTTCGTTGCCACATTTCGAATTACCACCACATTAAAATCATTACTAAATGGTAATAAAAACGACACATAAAATTTCGATGCTTAAATAACAGTTTTTTTGGTTTATATACTCATACAGGTGACACAGCCACATTTCTTGCAAACATTCGCAAATATATCCAATGTGTGTTTCCAAATGACATCTTTTGGTGCTGCCAATATCATCAGCTCTGAATCTCTATTGCCTGCTCCAGATGAAGAGCACATATATTTACAAATCTACTTTATGGGACAGCAATCAGACGATCCACAACAAGTAGTTGAATGCAGTTCATTCAATAACGGCGCATGGCATTGTCGCATCCCTACAAACATTCTTCCATAATGCAAACGAGTTAACTCGATTGGTTAAAGTAGCTATAAAGACATGCTGATGTCGGACGATCACGCAATTGTAATTAAAGTCGACAGAATACCAGTCGGGTAACATATTGTTTCCATTTCACAGATGAGCCAGGAAATAAAAAAGGGAATGCTATGGTTTTTTATGCATATCGCTAAGTGATACGTCAAAGTTCCGAAAACTGCATTTTGACGTGTAGGCAGTTATATCATCAATTCGTCGTGGATATGACTGCAAAAATTGAATCGAAACGACGTTTATTTATACGATTGAATCAAGCTAAACTGCGATCAGATGACTACCAGGTCACCAAGAATGACGGTAATGTAAAAAAAATTGAATCTACAAAATCCGTGCTTCTCACATAGACGAAAACCCCGCCAATTTAATTCATTCCATAAAAAAACACGCAAAACAAAAAGAAATCATTTAATTCAACTATGCGAGGCAGCCTACGCTGGATATCAGGTGTATGTTGCATATGCAAATTCCGCTATAGGTGAATTCGTAAATTCCGACCAAATGACTCAGTGGTTAAAGTTTTGGCGTTTAGATCTGGAGGTACCGGGTTGAAATCCAGATAAAGCATGATGATGCAAAAGGAATTTCTCATCATCGGATTACGATCTGTGATGAAAATGAACACAACTATTACCTTTGTCGGAGTGCAGAACTCATGGACCGACCCATCTTCTATGCCAGATGGCTGTAGTGCGCCTTCGATTTGGTAGACGAATGCGTAAGGAAAGAACGTGAAAAGCGAACTACGAAGAAGTTGGGAGTGCTTCGGCTCCAGAATAGGTTGCAGAGATTTAATAATGGACGCCCAAATGACCTGTGACTCTAGAAAACGTAAAAAATCCTCTAACTAAATGTTAGAAAGCTGTGTTCGAAGTGAGTACCACGTTTGTCCACAATGGATCATAAACGACAACGCGTCGATGAGTCCGTGCGCAGTTTTGAGCTGTTTAAGCACAATAAAAATAATTTTTTAAACGGTATGTGACAATGGATGAAATTTGGATTCACCACTATACACCAGGGTCAAATCGGCAATCTGCTGAATGCCGGGAGTCCGGTGAACCTCGTCTGAAGCGACCAAAAGCACAACAGTCGGCTGGAACGGTTATGGCGCCTGCTTTTTGGAATGCACATGGTAAAATATACGTTGACCACCTTGAGAACGGAAAAACGATCAATAGCGAATGTTATATCGGGTTATTGGTGCGTTTGAAGGAAAAAATCGCTATAAAACGAACTCTAATGAAGAAGAAAAAATTACTCTTTCACCAAGCCAACAAGTCGATCGCAACAATGGCATACTTACACGAATTGAATTGCTTCCGCATCTACCATATTAGTCAGATTTGGCCCTCAGCAATTATTACATGTTTGCAGATCTAATAAAAATGCTCCAGGGAAAGAAAGAGATTTGGCTCCAATGAAAAAGTGAGCGCCGAAACTTATTTTGAAGACAAAGATAAATCGTTCTACAAAAAAGGCATCGAAATGTTAGAGAGGTGTTGGACTGATTTTATCGCTCTAGCAGGAAATTATGTTGATGAATACAAACAATTGTGTTTATCAAACCGGAGTTTTAATTATTTGAGCGATGTTTCATTTATAATTTTTAGTGGTTCCGTGAATGAACGGTTTGACAGAATTTTGTTGTGTAAATTAAAATGTAATGCTACAGCTGCCATTATGATTGTAGCGGAATACAGCAAACCGCTATACATTCACTTAAAAAATTATCTTCTAGTTATATATTAAAATCCAATTTTCCAAAAAATTATATAATGCTACTCCACGCGTAAGCAAGAATTTAATTCCACTTGTGGGAGCTGTGGGTACCGGTCAAAATAATGTTGCAATAACCGATTGCTAACCTGTTACTACCTAAATGCACTGTAAGCTTATACTGTTGGAACATCGTGTCATCGATAGCTCTATGTCATTGATTTCGTTTAAAGTTGGTCTTAGTGAGGAGTTCTCTAACAAATCAAATTACACCGACATGTGGCCACAATTAGTATTAATTTGTCCATTTGGATTTAATCCAAAAACGTTAAAAAAACGGGGCTGGTTCGATATTTCCGGTATCTTACCTAATGTCGATTGGCTTCGTATTGATGATTTTCAACCCCGGTAAATTTGAATGTTGTTGAGTACGATAATTTCATAACCAAGTTATTCTCGACGTAAAGAATGGTTGCGGAAACCAGCTGGACCTCGTACCATTAAGTCAAGAGGTATTTCTTCATACCTGTGAGGGTATAGCAGGATCAATCCAATATTTAAATTCGGTCCTCGATGTTCTATTAGAAATTAGTAAAAAAAACATTTTTTTTTCTAGGTACGTAGATTTACCTCGTCTAGGCCCGGGCAGATCGATTATCTCTAATTTGTATTTGTTACGCAATTATATCTCATGTATTTTAAAAAAAGGGAGTGGTGTGCAGGTTGTATACACGAATTGTAGTAAAGTGTTTGATAATCTGGATCATGAATTACTAGTTGGGAAACTGGAAATTGGATTAATATGACGTCGGGTGTTTCTCAAGGTTTCCCTTTGGGTCTCATTTTGTTCATTAATTATGTGGTTAGTTGTACTAATATTCTGAAGTTCTCATAAATATGGTGGTGTTATAAAAGTTTTTAAAGCCATTTCGAATGTGACAGGGGCGGAAGTGTTACTTTAAAAAGTAACTTAGCTTACCTCAGCCATATTCAGAGTTGAGTTTCAAATGAATACGCTCCGTTAGGATTTGTTAAGAGGTTCTTTAAGAACTTTTGCGATCCTTACGTAAATCACTATTTGTCTCGTCGGTGCGATCGCTCTCGGAGTATTGTGTTCTTATATGGGATCCTTATTTTTACGAATCTTCGGATTTAATTGAAAGTGTACAAAAAGAATTCTTAAAGTATGCTTTTTATGGACTTCCGCAGATCAGAAATTGTCTTTGTTTATACTCCCCCCATATAGGAGAAGATGTATGTTATTAAAATTAGAACCTTTGTATAATTGTAAATGTAAAATTCTTTGTATGGAGACGCTTCAATTGCTACTTATTATTCCACATTGCGTTTGAACAGTGACTTTGTTATTAAGTTACCTTTACGTAACAGTTACTTGGGGAAATCTGAACCGATGAATAATATCGGTCGCTTTTAATAAATTTCAATCCATTTATGATTTGTCTTCAGCACCAAAGCGGTGATTTTAAGAGATAAACTGCTGTTGAAAAAAAATTCCTACTACCAAAATTAATCAGCACTATGGTAATTTGGAGTTCTAAATTTATGACTTTCTTCGGACCTATAAATACGTATGTCACGGTTCTATATTCCACAATAAGCGAAAAATTAGCCAGCAGCGCCAAAACGGCAGATTTATGAACTAAAGTTCTATCAAAATGGTTGCCTCATCCTAGATATTTCAAACGATATACAACACGAGAATATGGGAATAATGTAAAACAATATGGTGGACAACAATATTGTCTTGAGCGGCAGAGTTACCAATCAGATGTCACTAACTATTTAGACTGGCACAAGAACAACGAAGAAGCGCCTTCTAACATTCAGGGTGTCGTTTTCAACGCTGCACCTTCCCCATTATGTTTCTGTATGTTAATTTTTTCAGAGCTGGCCACCATACACTCACACCATACAATAGTACGGGCCCTACTACTGCCGATTTCCTCCCGATGGCATTTTTACCATACAATAGTAGAGTGCCACAGTGGCCTTCTTCACTCTTTCTATATCGTATTTGGTCTCGAATTGAGCTTATTGTCCAGAAGAATCCGTAGGAATCTCGCCCTATCAGTAAAGGCCAGCAAGGTATCATTCAAACTTGGTGGAACCACTTCCAGAATTGTATACTTCCTAGTGAAAAGGACCAGCTCTGTTTTAGATGGGTTGATCCCCAATCCATATCTTCTGGCCCAATCTGTGATAAAGCATTTTGCATCAGATCGATGGTTGTATCCAGGTGCTTCACCGAGACAATAATCGTTACGTCATAGGCATAAGCAACCACATCTATTAATTCTCCCTCCAGTTCCAATAGTAGTCCGTTGATTACTACATTCCAAAGAAGGGGAAACAGGACCGCATCTTGAGGTGTTCCTCAAACAACCGGTATTCTAAAGGAAGCGTTCCTCATCCCCGTTATGACCCTTCTGCTCCCTAGCAAGTGATTAATTAGCCTGGTTACAGAGCATTCAATCTCAAATGGCAACAATCCCTCCCTAATTGCCGCCCCCTTCACGTTGTTAAAAGTACCCTCGGTATCGAGAAATGCCGTCAACGAGAATTCTTTAAAATCCCGTGGCTTTCCAGTCCACGGACTTACCCTTATGGTACGCATTTTGAGACTGTGCCCAGTTTCTGGGTACAATTCTCGGACGAATACATCCTTTCCATGATTTTCAACAGAAAGCATGACAGAGGTATTGGTGTGCGAGCTTCTACCCGCTGTCGGGATAAAAATCACCCTATAGCCGCCTTCCATTTCTTCGGGATGTACCCCAGCTCCAGAAAACCTTTGAAAATAACCTCCTTCTTCTGAATTGCTGCTGGTACAATACCATCAGGACCAGCTGACTTAAAGATCTTAAAACTTTTAATATCCCATTTTATTTTCTATATATTCAGAATATTCTCTGTACACGGCCCCGCTATCTACGCATCCTCATTTCCCGGGTAATGGGTTCCCATCAAAAGATCAAGAGTCTCTTCACGAGAAACCGTCCATTCGCCATCCGGTTTAATCCGATCGAAACTCCTTCCATTCTATCACAGAAGCGCCTCCACAAATTTCTTCAGCGGCTTCCTTGCTTTCCCTTCTATATTCTCTGAGACATTTCATATAGAAGTCGCACTCTTAACTTTCTTTCGATTTTATCGCTCTATTGAAAGCAGACCCACAGACTTTTCGGCACTCCGCAAGTGCCAAGGTCCATCAAACTTTCACATTCCCCTCGTTTTGCTAATGAGCAGGCCTCGCTCATTGAGGTATTGCAAGCCTTAGTAAGAATATCCACCATTGAATCTAGATCACGACCCGTGTCGCTGAGTCCTGGACTCTTTACGCGCCATGCTATCCTCCCGGGATTTTTGAAGACGTACAGATTTGTAATTTGGAGATTGGGCTTAAACGTTAGATACCGATGATCAGATAAGGAATGTCACTTCGCCACTCTCCATTCCCTGATCATGGGATCGAGGGTTCCTGACCAATATTACAAATAATGAGGTTAATTTTTAAAAGATATTCAAAAAGTGACTCACCCCTATCATTGATGTCCGAGCTACTCCAGATGGTATGGTGCACGCTTGCGTTACACCATAGGGTAAGTCCGACCTTCCTCCTTTCTGCATGACAAACAAGTGCCCCAGTATATCTGGCGGCACCGGCTTCTCCCAGTTTATAAATGTGCCAGCAAGCCAGAATCGCCTACCCTTCTCTCTATGCAGACTGCAGTAATGTCCCCATTACAATACTGCGGAAGTGGAAAAACATTTATATTATTTTTCACCAGTATATGTAATCTGCTCTTATCCTTCCCACAAGCGTATAATAAAGTGTACCTCTTCGCTCGCAGTCCACAGATCTAGTTTTTATTGATCCATTGTTCAGAGCTAGCTATTTCCTCCCCTTACTAATCAAATTTGAGAATCATAGCCTTGCTGCGTCGAGTAATTGGACCCGATAGAGTTGACGGTCTCCTGCGTTTCAGTCCGACGTGTCCCCCTTCCCCATGTCTAGGGATAGTCTATCCCTCAGTTCCCTAGTTAACCCCATACTTGGTCTCGCCCTTAGTTGCATTTTTAATACGCCTCTGGAGAGATAACACTCGTCGAGCTTCCCTCAACAGGCTGGACCTCTTCGTCCCTCTTCTCGGGTTCTTCCTCGGTCTCGTCCTTCTAATCCTTTACTACTGTAAGACTGGAAACTAACTACATCTGTTACATTCTATTAAAACTAATTAGGAATAAAATTATGAAATTTTGCGATTGCGTCTTTGGAAAAATTACCAAGGGAATTTAACTTTTTGCTACTTTTTAATTTAGCAAAACGCCACCATCAATCATCTCAGAATTTTTTTCTGCATCTTTTGATATATTATTATAATTTAAATTTTGTTGACAGATATCGTCGGAATGGTGCCAAAACTTTTTACCATTTTATAGTACCAAAACTTTTGGTAATTTTGCGTAGTAATGCCATAGCGGAAAACCTAGACGGAAAAATGGAAAAAGCCACTATCAATTTTCCAATAAACCTTCAATTAATATTTTAAGATAAAACTGTTGGTGATCGGTAGGTACCTTTTTATGCTATTGTACCACGAATTTTTAATTCGTGGTACATTAGCATAAAAAGTTACCTACCGATCACCGATTATTTAATTTTTCGAAATTCTAAATAACTATTTTACCTAGACGAGTCGCATAATATAAAGGAAAAAGGTAATTGTATCTTTTAATCCAAAACATGAATAAATTAAATTTAATTGTATACGAATTAGGAGATAAGTTTTTGTACAACCCCTCCCCCCTCCCCCCACACCCGTATTTTTATGAAAATACAATTAAAATTTATCATTGTCTCAACAACAAAACAACTTTTAAAAGTTTTCCAAGGAATCTGTATTTGTGGCATGTGTGTAGTTTCGAATTTCAATGCAAACGCCATTTTCACCTCATGCATAGTAAGGTGTACGAGTACACACTTTGTATCGTATACTCGTATGGTTAAAATAAATGAATTGTATTTGGTACAAGAAGCGATGCCACAAACTCGTACAGGTAAATTTTTATTGCAATCCGATATAACTCTTTCATAATCAACACCTTTTTAAAACGTCGTTAAATAATAAAACCGCACCATACAGAATATAATTATAGCACGAAGCTTAACATATTAACAGAATAATAAACACGAACAGTGAAAAAAACGGGAGAAAGAGATCGTTGGAAAAGTTTTGTATGGTATAGTGCTCGTGAATGTAATTTGTATACCATGTAGTTGTTGTGTTCTATGGAATCCACACACGAAAAAAGCTCTTTTGTAAAGTTTTAAAATTAAATTGGCTTAACTCAATATAGAATTTAGTTTTATATTACGATCAAATGTATACATAGGTGAATAGTACACATATACGTGAAAGTAATTGAATAAACCGAAAAAGTAATGAAAAGCTTTTGGAAGTTTGGGTAATATTAAAAAAATTAGAACTCGTATAAAATATGGTTGGAATGTCCGTAATTTGCAATCTACCGCCGTTTATGTCGTTTCATTTGATTTCTTGGAAGTGAAACCATTTGAAACTATTGTCACGGTCCATGGCTTATTGGACAACAAGATAATTAATTTTACTTCTGCATAACAGGTCTGTCAGCTCCAGTATTGTTCAGGAATTGAAGAGCAGATTAATTCGTTTTCATAGTCTCGATGGTGGATTTACTACCTTCATTGAGTCGTTAATGAGCATGTTTATTAATGAAGAGGGTCTTAAAAATGCCAAAGATTAAATTTATCGTGGCCATTTATACTTTTGTTGCTTTACCAATCTCACTTAGCTATAAGATAATCTCATCCCACAGCAAATTTTCTAAACTAATTTTAATAAGAAAATATTGATTAATACTGATTGAATATACCTGAAACGTATAATCCACAATTGGCCTAATTCTGAATTAGCACAAATTCAGCCACTATATTTTTCAGATGGTAATGAAAAAAACTAATAGGAATTATTAAACTTAAGTGCCAACTTTATTAGTTTATAGAACACTTTAGGTCAGAAAACCGTTCATTTAACGGTTTTTGTAGTTCAATGGAGTTTAGCAAATTCTGGAGTAGTACAAATTCAGCCACTATATTTTTCGGGTGGCAATGGACAAACCTTAAGAAATATTCAATCAGAAGTGTCACCTTCATTAGTTTCTAGAACATCAAGTGGTCTTTAAGTCAGAAAATGTTTCATTCCAGGGTTTTTATTGTAAATATAATGGAATTGGGCTAAGCAGGAGTCTGGAGTAGCACAATTTTATTTTAACCAATTTACAATATATATATATATATATATATATATATATATATATATATATATATATATATATATATATATATATATATATATATATATATATATATATATATATATATATATATATATATATATATATATATATATATATATATATACAAAAGGCAAAGTATGGTAAGATAATTTTACCCTTGGCTCTTAGAGCTCGTATCGGGCACAATGATTCCTTAATAACTATAAATACAATCATACAATAAACTTAGATTGAAAGAACACAACAAAAATACTTAAATTATCTTAAGTACTTAAAAAAAATTGATTTAAACTTGGATTGAGAAAAGTTTTTCTACGTCTTAGAGGTCCTAGAGAAGACCGAGAGGCTTCCAAACATTCTAATTCCAATTGGTAAATTATTGAAGATGATGGGTAAAACCACATTGAAGAAATGTCTACGAAAATTTAACCTCAAGTTAGGGATATGTTTTCTGTATTGCGAGTTCAATCGAAGACCGTAGCCAGAACAAGTAACAAAGTTATTTCCACTCTTAATATAGAAAACCTTTAAGACCTTGAAGACAAACATGTGTTGCAGTGGTAGGATGTCTAGAGCCCGAAAGATGGGGCAAGAAGGAGATAGCGCACCATGGAAAGTCATAACGGAACGCATTAATGTTTTACAGGCACTTACCAACACGCTAGCCTGTAGAGAAGAATATAATCAACTAGGGCATAAAAAACTAACCTCCGTATGTATAACGGACCAAAGAGGCGTAAGGCATACATCTTCTTCGATAGTAATAATAGTTTATGTTTGAAGCCTTCAATGTGGGCGTTCCAATTTAGAGTTGTATCAATCACAATACCTAAATATCTAATTTCATTTACTACACAAATCTAAAAACTGCCAGTCGAAGTACAAATCTGAGCTTTGTTACAACCAAAACCATGAAAAGAAAGAGAATCAGTTAGTTCCTGGTTATCCCTAAAATGTATTATTTTAGTTTTCTCACTCAAAAGTAAGTTGTTAACTTTAAACCATTGCGCTAGTAAATCTGAATTGTGTTCGGCCCCTGATATATTAACCTGTTTGCTTGAACCAGAGTACCCAAACAAAAAGTTGTCAGCAGAAGCGGTGAGGTAGCTTGTAAAAGAGCGTCGGAAAATTCCATTCACGTAAACAAGGAATAACAGGGAATACGCCGGTCCCTGAGGAAGTTCTCCGCTCAGTTAGTGATTGACACGCACTTTGTGATCGATCAGATAGGTAACTACAAATCCAGCTATAGATCATTCCACGAAAGCCACAACAATAAAGTTTCATTTAGAGAATCGGACGGTGTACTCTATCAAAAGCTTTTGTCATATCGACAAACAGACGAGATGACTTCAGCTCTAAATCAATGGTCCCACTTATTTGTTCCAAAACTGTTAAAATAGCTTGTTCCATGTTCTTATTGTGGTTTTGGAAAAAATGGAAAGAAGCGATATTGGTCGGTAGTTATCTTAACTCGATTTATAATTTTTTTTTGAAGATTGGAATAACTACAGCTCGCTTTAGGGCTAACGGAAAAATTCCTTGGACATCCACACGATAACAAGCCATGTTCTTATCTAATACGTTCGAAACACCATCTAATCCAGGCGATGAATTATTTTTACGCGAATTCCTAATTCCATATAATTCACCAGGGAAGATCGGGGAAAAATAAAAGCTTCTCGTCGTATCGTAGTTTTCTGCCACCAATATATGTTTTACGAACAACTGGATTTACCTACTCGCACAAAAAATTGTTCAACTCGACGACTTACAATTTATTTTTTTAATTTCAACAGACTCGGGGTGCCCATGTATCAATTAATTTACTGACTGTCAGTTTTTCCGGGCATTAGTGACATTGGAATTAAACTGTTCAACGTAGTACTGCTTTTTACTCTGACTTATTTTGGCATTAACGTTGTCACATAGTTTGCGTTTATAGTTAGCAAGCCTTTTATTAGTAGGATTTTTCCTTGCAAGCAGGCATATATTATTTCTCTAGCGTAAATTATTTAATAGAAGATCAGACATCCAAGGCCTATGCCTAGCTGCTTTTTCAGTTTTAGAGGTTGTTTTTGTGCAGATACTAAAATGACCATTTAAAATATTTAGAAAATAGTCAAAAGCATCTGACTCGCTGTGTCACTGGATTGGCTATAAACATTGCGCCAATCCACCCATAGAAGCGGTTCTGACAGGTGGCAATAGTCAATGCGGACAATCTCCAGGGCCACTATATTTGTCAGATGGTATTAGAACACTTTATTTCAGAAAATTATTCATTAAACGGTTTTGTTGCTCATGGAATTGGGCCAATTCTGAATTAGCACAAATTCAGCCACAATATTTTTGAGATGACAATGGACAAAGCTGATAGGAATATTCAATCAGAAGTGTCACCTTCATTGGTTTCTAGAACACTTCATGTTAGAAAATCGTTCATTCAACGGGTTTTGTTGTTAAATGGAATTTGGGAAATGCTGGATTAGCACAAATTCAGCCACTATATTTTTCGGATGGCAGTTGACAAATCTGAGAGAAATATGCAATCAGAAGTGCCAACCTCATTAGGTTTCTAGAACACTTTATGTTAGAAAATTATTCATTCAATGGTCTTTGTAGTTCAATCGAATTGGGCCAATTATGGATTAGCTTAGTCAGCCACAGTTTTTTCGGATGGCAATGAACATACCTGACCGGAATATGCGATCTAAATAGCTTATAACTTGGCTTTTAGAACATTTTATTTCTATTGTTTAATTTGTTGGTCAACACAAATATTATTGAACGGTATACCTCTGTAGATAGTTCGTTTCACGTTATACACCTCCCCTCTCCTCTTAAGCTAAGGTTAATGATTTATTGAAATTACAATTTTTATTTGAAATATACAGGTTCTTGTTACAATTTATAAAGTTTAATAAGTTTGGAGTGGTTAATGCTTTGGTGTTTGGATCAGGAGGTACCGGGTTCGAGTCACGAAAGGGGCAGGATGCAAAACGGAGTTTTCATCAACAGATTTCGATCTGTGATGAAATGGAACACAACTGAGACTCCCTGTTGGAGTGCAGAACTCATGGACCGACCCATCTTCCATACCAGTAAAGTATAGACTGGCATGAAGCTATGTAACTGTATGTTCTCGATTAGGCAGGCGGCTGCGTGCGGTAATGACGTGAAAAGCGAACTGTGAAAGAGTTGGGAGTGCTTCGGCCATACAACAAATTAAAAAAATATTTGACATACATTTAATTTTAATTATAATTTGATATTTGATTTATCTATTTTATTCATGTTTGTAGTTTTAGTTTAGACCCAACCATGGAGGTGAAAATTTGTTCTGGTTTGATTCGTTTTTCCACCAAACCAATCTTCACTTAGCTGGAGTGAATTTGCATTCAAATTATAATATTCCTTGGTTTTCTGTTTGCACATAACCGCATTATTTCGAGCCATTTGATATGTATTTTTTCCAAAGGAATTAGCAATGTGATCTACGAATGCATTGGCTATAGTTTCCGCAGTCTGATTAGGTACTACTCAAGCTAACGTATTTTGTTTAATTTGGGAACGAGCCTTGAGTCGTTGACAGAAACCACATTCATTAATGTAAGTCTCGATTTGACAAAAAATGTTTGGAAAATAATAATATTTTCGTAATCGACAATAGGTTCGTAACACTCCCTAGTGTTCTCCTAAAGGAGTGCTATGAAATTCTTCAATCAATTTAGTTTGCTCTGTAGGATCGGAAATTACAATTTGGGTATTCGAGTTTTCATTTGAAGGAGATAGGGAACTTGGATGTGGAGTACCCCGATTTATAGATTTGTGGATCCTATTAGGTGAATGTTCAGTGTTTGATTGTAGAATATTTGAGTTATCATCTTGGATTTTCACGAATTTAGCTATTTCTATTCAGGTTTTATTCTACTTTTCAAGATGAAAAACGGAATTGAAATCTAAACTATTTGAATGATTACGGAAGGTTTCAAGAGTTGAAGAATTAATTGGAAAATGATTTAGAACTGGTGAAAGTTCTGGAAATTTATGTAGATTTTTTGAATTAGTGATGGGAAGTTTGGACTCAAAAACAAGAATTGGTAGAATTTGATTTCAAGAATTAAAAACAATACGACTAAACGCATCTGCATTTCAATTCAGTCACCCGGTTTTGTGGGAAATTACGAAGTCATACTCGTCAACCAGCAATCTCCACCGATTTAATCTTGAGGATGGATTTTTACAGTAATACAGTAACCACATACGGTCTGAAATAATGAACTGACCAAAAAACTGAAAGTAACACCTTTTATATAACTGAGTAATTTTTCTGCTTTATTTAGAGTTTGGCTAGCGTACGCTACGGCAAGATCTCCTGAAGGATATAATTGGGATAAATCGGATCCAATTGCGATGTCGCTGGCGTCGCAAAATATAATAAACTGTCGCTCGAAATCTGGGAATTATAGGATTGGAGGTGTAACTAGATGCACAAAACGGAGTCCACTCAAAAAGATTGTTCAAAGGTTTGGCAACGTTTGCAACGTTAATGACGGATACTCTAATACTGCCTTTGTTTTTAGAGGGTCTGGTTTAATTCCTTCACGATTAATTAGGTGTCCTAGATATGTTATTTCCTTTTGAAGGAGTTCACATTTATCAACGCAAGCAATTGGAAATTTAAATTATAACCATCAATGACCACGTCATCCAAGTAAACAAAACCAATGAGTCCATTGAGTTGTGAAAGAATTCTATTCATCGGTGCTGAAAGGTTGCCGGAGCTTCCTTTATACCGAAAGGCATTAATTTAAAATGAAAATGACCATAAGCAGCGCTAACTGCTATTTTCTCAATAT
This sequence comes from Nephrotoma guestfalica, assembly GCA_963691935.1. Lineage (NCBI taxonomy): Eukaryota > Metazoa > Arthropoda > Insecta > Diptera > Tipulidae > Nephrotoma > Nephrotoma guestfalica. The sequence continues at coordinate 223,272,585 of OY829914.1, forward strand.
CGGAATCTTTCATTTCGACTTGACGGTATCATGGTTAGATCTATACGCTAAAGAAATAAAATGAACGGCCTAATTGATCCAGGATTTCGTGAGTATTTGGTAACGGAAAGACTCGACCGACAGAGTGATGTTATAGATGGCGGAAATCGCCAACTACTCCCATTTTCGTTCGTTTGAGTTTCCAACGAATAATACACCAGTAAAAATTTCTCTCGAGGACAATGAATATTTTCGTAATTTTTGCACTACGGGCTGGAATGTAAATCTAGGAAGGTGCGGATATAAGTTCGAGAAGAACAGTACATTCCTTAAATGAAATTCCTAGAGTTTTATTTTTGAAATTGATCTTACAGTTGTATGTTTCTAAAAAATCCTTACCGAGGATACCACTACAAGGAATGGGAAATGAGTTATGAACGACATGAATGGTATGAGGAAGAAAACTGGAAGGTTTCTGAAATGGTTACGGTAATGTAGTGAACCAATTGTTATTCCATGTCCATGATGATTGTGATATATTTTATTTAACAAATAATTTTATTTCGATCACTTTTCACGAGAGGATATTAGGACGCGCGATATCGAGGCATAATTGGACAAAGATTTTGAAATTTTAGTATTTATAATATTTGTTGGTGGAGAAAGTTGATTTTCGCCGGATTGGACATCTTAAGTGCAAAGTAGAATTTCCTTATTTACGTGCTCCTTTGATTGACCTGGATTTAAAGTGGAACACCCCTGGCTTTGTGGATCAAGCCTCAAGACGTTTTCCGAATATATTTTATTCGAAAATTGACGAGTTACGTTTTGATTCGAGCTCGAATATTTGGTGGGAATAGTTGTGTTAGTCTGATTCTCAGCTGTAACCTTTCTGGCATCGGTGTACTTCTTTTAGCGACATTCACTTATATGAAGACAGGGATGCTTGCAGTAAGCGCAAGTCAGCGTAACTTGATAAACTGAATTAAATCAAGGAATAGATCTGGGTTGATTTGAATGAGGATTACCGATGTTGGTAGGAGTTTTTGGGAAATTCATTGAATTATATTGTTTGAAATGACAATCTCGGAAAATATGGTCTGTTCTTTTGCACATATCGTTCGATATGATAGATCTTGGAGTAGGTGCTGAAGGACAGGATTTTCTCGATTTGGAAATGATCTCTTGTTCTACAGCTTTTGCTATTGCTTCGATAAAATTTTGAAATCGATAAGCTTGAATCATAAGGTCGTCTCTTAAACCTTCTTGAAACGCACGAAGGGCTGTTTCATTTTTCATAGCCAAAATTACATCAATCTTGATTTTGTCCTGTCCTTCGGTACTCACCGTACTCAAATCGAATTAAGATTTTCTATACGATTTGAGTAGTCTTGAATGCTCTCATTTCGAAGCTGAGTGCCTTAAATCAGTTGAATTTGAATCAAACATGACCAAGATGATGATGATTCCATTCCTTTCATATCCAGTTAAAATGCTTTCAACGAAGTTTGATTGCAAATACTACTGATCTCATTTGCAAATTGTGACTGATATCACGATTGTCACTTTGGATCCAGTCTGAGTTGAATGTGGAACCCTTTGCTATCCAACCAACTTTAATAACAACTCTCACAATGCACTGACTCTTGGTAATTTTAATTTTGGTCTATAGAACCATATTACTTCCACCTAAAATTGACAGATGTGATTTCAGGAGCTACATAAAATTTACTGTAGTAAATATTTTTTAAATTGAGATAGATTCATGAAATTGAGATCATCAAAGGGAGATCAGCTAAAGGGAGCAATTCGGCGCCCTAAAGCAATTTATAACAAAATTGTTACAAAACAGTTTAGACATGCAAGAATTGTTCGGTTTGCAGAAAAATAGTTTGGATTCCGAGCGGGTATAGCCACCATCGACGCCATAACGAAAGTCATGAGAGTGGCCATTTTAGCGATGAAGGGAGGCAATTCTCATATTACACGTGAGAAATGCATTCAACAGTGTTGCATGGGCTCTATTCCAACGAAGGCTGAAGGGATTGCAAGTGTGCCCTTACATTCGAATGATCAAAATTGTTTTCAGGCCAGCAGATTGTGATAGAACCAGGTGATATTGATGTAGCTTCCAGGACACATGTCAAAAAGTATGTGGCGGAGGCTACAAAAACAGACTGATATCGAAAACGGGCAGACTTACCTTGAGTACACGAAGGTTGAGAGATGCCAAGGTGGTATCCTCGATCGAGATATACGCGATACTAGCCATGGTTAGTGCCCTCAAAATGCCCAGATCATACGATAAGCTCTATCAAATGCAAATAACGAATCACGAATAACGAATATCAAGAAATGACTATAAGATGGCCCCGAAGGCGGCAAATTTTATTTATTGGCAGCATTTTACCATTAACTCTTATCGCTAAACATAAAGTGGAAATCGTAAATGGGGTTCCAAAGATATTGAACAACATTGCTGAAGCAAAGACAGGAAGCGGTGGACAGAAGTTAAAACCTGCCGAGAGAAAACATAGCGGGTCAAATTTCTGCTTTATCGATCACGAGTGGTTTAATAGCTATTTACAACTAATAAACATAAGAGACACGCCTAAATGCTCCCACGGTGAAGAGTGCGACAAAGCAGAACGCACAATCCCGAACAACACCAGACCGAGATAAATTACATTTCGGTAGATGAAGTGATTCACGATCGTTCGATCACCTTGGGCAATGTACAATAATGCTTCTCTTTTATTTATCTTTAAGCTGCTCTGAGGGCTAGGCACTCCAAACTCTTTTGCGGTATATTTTTCCTATCTTTATACTTTTACCTTTGCCGTTTCTCAGCCTACAAGAGTGTATGGCTATAGGTGCGAATTTCGTATAACCATCTGCGCATGGCATAACTCCATGCCAGCATATATTACTGGCATAAAAGGTGGGTCGGCCCATGAGTTCTGCACTCCGACAGGATCCGACATTCGAACCCGGTACCTCCCGATTCAAACGCCGAAGCTTTAACCACTGCGCCGTTATGCTGGTTATTAATTCTTTCGTTGTCCATTCTTGAAGTGACGTAATTTGTTCCTCCTGATTCCTATTAGTAAACTGCTAATGTGCATTATCATGCTTACGAACATCCGATTAGGTGTTCTTACGATTAACATGCCTTACGATTAAATGGTTAAACGATAATTTAGCCATACGGGTAAACCGTGACGATGAAGTCGTCAACGGTTAAATGTTTCCATATTGACCACATTGAACCACTTGTATGCATTTTTTAAAATTTCTTGGAAATTCTAAGGAGCCGAACGCAAAAATGACTTACATGTATAGGTTGTACTAGACCAAATTGAACCGACCAGCTTCTCAATTTTGAGAGAAATTTTCAGAATCCAACACCACCAAATGACTTATATTTTAAGATTCTACAAAGCCATATCAAGCTACATTCCTTTTTGAACCAAAATTGTAGTTTTTGGGGTGCCTAGGACATCCAAACGTGCAATGATCGATTATAATTCACTTTACGGTCCTACTAAAGTTTCTGCAAAAATCTGGTTGTACTGGGCCATTTCATCAAACAACTCCTCAATTTGTGCTTTAAGTAACTTGTACGAGTTTATTACGTTGCTCGCAAAATCCTTGGAGCCCAACACCAAAATGAAATATATATTGAGGTTCTACCAGATTACATCAACCCGAAAATACCCAAATTATTGCAAAATTGAAGTTTTATGGTGACACGGGCAGCCAAATTTGCATTGCTCGAATATAAATCTGTTTTAAGGATTTCCGAAATTTTCGGGGAAAATCCTAACGACGCAACAACAAAATAAAATTTTGAGGTTCTCTACTCATTATGGTAAAATTTTTATTTAGGGGTGCTTAGAACAACCAAATTCGCATTGATGAACTTAAATAACTTAATTTTCTGGGAAAATATTTGGACCCAACACCAAAATGTGTTATATGATAAAGTTTTACTATTCCAAATTAAATCGACGATAATCTCAATTTTGTCAAATTTCGAAATTTTAAGTGTTTCGGACTGACAAAGTTGCATTGATCAACCATAAAGTTCTGGAAAAATACTTGAAATCCAACACCAAAATGATTACAACCAAATCAAACCAAAACGGACCTCCGTTTTGACAAATTTGAGTTTCAGCGTGCTTAATAATGCCAAGGGTTCTTCTAGGGTCTTCTAGTCCAAATCAAACAAACGAACAACACATTTGTTTTAAAGATAACTTTAGAGTGCTTCGGCTAGTCAAATTTGAATTACAAATCAATGTCACTTGTACGGTTTTCCTAAATTTTCTGGGAGCATCCTCTAAGAATCCAACAACAAATTGAGTTATGTTGAAGTTGCGAGATCATGACGAGCCCCTCTATTTTTATAAAATTTGAGTTTAGAAGGTTAAGTTTAGCAAATTTTACAATGAATCTGAACACAACACAAAAATGAATTACATGAGGGTCTACTGGACCACATCAAACTGACAAAAAAAAACTCGACGTTCGCAAAATTAGAATTTTATCTGTGCATCACTTTAACGGTTTTCCTAAATTTTCTGAGGAATTCTGAACACCAAAGTGACTAATATATTAAGGCGTAAAATACCCAAATTTAGAATACTTTAGACACACAAATTCCCATTGATCGACTATAAATCACTTGTAAGTATTCCGCAAATGGTCTGCATTAATCCTATTAACACAGTACCAATTCCACATATAAGTTAATATTCCATTGCTCCACATCAAATCAAGAGTAAATTTCTCTAGTTTGAAAATATTGCGATTTAGCATGCTGAGGAATGCCAAATTGCATTGATCGACTACAAACCCAATGTCTAACTGAGTTATATGTGTAGGTTCTACTAGGCCAAATCAAACCGACGAACATTTCAATTTTGACAAATTTGGAACTTTAGATGCACGAACAGCCAAATTTGAATTGAACATTTACCATATAAATCACTTACGTACGTTTTTCCAAATTTTTTCAAAAAACTTCAAATTTACTTGTATGGGTTCAGGTTCTGCTAGGCCATATTAAACACTCCAATTTTTACAAAAGTGGAGGTTTGGGGTGCTTATGATAGTCAAATTTGATTTCATTAACTTTCAATCACTTGTACGGGGTTCCCAAATTTTGTGGTAAAATGTAAAGTGCAAATTCGTAGCTTACTGTACATTGGGCCGAAGGACACGACAATAATTTATAGTTGCTCCCAATTTCAAACAATTGTTGTTTCTGACGATATAAAATTTACCTTGAAAAGCACAACCACCTTCATATGTTTGACTTTTATCTACCTTTTATTACAACATCTAATGCAATCATAATAAGAAAAACCCCAATTTGTTCATTATTAGAGCATAAATTTTCCAATTTACCATATACAGCTTGTAAAATATTTGTTGCATTTCGACAAACATTTACATTTAGTCGAATGTAAACGAATTTGTTGATTGAATAAAATAGAAAAATTCCAATTACTAGCACACAAGAAATAATTTTATTATTTGTCGTGGCATTTTGGAAAATTGGAAAAACCATTGAGCGCCTCTCTTTACAATTCAGTGTATAAATAGGCACGTATAGACTGTTTGCGTGCGCTTCCTAAATTTTCCTAAATAGCACTCAGTTTATTTGAGTTGTTTGTTTTTCTGGTGAAAATTTATCGACTTTGATGAATAACAAAAAATGTGAACTTATCAGACAGGTTTTTGTTATGGGTGGATTAGGGAAATACAGTGTTTTATACGAAAAAAATGAGTTTTGTTTATTTTACTAAGAAAGTAAGCAACAAATATAAAAGAACCACGTTTACAGGCAAAAAATACCGACAAAACTCCGGAAATTGCATGTAAGCCAGCCAACGTTGCATTTTTCTATTTTTGTGTGCGGATGTAGTGTATATGAAAATTTAATTTTCTATTTTTATAGAGACTTATAATTTGATTTAAATTGCATACGAACATGATAAATTTCATGTTCAGTATCAATATTATTCCACTTGAGAGTGCTACAACACTCGTGGTTTGTTCTTTTAAATGGTTAGTTCTATGTGTGTTAAAAATTGTTTCATAATGATTGGTAATGTTATTGAGAGATAATTCGGTGTATGCATGTTCGGTATAGAGGTGTAGTTATCCGGAAATCCGCGATATGAGCAATAAAATAATAGTGCCTTGGTGTGCAATAGCATATGCACTTGGACATTATTTTATATCCACGATGCTGAACAATTTTATGGATAAATTTTATGCTTTTTTTTTACAATTGCACATTATATAGTCCGATTTATGATGCAATTTGTAATTAAACATTCCTCAATTATTTAGAACTATGGACCCGAACGAATGCGAACAAATTGAATGAGAGGAACTCAAAACTGATCAATGACCTAAATTATACTCACGGTGCCGCCGTACTGACAACAAATCACAACAACAAATCATATATTCATCCTATGTCAACCATCTATACATTATAGACACGTTCATTGAGACTATCGAAATTGGATTTTTTTAGCTTTACACAAATAAATCGATCGGATATGAAATGGAAATACCATCATTGTGTATTTCGAGTACAATAAAATTAAATCCTTTTGGGAGCAGAAGATAAGGAATTTTTATTTTTATATTTGGTTTCGAATTTTTATATTTGGGAAATCCGTTTGTCGTATCACATAATAATGCAGTTCTAAATTGAGACTGATGATTCTGGGTTATAAATCACCACAAACACACACAAAATAATTTGTACAGATAACCAAATATTGTTGGTTAATAGTACGCCTGGGGATTGTGATAATGTTTTGGAAGTTACATTGTCAAATATGTCTTCAAATCTGTATGCGATAATATTTTATTACAGATTTTGTTGTAGTAAAACTGGCCTTATACTTCCCCTTGCGGTGTAGACCGTACTGATTGAATGTTACTCAAAATCTGGAATATATGAGGATGTTGGGTGACGGTCGCTAAATCGTAAACAATTTGCCCAACCGTGGGCACAATTTATCGTATGTTGAATTATCGTAGTGTGTAAAATTGGTCATATAACAAAATTATGTGTAAATAAAAAAATTAAGTGTCTTGCTTGAAGCTCTGAATATGGCCACCTGGGATGGGAGTTCTGGAACATGGCTAACTGTGGTGGATCTCGGCCATTTTTTAACCGGTTTTGATGAAATTGAAAGAATTTTGTATATCTTATAGAAATTCTTCCATTTTTCCAAATTTAGGATTCTAAAATGATTTTTGGAAAAAGGTCTGGCCAGTATACATCAATACCGTTTATGAAAACAATAATTTATCACCACCACAGAAATTTTTATATGACACAGTGATCTCTCAATCACTTGAAAGGCAATGCGTACAATTTTCTAAAACATTTGACGATTACGGAGACTAACTATTTTGAAGCATTCAGCAAGTTATGTGGAAGATATACGACCGTAAGAAACGCACCATACAGGCATTTATCAGGAGTTTTATAGACCAACCGACCATTTACGAGGCGAAAAAAAATTGCTCGATAGTCTGACGAGGTAGCTAGAGGTCTATGCGATTAATTTATATATTGAAAGAGAAATATGGTACTTAAACTCGTTCATACAAGCATCTTATGAAGATAATTTGAAAACATTGGAAAGCCTTTTCAAATTTCTTCTAAATCGATCCGATGCACTAGAATCTTTTAGGACATACACAGCCTAGCGGTCCGCAAATCTACGATCTTCCAAAGCGTTTGTTGCAATAAATGTAAGTTGCTGTGCTTTTTGTAGTTCCGATCACTTAGCAGCAGACTGAGAGAAATTCAAGCAGCTTCAGTTTCGGGGCGTCGACAAATCATTAAATCTGTAAGCAACCACCCGGTATTCAGATGTCTGTCGAGAACTAGATGCCAAGAATGTGGGAAGAAGCATCATTCGCACTTGCACTCAAATGAAAGCAACAATTCAGATAAGGTATCGGTAACAGCGGCACATGCTACTGTATCAACAAATTGCATCTTACCAACCGCATTGGTCACTTTAGCCGATCAGCATGGTATAGACCATGAATGTCGAATATTACTGGATTCAGATTCAACGTCTACATTAATTTCAGAGAGAATATCGACCATCCCTATTAAAAGTATGACGAGCGAATCTTTGGTCTATTTAAACCTGCACAAAAGGTTTTGATTGCCCGATTAACAAATTAGTTTGTAGCAATAATCAGAAACACAGCTGGAAAACAATTTGGCTCCAGGTATCATTAAATCATAATAAGTCTTACAATTCTATTTTGTTTTATTCAAAATAGCCCACTCTACTATTTTGTATGTAAATAGATTTCGTGGATAGCGGCACTGAATATTGTCCTTCAAGAAATGAAGAAACGTCGTCAGAAAATATGGATACTCCGCTACACAGCTGTATTACTCCAAAACGCATTTACCGTCCACAAAACGATTTACCAAATCATTTGGAAGAACAAACAGCACCAACAAGCTCAAAATGGACCAGAAAGGATAAAATAATGGTAAATTCGTCATAGAAACGGCGAATACAACAAAATGAATGAAAAACGGTCAAATCAAAAAAAAATTGTATAACTCCGGAATCGAGCATCTTACTAATCGAGCACTTTACCAAATTTTGGAATTTGGCAGATCGTTACAGGTAATGGAATTATATTTTAAGATCCACCGAGCAGATGAATAAAACGAGAACAGTGATCAATCCAAAGATAAAGCGGAATTCGAATCGAGATTATTTTCTCACAACAACCACCGAATCACCTAATGGCAAAATTAAAGTATGCGGAGAAATGTTTCTGAACACTTTGGATCTTAATTTACAGTGGATACAAACTGCATATAAAAAACAATCTGAAGGTCACGGAGCTCTAGATATAGACAACCGAGGCCGCTTTTTTCGAAAACCTAATGAAAATACCATTCAATCCAACGAATATGTTATTGAACATATTAAATGTTTTACTACCATCGAAGGAAAAAATGTGACGTGCAACGTGCAATGGGACACTTTCAATTCTAACTTTAACATAGGCTTTTTCGTGCCCAAAAAGGATCGCTGCGAAGTTTGTACGCGCCACGATAATCTTCCCGATGTTGAAAAAAATATTCCCGAAAATATGTTGGGCTATGCTAATCACATCGAAAATAACCAATTAGCTCGCATTTTAAAGGAGGCAGTGTTTGATTGGGGCCAAATTCGCTTAATTCTATCATAATTCAAAAAATCATCGGAACAATGAGTGCCGAGTGTGGAATTTCGTGTTCTCAACTTGGCAAGGTGTCTGAAATGTGTACAAAGAATTTCAAGACAGTTTGCATGTTGTGATTGGCGATATGGCGCTACACGTGGAAGCGTATTTGGCCAAAATCGAATTATGAAAGAATTAACTGAATTTGGTCAAAGACGCTTTCTCCTTGTTGCCTGTGTTCTATCCATCTGCTTATGGTAATATTTTCAATTTCATTCAAACCTTCTTTGAATTAACTCCATTGTTGTTGTAGTTCAATATTTAGAGTTTCATCCCATCCGACATCAGCTATCCATAGCTTCTGCATTAGTAATTTTGGTTGGATGATGATTGGTGCAAGCTATCCTAATGGATCGAATAGTTTGGCTACTTCTACCAATATGCTCCTTTTTGTTGGACCTTTAATATTTTCGGACAATGAAATCTTAAACCCAAAATGGTTGAAAAGTGGTTTCCAGGTTATTCCGAGCGTCTTAATTATTCCTCCTGCCTTTAGCAGTTGTATGAGTTGTGATTGGGCTTCTAATGCTTCTTCTAATGTATCCACTACTGAAAGCAGATCGCCAACATAGAAATCTCTTAACGTTATTGTTGAAGCGATTGGGTAGGTTTTTATTTCATCATGTGCTAATTGACATAAGACTTTAGTGCCTAAAGATGTTGCTGACTTGTCCCATATGTTACTGTTTTAAGTTTAAACGTTTTGATCTCTTCTTTCTGCAGCCGTTGATAATTTTGATTTTCTTCATTTATTATGATCTGGTGGAACATCTTCTCTATGTCAGCTTTGATAACGAATTTATGTTTTCTCCATCGCATTAGAATTGATATTAGACCCTGTTGTAACGTCGGACCATTTAGCATTAACTCGACATTAACACGACTCTAATTTTTGTAGTCGTGCGGTCTGATTTCATCACTGCGTGATGTGGAAGATAATCATCTTCATTTGACCAAGTTGTTCATATTCACGCATAAAGTCTGTATAAGTTTTTCTGTGATTTGGTTCTCTTGACAACCTTCTTTCGACTTGAAGGAACCTTGCTATTGCCATGTGTTTAGAATCTCCCAAATGCATCCTTCTGGAATGGGATACGTAATTCGTACCGCCCATCTTTCAGTCGCCTGTGCGTGTCACGAAAGAATTCCTCGCACTCCTTCCTTTGCTTTGTGAGAATGCATGGAGGATGCATTTCTTCTAACTCCCAAAACTTTTTTAGTTGTTCATTTATCTCAGTCGATGAGACGTGTGAGATGTATTTTAGTTCTGTTGTCTTGTTGGGTGTAAATATGCTTCCTAAAATTACCCATCCGAATTGCGTGAGCTGTGCTGCTGGTTGGTTTTTATTTCCTTTGATGCGCTGTGGCATCATGATCTGCGTGTAATAATCTGCACCCTGTAGTATATCAATCGGTAAGGGAATGTTGTTGTTCGGATCGGCCAATAGCAGCTCGTTTAAATCTTTCCATTTTTCAAACATAAACGGCAGATTTTTGCTTATTTTGGTTAGCACTAGAGCTTCAATTTCTATTGAAAATGTTGACGGATATCTTGGTTGTAGGTTGACATTTACAATACTATTGACTCTGCCAGCAACTTGTTCGCCTACACCATGGACCTCTGCACTGTTTTTACGACCTACTAGATTTAAACGTTGTTTGGCTTCTGTTTTTATGAATGAAGTTTGTGAGCCGGTGTCGATCAGCAATCTTAAAAGCTCTTACCTTCCATCAAACATTTAATAAGCGGTTACTAAAAGTGTTGTATCATGCGTTTTCATCGCACTGTTGGTTGAAATGCTTCTTGAAGTTGTAGTTGTAGGCTGCTTTGTATGGAGTAGATTGTGGTGCTTGCCATTGCATTCTTTACATCTTGATTGACTATAACATTGATGAAAATTGTGTAGAGTGGCTATAGGTACCTTCTGCATGGTTCATGTAAGTTAACAAGCTGCATTCATTCTATGTGACTCATTTACTAATGAGGCTAACTAACCAAGCACCCCAGGTTGCAATGTCGACTCCCAAATTCTTTATTGCATGTAGATTTTCCCTGACGGTGTCATGCAATATTCTAATTGCAGATGCTGCTTCTTGTTGAATATTGTGTAGGACAAAAATAGCGTTAATATGGTTGTTTACTAGCAACCATTTGTTTTGATACTTATTGCTGCTCCTATTGGAAATGCAAAATGTTGGATGATTTTGCTTGCTTGTCCCTCCAAATGTGTTTTGAGATACGTGATTTTGTGTGTATCTGTTAGACTAACGTTTTGATCTACCAATTTTGAGAACAGTTAATGGAACCCAACCCAGTCTTGATAGTTCCCATTGAACTTTGGTATCTCAATTTCCTTTAACCTGTAATTTTTTGGTTGCTGTTGCGCCTGTTGTAGCTTAGCAGTACACTCTTCTGCACTATTGCTAAAATATTATTGATGTTCTAAGTCTTCTTTAGTTGTTTCTAGCAGTATTTCGTCGTGCAGCTCATCTATTTTTTCCACAGTCGTATTTAGTTGTTTAATTTTTTTGTTTCGGGTATTCAGCTTCTTTTCTTCCATTTATGAGGCCGTATGCTTGCGTGATGATATTCTCCAAGTGATTTATTTTAATTAACTGCTTTCTAAGCAGCCTTTCCTTGAGATCATCGTTATAAATTTGAATCGTCGGGATCTTCAACTTGGATACTACTTTTTGTTGGGCCGTAGTTGTGCTGGCTGTATGAGTTCTTTCGTTGTCCAAGTCATTCAGTTCTGCTAGCTTAGTTGTTGCTGCTATCGGCAGTTTTTCAATTGCGATGTCATCTGCTGCTTTTGTAGTTGGAGTTGTTGCGGCAGTTTTCAGCTTATTGTTGATATCAGCTGTTATGCTATCACAAGCACGTTTTATGTGTTTACGTTCTTCTATGTAAGGCAAGTTTTCTATGCCTTCGTAGTTAATTAATAGCTTGTCGTTTTCTTTGTATCTCGTGTAGATATCCGCGACTTCTTCTCTTCTTTTTACCAGGTGGGCCTTTGTTTTCTGGGCAGCTGGATCCTTCCTTATATTTGCGATTAGTTTTTGTATCTGTTCGCCCAGATTACTTTGTTCTTTTAGTAATTTGGCGTGATTCTTTTTCATCGAAGGACCAATGTTCGGCCGTATTTTGGTCAAATCACAAATTTGATAGTTGAAAATAAAAGACAATTACTTAAAATGTTTCCCGCTTGCTGTTGGTCAGGGCTGGACAGAAATACACAAAATCATTTATAAAACTATTGACTATGCAAGAATAAATGTAAAAATAAATGTAAATGCCTCAAAATCAAAATTCTCAAAAACTAAATCCTCAAAAATTTCAATCCATATTTTCCCCAAGAAATCATTTGTTGAGATATTATGTTGAAACAAATTTTTTTTTCTAACTGGAAAGCGAAGCGACGGAAGCATAGCGCCGCCTGATATTATCCGATCCTATATTCCCGCTCCTATCGATTTTAAAATTTGTATAAACTGACTTTTTTTTTCTAACTTGGGAGCGAAGCGACGGCAGCGCAGCGACCTTGAAATTTTTGTTCCAACTTGGCAGCACAGCGACCCGCCTGATATTATCCGATTCTTTATTCCCGCTCTTAACGATTTTTAATTTCCTATAAACTGAAATTTTTACTCTAATTTGGGAGCGAAGCGACGAGAGCGCAGCGACCCGCCTGATGTAATCCGATCCTTTATTTCCGTGAGGATTTTGGTTTCGAGGATTTTGAATTTGAGGTTTTTGTTATTCCAGGATTTTGAATTTGAGGTTTTTGGTTTTTGGATTTTGTTTTGAGGTATCTCGAATCGAAACCGTTCCAAAATACCTGCTCGTTAGTTTAGTTCTAGTCTAACAAATTTAAACATATTATTAGCAGATTCTAAATTTTCTTTCTCACTAGGACAATCAAGTTATAGCGCTTGCAACCATATTGGGTTGGGTAATAGGAGGAGATGTGAAAACGTGTGCATAGGCTACAATTTCGACCAATTTCTGCAAAACAGATGGTATACAAGAAAGGGTGGATGAGATGCTTCAACAATTTTGGGAAATTGAAAATATCCCAAACATGAAATGACTAAAATCAGAAGAGGAATAATGTGAAAAATTATTTACTAAGACCACATACCGAGACGAACAAAGAAGGTTCATTGCCAGTTTACCTACGAAAGACGCGAATGAGTCACTAGGAAATTTTTTTAAAAATTCAGAATTTAAAAGCTTTTACATCAAGCTCACAGAGGTAACAGAATAGGTGATGAGATACAAGATTTAAATTACTCACGTCACCATGTTATTGCAAAGTCGACGACAAATGTGAACACCAAATTTAGAGAAGTATTTGATGCATCCGCGAAAACCAACGGTTTCTCATCGAGTGATATTCTCATGGTTGGACCTTCAGTGCAGTATATAACGTTTTCACTTGCATAAAGAATCACCCAATGCTCTATTAAAAGCTGACAACTTACAAATATGGCACAGCAGCAGCTCCGTTTCTTGCAACGGAAGTGCTGAACGAGTTTGCAAATATTTGCTATACATTGATAACGTAGACTAAGCTGCGGTGTTAAAAAATTATCTGGATAAGACAGCAAACGCTGGAGTGAGACTGAGAAAATGGGTTTCAAACTCAGAACCTTTTCTGCAAACCCCAACCCTTCTGCTAGTGCTGCACTGGGATCTCAAACTTGACGTTTGTTCTTATCATGTTAGAATGGGCAACCCCGTATTGACAAAGAGAAAGCCGTTATCCGGATACAGCGAAATTCTCGATCAATTAGGATAGCTGTCACCTGTAACTATAAAAATAAAAATATTATTTGAAAGACTTTGGCTGATTTTAATTGACTGGAATGAAAAATTACCGCGTATTGTGATGCAGAGTTGGCTAATAATCAGAGAATAGTTATATTATCTAGAGCAGATCTATATACTCAGATGGTTCAAAACATCTGGCCAAAGCGTCGATCTTCATGGTTTCTGCGACGGCAGCGAACGAGCGCATACAGGTGTCGTTTACGTGAGGCATCAGACTGATTCAGATAAATATCGTTGTAGCATAATAGCGGCTAAATCAAAGGTGGTTCCAGTGAAAAGGATATCGGTGGCTAGATTGGAGTTATGCGCAGCACATTCGTTAACTAAATTAATTAAATCAATAACGGAAATATTACAAATAAATGATCAGACACAATTTGATGAACCAACTCAACTATAGTGTTGGACTGGTTGTCGGACATTCCAATAACATTGCAGATCTTTGTAGGAAATCGAACGTGCCAGATTTTGGAGGTGACGAAACTTTGCTTCACGAGGTCTTTTACTAAATGAACTAGACAACCTTCGACTCTGGTGATGTTCGCCCAGTAGGTTATATTGTCATTCGGAAACTTGGCCAAAGCAGCAAAATAACTACAACACTAACGAAGAGGAACGGTCAATATTTTATATATGACACTAACAACAGAATGTCGAGATAGTAAATTTGCTCTTGAGTTTATCAATAGATTTTCTGATTTCAGAAAGATAGTTAGAATCACCGCAATATTTCAGAGATTTGCAGACAACGTATACAAGTGAATTAGAAGGTACCATCAAAAAGATTTGTAAACAAGACCAAGCCAAATACATGCAAAACGAGCTTATGTCCGTTCAACGTCACATTCATTTGTTGATGATGAAGGGTTAATGAGAGTAGGCCGAATCCAACATTCGAAGGTAGAACACGACACAAAGCACCAAATTGTAGTATACCACCATCAAGACGGGCCAAGTTGATTATAGAGGACTTTCACAATCGATATATCCAAAAATTTTGGTTAGTAAAAGGAAAACAACAAATCCGACAAGTGATTCGGCCGTGCTTCAGAGAAAAAAACAGTTTTCAGTTGTGTACCCACTTGCAGCAACCCTAGAATGTGTTGAACTAGTTTTGTCAACATAACTAGTTCCACACATTCGAGCATTCTTGCAAATGAGAGAGGTAGAGGTCAGAAGTAGTACATATAGAACTAACAACGGGACCTTACAATAAATTCATTTCTGGCTGCACTAAAGAGATTTGTGGCGAGACGGGGTTTGTGCACTGATATATACAGCAAATGTGGGTCGAATTACATCATTACATCGCTGCAGAGAAACCATTACGGGAGGTTTATAAATTATTTTAAGCTAATACTAACGAAGCTTATAATTCTCTTTTAAATGAATCAATCATATGGCATTTCAATCCACCAGTAGCTCCTTATTTTGGAGGTTTATGGGGAGCGACAAATCAAAGAACTATGCAGACTCTATTGACCGAAATAAAAGCTATATTAAATTCTCGGCCCATTTGTACTTTACATAATGACAAAGATGTTGATGTATTGTAACGCTATTAATTAAAACAAAATAAAAACTAATGGATCGACATTGTTGAAAATTAAGTTTCGAATTTGTTAATTTCTAATTGTTTTTCTCGTAAATTGAGTTACGATACCTTGAGAGGTCATAACATTATTTCCTTTCCTTTGTTTTTTTTTTGGAATTTTTAGTTCCATGGTAATAGAATGAATGATGTCATTTATTGACGGCATTACCATTTGTTCGCTGGTATTACTACTAAAATCGTTTTGTTTCTACGGAAATTTGCCTTAATATTTTGTTTTGTGTTTTTGTTCAAATCCAGATGTCAAGTAAACGTCCAATGAATGTTATAGAGCGAGACCAATGTACAGATGTAGAGAGATATTTTTGTTGTGTTTTCTCGTTTTGTTGTGTGCGACTGATGCGCGGTGTGAAAGAGTGGGCAAGTGATGCACACGAAAACAAAACAAAAAACAACACCAACGAACTTTTAGTTTAGTTTGGAATTTTGAGTTAAGATATAGTTAAGTTTGTGATTGTCTTGTTAATTTTTTTTTCTATAATGAACAAATTTTGGTAAATTTAAAATAAAAATAAAAATAATTAATTACGTGTTGATTATACGTATTATTAATTAAGTATTGCTTAATGTCTAAATAATAAAAATAAAAACTGTTTTATATACGAGACCAAATATTTCCTTTATAAAGAACTCATGTGTTTGTATGAACAGTTAGTGCAAAATAGTGTTTCTAATAAAAATCCGCAAGTATTCAACGGGTGTCGCTGCATTTCTATTGGCACCGAATTTTAACGTGTGTCGAGAATATTCTACGGACACCGCGGATATTCAACGGGTGTCGCCAAATTTGTGAACGGGGGGCCTTAAAGCTAATCGGGAGCCGACATATTTTTTTGCGGATATCATATATCTACTGGTGCCGTAATCAACGGGTACCGCAAATTTATACTAGTGATCAATTGAGGCACGTCGCACTTTTACGGTTACGGGTGGCCAACAACGTGGCCAGCTGCATTTTTTACGGCGAGAAGACGCCCAACATTTACGGCGGCCTATCGAGGCCAAATTTAATAACGGCGGGAAGACGCCCAATCCATTTCGGCAATCCAGGACACCGCAACCCTCAATGAGGTCAAAAGGTACCGATTTTTTTTTGTTTTTTTATTTTTTTTTAATCAAAATTTAAAATTTTTTTCAATACATTTTCGTGTAATCGAGCGCCATAGCGGTTGCTTGGCACCCGAGAGGAGTTGCACATTCGTTTCGGTGTATTAATGTTTACGTTCAGCGTCCATTTTGCTCAAATTATTTTGGTTTTTTGTCGTACTTAATTATTCAAATTAACGACAATTTTTGTTCGATTTATTTTTTATTTTCCCTTTCGTTTCGGAATTTTCGCGCTTGACCTTTTTAGTTTGACTTTTTTGTTTTTTATTTCCTTTTTCGACTCTGATTTTGTGTTTCTTGAAAAGTTTATTGAAATTAAGATAGCACGGCGTGTCCTGACATTCGGTTTTATTTTATTTCTCCCTCGTCGGCCTCACTTTATTTTACCGTTATTTTCCTGGTTATGTTACCTGTTTTTGTTTTTTGTGATAAAATGAATTACTAAATTTTCCAGATTAGTATGACAGGAGGGGGAGTCTCATTTCGCGTCGGTTTCATAGTTGCAGGTTAGGATTGTCGCTACCCTTCTTCCCCTTGGCAGGACATTTACAGGGTCGGAGGGGTGAGTCCAGAATAAGTGTCGTCCATTCGGGGACGACCGGAAAATCTACATGGTCTCCCCGTGGCACTGTGGCAGTCTCAAACTGACGGGAGTGTGTAAGGCGGTAGATCCGGTTGTTTCTGGGTGGGACCATCCGGTTATTATTATATATTTATCTGGTGTTAATTTAATTTAGTTTCAGTTTTTTACTTTTCTAAAATATTTTCAAAAAACGGGAAAGCTACTATGGAAACTGCCACTTCCGATAGACCGGTTTCGGCTAAAAAGCACTCGGCAAAAGGCTATAGAGAAGATACGACATTTAATGGACACGGCACCATGTGCATACGCACGCACACACTCACATAAATAAATCTGCATAAGCTCGATGTCGAAATTTTTCTTGATTATACTGTACCACATTTTCGACGTATGCACGTATACACTATAAAAAGGGCTCGACAAATTTACTAAACCTGTCCGGCTCTATACTATGTTGTCGGTTCTTGTAATAGTTGCGTATTGCAAAGCCTAGGAAAATTTTACATTTTTTTTCGAAACCGTTTTTATTTACTTAC
Organism: Nephrotoma guestfalica; assembly: GCA_963691935.1. NCBI lineage: Eukaryota > Metazoa > Arthropoda > Insecta > Diptera > Tipulidae > Nephrotoma > Nephrotoma guestfalica. Next base: position 223,290,539 of record OY829914.1, read on the forward strand.
GATATTCGCTGAAATGACATTGATGTATCATTTTCATATAAATTTTAGGAAAAGATAGTAAATTACATAAAAAGGGAAACTATATATAAAATTAATTAAGCAACAAGATATACGATACGTATTATAGAGAAGCATTAAGATACGGATTGAATAAAACCTAATTGGTTTCTCGAGAAAATTATGCTGGCCAATTAAAATTAATTGAAAACATTTATGATCCTGACGTCAGACAATGTTTTCCTACACCTCCTTCTTCGCTAAATGTAAACATATATACGAATATACACATCCACAAACTTTATCATGTACGTATAATAAAAATGTAATTGATAACATGTTTACCGTCTACCTACATAATAATCAATGATTCTTTTTAAACAAAAATCATTAAGTACAAATTGTTTTTAATACTTGAAATTGAAACACTTAATTAATTCCCATTTTACAGCTAGACCCTTATGGCAATTAACTGCCGGCCGAAGTCAGATATTTGGTATTTGGAGGCGTGCTGCCTACCCCTCGATACTTTACTCGGGTATTTAACCCGAATTGTCACGTAATGAAAATTTTATTTTACTAAATGACATCTCACTACCCGCTACTATAAAATGAAAAGGATTTTGTTATACTCGGATTATGATGTCTACAGTTATCAACAAATTTTCCCCGCGGTATTTACTTGTCTGTGATGTAACTAGATTTTAGTTCTAGACCAACAAACAAAAAATTCTAATTAAAATTTTATTTAAATTAAATTTACAAGTAAATGAATAAAAATTCATAAAATGATGCTGTACGATACGAAACAAGCATAATACGTTTAGATAACTACATATTATGATTTACGGCTTCTGCTGCCAACAAAACTATATAATAAATTTCCCGTAGGTTTTCCATAAAATTTTGTAGAAAAATCCCACTGTATTTGCACAAACATTACAACGATAAATTAAGAGCAAGTTTTAAATATTTTTTGATTGGCTTAACTACTGTGCATAAAGTATTTGAAGCGTGTGACTAAAACTGAGTGGGTAGCATTGCAAACCACTAAAATATTTCAGGCAAATTTATTAAATTACCACTTAGGTAGGATGTTGTAAAATAGAATGAATTTGTAATGTCAGCAAGTATCATGTTACTATAGGAATATCCATGTGTGGTAAATTAATTAAAAGCGATGGTTGTTCTTCAGATATTTTAGGTAATATTTTAAAATTCATGTGAGCCACGACTGAGATCCGGGATTTCTTATGTTATTATCACACCAGAAATTCCATACATCCTTTTAATCATTAAAGCATATGTTTTGCTTTAGTTTAGTTGTGCCAAACTGTGCATGTCAAAAACAATTTAGTTTCCTCCAGAATTGGTCAGGATTTTTCCTAGAACGGCTATATCTGCCTATTTTCATATGCGATATGTACATCATCTAATGTCGTAGTTTTCTAGTCATAATGTTTAGACTGGATGTAGATAATCTGATAAAAGCAGGATTCACTGGTGGCATACACCATATCAGTCAGAATTGGGAATAGAAAACCATTAATTCAATCGTATATTTTTGAAATACATTTTATGAATGATTTTTGGAAATGTCACCTTTTCTTAATGAAATCACTTAAACTAGTTGAAATGAACATTCTGATCAAATTTCATGCTTGTGGTACCCTCCCTCTATCAGCCAGAATCACACATACAGGACCTTCCTTCAACTCTTTCAATATTCATTTCAACTAGTTTAAGTGATTTCATTAATAAAAGGTAGAATTTCCAAAAATCACCCATACTCATTTTTTCGAAATTCATTTTTTTGAAATTAGCATTGAAATGGGGATTTCCCAAGGGTGATTCTGGCTGATGGGGGGTAGACACAATCATGAAATTTGATTAGAATGTTCATTTCAACTAATTTTTTTTAATTTATATTTTTATATTACAACTGATTTACAAATCATTTATCAATTTATCTTTCTTAAATAACGATTCAGATTTGACTAGCAGTAACCCGATGGTAACTCCCGTTTGAACTTACATAATTTATTATATTTCTCTGTCCTAATTAAATACGACTGCCCAGTTCTAAAGGTTTCTGTCTTTGCAAGTCTACTCACTGCATTGGTGGTGTTCAAAAAATTTCGTGTCTGCAGTTTGGTGCCGAGATATCCGCTGCATGTGTTTCGTTGCATGATTTTTTATTTCTTCACTGACATATTCCATGTTTAAGTCTCAATGTAGGTTATCATTCCTAATGTACGATGTTGCGTTGACAATGTTACGCAGCACTTTGTTTTGAAAACATTGTATCATTTGTGTATTTGTCCTCTTGGTACAACCCCAAAGTTGAAAACCATAGGTACATACTGATTTAAGTATTTGCCGATATATTGGTAATTTATTGTGTATCAGAATTTCTACCTATTAGTCAATACATTTTCCTATATTTGATGTTCAATTCCACGTTTTTATTTTTAACATGCTCTTACCAACTAAGCTTGCAATCGAGAATCATGCCAAGGTATTTGGCTACATTTGCATTTGGAACCTGCCTTGAACTAAGTTCCACTGGAATTCAGTTAACATTCTGGTTTGTGATGTTTACATGAAGCGATTTTGCCTCGTTTAGGCTAATGCGCCATTTCTTTGTCCAGCTACTCACTGAGTTGGTGTTTTGTCGCTGCTTCTGATATAATCTTTCCATTTGCCAGAATAGGCCGGGGAAAAATGCCGATCTGCATGTAAGATTTGAGAATTTGAAAGAACTGCTTATAGGTAAATCTTGATGACATTTAAATTCAAGTCCTTGTTGCAATTGAGCAGTAATTTTTCAAATAATTTTGAAATGACAAGAAATAGTGAAATCAGTCTGTGCGACATTTTGTCGTTTGCTGGTTTGCCTGATTTAGAAATCATAATTACTTCAGCAACCTTCCACTCCCCCTTGAAGGCAGCATTGATTATTTGAATCAATTTTTGTAATCCCTTCAAGAGAATGGCTTTTACGACTTGGCCAGTAATTAATCATAACCTGGAGCTTTTATCGCATTTAAATTTTACTTGATCATCTTTCAATTCCTGTAGTGATATACAGAGCATATATTATGGTCTTCAATCTTGCTAATTCTTGTTATGTTTTCATCTGCAGTTTGCCTAGTTAGCGGTTGAAAGGTTTCTTCCAAGTGAGCCACAAATAAAGTAGCTTTTTGCTTGTCACTTTTGGCCCAGGTTACTTCCTCATTTTTAATAGGCGGTACATGCATTTAGTCCTTTTTAATCCTTTTGCCTCTTTCCAAAGAAAGCGTGTGCCTTATGTTTGGTGAGATCAGTTAAGTACTTGTTAATAGTTTCGTTCTTAATTTCTTTTATAACTTGTTTCAGTTTATTGCACAGACAATTGAAGATTTTTTTTTTGTTTTCCAGGGTGCGTGACCTTTGCCAGCTCTTTCGTGCCTTCCATTTCTCTCTAACTAATTTCATGACTTCAGGAGGATAATTTTGATTCACACGGGATTTGGTATCTAAGTACTTCCAGCTCGTCTTCCAATTGTACCGATGTTTTAATTGGTACTTGAAGGTTTATTTGCTCTTCAATTAGTTCTTGGAATAGGTCCCAGTCAGTTTTATTATTTGGTATCTTAGGGAAGTTATCCTTATTAATTATCATTGTGTTCAGTGCCATGATATCAGGTGAATGGTCAGAATATATCCCCTCGATAATTTCGAGACACATGTATAGTCTGTTGTTGGTGTACCTCCAGAATGGAACACGCTGTTGTTTACCCAACCTGCTTCGAAAAGCTTTTTCCTTTACGGGTTGTAAGCTTTGATCCCCAATAGGTGTTTTTTGCATTAAAGTCACCACCAATAATAAAATTGGGTCTTAGTGATCTAAAGAGTCTGCTCGTATAATCTTCTTTGTTTAGATTATAGCATGGAGGGCAGTAGATAGGGAAAATATGGTATTCAATATTATCATTAGTTTCAACTTTTATGGTTTTGACTTGCATACCAGGTTCTTCATAGTGTTTGACATTCTTCTTCACTATTACTGATGATGCTCCCTCGCTTTTCTTCCTGGATGACCAGCATGAGGAGGACTGCTGCCCCGTTCATGGTTTATTGCTTTTCTAGACGCTTATATAAGGCTTCTATTCTAGACCAAAGTTCTTGGTGTTGTCGCTTAGTATTTATGGCTTCTATTCCTCTACATATCCATTCAAGAGGGTCATCACTAATAGCATTAGATGATTGCTGTACAATTTGTGAGTAAGTTTTCCGCCCTGTACCTATAACTGATGAATTTGGCTCCGCTTGGATTTTACTTGATTTCTGTCTGGTAACCTTAGAGTTTTATAGAACCTGATACATTTTATTTCTTAGCCTTTGGAGTTCTTTGGCTACTTTACACTCTCTGTAATTCGCAGGATGATGCACTTTATAGTTTATGCATTTTGCAGGGTTGTTTCTACTTTCCTTACACTCTTTCGCGTCGTGTTTTCCAGCACATTTTACGCATCTAGGCTCCCGACCGCAATATTTTTCGTGTGGTTGAAACCTTGGCATTTTTTTCATTGAGGTATTAACCTCGTGTTCTTCGTTAGGGGTTCTATTTTAACCCTCATATTTATAATTGCTTTGATGTTAATTTTTTTTTCAACTTTCTCCTTTTTATTAAAAATAAGCATAAAGAGTGGGAGCCCTCTTTTTTTACTTCATTGTTCTCACCTCTCTCTCGTTTTAGGATATTTACTGCATCTTCTATTTGCAGATCTTTTGCCTTTATACGTCGCCTTTATTTGTCTTATACGTTGGATCAAGGCCTCTAGCCATAACCTTAATTGTACGGTTGTTTTTTCTTCGTATGTGAACCATTCTTTACCGTCCTCATTGAGCTTTGTGGCTAGTGCTCTATATATGTATCGGAATCTGGTGTATTGATTTTCCACACGTTATTGTTTAGTGACACTACTCAGTACTCCTTAGTGGTTACTGATTTCATTACAGTTTGTTTACTAGAAAATTATGTTATGCCGAATACGTTAATTGGCGGAGGGGCCTTTTCTTTCGATGCAACCTTTCGTTGTTGATTTTTTTGCTGTTGTTTTTGTTGCTAATGTGCTGGACTAGTATTAGTAATACCAGTTAGAGTAGCTTACGATTGTTCTTTGTTTGCACTTCAGGTGGGAAATCTGCTCTTCGTATTTTGGTAGGTCTTTTTTCCTTTTCAGTACCCAATCATTTTAAGACTAGTTTAAGTGATTTCATTAATAAAAGGTGGGATTTCCAGAAATCACCCAAACAAAATTTTTCGAAATTGATCTTTTGAAATTAGAGTTGAGGAACGCACAAAATTGCACAATCAAATACTATTCGGCAAAATAAGAAAACCGTGGGATTTCCACAATGGGATTTCTGTCATACACTTAAATGCGAGTGTATTATAGGCATTCATTGGTGAACGGAAGTTTATTATTGTACAGGAAGATGCACTTAAAATATGAAGAATTTTTACTCAAGAAAATTTTGTTTTGGGACCCAATCATCTCGCTTACGTTTCGGTCAAATAATTTATTTGAGATCCAGAATCTCGTAAGACTAAAATTATTTGACCACCAAGATGAAATACTTCATGTAAAACAGTGGTTAGGAAACTGTTTTTACTGCTGACTGCCTGCTGCTACAGATTTTTTTGTTTTTATTGAAATTAGTAAACGCACTATCTGGTGCAGTTTACCTAAATGTATGACAGGTTTGACATGATGTGATTATGAAAGTCTGCACCGTGGTTTTAGACTTGGCAGATGTACTCAAACATAAGACACTTGTTGGATTTTTGACAGTGTTCAAGAAAGGCCAAATCCAGTTTTCTCCCAATTTCGCAAAGTATGTGTTGCAGCTACCGTATTACACAACAGCCAGGAGATGATTTTACAACGTGTATGTCAAAACTCATGGAAGTCATGCAACTATTAACGAATCAAAGTGAAGAGGTTTCCTATTCGATGGTTATGCCGAACGTTTTGTTGCATTTGCCAGCTGAATATAACCATTTTCATAGTGCGTGGGAATCACCGAGCATGGACAACTAAACTATGGTAAATTTACATGCGCGATCAATTACAGAGGAGCTTCGGTCAAAGTTGCATATAAGACAGGAATACCGAGTGTTGACCCTGGAGCTGGTGACCAGGTGTCATCGACGTGAATGGTTCGAGAACTTGGTGGTGACATCGTCGCATTGTCATTGAAATGGTAAAAATATCATGGATTGAGGGAAAGGCGATATAAACATTGTTGCATTCGACGGTGATTCACGGATGTAAACACTTATGAATTTATTTTCGTTGGGAAAGGGCATGGATCGTGGCTATCGAATAACAAGCACTGCGAACTGCTAATAATGAAAACGTTTATACAGTGGGATTCGACGCGACAGACTATTTGAAATTCTGCTCTAAGTTGAAAATTTAATGCAGGTCAATGAGGCCATCGCAAATGTGGCGATCACAAAAATTTCACTGCACGCATGACAAGGAGGGTAAAGATGTTGCCTACAAGGCGTGCATCTTCGGAAAGAATCATCGTGGAAGTTATAAACGTCGTGGAGAGGAGTCAAAGGAATGTGGCAAAATTATTTATGCGGACGTTTGTGGGCCAATGCAAACGAATTCGATTGGTCACGTATATTATACCAAGCAAAAATCGATACTTGCAGCAAAGATACATTTTTTAGTAATGCGAATGCAGCAAGAGAATATACACAATGTGCGCTGTTTTCCATCAGGCAACGGGACAGAGTTCGTCAATGCGGCATTGGAAAAGTTTTTCAATGAGATGGACATTGAGTATCAGCAAATTGTGTACCAGAGTAGAATGTTTGACTGAATCGAACGAAAACGAGCACAAGCCTTAGATGTGAATTATGGCATGGTGAAAACGTAAAAATCAATAATTTGCGGATTTTTGCGGAAAAATGACATCATCTCTGGATCCAATGGCATTATAGTCAAGTGTTTATTCGTCGGACATGATAATCGAAATCGTATCGAGTCTGGAATCGAGAGATAAACAAAATTGAAATAATTCGTGACGTTATTTTTCTTTTGGAGAAACAATGGACAATAGTGACAATAAGTAGAAGGCCGATAAAAACGCTAACGTGACTAATAACGACTCTAGGGTAAACGATGCTGTGATAACGCCAACGCAACCAATGGCATGTGGTAAAACATGCTATATGTAAATAAGAGCGGCGCGGTAATTAACGTATTATGTATCGACAGAACACGTTGGCATGTTGGCAATCAGGAAAGAACTAAATATATACGAGCAGATAATTGGATCGGTAATTGTATTAGATGGAAGCATTGACCGATACGAAGCACTACGGGGGTAGTAGTAGTGCGGGGTTCACAAAGTAGGAAACGTTCATCCCTGTGGTTGAGTTTACATTGATTCGAGCGAATGAGATTGCAGCAGCTCGACATAAAGAACGATTTGGAGAAGAACGTTTACTTGAGTCAACTAATCGAATATGACGATGGCAACGGACGAGTGTGTAAGCTATCCAGGAGCTAGTCTTGAACAAAGAGCACTGCAGGAACAAAAAGTTTGCGTCATTTAGTAAAAAGTTTAACTTTGTGGCCAGCGAATTGGATTCATGTGTTTTTGTGTGTAGTGTGAATGACGGAATGATAATATTTGCCATTTAGGTCTTGGAGTACTTGCACAGGGAATTTGAGGTTAAAGTATTTAGGTTGAGTTGATCTTCAGCATAATTTTGTGAAATAGTTTCTAAGCCTCCATTAATTCCAACCCTAGCAGAATGTTCTTTCAATAAATTGTACCGCAATGACAGTTTTACTTAAACTCATTAGTACACAAGTTTGTTATAAAATGAATTTTAATTGTTAGGTATCGAGTTAATGTGTAGTAACTATATCTCTTCCTTCTCGAAATCCTTAGATTAATTGCTGAACTATGATTGGTAGCGTTTTGATCCTGTTTACTTTTATTATTTCACTTTCTTCTAGTTGATCTGCAGCATTTGCTATAGGCAATCTTGAGAAAATATCCACATTGCCATGCTCTTTGGCGTTCCGCCAAATAATCTCGTGTTGAAAAAAGATTGTAAAAATACTGCAACACGTTGCAAACGCATAGGCGTGATAGCCGGAGACCACCGTTTATCATTGTATGATGTTTTTAAGCTTATTCTCTGAGCTAGTTGTCATCAGATCGAAGAGGTAGTGTATAAGTCGTCGTGAGACGTCACGGTTCCGGCATACGTTGCAACCATTGTCCTTATTTTTCGTTCGACAATGTTAGTCCCCCGACACTAGAGAGGATCTTGTCGTAGCCAATCAGAACCTGACCTCTATAGCGGATGATTGTGTAGTAAAGAGTTGTCGGCATGATTATATTCACGCCAAAATAACTCCAATTAGTGAGTTGAAAATAAATACTGCATTTACAAAACCCGATCCTTCTGCCTCGCTAAACCAGTAAATTGGAAGATAACGACGATTTGTCGAATGATTTATCCAGCAATCGATTCTGAAATCCTCCAAGGAGGAAGGTCTCAATCTATTTCGTGAAGTGATCTTTGGGTTATTGATTTTAGGACCACTGGATCCCTCGATACGCCGGGTACTTACAATTCTCGAAGTATAATTTTGGCGATAATTTTGGTAGGAGAAACCGCCTGGAGAGGATCAAATATCTTAGATGATTACGACAGTATTATCTTCTTTTGTTTGATGCTCAAACATTCGATGTTGAATCCGAATCAATCGGCAGGAGGAGAATGTGGTTCAAATCTAACAGAATGGCCCCAATTTAGCTGTAGTTGTCCGTGATGTTTGCGAAATTCGATCAATATATCATTGAGACGCTGTTGGCTGTTCGAGAACCACTTCATCAGTTCGGAGCCACCAAATCGGTGCAGTTCCATAATTTGCCTCTGGACTTCGACTAAATTTACGATCAAGTGGTCCTCGTAGAAATATTCCGAAATTACATCTGTTCGTTTTGTGCTTCGACACTCTGCAGATAATCTCAAACTGGTTCATATCGGGGAAATCGTCATATGATTTGCTGATATTTTCAGTACGAGCGCCATCAGGATCTATCGATTCATCTGCTTGATATATCAACATCGAAATCGGATTTATATTTGCGATAACAGGCTAGACCAATGCAAAGCATCTGGCTGAGACACGGTTGTTGTTGTTTGTGCCATGCATCTAATATAAAGCGCAGTTTACATTGCATTACACCATGATAAGGAAGATAGTACATTTGTTCCGGCGAGTTTCCGTGGTCTTTTAGCATTTCCTCCATATGACTCAATCCCAGGTAGTCTTGCATGAACAAAACCAACGCTCCGTATGTTGTAGTCTATAAACTGTATCTTCTTGTGGAGCTCCAAGACTTAATATGTTGTCATTGAATGGTAGGAAGACTGTGTATCTTACAATAATGTGACGATTCGTAGTGCTATGCCAAGCAATTTTGTATTTTGAGCGAGGAGTAAATTGCTAATACAATTGATGCAATTATCCTTTTAAAGCAGCCTAATGACATCAGCTCCGAGTTAAATATTGATCTTGATGAGAAAATAGTAATGAGGATGAACAAGTTCCAACTGGTCCAAGGGTGACCGTTGATGCATGTCAAATGGGATGGCAGCGTGCCTGTGATTTTCCCGACGGCAAAGGCTATAACAAAGATGAAGAATTTTTGAACCGATTCACGATATTATGTAAAATCGACAATTGAGCGTGACGGGGGTGTCTCGTTCACACAGATTCCACTGCTTGTGACTGCGGCTGGTAGTTTTCCAAATCCGATATGATTTACTGCACCTTCCGATATGAAACTGATTCGTGATCTCGAATCCAACAGAGCTGGAACAACGAAGTTACGATTAGAGTGTGAAACGATAGCGATTGCTGTGGCGAGCAGTACATCCGTTAATGGGGATGCGACGTGTGTTTGAAATGATGATTCGATGGAGACGATTTGGTATTCGGGTTCGAATTTTAGTAACGAGCACTAACGTAGCCAATCCGAGACAAGTTGGATTTGTAAATCGAATTGATTAGAAGTTTGCGCAGGCAGTTGAAAGTAGATAGGAGCTCACTAGGTTAAAAAATCAATGTCATTTAAATGTTAAATATTATGTGTTTCCCAACCTTTTCATATCCATATATAACAGATGCGCCGTTTAAATTCGAATATTTATAAAAACCCATAAATATTCGATAATAAAATTGTTCATAAAACGCAAACCACTAAAAATAATTAAATTGTTTTCGAAACCTGCATCATCCAACAGAAAACTGATAAGCGTTTATGGTCTCGACCATGTTACTAGAATATTGTGGTTGTTACTAGAAGCATTTCTTCGCCATAGTGCTTTTATCCTTCTCGTCGTCATCGTATTTTTCCCATTGTTGGTTTGGTGTACATTAACGATTTAATATTTGGGGTAGGGAAATAAAAAAAAAGTCCGTCTTTTATTTTTATAGAACATAATGGGTTGTATTTACGTGTGGTTTTCTTGGTAATGCAATAAGAACCGAACCACAAAAATTTACTTGTTGCTTGCCTTTCATTTTTTTTTATTCTTGTCCGACACATATTTATCCTTACCATCCATGCATCTAGATATACGTACACTTTATTGTTGCTTTATGTATTGTAGAAATAATGGAAAATGGAAAATACACTTTCCGTACCCAAAATGTCTGAAGTGTGATGGTTGAAGGTGTTAACCAAAATATTTGAAAATCGAACCACAAGAACGAAATGTTACGATTAAACGATTTAATTGAACATACTGTAATGTAAATCGATGTATTCCATCGTACCTTTGGTTAGGATTAGCGAAATAGGGCTGTTGAATAAAACAAAATAATGTGGAATTTATTCCATCTACGAATTTCTTTGGAATTCATACGTTAAAAAAACTTTACGCGAACGACGAGGCACGCGTAACGCATAAATACATATTTATGCCGTCAGGGTTATGGTAAATATTCAAAAATATTGTTTCTATATTTTGCTCTTTGTACAGGAACGATACTCGTTATTTCAAAATATGTAATGCTATTAATTTAAATAATTCAATTAAAGGTCAGGACAGGCTACCAAACTTCGAATATTTTAAGAGAATTTTGACTTGACTTAGAGCTCTCTATATGAAATTGTAAAATTTTTTAAATCAGATGCTTCGGGTGCCAACTACCCGCACACAACATCCATAATCAAAGGAAAAATCTGAAGTTACTCAGAATATGAGCTCAATGCGAGATAAAAAAGTGATTTGAAATCAGTTAATACAAACATGGCAGTCAGAGTGGTTTGGGTTAATTCCGCAGCAGGTTAAAGCTATTGAGAGTGTGAATGAGAAGGCCGGTTGTGCGTGATTAAATGTAAATCATGGCGAGATAAATTCTGTAAAACCTAAGCTCTCCACCTGCCATTACCATCGAGTTACATTATTATTATTCGAACTATTATAATCGTTACGATCAAAGTATACAATATCGGGGAAGCTTGATGGTATACAATATTTTGACATTTCGTAAAAATTAAAATGGTGTCAATAGCATTTCAGTGATTCGCATCGTAGATCGCCAAAAAACCAATAAAAATTTATTTGTGTTTTGGTGACATTTCGATGTGGTTTGGTGATATATGACTCAAGTGAACAAGTGAATATAAGAATGATTTTGTTGAGTCCAACAGTAAAAATTTATGCTAACTTAGCAATTACAATTAATTTCGTTTAAATTTAATTTAACATATTTTTTGTATAGTTTGCTATAATGGTTAAGCACACGTTCTGTATAATTATATTCATATTTTGAGCAAGATAGGCATTAAAATTTGTATAAAAAGAGTGTAATTGTTTTAGAATAGAGTAGAACAAAATTATATACCAACAAGTTAGTTTTGTTTTCACCACATCATTTAGCTAGAAATAGAGATTCGATTGGTCCTTCGAGCCATTACAACAACCGGTGGCCAATAAAACTCAACCAAAGAGATTTTACATTGAAAAATTGAACAATAAAATTCACTTTGTAAAGAAATATTACATTGGAATCTCGAGCTATCACAACAACAATAAGCAGCCAATAAGTTCTACAAATATATTGCTAAAGGCCAATGTATATTAAAACTTCGATCCTACAACAACAGGTATTGAAATTCAACAGACAAACAATAACCGGCAAACAAACCAGAGTCTACGCCATACAACAACAGTCCAGCACCCCAGTCATAGAAACATAGACAAGGATCAATTATTGCAGCAGCAAAAGGACAAGGCATTAGAGATAGAGCAGATCATCTCAAACTATCAAAAAGTTGGTGCAGGAAAAAATATCTTGAGTTGAAAATAGCAACTCTTAAAAAGACCTACAACGAGTACTTCGATGTAGACAACAAAATAAGGGAATTCCAACCTGAAATTAAATTAGTACAGCACTGCTATAAAGATAGGCAAATAGTATGGGAAAGATTTACAAAATATATTTACGATATGCGTCAACGCATAAACTTATAATCCTTGCCGTCAACCACTTCCAGAGGCATGCTCCAAATTCATCTTTGCCCAACCTGAAAAGTCTAATAACAACGACCAAGCAAATGGAGCTTCATCTAATCAATCGCCTGAATCATCAAGGAGCACTGAACATCAGCAAACAAGACGTCCGAATGCGAGGCTTATATAATCCACACAGCTGGAGACATACTGGCAAGCAACAACAGATTCAGACCAGTGTTACGGCTTAAATTAAAGAATATGGAGAGGATGATGATGCATATCATGGAGCTACATGAAATTATCTGCATATAGAAGCTTCCGAAGAACCAGCAACTAATTTAAAATACTTCGTAGAACAACATTACGAAAACTTAAACAACGAATACGACAGAATCGTATTATCACTAATGACATTGTTGGAAGAAGAAGAACAATGCAAAGTGAAACCTTTTGACATTCGTCTACCACCAGTGGAACTCCCTTATTTTCATGAAGATTACATGAAATATGTTGGTTTCAACTACTTAAAAAACGACGGTCAAGAGTCAGCTGGAAAATTAGTAAGCCGTTTGGAACCTATATCGGAGACAACTAGCGGGCAGCCTGGGGAATCCTTGAGAATCGCTTCAACAACAAAAGATTACTTGTATCTAATCTGTTAAATACCTTATTAAGTCAACCAACCACCAACACTGAATCCGCCGCTGCGATCAAAAGTTTACACGACACAACAACCGAATGTCCATTCACTATAAGGAATACAGGCATTATAATTGACACGTGCAGTCCATTCATCATCTTTACTTTGTTAAAAAAATTGGACAACGAATCACGACGTCTCCAAGAGAACTTTCACTCTTGAAATCCCAAGAGAATTTCAAGAGACAAACCAATTTTTGAAATTTCTGGAAAGACGTTTTCAATCCTTAGATTCTATCGGTAGGAATAAGTCAATATCAACACAACAGCCCAGGTATCAAGCACAACAATTAAAACATGCTCTATGATGTATGATGTCAACAAAACGATCGAACAGAAGTACGCCAACGCTTTAAAAACATGAGCCCTTCTGAACGAAATCAAATGGTTATGTTGCACAATTTTTGTAGAAATTGTCTAAGCAAAAGCCATACGATAACAAATTGCAGCATTAAAACCAATTGTTTTACCTGCAAGGGTAACCACCATACTTTGCTAGACATAAAAAACCCGGAACAGCAGAACAGTTATACGAAACTGAACATATCAGCGTTCGACAAGGATTGTGACCCAGTGCTCTTAACAAAAGCTATGGTAAAAGTACAAAATATATACGGTGGTTTCAGAATATTGCGGGCACTGTTAGATCCAGGATCACAGGTCACCTTTGCCACGGAAGAAGCAGCACAACAACTCGGCTTACCAAGAATAACGGATCTAGCGAAGTTTCCGGAATTTCCAGACCACCAACAGATAATGATAAACATCAGTCCCAGATTTCCATCGATCTTGAAGACACAAGCTAATGCTCTAGCCTTAACAACTATTACCAAACCACTTCCGGATAAAAACATATTGGGTCTAAACAGCCAATTACAAAAGGAAGTAATCCTAGCCGATCCCACCTTCGACACTCCCGGACCTGTTGATCTTTTAATAAGCGCTGACATCTACAGAAAAATACTGTTGAAAGGAATAAAGAAAGATCCGCTTCATAAGTGTATAGCCCAACAATCTGAATTAGGATGGATAATATCAGGTCGCCTAATCCGGAACAGCAGTGTATCGATATCTCGATTAAAAAGCCATGTCACATTAGCAGACATAAATAAGGAATTAAAACGTTTTTGGGAAGCCGACGCACCCGGAAAGATACCTAACTGCTGAAGAGGAAGCATGTGAAAAACACTATGAGCAGATCCACAAGAGGTCAAAGAATGGATACGAGGTTAGAATACCATTCAACAACGGCAAACTGAGAGAAGTGGCAATGTGAGACTCTAAAGCCAAAACAGCTGCTAGATTGCTAAATGGAAAAACGATTCAAGAAAGATGAAGACTTGAATAGTCAATATCATAAGTTCATGAACGAGTTCCAGCTTAATCACATTGAACTGATCAAAGAAGATTCAACAAATAGATTGGCGATCAGATCCAAATAAACCAATGAACAGTTATAGATTACTGCCACATATGGTACGGCATCTGCAACTTATTTGGCTGAAAACATTACAACAATTAGCCATAGATGAAGCTTTAAGATATCCAATTGGTTCAAAGATTGCACAAACAGATTTCTATGTAGATGACCTCTTATTGGGAGCCAATGCAATAACAAAAGCAATAATCACGCAAAAGGAATTATTGAACTTCCTTTCCAGTGGAGGATTTACCTCAGAAAATGGACAAGCAATGAAAATGCAGTTTTAGAAGAACTACCGGAAAACCTAAAAGAAACGGGACTACGCAAGATAGAATTTAATGAAACAGTAAAAACACTTGGGCTATACTCTAGAACTCCACAACAGATACGTTCCAATTTAAAGTATCCATGCCAGATACAAATACAACCGTATCTAAAAGAACAATCCTATCAGAAGCGCACAAGCTTTTCGATCCGATAAGGTGGCTGACACCAGTAGTGATCCAGGCAAAAATCCTACATCAAAACTTATGAGCTTCTGGGTTGTAGAATGGGATGACAAACTTCATTTGAATTTTGAAATTAGATGGCTAAACTACAAGCTAGAATTACAACAGTTAGAGAAGATTGAATTCATCGTTGGATGAACTACAACAACGGCTCAAAAAATGAGCTACAACGTCTCTGTGACGAATGAAGTATCAATAATTACTGCCAAAACAAAGGTTGCGCCACTAAACCAAACCATATCACTGCCAACACTAGAACTGAATGCTGCTTTGCTTCTCTCAAATCTAGTAAAAAATGTGACACAGGCTTTAGACATCAACAGCGACTTATCAACATTTTTCTGGGGTGATTCAACAGCAGTTCTTGGTTGGATAAAAGGAAAGCCACAACATCATAAAAGTTTTGTGGCCAACAGAATAACGCAGAGATACAATCCAGCACTAACCCTAGTCAATGGTATCACGTGGTTTCAAACGAAAATTCAGCAGACTGCACATCACGAGGATTCAACCCTGTGCAATTATTAAACCACAGAATTTGGTGGGAAGGTCCAGAGTGGCTGAAAGGTTCAACCTACCCAACAACAAATATTGATGCTCAAACACTGAAAAAAGCAGGCAGCATGGAACGCAAGTCAATAACCACATTTACAACAGCAGTGGAAAATCCCGTGATTGAATTCAATCGATTCTCGTCGCTACAACGACTCATTTGTAGTATTCCATACTGTCTATGCTTTGTATCAAATACAAAGACCAAAAATGCATCCTAGCTTAACCCAGAGGAACTCAAGACAGCGCTAAGAGTAATAATCAAAGTCGCACATTCGTTTCAAGACGATTAATTTGTCTGAAAATATTCAGTGATTGCGGGACTAATTTCGTTGGAGCAGATAAACAATTACAAAGGCAGGCAAAACAGGAAGGTGAAATTAAAAACAAAGTGGCACAGATGGAAACTGAGTGGAACTTCTTGCCCTCGGGAAGATTGGATCGGTCAAATCAATGAAATCAATGAAACAACATCTCCGGAAAGTAGTAGCAACTCACACGTTAATCGAGAAGATGAACCGTTAAGCAAGAGGAGCTTGCAACACTTCTAGCTCAAATAGAAGCATGTTTGAACTCCAGGCCATCAGACTCTCTCTCAAACGATTCCGATCAAGACGGCGTTTTAAGTCCGGCACATTTTTTAATAGGGAGAGATATTATAGCAACACTCCAGCCTGACATTGAACGCATCAAGACCGTTACAAGGTGGAATTTTCGGACCAAGCTCAATCGAAGCTTTTGAAAAAAATGGTGCGCGGACTATCTCTCACGATTACAACGTAGGCCAAAATGGTTACAAGAACAACCTAACCTCCAGGTGGGAGAACTAGTAATCCTCAAAGATGAACAACTACCCCCTACGCATTGGCCGCTATAGCCAGAGTCATCGAACTACATCTGGGACAAGATGAACTAGTCAGGGTAGATACACTCAAATATAAGAACAACACGTTGAAAAGGAATCTTACGAAAGTATGCCGTCTTCCATTAGCTAACGAGTCCGAAGACCACGGAACATGTACTCCAAGAATAGTAATCCTGCTTGGTCGGTAATAGATAAAAGGACAACAACACAAAATACAACCACAACCATGCAAGACGACAACACGCAGTCCAAAGAAATCAACCAAAAATTGAGAAAGCTACTCCAAAGACCAGCAAAGGCAAATCATCTAATGTTAGCAATGCTCTCAACTTGCTGTCTACTCGGGTTCGCACAAGCCCATATTAAAGTCACTCCATTTAACCATTCAACAGGAATATATTTCGAGAATCTAGGTAAACTCGAGGTGGTAGCTATGAAGTGGACATTAGTAATTTATTACAACATGACGAGCTACTGGGAGGAGATGGAAGCCTTTAAGAAAGCACAAGTCGAATTGGAAGCAGCTTGCGAGGAGCTCTCTAACTTAAGATGCGACATAATCCCACAACAACTCCAGTGGCAATTCAAAAACTTGGTCACAGAAAACGAGCTTCTACTGACAATGAAGAAGGAACGGCGGCGAGTAAACCGGGGCCGTGTGCCACGGTAGGTCTTATGTTTGGTGACATGATTGGACTGCTCACCCAACGTGAAGCTGACCAATATGAAGTCCAACTTGAGAATATTAACGACAATGAAAATCATCTAATGACACTGATGAGAAACCAAACATCAATAATAGACAACACAATCAAGTTGGCAAAGCACAATTCTAATCTAACAGTGACATCGTTGAATAATCTAATTAAAGAGCAACATAAAATAAGATTGAAAATGGAGAACCCACAGAAATAACAACTCACAAGTCATTATATCACCACATTTAAGTCGTGTTCATCAATCTTCATCCAGCTGTCCTTTACCTTAAACCAGTTACAGAGACATGTGGAGCAACGATACTTATTTGCGAAACGATAGATATTTTGCAGACTCTACATTTTGAACCAAACGTGCGTGCTCCACAAAACGTAGCTGATAAATTATGGAAGTTGAGACCGATAACCGATCACATCAAATCAAAAATGTTGGAACATTTCCATCCTGAACAGAATTTATCCTTTGATGAAAGTGTGATTGCTTATTTTGGGAAGCACGGATGTAAATAGTTCATAAAACGGAAACCTATACGTTTTAGATATAAGGTATGGCCTTCAATCAAGGCAAAAATCCGCGATCAAACTCCACATGTGTGAAGAACTATTCGGTAAATGTGCTGCTTCCCTTATCAGCACGATCTTTGACGATTTTTCTGGTAAAGTCCAAGAATTACCGTTTTCATTTTACTTTGACAATTTATTTATATAAACTTTCCGTTCCGCTTATTTGAAAAATCGGGGCTATATTGGAAATGGTACCATTCGTGAGAATCGATTCCCGAAAAGTTGTCCGATTCCGCATAAAAAAAATTGAAGTTAAAACTACGTAGTTACTACAAATCCATCGAAATGACAGAAACCGTTTTAACCACATTTAGGTTCCACGCCAACATCGATTGCACATCGCTATTCCAAACATACACGAAAGAAAATAGGTGTCGCTCGTCCTTGTGTTGTATCCGAATATAATCAATATATGTGTGCGATCGCTCGATTTGACCAAAACGTTGCAGGTTACCGTATCGCTTATCGCGGCAAAAAGTGGTGGCCCTATGCATCTTTACGTGGATTATCGATGCTTGCGTGCAAAATGCATGACGCAGCTTCATCGGCGTATCAATCCGAATATGCCACAAAAGCAATTCAAACGCGAAATTGCAGTTTATTATTGCAAGCATTTTGGAGATCCGCCAAAGTCGCTTAGTAGCATTTCAAGTGTAAAGCGCCAATCGGAGTCTACCACAATTCGCAATGACCAGACAAATTATCATGTTATACCTCTAGAGATGAAGAGACGCTCTGCGGGCGACCAATGTAATTCGATTGTTCGAATTGCTTGCACTAATTGCGACAAAGACCTTGCGTTGTTTTAGGATTTACCGTACTAATGAATAAATAGGCGATTACCTGTTAGTACTATCTGAATAAAATAAAAACTGAATTACTACATAATCTTGCTGTTTTATTGGTAATGTGGCACTGTCCTGTAGAGCCTTTCAGTCCGGGCGTTGCCATGTGGCAACAGGACTCCCTGAGGACACTGAGACAAAAAAAATCTCATGATGCAATTCTTCTCGTTTTGATCTAGAAGTTGGGCCCTCTAAAATATTTTTGAAAAATTCGAAAAATTAACGTTGATGATTCGGGTTAAATAAGGCTAATTTTATTTTATTACTAGCTGAATTACTAGGTGTTGCACTGGAGAAATTTGAATTACTTTAAACTACGGATATAGTGCAAGCAATTTCTCGACGTCACTGTAGTTGAAATCGTACGTGACAGTAATTCATCAGCTACTGAATTTAGTATCGAAAACATCATCGCAACGCTTGGTGATGAACGATATTTTTTGCCTTTCTGTTCGGAGAGAAAACGAATAGCGCTGATGATTTACCGACTTTCGAGCATGCCATGTACAATTGCCCATGGGAAAATATGGAAGTTCAAGGTTTTTTCTACACACTTCCAACGATTGGCTTTGCGATTTATTAATTGTCATTGCGAATGCAAGGCGAACCGGAAGCTGAACACGCTTAAATTAAAATGGAATCGGTCGTATCCTTATCGATGCTGCTTGTGTTGTTCATCAGACAACTTCGAGTCTTGTTCCATTGTCTAGTTTGGTTGGTTCAGATTTCGTAACATGACTATCGGACCGACCTTGAGCTGTAAATTGTGCGACGGCATTCCTGACAAATCCAATGAATTCAGTTTTATTCAATTCAATTTTACTCAAATCGTCTGCGTGCTTATTTTTCACTTCCAAAATAGCTCGTTCGCTCAACCAAACATAGTTTGTATAGAGGTTGTGAATCGAAAAAAAAAAAAATAGGTGGAAACGATATTCGTTGTTGATCTTGGAATGGCTGACAGCGTTGGACGAAAATCGCCGACCAGCAGAATCATCGTATCTCATCGCGTTCCTATGCTCGTTTGTGCGCCATCGTACACATATCCCAAATGATTATTTTGCAATTCTGTAGTACTTTCGCCATTGCTGATTTTTTGGAAATGTTTCACGTTAGTTCATTTATCGTTTGAGTGAGCTATTCGGCCAGCGCTATTTGATTTTGTGCGCGAATCGAAGCTATAAAATCAATAAAATTAATGAGACGTTGGATGGATTGGAACGTTTTGCGAGTTCCGCCAGGTGCATTGATGAAGAAGATTGACTGCTATCATCAATATGTCGAAAGAGATTTTCTGCTGCTGATTCAAAAGTTGAACTTTTGTTCGTACTGATTGACTCAAAGCATCTCGATCGCATGGCCGTTCTCGTTAAAATTCTCGATTTAATACATTTTGCATGGTACGATTCGGCTCTGGCATCCCTAATTCGTGCAACATCTTGCCTCGTTGTGAATCCCCGCTTTTAATTTAAGTTCGAAATTCGCTGTTGTTATACCTACTCGAAACAAAATGTCTTCAGCTAACTTGTCTTGTACTTGTTCCACAAATGGAGTGGGTTCGATGGAAAACACGTTGAAATAATGATGACGAAAATGATCGAATTTGATACGCAGTAGACGTAATAACAGCATCAGCGAGTGTATGATCTCAATAAATGTCATCCTCGAGCAAATGTAAACAGTGACCAGCTTCCCGATATGTTGCGCACAACTCACCATTGGCAGTTCCTAAAAATTCAAATGAAGTCGATCCACGTATATTAACCAATAACAAACGCAGATAAAAACATTCACGTATCTAACACAGGCTGTCCGTGTTTCTGAATTTTTTTGATGATGCTTTCCATGTGAAATAATACAAAATACAGCCATACCGCTTCTTTTCGTGCCGTACTTTCAAACGTGTTTGACGGACTTCACAGAATTGCACTACTCAACATTGCAATGCAGTTTGAATGTTGGAACGATATAGCTGTTGTCGACTACCACCTCCTTATTTTTAACTATCAACGCGATAGCGACGTTCGGCCGTTATCTTCTGCAGAGCGACAACAATGCAGCGGATAACCGTCGTTGCCTGTGATTGCGTCAGTCAACAATCCACGTAGATAACGTTTGGAGCATTTGTTTTCGATCATGCACGTTAATTCCTATAGTTATGAACACCACACGGATCATGAATAATATTCGTCGTCACTACTGTATACGACTTTGGATCTGTTTCGTGATCAGATATTTTCGAAATGATAGCGTCAATCAGGAGAATATGTGCATGAGGCAGTACTCTTTTCTGAAACTCCACATCCAACATCGCACGTTTTCGAAGATACGATACTTCATAATGGAGTCCATTAGGGCATTCAGTTTCTGTTGCGTGATTTTTATTAATTTTGAGTTGCAAATGAAAGTGATGAATAAGTCTGGTCGACTGTATTGGTGCACGTAGGTCATCGCATCTTGCACATATTCGTGTATGTGTCCCCGGTTTCCAACATACGCCGCTGGCAAAATGATAATTCGGCCGACTTCGTTTACATTTCCATCTACATTCATGGCATTGCGCAGATGAATGTATTCTTCCGTTCGGAATTTTTGTCGATTTAAACGTATGTATGATAGTCGTTGCGTTTCGATTTTGACAAACATATCAATGGCGAACTGATGAAATAATCTGCTAATCATTTCCATATGTAATTGTCCTCGTTTCGACTAATCATCAAACGAGAGGCATACAAATTCATAGAGCTGGCCTTTTTGTTTGTTTCTTGACCTATAAATGAATAATGAACTTTTGTTAGGAATCGTATTGATAAACAATTAACAACATTGCTACGTACCAGTTAATGAATTAATCATCTTGATCAAAAAATGATATTCATCCTTTCCTAGGCAAAATATCAGCGGGTATTGTAATGCATCATGAGAACGATGGGTTTCCCAGATACAATGTCGCGAGACTCCAAATTCTCGCCAACAATCACAATGGCAACTTCATTCAACGTCGGTGCATTGAACCGTCCTTCGTGTTCCTCTGCTGGTCTTTTGTCTGCTCTAATCACTATTTTGTGATCATCTTGAACAATCAGTTGCTGAAGTTGTGTAATAATATTGCGCTTTAGTGCTCCACTGATGGCACAACGCTGATTGATTTCATTATCAGAATTTCCAATAAAATAAATCTGAATATAAATTTGTGATCAGCATTCACTGGCGGCAACAATGCCCCTGCCCTCGTTGATGTGGGTTTGTGTGACGTGTTTGTGTATGTGATGTGTGTTATACCTTAAAAGTTGGTTTAAAAGTTCGTGCTTCGATAATATTCGCCCCAAATTATGTCATTATTGGTAGGAACTGTTGTACTTCTGTATATTCCGCAAGAAATGCTTCGATCAACTGTTGGATCGTATCTGAACGCCAAATGTTTATTTCGAATTGTCACGTTTAGCCGTTGAAATATTATAATACGATTTGCCTCCAAACGCTGTCTACGCCCTCCATCCTTCTCATTGACTCGACGTTCATGTATAGTTGGCTGGCGTTGCGCGTACACCATGAACTAATATCAATTCAATGTTTGCAACACACTAAATTACAACGAACTTAAATAAATTCAAATTGATGAATTTTGAATGTACGAAAGACATGATCACCACCGAGATAACACACTCACCTATCGCTTCCAATTTAATTCATTTTCGCAAAATATCAATATTCAATGCGGAATTTGTTGTTGTTATGTAAACATGTCGACGCCATCTTTGCAATATTTTCGTACAAAAATTCTACCCAAATTTCCAACTTTTCTGGAGGAGTCTCCCAAAATTTTCCAGTCCGTTCTCAAGTGATGATCTTTCATACAGGCGGCAATTGATTTTTATTCAAATATATTGATTGCGTACGGTTCAGTAAAAGCCCCTCCTCCAAGTCATGCGTGTTTCTCACCATTGAGTGAAAAATATTTACGGCATTCATTTATCATTCGAGCGACATTAATTGTCTTCCTTCTTCTTCCGTAAATTATACGAAAATTTCAAAACATGAAATGGATGTGTGTGCTTTGTGTACCCGTTAGAGGTGTCTAAGTGGTTTAGGGTTGGGGTATACAAAAATAAAACAAGAATTCATTTGAATAACAATAAGAGTTGAAAGAAAATTATAAGATACCCGAAGAATAACAATCAACATAAATTTTAATTTTTATCAGAAGACGAGCAACAAAAAAGGTAACAAAAGGAAAACAACTTTATTCTTCTTGGCTTTGTGTATACGCTTTCCACCCAACCAACCAGTTTTTTTTGTTTAATTCACATCCTAGTGAATCCTTTATTTTTGGAATAACACTCGTGTCTATAATATACCAAAACCTTTCCATTATTTAGTTTTGTGTGTGTGTGTGTGTGTGTGTGCGTTGTAGAAAGCCACGAAGAGTTGAACCAGAACCCGATATTAGTTTTATATTGCAACCCTTTTTTGGTCTGTGTTGATGTTCCATTCAACTTTTGCCGTATACATCGGATGTGCTTTTTACTGTGTTGAGGAGGGTTTCTTGTTGTAATCATCAGTTTAATTATCATTTGTATTGCTTTGTTTACAAATGATAATGGGGAACAATTAAATTGTTTATTCTAATTTTATTGTTTTATTACATTTTGCCTCTCGTTATTCTCTGGTGTGGTGGGTCTGAAATAAATTGTTTTACTTCGAAATTTCTTCATTGAGCTTAACAATTTGGAAATTTGTTTTTGGGTTTTATGTAGATATGTGTGTGTGTGTGTGTGGGCACCTTGTACGTCTATGTTGATAACATGTATCGTAATTTATGTAAGATGAACTTAAAAGTTTAAAAGAAATAATTTTTGTTATTTATCGTTTAGGTGTGTTGTAAAATGTAAATTACGGCATTTAAATGTCATATGTCAAAGCTTTTGATATTTAATGCTATGATTGCGGCAGAAAACTTTTATAATTGTGTTACCGACGTTCAACCGATTTGATTACGTGCATTTGGTCATTTTTTCTTTAATTTACAACAATTTTTAATTCAAGTTTAGACATTTTTTAGGACAGGACTCCTCTGACAAAATTTGATATGTAACAAAAATATGATATGATAGCTGATCATACACACCCAATTAACAGTCCATCCTAGAGTTGCCGCAATATAGCTACTACTATTATCGAATAGTAGACATTCGAGCCTATTCAAATTAGTATAGCTCGTACATATGAAAGGAATATGAATTTTGCTCTACAACAGGACTGGCTCTCATTTTTTGTTTTGCTAATTATTTAGTACAACCGAATGCGTAAATTAAAATTTTATAAAGTTTCCTCAATTATGTGACGTTTCTGAATTTCCACAATGCACTGGAGCCAAGCCAATTAAAATTTAATTAAAACCAAATCATGTTAAAAAAAATTCTGGACTGTATTAGGAAAGTTATGCAACTTTAAGGATGGACATTTTCACAAATTATAGACTTGTTGAAAATTGGATCCAGACTGGATCCAGACATCGGTAGTGAAGTTTGACATTCCTACACGCTCGCAGCGCCGCAGGCACACCGCCTAAAGGTACACAGGAGAAATCCTATTTAAAGACATGGTCACTAAATGTCATGGCGAGTTATTGGCGCCGTAAACAAATAACAAAATAGCGCCTGATCTTCAAGTTACGTGAACTAAATAACGAAAGGTTCTTTAACAGTACGGGACCCTAATACGTAACAACTCGGTTGAGCGGCAGGTTTGCAACATGCGAGTAGGTATAAAGTAACCTACTCTCACAACCTTTAAGACTTCAAGATCTCCTTTTTCAAGCATCAATGACAACATTTATTTACAGCGATCATTAGAATGGAGGATAACTATAGTTTCGTATCCGACAATTAAATCATCTACAATATGGCTTAATGCAAAATTAGATAGAAGTGCTGAAAATTCATTGCATATCGGTCCTAACAGCTTGCACGGCATGGCAATAATGTGTGTTATTCACATAAGAGAATCAGCAAGCCAACCAGAGGAGGAGGGCCACCCTTCTTATATCAAAACAATATAACCTCATCGTCACTATTGGGAACCAAGAAGAGCCATCCTAGAACTAGAAAATGCCCGCTATCGGTGTAGTTTTCTTTCTAACTAATCAACCACTGAACAGTGCTTCACCATAAAGATAGTTCTGAAAAAATGTTGGGAGTACAACCACGAAAACGTCTGGGTCTCCCTCATTTGCCCAGGAATATTGGAAACATTAATTTTTCTGTGTAAATTAACAACGTCTTGGTTAATCGTAGTTAAAAACAGTGCCAGATCGCGAGATAACATTTGGTGTTCAACAGAAGGATTTACTCGAGTTTGTAGTTAGAAAATGTGTGAACAGTGAAACTTTGCAAAGAAATAGTTTCTCAGCTCAACAGTAATAACAATTACGCAAATTATACAGCAGCAAATGACATTAAAACAGCAGAAACATTTATTTTATGCGCTGTGTACCAATAATTTTTTTAAATTTTTATTGAAAGATGATGTACGGTCTGTGCAATGAGCGAGGCAATCCTACGAAAAATACTAAGATTCTCGAATGTAATGATTAAGACCGGCTCGTAATGATTCCAAGTGCAGCAGAAAACCAAAGAACATCCAAATTGATGAGAAATTGATTGTGACAATTTTTATTTAGGTAAAATATTTATTATAAAATTGTAATTGTCACTTCTACGGTTTTTTTCTCTTTTATCTGTTCTGGGACCTAGACACTTCCAACTCTATCGCGGTTCGCTTTTCCCTTCCCCTCTTATTTTTTCGCCATTTTCCAGCAAATTAGAGGACGTATGGATATAGGTCCAATTTTCGTAGAACCATCTGCGCATTGCCTAGATATGGGTCGGCACATGATAATGAAAAATCTCTTTTGCATCCTGCTAGGATTCAAACCCGGTATCTTCCGATCCAAACGCCAAAGCTTTAACCGCTGTGCGGTTTGGTCAGTGCTTATACGGTTTATGAAAAAAAATTAATTTTTTTTAATTGCGAATGACATAAATCGTGTTGTATTGTTTTTCTTGGATGTTCTACAATTTGTGTACCTCGTTTGCTTGTGTTGCGTGGCAAAATATTCCTCCGGTTAAGTAGGTTGCTTTACTAATCGATGTATAGTTTGACCAATTTTGTTAATGGAGATTTTAATTCTCCAGTATGGTTTTCACATTGACGACCCGAACGCGGCCGTCTTGGCCAGTATGAACTTTAATAATTCGTCCTCTCGCCGGGTGCCGAAATAGATATTGGAGAAAACATGGTCCTTCGATCCAGATAAAATTAGTGTGTCCGTCCGGTAAATCACTTCAGTGATGCTATAACGGCATGTTTAGATAAATCATTGACCAGTTCCAAATGAAGCGCCTAGAAAACCATACAAACAAATAATGCCTTTAGCCTTTCTGACCCTCTTCCCGTTTTTGGAACTTATAATGACTTGACCAGCGTAGTCAACTCCAACTTACTCCAGCTAATATTGTACGACTTCGAATGCAGCTATGTATGCAGCTACTGGAAATTTGTTCGGTATCTTGTCCACGATTGCATAATAATTTTGATGGATTTGTGTGTAGATATTTTAAATGAAGATCCGAACCCACTTCTCTGTCAAATGATGTTGCTTTGGAACAATTATTGGATGTTTTGTTGAATACCCAACAGTCAAATTGTGCAGGTGGCCACCGACCCTTAATAAACCAAGTTGGTACATTTCTTCTGAAAACGTTTATTGTTGTACCCATTTAAGTATCAGGGCTTCGCTTTTCACCTGTAGATTTGTGGTGTATGACATTTTCCGTTTACGACATAAATCGGCAAAACGTAGACAATTGCTGAGTACTCTTATCATCAAGTAAAACGAAGAAAAATTTTCAACGACATATATTACTGGCGAATCTTCGTTGACTGCGACACTGTTTTCCTTCTTTCGATAGTAATATATTCAACCGTAGCATTTTCGTAGTTCGTCTAAAATACCTTTAAGCCTTTAAAATAATTCTGGACCATTCTACCATATTTATGGATTAATAGCTCTTTCGGTGTTAAGCCTCGATCTACACAATCAGCTGGATTTAGTTTGGTCGGTATTTGTTCCGTTGCCTACAAAACAGTTTCATTTTCTCGGGATATCCGAGAGCCACAATAAAACCACGTTGCAGTCCATCCAGGCATGAATTTGTATGTGCTTCAAAAAATATTTGCAACCTTAGTTAAAAGTTTTGTTAATAGTAGTGGTTGAACGCGCATATAGTCGTATTACCGATGAATATGCCTTTTCAGACGCATCACAAAAATCATGAAATTCGTATGCCTGAAAGAAACATCTTAGTTCATTACTCGCGGTACGCCATGTTTGACTATTTTCCGTTGAGACTGTTCTATTTTGGCTAACCAAAGTGATTGCAGTAAATTTTGATTACAATCATGGCTGGAGACATCCACTCAACTAGATCAAATAGTTTGCCACGTTCACATTCGTTTTTACAAATTTTGCATTTCGTAAACAATTTTGATCTGTTGGAGTGAAACCCAATGGTTAGTCCAAAATTAATTTAACCTGTTTAAAATACTAATTTTAATTTGGTATGTTTACTAGGACAAGTGGCCTCGTTCTTTGAAATCTTCTTGCAACTACAGGGTTATCTATCATATGGCGAATATAGGGGTTTCCATGTATTTGGAGCCTTATTTCGTGTTTGGCAGCAATTTTTATTTCATCTTTGATGTATTCCAGCTGTAAGTCCCTGTGAAGGTCTTCATTTCTTGAGTACCACAGAGCATTTACGATACTACGGAGAACCTTGTAACTTAGAACTTAGTACATCCTCAGAGTTAAATACCGTAGGTCCATATCCATAGGCTTCAGTATTTGCTGATATTGCTGAAATAGCAGCAGTTTGTTGCGAATTCTAAGCTCAGAAACCTCTACCTATGAGCCAATACATTTTCCTGAACCTAATATTAAGTTCTACATTTTTATTTTTGACATGCTCTCTCAACTTGAGCTTCGCATCGAGTGTCATGCCAATATAAATGTTATTTAGCTTTGTTTGCATATGGAGCCGGTCGTGAGTTAATTTCTATCTATAGATGGGAAGCCATTTGATATGTAAAGTTAATATGCGTGGATTTCGTTTCATTAAGCTTGATTCTCCAGCGCTTTACGAACCGCTTTGATTACCAATGCTCTGAAGTTTGCTTGTTGCATCGGCGGCATTACTTCCAATCGCCATGATTGCTGTATCATCTGCAAAGGTGGTTATGGTTCCTTCATCTGTTGTTGGAATATCCCTTGAATATACTAAATACAGGATTGGTCCTAAGACACTCCCCGGACACCGGCAGAGATTTTATTTAGTTCGGAGAATTCATCCTCATATTTCACGCGAAAATGTTTATTGGATAAATAAGATCTTAGTATGGTATAGAATTGCCTCGGCAGATCTCTATGCAGCTTGAATTCTAGTCCACTGTGCCAGACTTTATCGAATGCTTGGGCGACGTCCAGAACTATGCTAGAGCATACTTTGTTACGTTCTAACGTTCTTTCAATAATGTTGGTGATTCTATGCACCTGATCAATGGTGGAGTGCTTTTCTCTGAATCCAAATTGATGTGGAGGAATTAGATGTCGGTCCTCAATTATTGGTTTAAGTCTTTTTAGTAATAATTTTTCAAAGAGTTTTGACATAAATGGCAGCAATGAAATTGGCCTGTATGGTTTTTTATCGTTAGGTGGTTTATCAGGTTTTGCTATCACGATTACTTCGGCAACTTTCCATTGCCACGGAACATATTTTAACCGACAGCTGGCATTGATTATGTGTAATAGCTTACGAAATCCTTTACCTGGTACCGCCTTGATTACTTTCTTTTTACTTCTTCTTTTAATTCTTTGAGAGTTACTGGGCGTATATCAAAATCATCTAGCTTGTGGATTGACATTATATTTTCATTGGTGGTTTGTCTTGGTAGTGGTTGGAAGGTATCCTCCAGATATTCCGCAAACAGATCAGCCTTCTCTTTAGGACCTCTTGCTCAGATTCCATCCTCCTTTTTAAGTGGAGGGACTTGCATTTTGTGTCTTTTGAGTCCCTTCGTCGCCTCTCACAGTGATTTTACCTAAATTGTTAAGAATGGTTTGTTCTCCGGTGTTCTAGTTATTTGCCAGATTTTACGTGCCCGTCGTTTTTCTCTTACGAACTCTCTAACTCCCATTGGGGATATGTTCAGCTTCTTTGAATTTTGTATAATGGGGGTACTTGACAAAGCAATATAGGGGATTGTTTCATTGAGTTGTTCTAATTCATCTTCCAACTGGTGAGAATTTCTTATCGGTACCTGAAGATTGATTTTTTCCTCTATATTACTTCACGAAAGACATCCCAGTTTGTTTTTGAATTTGTTAATCTGGGTGCACTTTCCCTTGATGATCCGATACTAGAGAATTACTGTCATCAATGTGAATGTAGTTCTGGAAAATATCTTTTGCTATATAAAAGTCTATTAGGTCAGGTATCTTCGTTCCGTCACTGGGCCAGTATGTTGGGGAACCACCAGAGTAAAATTATCATTTTGATGTCTGCCATGCTTGACGCAATTCATTACCTTTTGACGTCGCAAGTCTATAGATCCCCAATATAGGTGTTTTTCGCATTAAAGTTACCTCCAAAAATAAAATCACGTCTAAGCGAATTAAATAGTGTAAGGTAGTCCTCCCTTTTCAAGTTATGCCGGGGAAGACTGTCTGTGTTTAATTTGGATCCTTAGTGGAAGCAGTAGTGACTTGCTTTGTTTCTTCGTCGATATTTGATTCTAGATGGTGTTTTATAATTTCTTTCATTAGTAATGCCGAACCACCTCTTGCTCTTTCCGCTGGATGAATGGGACTGATGTAAGTTATAACCCCGTATTTTACCAAACGAAGATTTAACTAGATTGCTTTCAGATATTAAGAAAATGTCGATTTTGTCTGAATTTAAAAACATTTCTATTTCTGGAATATGTTGCATAATGCCATTTGCATTCCAGATTGATATTTTGAAAGTTGTGCTCTTACTTAACATTTTTTGTTGGATTGCGTTGAGGGAGTTGCATTTTCGTCAGTTGATCAAGTACCATGTTGTTCAGATTACTTTGGTCATCCAGCCGCATTGTAATAGCTGCAATGCTGTTCATAATGTTTTCCATAATTTGGTTGTTTTCGGAGCGTATATGTTTGGTCGAACCCAAACCTTTCACTATTTGGGCAAATGAATTTCTTTGCCCTGTGTTGCTTGGTTGTGATCCATCTGATTTGATATTTGATCCGCAAATTTGCGGTTGATTTCTTGTTTTATCTCTTATATAATCTAATAGCATGTTGGCCCTTACAATTTCTACACTTGACTGACACATCTCTACTCATTGTACATACCTGGGTAATATGAGTTTACACATCTTTCCGGCCGCAATATCTTTGGGTGGGATTAAATGCCTGAGTCCAGAGTATTAATTTTCCAAATGTCATTCTTTAGCGCTGTTACCTTATAGTCTTCGTCAGTAACCGATTTCATCAGTGACTGAATTTCTGGGTAACTGGTTACACTCACAATATTTATTGGTGGAAGTGATTTGTCTTTCGGTTGTACCAAGTTTGGTGTAATGTTCTTGGTAGATTTACTACCTTTTGGTTGATTGGCTTTGGGTTGAACATCTTTTAAATCTGGACTAGATTGTTCCCTACCATTTAATTGCACAGCTTGAGGTGACGAATTCGCTTTTCTTTTCTTACGGTTCCTGGACTGGATTTTCTTCTTTAGTCCGTCTCTCTTTGTGATTCACCTTCATCAGTGGAGTTGATGAGTTTGTCTGGTTCAATGCTTCCAATTCCGCAATATCGCAATCAGGATTCATTTTTACATTTTCATTTTTTCGCTTTAGATACTCAATTTCTTCACATAGCTTGGCAAATAATTGCTCCATATGCTCTAGTCTCGCCAAGAGATCCAAATTCTTCTTTTTCTAAGTCAATAGTTATTTTACAAGATTCGGCAATTCGCAAAGTAAAATTTCCGGCGGCATCACTTATTTCGTGTAATGTTTGTCCAGTACATCTAGTTATAACGTTAAAAAAGCATCGGCTTTGTCACTTACCGAGCTGCTTCTATTTTTCTTTATCGGTGTAAACTTGATCTCTCTTGAACGAATTTTATGTTCCCTGATAATGCAATAGGTGGCCCTCCCCAAAATCCATAGGGCCAGTCTCCACAGAGAGTGCGTTTACCAATATTGATATTGTACCACCTGGGGTATTATTTCCTTTTGTTAGTACCATTGTATAGTTTTGATTGACTAATTAGCTATTTGCTTCACTACTACGAAGGGATTGGGTACCACCAAAAATCATCAAATGATTTAGAATTTCTTCCCTAGTTCTCGGCAGGTATGTTCCTTAATAGCGCAGAACAGTTGAGCTCCATATTGTCGTAATGAAAAGCCAGCGTGCGATAAGGCTTTAGATAATTTTTACAGGGCGTAATTGCATCTATGTCACAACGTGATAACAAGTCATCTACGTAAAAATCGTTTCTGATGGTATCATTTGTCAGCTATTATTGGGGATAATGTCAGTGTTCGCCAACCTGTATGTGTCCGGTCTCAGTTTAAAGTGCTGCATCTCACCAGCTGGACTTGGTCCTCAGGTGAACAGATCATCTGGAATTATCGGCTCTTTCAATAAGATGTCATTTAATGATAAACCGAGCTCGATTTACATTTTTCGATTTTTTTGGATCCAGAGCTCGCTTTAAAAACAGTATGGAGTGATCAATAATAAACCTGGCCTTGTGTACATAAGACTTCGGCGATAAATAATAAACCTGGTCTTGTGTAAATATGGAATGTATGTTATATGATCAAGGACCTCGTATTCCCGCATAAACTGAGTGTGTTGGAATTTACCTACCATTTCAATCAATCGTGCTATTGCTGCCTTAAAACTACTGCCTTACTGCACGACAATATGCTTTAGAGGCAGTTCTATTACGTAAATTGATGGAAATAGGATTATTCCTGTAGACAGGTTTCAACTGTAATATGAATATTAACGGCTACCTCCTCCACTTTTGATTGTCCGTGGTCGCATTACAGCCTTTTAAGTTGTAAAATTATGAACGTGGACTGATTGAACGAAGTTTGTTGAGTCAGAGTTATTACTTGTAGTAATTGCATTAAGTTGTAAATTTTCAGCATTGTTAGTAACATAACGTCAGATCATGTGGAGTTTCACTTTGCATTTATAACATGTGTTTAATGATGTACAGTTATTCGAAGAATACCCCGCTTTTAAGCCTTTGTATCTTAGAAAATTAAAAACATTTGTAAATGGGATGTGGCTTATTACAGACCAAGCACCTGAGTTTCGTGGTTAGAACGTGTGACATTCTAATTGGTGGTTTGCTTGGTTTTGAGGTTATATTAGAGCGTTATAACGCATCACATCTTTGATGAAGAAACCTGCAGATATTTTCCACACTCGGCGTATTGATGTCAACCGAAAGTAACGCCCACTGCATCTTGTTATGCAGTAATTGTAGAATTAAAAATTCGTGAGATTCGCAATTAGATAAAGTCGTTAGTCTTCATTCCTCGTAAAATCTATCTGAAGTTTCGATGAGGTTTCGTGCAGCACTTCCTCTCGAGGAATACTCGAGAACATTTTATTACAAAAATAATGTATTGCTGGTACTTCAATTTTAATAAAAAAAAATGTTTTAGACGAATGGAACAGAATATCTAAAAGATTTGTGAAGCAAATCAGTTTTACCTAATGGTGTTGGTTTAAACAGTTTAAACATAAACGACAACAATGACCAATGACCAGAACTCTAGAGTTATGCGGCCTCAGCCCGCATAACTCTAGAGTTCTGGTCATTGGTCATTGTTGTCGCTAAATTGGCACAACTGTCCTCTATTTTGACGTAAAGTTTGAGCGCGATCTGTCATTTAGTTTAGTAACGTGCCGAATCGCTAAAAATGCCACAGAATACTTACAGTGAATCGATTTTACCAAAAATAAGTGCATATGGGTAGTACAGTGCACTCAAAAGTGGTCGAGATGTAGTGGAAGATTTGCCTCGCTCTGGTCGGCCTCAACTGAAATTAGCATCAATTAAGTGAAGAAATGTGACAGAAAAACGCCATTTAGGCTTGAGAGAAATAGCAGCTGACTTTCTGTGCCCCATAAATAGATTTGTACCATTGTACACGATTGTTTGGGCATGAACCGCATTGCCGCTCGACTGGTTCCGAAAGACCTGAATTTTCTTCAAAAACTCAATTGGGTAAAGGTCGCTACATACATGCTAGGACGAGTCAAATTCGACTCCACACCCGTAAACTGCATTAAATCTGGTGATGAGACATGGGTTTACAAGTTTGACATTCAAACCAGTAAACAAGCTTCGGAATGGCGGCTTCAACCTGAGCCAAATCCGAAAAAACTACGTCAAAGTCGATTAAAAACCAAGCTAATGTTGACTGTTTTCATTGATTCCCTGACCTCACGAGGCTATTATTGCGAAAGAATTTCTGGAGATAAACTCTACAAATATTTTCAAACAACCACCGTATTCACTTGGTGTGGCTACGGCTCACTTTTTCCACTTTTTCTCTTTCTCTTTGTCTTTTCTTTGTTCGGTGTTTTTATTCATTATAAAATTGAGAAACACACTTGAGGTGAACTGACAAAATACATCACTGTAAACAAACTAAATGACAGATCGCGCTCAAACTTGACGTCAAGATAAAGTACAGTTGTGCCAACTTAGCGACAAAAAATTTATTTCCGGGCTTTTTAAATGACCAATTTTCATTACTTTCGTGATAGAGTGTATGCTTTTGATATTGGATTACGCTTACTCCAGGAGTGTACTATACCTAGGATAACCATGATGGTTAGCCTGTTCGTCTCTTATCATATTACATGAAGTATACATTGAATATCTTTGTATCGTTGTGAAATAATAAGAATTTAACCAATTCCTCCTATTACCCCCAATAACTTTATTTCCTTTTGCCTACTACCTATCTACTGCTTATGTCTGATGATACGAGTAGCAAAAATCAAGAAATTCAAAATTCTTACAAAATCTAATAATAAGTTCAAACCACAACGGATTAACAAATTAATAATAATTTTCCGACAAGCAAGAAGCAACACAGATTAAAATAAAAACTTTCGTTTCCTTTTTCCGTTTTGTATACTTTGCGGTTTAAGTTGTAACTTCCCTTTCCACTTTATAATAGTCCTGTGTGTAAATCCGAGAAATCTAAAATTGATCATACATAATCCAGATGGATTAACATCTCATTAATTATGTCATTTATTCGTTCATTTAATTTCAATCTTTATACGAAGAGGCGATATCCTAGATTACGTCGGTTCAATGTCGAATTTTTTTTTTCGATAATTTAATATATAAATGGCCAATGATAGTGTTTTAGGATTTATTTATGGTCAAAACGAAAATTAAATTCGTGACGAAAATACACAAAATGTACGTTAAATATCAAAATGCTAATTTACGGCGTGTGCGAGTAGGAATAAATGAACATTATTGGTAATTTATTTAGTCGTTTTATCGATATAATTATTATTGCTGTTATATAGTTGATGTCGTATTTTTAACTGGTTGCCCACGTTACAGTGGACCAAAGTGTGTGGCCTTACGAAGATAGAAAATGCCACGCAAGCAAAATATAAACAAACCTGTCTTTAGTGGTAAGACAGTCAACAAGTCTAGCCGCATGGTTGATCAATGGGACCGAGGGAATCATATTCATCGAGTCTGTAATTCATCGAGATGTAAAAAATTAAAGAGTTAGTAAAGTGCGAGTATTAAGTATTAAAGAGTTAAAGAGGGCAGTAACCTTTTGACCTACATGCAGCGCACGAAATCGGCCAATCCAGGCGATGATTCTCATTACCTTCAGAACTACCACGATGATTAGGGTTTGAATTAGAACTTGACTCTGGGGATGTACTAAGCAAGCAAACGCCAAAATGATGCAGACGTTTCAGAAGAAGATTCTCCGTAGCAACGTAAATGTTCCATGGTACTCAAGAAATGAAAACCTTCACAGGGACTTACAAATGGAATACATCAAAGATGAAATAAAAAAAGCATGCCAACAAACGCGGAATAAGGCTCCAGGAACATTGAAACCCCAATATTCGCCATATAATAGATAACCCTGTCGTTGAAAGAAGACTTGAAAGAACGAGGCCACTTGACTTTGTAAACATACCAAATTAAAATTAATATTTTAAATAGGTAAAATTAATTTTGGAACTAACCATTGGTTTACAACCCAACAAATCAGAATTTTTTTCAGAAATGTTAAATTTGTTAAAATTTGAAAGACAAATTGCTAGATGAGCACAACCTCAGTTGTAATTAATAAAGGAAAAAAACAATTCTAACAACAAAGATGTAGAGAATATTGATACCAAGTGTCAAACAGTAATCCTTCAAATAACAACGAGCATAAAAGAAACCGAACATTCAGCTACCACGAATTCAAATCCCAATATTTTCTGGGGATTACCAGAAGTACACTGGATTTCGGCACACATTCATAAAACTCATCATAAGAATAGACAGATCAGTGATATCCGTAATATGAACTATTTAAAGGGTCAGTTGGAGGGTGCTGCAGCCAAATTAATCAACCACCTCCAACCAACAGAATAAAATTAAAAAGCCGCCTGGGAAATTTTTAATAGCAGGTATAACAACAGAAGACTACATATTTAAATATGTTGCTCAGTCAAGTAAATATAAACATAGAGTCTGCAGCGGAACTGAGAAATCTTCACGATACAACAGTTGAATGTTTGTACGGAATACGTAACGCAGGGGTAAACATTGAATCGTAGAACTCAATGATAATCTTCACCTTAACTAAAAATACTG
Organism: Nephrotoma guestfalica; assembly: GCA_963691935.1. Lineage (NCBI taxonomy): Eukaryota > Metazoa > Arthropoda > Insecta > Diptera > Tipulidae > Nephrotoma > Nephrotoma guestfalica. The sequence continues at coordinate 223,326,265 of OY829914.1, forward strand.
GGCAATGAGTCAAGGCGACTCTATGAGATCTCCTTAGCAGATCCAAGGGAATTCCAAACAACAACGGCATTATTTTAATTCTTGAAGGAAGATTCAAATCATTAGAGGCCAATGACAACCGAAAGCCAATAGTCCTACCAACAACCGCCTCAGAAGAGAACAAAGGTCAAATAGTTAAAAGGACCTTCTTAACAACAACAAACATCTGTGTTTACTGCCGAGGGGGACATACAATTAATGAATGTGGATTATTTTGGTTTTTAAATTCCAGTGATAGATTGCAAATTTCAGTCCTTCATAAATTATGCAGAAACTGTTTATCAGCAGAACATGAAACATATGTATGCAAGCAGTAGAACCAATGTAACATATTCAATGGAAAGCATAGGACTGCACATTGATTCCAACGCAAATATGCAGCGGGTATCTAAAAGTTATTTAACGCCACAATTAGGTCCTGAGATATTATCTACAGCTCTAATCGCATTAACAACAAGCGAAGGAAAATGCATGGTCTTCAGAGCATTAATTGACCCAGGCTCTCAAGCGTCATTCATCTCCACAAACGCAGCAAATCTTCTTAAGGCGAGGCGGAACCAAGTGTACAGTAGAATATCAGAAGTGGGAGGAAAGGAAGCTCAATCACGAATTTATGGAAGAATATCTAGCCCAAGAACATATGCAATTGGTGAAAGTTGGTCCAGGTGATAGCCCAGTATACTATATACCACATCATGTGATCACTCCTCGAAAGTATTTCCACAAAGCTAAGAGTAGTATTCGATGAATCGAGCAAAACCACTTCAGGACTGCCGTTGAATGGCATAATGATGAACGGCCCCAAAATTCAAAGTGACCTAATTGACATCACCTTGAGGTGGCGAACACACAAATTCGTGGTAACAGCAGATGCGGAACAAATGTTCCGGCAAATCTGGATGCATTGTGGTCACCAGAACTTACAACGCATATTGTGGCGAAAAATTCCATCATTTCATTTCATTTATTCATTTATTCATCATCATTTACAATAACTTTGCAAACCATACATCTCATTTTGAGCTTAAAGCTCATTCATAATGAATTATACAGTTTGGGCTTTTCCCAAATTCTCCCCATCAATATTTTTCTTTTCTTTCATTTGTATTTTGCTGTATTTCTCAGAGAGGTTGGGCACGTTTTGTGCAACGTGATCAAGTTAGTTAGCTTAACTTATATTCACAAATTTTATATAAACTAACAATTATCTTATCTCACACATATCAGCAATTAAGATTTTTAGTATTCATATTTTTAACAGACTCGTGAAAAAACCAAAAACCCCAAAACTATATTTTGTTGTTTTTTCTGGCTTGTTATTATCGAAAATTTCGCAAAGAGTTGGTTTATACCCAACTTACCATTCATTTGGCCATTTCATCCAAGGCCATGCAACTTATACACGGTAAAAATTTCAAGATGATCGGTTGAGCGGTTCGCGATCTTTGGTAGCGTAACTTGTGCGCCACCTTTTGTAAAAAAAATCGCACTATGCTCACGACCACCCCCTTGTCGAGATACACATTGTGTAAAAGTTTTGTGAGTTTTGCGAACAAACCATACAGACATAATTTGACTTTTATATATATAGAAGATTGATTCTTTACGTATTTACACATAACGACATATAACTGTCACTCTGTTGATCCTGTCAAAAAGTTACATATTTTATTACAATATCCTTGAGTAATCCACACGCAATTTGTTAATCGTTCACGAGACGAGCTTATTCCACTTGTTGACTGCAATATACTAAATTGAATTGAAAAAAAAATAAAACGAAATGCTATAAATATCCTTCAGGATTCCACCTTAAACCGATATCAATTTAAATTGTATCTAATCAAAATGCAGAATTGTTGTTTTTGTATATTCAAATGAGGTTAATCTTCCATATGTATGTACATAATACCAATCGAAGGAGAAACATAAATTTCAAGAAATGATGTCTTATTTCACTAATTTTTCTATTTCAATTTTCCCAATTCACAATGGGACATTTAACCATCACACGAAACGAAAAAGAAAACTCGTTAACACATTGGATGCCATGACGTGAAATATTAAATTCCTTCCTATCCATATTACATGGCCAATGAAAATAAAATTACAACCCAGATAAGTGAAAATATTTCCGATGTTGTTTTTGTTGCGGTGGGTTTCTTATCATTTCAAGATGTGAAATATGCAAGAGACTGAGGAGTTGTATCGCATGCGGCTTTTCCGAAAAATAATAAAATAAATAATAATTTTTGTTTAACATCCCTTGTCAAAAATAAACAAAATTATTTTTAAACAAAAATAAAACAAAAATGAATAAACATAAAATTTTTGCTTAATTTTATCCGAGAAAAACAAAAACAAAAATATAAACGGAAAAATATCAATTTTGCAAAGTAATTTTTTTATTTTGTGGTACCGAACGAACATCTCTGCATGAACAACATGAAAAAATATTTCGCTCCTGTTTTGCCATCAAATTACCATACATAATGATACAGTAGTTTTTCCGTTTTTTTACTGGTGGCGGGTTGTAAAGTGATGCGACCGAAAAGTGGGATGAAATTTGGGAGGTATATGTTTTATATCACACATATTAAGACAAAAGCATTATTTTTTTGTTTTTGGGCAAAATTGAAATGAGTTAGGAGGTATGGAAGAGCTTTTTATGAATGAAATTTCGAGTTTCCTTTTTGTATATTCGATATAATTTTTTTTTTTTACTTTCTATAACATTTGAAGATAGATGGTTGATAAATTTATGAATTAATTTCAAAATGTCACGTTTTTATTTGGGAGGTGATTCATTTACTGTGTATTTTGTTCTTGTTTTTGTTGCTCATTTTGTCGTTCTTCCTTGGTGCGTATCCGATTAAAATTAATTAGATTGGGGACATTGGTTCAGTGTTAAAAAAATAAAAATAATGTAAGATGTATACTTAAGGTACACGTTACAATATTATATAGGTATTATATATGTTTAGATACACAAGACAATATATTTAGCATGAACTACCTTGTGATGCTGAAATTAAAGTATAAATTACCACCGAAAAAATGAAACAAATAAGACGTTTTAGTGATGATGTTGTTAATTTTTTGGTTTTGTTAACATGCTAAGATAAGGTGATCTGTCAGTGTCCAGACTGAACAGCTTTCATTTTGGGTATACAAATGGAAAATTCTTACATGATTAATTTTGTGCTTAAACTTCGCAATGTACAATGTTTACTTTTAGAAAAGTTATTTTTACATTAGCTCGATTACAACTGATGACAGGAATATTTTTATATTTGTACGTAAAATAGCAAATGGGGTAAATAAATATGACAACGTGATCCGAATAAATTGATATTAAAATACAATAACTAATGGGGCTGTTAATGCCAAATTATTTAATTGGACTTAATTGTTGAAAATATTTTAAGTTGCCACGGGTGAGGCCTCAAACTGTTCACCTTAAGTAAACTGAACAAAATCACTTTATTTAGCCAAACTTACTGGGTTTACTTAAATTTTACTTAATTATATTCAAATAAAGTGCAACGCTAGAAAAAAAGATATATCAATTAGTTTGTATTACATCTAAACTTAGTTTTAACGCGATGTAAGTAAACCACGGAAATGACTTAATACTGTTCAATCATAAGTTGAACATACTTCCAGGTAACAACGAATTCATTGAACGAGGAAATGGTGGCACTGACTGCGGTTTAAATTTGAAATAACAAACTTTTATTATTTTCAGCTCCTTCTCCAAATTTGTTGCGTCCAGTGCCGTTATTAATTTGGGGTTATCGTTCACTATTCATCTGGTTTTTATTTGTGAACTGAATTTCTATAGATTTATGGCTCCGGTTATACGTTTAGATGGCTTGTGAAATTCATTGTTGATATTGTTGCGTGCTGTGCCAATGGCAATAATTTGAAGATTCTCGTCTCTTAATGTGCAGCCTGCATTTATCCTCACTAAACCGGTTCCGTAAAAACTATATGCGGATGCGTTGCGTTTTATCCAATGTTTGGTTGCATTTTTAATTCAACGCTGCATAATGTATCAAGCGGCGTTTTTCGCTGCAAGATTGCTATCTCGCACGTGGCGGTTTCGTTGATCATTGCGTTAAAGATCGGTGATATTTCGCATAAAAATTGGATAGGTTCAAATCTTTGGCAACGATTCACTTCTTCTGTTGTTAGAGATGCGGAATGTTCTCGATGATTGTCCACTGCCAAGTATTTTGTTGATGTGATGATGCGCGATTGTGTGTAGTTATGATAATTGACTGCGGTATGATAATTTCAATTATCACATTTCGTTGTGTTACCCTACTACGCACATTCATTGTTTGGTATATGTGCAGAAGGTTATGAATATCGTGGCCTGGGATGGTTATTGAAGCTGGCGCAAGTATTGATGGGTTGAAAATGTTATGATATGAATAGTAGTCGACATCAAGAAGGCCTTGTTGAATATTCTCTAGGTTCATTAATATTGAGCGGACCCTAACTTTGTATGTTCGATACTCGTTCAACAGCTCCATTTCCAATCTTAGTTTATGTTGCTCTTTAATTAGATTGTTCTACGATGTCACTGTTAAATTAGAATTATGCTTTACCAACCTGATGGTGTTGTTTATTATTGATATATTCTCAAATGGGACTTCATATTGGTCAGCTTCACTGGGTACGAAATGTCTAAATATGTCACCAAAGATAAGATATACTGTGTCTTCCAAGCCCCCACTCGCCGCCGTTCCTTGTTGTTGTCAGTCGAGGGTCGTCATCTGCGACTAAGTTTTAGAATTGCCCCTGAAGTTGTTGTAGGATTGTGTCGCATCTTAATTTAGAGAGTTCCTTGCAAGCTGCTTCCAATTCAATCTGAGCTTCTTTAAAGACTTCTTTCTCCTCCCAATAACTCGTCATGCGTCATGTTGTAATAAATTACTAACGTCTTCTTCATGGCTACCACTTCGAGTTTGCCTATGAATCGAATAGGTGAATGGTTTAACATCGATCTGGGTCTGTGCCTAACCTAGTACGCAGCAAATTGAAAATACTGTTAGGGCAGGATAATTTGCGTTGGTTGTACCCTTCGCATATATATGGGGCTGCTGTCAAGGGGTTTGGTTGTCCTTTCCGCCATGTGACTGTGTGGTATCAATAAACTGTGCATTACTCTCGGGTGCAATTGCTGTGCCTGAAGTGCCTTTGTCTAGGCCCTTTGTTGGTTCCTGCTGTGTTTTGTTTCCATCCTTAGTTGTTGTTGAACGGACACAGCCACTATTTTGGCGACACACTTTTGTGATATTTCGTTTAAACTTGTTATCTTATAGTTTTTCCCCATCTTCTGGGTCATTTGAGAGAGGAGCTATAGTGGTCTAGAATTCAAGCACGCCTCTATTTGTGCTAGAAGTGTTGAAAATTCCTCAAAGGATAAAGTGTGAGTTCCGATTATTTTCGGAGACGTTGTTTCGTCGATTTTAGTCCGGCTTCCCGTGACCCTCCGAAGTGAGAATTTTCCGGGGGCACAAAATGTCAAGCAGTGCCCATTTGTACTGTTTTGCTTTTAATTTCAACTTCTTGTTGTATAGTCTGCTTTTGTAGTTGTTTGTCTACTCCGACGAAGACTGTGCCACCACTGAATATTTTCAGACAAATTCCTCGTCTTGATATAAATCGTTCGTATGTAGCTAGGAAGACATCTGTTGATAGGTCACTCACGAGTTCGAGGTGAATTGTCTTTGTGGCTAGACATATGAATATAGCAAAGTAACCCTTTATTGTTTTGTTACAGCGGCCCTTCCACAATTGTATGCTGATTGGACCTGCATAGTCTACTCCGCTATTTGTGAACGGTGGTGCTGGGTGTACCCTTTCCATTGGTAATATTCCCATTAGTTGGTTCGATGCCAACTTTCTTGACCTAATGCAGATTATACATTCGTGTATGTATTGACGAATGGTGTTTTTAGCATTTATTATCCAATATCGCTCTCTTTGGGGCCGAAACACTCCCAACTCTTTCGCAGTTTGATTTTTTACGTCCTTACCTTACGCAGTTGCCTGCGTAAGGTAAGGACGTAAAAAATCGAGGACGTACGGCTATAGGTCCGATTTTTTCACCAACTACACATTGCATAGCTTCATGCCAGCCTATACCGGCATGGGAGGTTGGTCGGCCCATGAGTTTTGTACTCCAACAGGGGATCATAGTTGTGTTCCATTTCATACCAGATCGTAATCTGTTGATGAAAATTCTTTTTTGCATCCTGCCCCTATCGGGATTCGAACCCGGTACCACTCGATCCTAACGCCAAAGCTTTAATCACTGTGTCATTTGGTCGGTAATTTGTGACTTCTCGGCGGTATTATTGGATGCTTTTCTTCATATGAAAGGTCTGAATTTGACAGTTTCCCTCCGATTCTAAGTATATCACTTTTGTCGATGAATGGAGTGAGAGTTATGATTGCGCTTCCTTCCAATCGTTCTAATTCTGTTTCAAAGGATTCTCATTGGGCGATTCTGATTATGGCCCTTAACGATATGTTTAGTTCTTCTGGTGTGAAATGTAAGACTTTTTATGGTTTTTTGCCTTATATTAGATGGAAATCGTAGACAGTATACAACAGTACAAACAAGCCGTTGTAGTTATTAGCCAGAATCGATTGAATGAATCACTCGGTTTTCCACTGTTGTTGTTAATGTTGTTATAGACTTGCATTCCATCCTACTTGCTTGTTGGTTGTTGGATAGATACAACCTTTTAGCCATGTTGACCTTTTCACCAAATCATGTGGGTTAATAATTGGACTGGGTTTAATCCTCGAGATGCACAGCCGCAGGATTCTCATTGGATACTACGTGATACCATTGGCTAGGATTGGTATTGGATTGCATTTTTGTTATTCTGGTTTTATGATTTTGGGGTTTTCCTTTTATCCAACCTAGTGCTGCTGTAGAATCACCCTAGCAAAATGTCGTTATGTTGTTGCTTATATCCAACGCTTGTAAGATGCTTTGAAGCAGCCTTGAAAATAGCAATGCGGCGTTCAGCCCTAACCTTGGTAGCGATATTGTCTAGTTTAACGGCGCAACCCTCGTTTTAGCAGCAATTAGTGTTATTTTATTATTTACTTTGCTGTATACCACTGCAGCATACGCTTGATTAGATGCGTCACAGAAACCATCTTGCAAAGAAACTTTAAATTGTATCTGTTGCAGAGTTCCAAAGGAGTCCTAGAGTTTTTATTGTCTCGTCAAATTCTATCGTGTGTAGACCAGTTTCTTTAAGGCTCTCTGGAAGTTCTTCTAATATTTTCTCGTTGTTGCTGGCCCATTTCCTGAGGTTGAAACCTCCTAGTGAGAGAAGCTCTTGTAGCTCCCTCTGTGCAGTTTTTGTCTCTACTATTGTGTTGGCCCCGTTTAATACGAGTTTGGATCCAATCGGATATTTTGATGCTTCATCTATGACCAATTGTTGTAGAGTTTTTGTGGCCAGATAGATTCTGATATGGCCAGATATGGTCTTGATCTTTGCTGGTTACTTGTATTTTCCTGAACAATGTCCGATGCAATAACATAACGATGTTTCTTCCATCCGATCAATACTGTTGTTAAATTGGCTTGTAGGGTTGGGCCTACATGCATCATTTCGTTTATAGATGTACCCGTTGTTGTTTTGCAGGAAGCATCGAGTACTACTCTTAATTTTGTCATTGTGCTGTCGTCTTTTGACACGGCGTGATGTGGCATGTATAGTATACTCGAGAAAGGTCCGTGCCAGAATAACTTTTAATTAGTTCTATATGGTTGAGCTCTATATACTGGTTGATGAACTAGTGGTAGTCCAATTTAAAGCTGTCATCTGTCATGAATCTTTTTTCGATTTGAATCAATCTTGCTGATGCTTTGCCTTTTTATTCTTCTAATCCCGCTTCTTTGAGTTTGTCATTTTTAAGTGGTATATGAACTTCACAATGCCTATTTTTCAACCTCTTGTGTGTGGTTTTATAATGCTCTTCACACTCCTGCTCTTCATCCGAAGTTAGGGTTCGTTTTGGATGTAGTTCTTCGTATCCTCAAAAGCGCTTGAGTTGATTATAAATATCTGCTAATGTAACATAGCTATTTAGTCGAGTGGTTGGTATGTTGCTCGCCTGAGTTAGACGGCCGTATATTATCCATCCAATTGTTGTGTCGCTTGCTCTGTGATAAACGTGGCCTGTGATCCTGGATCGATCAGCGCTCGTAGGATGTTGGAACTCCCGTAAATATTCTGTACTCTGACTAGGGCTGTAGCTGGGTCGCGAACTGGGTCGCAATCTTTGTCGAATGTTGTTACGTTCAGCTTTGCTTAATTGTTCTTTCGTCTCGATGGTTGCCCCGGCAGGAAGCCAAGTTTTGGCCAAGACTGATTCTGCACAAATTGTGTTGCATGACCATATGATTTCTTTCGGAGGTTATCATGGTTTTAAATCGCGGCCATATGTCGATTTTGTGGTTTGTCTTGCAGCATATGCAAATATGATTCGGTTGTGTAGCAGCTGAGAAGGCGCGATTTAATGGTTGAGCTTGGAACCTTGTTTGTTGAGGTGGTGTTTATTTGGTGGGTCTAACTGATTCTAGAGATTGAAAACGCCTCTCTAGAAACGTCAAGAATTGTCTTGTTTCTTGAAAACCTCTTGGGTCCTGATTGGGTGCTGATCCTTGTACATGACCTTTAAAGTAGTTCATTTTGTGTGTGTTGATGACTTGATTGTTGTCATGAACTAGCCGTTTAAATGTATCTGCGAAACCAGCCTACTTCACGCACTCTCCATGGAAGTGTGGGATTTCTATACGTGGTATAGACGAATTTTCAATAATTTCACTGTGGACGGTTGTTGATCATCCTCTAACAACGTTGTTATTGTTATTATGATATCTTTATATTTGTTGTTTAGATTTTCGTAGTGTTGGCCTACGAAATATTTTAAGTTAGCTTCTTGTTCTTCAGAAGGACTGGACTTGTTGTTGCCTGCCAGTACATCCTCAGCCGCACGAATTTCCAGATATAAACTTCGCATTTTGATGTTCTGTTGTTTTAATTGCTGGATCAATTTCATGGGCAGATTTTTTTGAAATTTAGTGTCTGATTCATCTCTTGATGATTCGGAGGTTTGAGCATAAGTGGATTTTCTGAATGATGGAACCTCATTGCCCTGGGCGTTCTTGTTTGACCCTTTAGACTTGTCGAAGTTAAATCTTGGGTTTAATTCTGGAGTTGGTGTTGATGGCAAGGATGATTGATTGATTCGTTGCCGCATATATCATCAATATTCTTTGTATAGGTGTCCCATACTGTCTATCTGTCCTTGAAGTATTGGTGTGTTTCTTCTAATGGAGATTTGAAATTCCTCTCTTCGTTGTCAAAGTCGATGTACGCATTACACAACTTTTTTAAACCCGCTATTCTGGCCCCAATATATTTCTTCGTTTTTCTATCTGCACTGTCCTTTTTATAGTTGGAGACAAATTGTGTTATCTCAGCTGCCTTAGCAATAGACCCTCCATTTTGGTTTAGCAGCTCAGATGGTTGCCGGTTGTGGTTCGGCGTCGACTGTAGACTATATCTGCCTGTTGTTGCTCGGCGTGAACTGTATTATGTCCCAGTACTCTTAATGGCCTCGAAGGACCAATGTTAATTCCAAATTAGTTAATTGGACTTAATTGTTGAGAATATTTGAGGAATGGGTGAGACCTCAAAATACTCTAAGAATTAACTGTAAACTTTAAGTAAACTGAACAAAATCACTTTATTTAGCAAAACTTTCTGGTTTTATAGAGAAAAAATATATGTCAATTAGTTTGTATTACATTTAAACTTAGTTTTAACGCGATGCAAGAAAAACAAAATCTGGAAATTACTTTATGTCTTATTGACGTAATTATGTTCATATAAAATGCATCGCTAGCAAAATTATATGTTGATTAGTTTTGGGTTACATCTAAATTTAATTATAACGCGATATAAGGAAAACCCGGAAATGACGTAATACTGTTCAATCATAAGTTGAAAAGGGGCAAAAAAATGGCAAAAAAATGCCCAATAAAAGTTTTTTTTAAAGCGCGAATCAGGTTTGATCTAAAAATTTACTTTTATAATACGAGGTTGAGTGGAGGACTAACTCTACTGAAACCAAGATTGCAGGAATACAAGTCAATACGAAGTACATCAATCAATACCATTAACACTTACGTTTAAATGTTTCAATGTCTATTCAAAAGACATAAAAATATTAGGGAACAAATTTTACTCCATTCAATCGTCATTAAACATCTGCCCTATTACATTTTCCAAAATACGGAAGATCGATAGCAAAAATCTCATAAATTCTTGAAACAAACTGTCAAACGAGGCTATCATCATAATTTTCAATAAACAACTCGAGAAAAAAGTTTAATCAAAAAATGAAAATTACACAACCATATCGAAGACAAAACCAATTTTTCTACTTCGCATAATACGCAGCTACTTGTCTCTCGTACGTCTCTATTTTATAAAATGCGACATGAATGATGAAAAATAAGGAAAGCCGTGTGTAACTCAAACCTACTCGTTTTTACGACACAAACAACTATTTATAATGTACAAGGTGATCAACGAAATCTTATGAAGTGAATTCTCACCAAAAACAGTTTGCTATTTAGTCAACGACACGAACTATATCAATTTACACATGAATAATTACGAGAATTTTTTTAGTTTTATTTTGTGTGGCACACCCTGTTCATTACTCGTCTGTTATGCCAAAAGCACACGTGAAAAACAACAAGAATATTATATAGAAGTTCTGGAACACACATTTATTTTCATTATAGACAATTTATTTCTATTTTGTGGCTTTTTCGATCCCTCTGTGTATGTGTGTGTATGTGTGTGTTTGTGTGTGTGTGTACATGAGAAAAGTGGAAAAGTTTACTTTAGTTTTTCTATGTTTTCTTACTTAAAAATAATTTCATTTTCCTGCAGATATATTCAGACGTATTATGTACATATGAGATACGAGTGGTAGCAGATAAAAAATATTTTTTATACTTACATCCAAAATGCGGATGATGAAATTTTTATGAAGCGGCAGAACCAAACCTCGCTCTCATAAAATACTTGTTGTATTTACCATATGTTTTATGTAAAAAATTTACCGCATCACACGAACATTTTTAATCTTACTTAAATGCTATATGCATATTTATAAATTAGATATCAAATGTTGTACGCATCGTGTGTTCAGTTTTGTGACACTTCAGTTGAATCCAATTTCGAAAACAGAAAATGGATTTTGTTCGAACCTTGAGGAGATATAAAAGTTTAACACCTTACCAAAAGTTTAAAAATTGGAAAAAAATATTAAAATTAACTCACTTCGACAATTTCTGGCATATGCGACTTGATAAATATATCAGGTAATATTTAGAATTTTGTTTGTGTGCTAGAGCAGGCTTTCTTAGAAAATGATGTGGTGACGACAGCACAGGTGATAAATGAATTTACAATTCACATTTTCGTCAACAAAATAATAGAGCAGGAATTTTGTGCAAAAGTAGTAAATAATCCCAATAGAAACGAAATCTTACAAGGTTGTAGTACCAATTGAAGACAGTAGTTAGCTTAGAAAAAAGAACCACCTCTAAAGGTTGAACCAACCCTGCAGTCAGGATTGGAATAACCAATTTTAGGTGTTCAGGAAAATAAAAATTACTTCAGAACGGTACACAGCACAAACTTCAAAAATGGCTCAAATGGCGGAGAATTTAATGCTGCACAATATTGTGTGCACAAATTTGGTCTAAATATTAAAGTAATAGTGAAGTATTTCCTAAACTTTCCTAAAAATTTAAATCCGCCATTTTTGTTTCAATGTATGCGTAAAACTTCGTATAAACGAGTGGATTATAAATTATATGAAAAAATGCAAATAAGTACGGTGATAAAGTACTTGTAAAGAGGTCAATTTGCATATCATAGGGTTTTTCCGAGAAATTTTTCCAATTCCAGAAACACCGCTACCAAATACTAAGCGCACTTTGAGTTTTTCTAGATCAAAACTAACAGATAAACACCATTCCATTGAAACATTTAGGGGTCCTGGGTGTTTTAGTAAATACAACTTGTAGAGAGGGCAATTTGCAAATCGTATGGGTTTTCCGAACATTTTTTCCTATTTCCGGAAAAGTGCTACCAAATACTAAGCGGACTTTTGAGTTGCTCTTAATCAAAACTAACAGATAAATACCATTCCATTGAAAAATCTAGGGGCCCGGGTGTTTTAGTGTGCTTTTAGTGTGTACTCGTATTTGGTTGTGGTGTTTCTGGAATTGGGAAAGATGCTCGGGAAAACCATACGGTATGCAAATTGACCTCTTTACAAATTTTATTTCCTAAAATACCCGGGGCCCCTAGATTTTTCAATGGAATGGCGTTTATCTGTTAGGTTTGATGCAGAACAACTCAAAAGTGCGCTTAGTATTTGGTAGTAGTGTTTCCGGAATTGAGAACAATGCTCGGAAAAACCCTACGATATGACCTCGATATGACCCTACGATATGACCCTACGATTGACCTCTTTACAAGTACTTCATCATCGTACTTATTTGCATTTTTTCACATAATTTATAATTTACTCGTTTATACGAAGTTTTAGGTATACATTGAAACAAAAATGGCGGATTTTAATTTTTAGGAAAGTTTACAAAATACTTCACTATCTTGAGCAAACACGTGAAGTTTTTCCTAAATAATCCTAAGTCTATTTGTAGGATAGTTTAGGAAATAGCTCCCACGAATATATTAAAAGCAAGTAAATTGTTGGAGTTTAACTATAAAAATAGAACAGTTAGCAGCACTTATTTTAAAACAGTATTTCATAACATTATGCGATATTAAATTTTTCGTCGAGCAATTTGCAGGCTTGTGCAATATACCGTTTACGAAATAACTTAATTTTATTAAGAAACCAACCTTAAAAAAATCCATGATAAAAAAGTAAAACATTTATGTCAATATTTTATTACTTCAAACTATTATTTATTCTTAGTATAATACATCAGTTTTCTTCCATTTAAATATTAATTATAAGGGCATTTAAATGTTAAAGCTGTAGCCGAGTATTTAGTTCAATATCTTTGAGATCTTCTTCGCTTACAGTGTTGTTGCATGATATACCCTGGCAGGTTACACACATTAGTGAGCACAGCATTCCTGACCACTTACATTCGCATCTTGTTGTGCATTGCGTAGGACAGTTGCAAGATATGGTTCTGGAGCCGGTATCAGACCAATTGAAAGGGTAGCAAACCACTTTTGACAGATTTCCATCCCCAATCTGTTGGTAGCAAAGCATTTCCCAGCCATGCTTGAACTTGGTGGTATACCCGAAATGAAACTGCAAACGTGTTCGCGGTGGTCATATGAACGATATCGAATGCCATAGTTAAACATAACATGTGTACGGCACCTGGAATAAATTTCAGCCCAATATCTCAATTATTCTGTGTTTTATTTAAATACAAAGTTGTTATGAGCTTATTGAAAACCACTTTATTTCAGTAGGTTGTGATAGCAATAAGGAAGAAATAATTGATAATGGAAATAGAACTGAAATTAATTCTAACGGAAAGGCAAACCGACAAATTGTCTAATAAATTCGATAATTCTGAGATCTAGTCTGGAATAATTGAAAAAATATTGAATTTTCTATGAATAAACGCTAAGAACTACCACACCTAGAATGACATTTTCCAGGGTATCAATAAACCAGAAAGAAAAGGTTCTTTGAAAAATGCCTTGACGGCTGTCATATCGGATATTGCAATCTTGTAATAGTATGGGGCCTCAAGTACTCAAAACATAACGGTTCTTTGAAAAATTTAGACAGAAAGGCGTAATATTCATGCTACTGAAAAATTCAGCAGAGAAATCTGCATTATCAACCTCCTGCATTATATACATTGATAGAAAAAATCAGCAGAAATGTTTTGGTGTTTTTGACCGTTTTCAGTAGAAAAACTGCATTGTCGACATATTTAAAATAGTCGACTCAATTTTGTTTGTGTAAGCGTTTGAGTAAATTTGGATTGTTTGCTATAAAAATGCATTCACATAAGCAAAAGAACTGTTTTAATATTAAATTAGAAGTAGAAAGTAGCCAAAATTCCCCGGCCTCGGCGGAACTTTATGTTTCGTCATGAATTGGCCAATTGGGCACAGAAACTATCGGTTATAAGGTCCACCGATAGTTCTTCATAGAAGTACCCATCCCAGACTAATTTTCGTTACTCAAATTTCTAAAATAACATAACACGCGCACTCAAATTTAAATAGCGGGAATTCCTACGATCAGTGGGTCGTCGTACTCGCTCGGTAGATAGCCACAGAAGTCCAGAACATAATATCTAAATCAACAAATTTGTGGACAATTTAAACCCTAATGTTGAAGAATTTTAGTACTTTTCAACGGAACCGATACATTTCCCGTGTCACGTATATTCGAAGTTCGGCGGAACTTTCTGTTTCATCATAAACTGGCCAACAGTGTACGGAAACTATCGACAATGACAAATCAATGGACTAGATAGTTAGACTATATAGCCAGGAGTGTAGGTTAGTGACCTTAGAGTCATTACGTTTGAATTATCAAACACGCCACAGAATAGTCCGCTTGCAAGTAACAAAACTCCGAGATTTGCCATTAAGATAGTCCACTGGGGTCAATTTGCCAGACACTTGGTTGGCTCTTGGGACAGTGTGGAGCTGATCTCTAATCTGAAGAGATTAGCTAAGGAACGATATAGTTGGTGGAACTCTAATCTAAGGTAACTTAGTTGTTCTAGGCATAAGCATAGAAGAGCATACCAGACGGAAAGGGACCAAAGAGCAAAGTAGTTGAAATTGACTCTCTTCAGAGTGGCAAGAAATAAATACTTCCATGAAGTATTTAATGCAAAGCAAAGTAGTTTCCAACGGTACGGCACGGAACATCATAATAGAACCGACTTTTGTATACAAATTTGCCGCCGGTATAGCAAGACCTCTTGAGGTTTTGAATCCCATTAGGAAAACAAATGGAGTCGTCACTGATACGTGGCATGACATACGCTTGGGGTTACTCAACTTACTAAATAAATTCGCGAGATCGCCACGGCAGTTGGACATCCACAGTTGCTGAGGACCATCATTTAAGTGGAAGGAGGCACCAGTGCACTAACGTGCTTTAAGCGCAACAAGTCACTAGGACTTGACAACTTAAACCCTGAAATAATCCAGCTGGCATAGCCAATCATAGGACCTAACATAGTCAAATTATTAAACAGCTGCTTAAAATTTGGTTACTTCCCTAAAGTTTGGAAAAGGGGTGAAATTGTTGTAATCAGGAAACCTGGCGATAAAGATCGGACAAACAATTCGGTTTTCGACATAGCATGTCTACTGAAGATGCAATAGTCCGCCTAATCAACACTGTCAAAACCCAAAGTTCGAAATATGTTATGGGTGTATTCTTGGATATCAGCGGAGCATTTTATAACCTTACGTGGCCCAGTATCATTACTAGCTTATCGGTCTACAATCTTCCTAGAAACACTATGAATGTTTTTAGGAGCTACTTCAGTAACCGATTCGCAATAATCAGAGATATGTATGGTTCTGTTTCTAAACAAATTATAAATGGGGTGTCCTCAAGGCTCTATCTTAGGTCCTCTAGTCTGGAATGTCGTGTTTAACACAAGCATGATTGAAGACTTGGACGAAATTGCATTCGCGGATGACAAGGTCATTCTGGTGCATGGCTACTCGAGACTCGAACTTCAGCGTCAGAGTCAAATTGCAATTAAGAAAATGCATCAATGGTGTGAAAAAAATAACAAAACGCTAAGAAACTATGCCA
Organism: Nephrotoma guestfalica; assembly: GCA_963691935.1. Classification (NCBI taxonomy): domain Eukaryota; kingdom Metazoa; phylum Arthropoda; class Insecta; order Diptera; family Tipulidae; genus Nephrotoma; species Nephrotoma guestfalica. The sequence goes on from OY829914.1 coordinate 223,342,228, forward strand.
CTCCTTGGCGAGAGTGTCAAGAGAGGGATGGGGACTGAATCACAAAACACTTGTAGTAATCTACAAAGGTCTGGCGGAGGCGCGCTATTCACGTATGCCGTGACTCGTTGGTATGACAGGTTAAATTGTCACCATGTCAGATCATTGCAAAGTGCTCAGAGGAATATCTTGCTAGGAGTAACAAAAGCCTGCCAAACAGTGTCTAAGATTGCCTAAGATGTGTCTAGATATCCTAATCCAAAAGCGAGCGCACTTGTACTGCCTAAGAAGATGTACCCAAAATGAAATAGGTGTTCATGTGCATGCTACAGATAGTAGACATAATCAATATAGCACAACAAAACGGAAATGGAAGAGATGGGGATTGACTTATGGCAAAGAAAGTGGAATGAATCAGCCATAAGTAAGTTTAAAGCCTACCTACAGAGATTTAAGATAATAGACAAACGTCAATGTTTATGCGGATCGGAAGTAGAAGACGTTAAGCAACTACTTTTCGAAAGTAATAAGGTGACTGTTATGTCACTAAAACATAAGTGGCTGGGTAATAAAAACATATAAGAATTACCACTGCCAGCATTACTTTGCGACGAAGTTCTTTCCAAAAGTCGCACTCAAATTTACGGAACCAATACATTTCCCGTGTCACGTATATTCGAATAGCGGGAATTTTCACGATCGGCGGAACTTTATGTTTCGTCATAAATTGGCCAACAGGGTACAGAAATTATTGGTAATGACAAATCGGTGGACCTTTTAATAGAAGTACCCATCCCAGACTAATTTTGATTGCTCTTATTCGTAAAACACACGCGCACTCAAATTTAAATAGCGGGAATTCCCACGATCAGCGAGTCTTCATACTCGCTCGGTAGACCATAGGAGTTCAGGACTTATATAAATACACAAATTTGCGGGCTCTTTAAACCCTGAGGCTGGAGAATTTTTCTACTTTCTACTTCTAATTTTTTTATTGAAACAGTTCTTGTGCTTATGTGAATGCATTTTTATAGTAAACAATTGAAATTTACTCGAATTTCGGCCGAAAATTTGCTTACATAAACAAAATTAAGGCAATTTTTCTAGAACTATTTTAAATATGTCGAAAATAAAGTTTTTCAATAGAAAACGGCCAAAAACACCAAAAAATGTCTGCTGACTTTTTCTACCAATGTATATAAAGGAGGTCGATAATGCAGTTTTTCTGCTTAATTTTTCTGCTAACTTCAGTAGCATGTACTGTATACAATGTTTTTGATTGACAACATGACTTGAAATTACAATTTTCTGTAATTGAGTAATTGAGGCCCTCTACTATCGATTTTTAATGAGGTCATCTAAAGTTTCGAGTTTTGCAAGTGTCTTATATATGGCGATGACCTATGGATATTATGCGGGTGCAAGATGACAACATTTTTTGTGAATAGGCCACACGTGATAAATCGCCATTGAATCCAAATAAGTGTTAAGTTAATTCGTTTCACATATCACGATTTTTTTGCGTAGAGGCTTCGTATTTTTAAGAGAATCTGCACAATGGAAAATAATTTTGCGATCCTTTCACTTTAAAAACCTTTCATGTCACTTAAGTTAGTTCAATCCAGGAATATGCCTCAGTGGTATGAAATCCATATTATCAAGTGCACTGTGACAATATTTAAAGTATCCACAAGCAATTCCTGATTTATGTTTTACAACGTTTACCAAATCTGCCTTGCGTAAACTGTCTATTGTTGCTTAATTTACAAACTCTATCTCGAAGACTGCGCTATATTTGCGTGGGATATTTTGTACTCTAGAATCGATTGCCCCAAGTTGCTTGAAATGCCCTCCTACCATATATACGTATGTATAAACCAAACGTAATATTTTTGAAATATTTCGTGCCATACTGATGGCCAATTGAGATTCAATTTAATAATTTTCCAAATTAAAATTAAGTGACGTGTAGGTGTAAATATTTGGTTGTCGCACACACACAACACACACATAAAACATATATCTAAATAAATTGGGAACAATTTTTGATTCCATATAGATCATACCTTGGGCCTTTTTTAATAAAACTTATGAATTGTGTAGTGAGTATGTGCGCATGTTACGAAAAGAAATATATTTTACCCATGCCCTTCAGCAATTTAAAATTGGTCTACGATACTCAATTTACACTCTTTAGATTTATGTAGGTACGAAGAAGAATGACTCGATATCGAACTAAAATAGACTCTCGAAATTGTACCAAAAGTTTTTCTATTTATAGAATTTATACCATTTTAAGTCGTTCCTCTTTCCACTTTTTGCCGTAAAGAGGGATTTTTAGAACGTCTTGTGTTTGATATATTTATAAAGCGCGAGGGTACATCTTGCTACCTCATATATGGTGTTATTATAAATGGATTGTGAGATACACCGAAATAAAATCGCGTAATCATATTCATCTAATTCACAGCCAAATAACATTATGTTCCATTTGTAGTCCCAGAGCGAGGGGCGATATGAAGACAACTAAATTAACAACGAAAAAAAAATATTCGGAATTTTTCTTTTTTGGTTATCAATGAAGTGTGATAAATAGATTGTGGGTGGATAAATTTAAATTTTTATTTTTATTTTTCGCAGTCTTATTATAAAAGAAAGTAAATTAAATTCTTCATAATAAAATAAGAAAAACGTATTTTCCGATCCTATGTACCTTGGATCAAAAAGAGAGGTTATCGTCGGATTACAGATTTGAATGATGAAACTGTAATAATAAGCGGGGATAAACATATATGTTTTATTGGTATATAATAGCTTGATACGATACAACGCTAATACGATGATCAATTCGGAGAGATGTAGGAGGATTTTCTATATATGAACAAAACTATCCGTACCTCGGCACATTGTTCTAATACATGCCAAAGTTATTTCAGATGTTGAAAATTGTCTATAAGCAAACAAGATTGAAGATGGTCTTGGTGTGATGCAGGAGGAATCAAGGTGGCATTAGTGTATCTCATTGCGGTATTTGTTTTGCGTTAGGCTAAAAAGGTGAAGCTGGCATCCTCGGAATGAAACTGCTTCACCTGTGTACTGCGGATCCCACAAAAAATATTTTCCTTCACCACTCTAGGGCAAAACATGGACAAATCTATTAATACAAAAAGGTAGAGTTTAGCCCTCTTAAAATTCTGGGAACTAATGCTGGTGGGACTTTGGCTTTTAAGCCCGGTCTCCAAAGCAAATTTAACGAACGGTAGGGCTTTGGTCAAATGCCCGGTCCGCCAAGACGTTCGAAGAAAACGAGAACAACATAGGACTTTTGCTATTAGACCTGGCCCTCAAGACATACAGAAACACGTGACACAAGCACGAACAAGGCTTGTTCCTCGAAGATGGTGTCCCCGTTTCAACTTAAAAATCGGGAAAAGAGGCTGAACAGTTCTAGCATAGCTCAATAAGGTTTCGTTGGCGGAAAGAATGGACAAAAGCAGGAGATCGGAAGAGGAATCACAGAAGAATGTGAATAGGATTAGAATTACAGGAAAACCATTACAGTAGCATACTACGCATCGTTACTTGACAAGCTGAAAGCAGAAAAAACAATCTTGTTCCACCAATACAATCTGCCGTCTCACACCTCAGCGGGTTGTCATCCCCTTTCTCACCAGATCTAGAACATGTGTGTGAAGTTGGCCCAAATGTCCGCCCAAAAAATGCGCTGGCAACACGGAAACTATAATTTCTGTGATGTATGAACTGTTAGCCCAAAAAATTGTATATCACGTTTTTCATTATAGATTTAGACGCCTGTATTCAGACGCTTTACAAACAACCATAATATTTAGTGGAAGTTGAAATTTTCGGTGTTGGTCATCGGTCTCACTATGTTTTTTGAATAGATCTGGTTCTAGCCTTTACGAGTAAGAAATTTCAGAAGGTTGTGATGGGGCTCTTATACCGAGAATGGCCTATATTCAGCCGCTTTACGCACAACCATAATATTTAGTGGAAGTTGAAATTTTCAGTGTTGGTCATCGGTCCCACAAAGATCTACGGACAGATCTGATTCTAGCCTTTACGAGTAAGAAATTTCAGAAGGTTGTGATAGAGCTCTTATACCGAGAATGGCCTATATTCAGCCGCTTTACGAACAACCATAATATTTAGTGGAAGTTGAGATTTTCGGTGTTGGTTGAAAAGATATGGATAGACTTACAAGGAGAAACAAAAATAAATTCGAACAAAAGATATCTTTGTTAGCTCGGAAACTTTTCAGACAACCCTTGTATAAATCCGGTCAAGATTCAAGATTTGTAGCCTACCATAACTCGTCATCTTCTACCCCACGAAATTTTAGATAGATTAAAATCGCCAGCAACTAATACCTGGCCACATTTCTTACGTAATGGTATAACTGCATTGGCAACGAATTTAATGAAACCCTGATAAACCCTGATAAATAGCCAAAACGAGCAACGGCGTCCGGCGAACCCACAATAATGTCATAATCGTTACAAAACCATGAAGAGTAAATTGGTTGTTCTTTTGTACGCATTCTACTGTTCGCATTCTACTGTTGTGTTAATGCCAGAATTTTATCTCGAGAACGGTGCTAGATTTGAAAAAATTACATATTATAAAATTTATTAAGGGTGCAAGGTGACATCAAGTGGTGAACTTGAATGAATTTGAAACTCATTTGTTTCGGAGATATAGGCTTAGCAATTAAAAGTAAATTCTTTTTCTCGCACAAAATGTTTCTAAAGTGTCAGAGATATGGTCAAAAAATGATATTCGCTAAAGTAAACGGGTGTTCGCTAAATTCTACAGTGTTAAATAAAAATTAAAGGAGCTAGAAAAATGTCATATGTTATGAGTTTCTGCACTTCTTTCTGAGTGCTGAAAATTTAATGTTTTAATGATGCCAAATTCATTCTTTGAAGCCACTTGGGTCCAGACCACCACAAGTCGTTGTGTTGTATTTCTGTGGAACCAATAGGCTGGACTGAAGTTGTTTTATATTTCAGCTACACGATTTCTTACGAATACTTTCCATTTGTTTGAATGACCTTGAATCCTTTAAGAGTAATGATTGAATCCGTATAAGCTTATATTGATGTTGGCGACTCTTAAGACTGCCTTACGCTGTTCATTAATCTTGACAACAAAACTGCCCTGCATACCTCTGGTCGTGGTGTATTTTTTTAATGGAGCTACTCTTGTTTTGATGTTAGTAACGTAATTTTAACATCTCCGGATGTTAAAATTACCCTGCTGTATATGACAGCAGCGTATGCCTCAACCGAAGCATCACAGAATCCAAGTAATTCAATTACATTGTCATAAGAATTAATCCACCTAGGAATTTTAATTTTGCTTACAAGCTGTAACTGTTGTTGAAATTTTATCCAACGATCTTCCAGGTGATCAGGTAATTTTACGTCCCAACCAATGTTTGCTTCCCATATAGCTTTTGCATCAATATTTTCGCGGTTATACGAGTAGTTATGGGAGCACTATCTTGCCTAGTGCATCAAATATCCTTGCAATCTTTGATAGGACATTCCGCTTGGTGTTAACCTTTTGTGCAGTTAAGATGGCTGGCACCTTATAGCTAAATTCGCGTCTTTGAGGATTTCAGTATATTCTTAATGTTTTTACATTTCGTTCTTCTGTTATTTCAAATTTCGTAAATTCTCGATTTTCCTCCGAAATTGTTTATAGTACCTCGCTTGTATTGCTGCACCATTTTCTAAGGATGAAACCTCCACATTTCAACATTTTAATTAGCTCGTTCTGCAGGATCAATATTTCGTCTAGCGAATGCACCCGAGCCAAGACATCATCGACATAAAAATCTTTTTTAAGATTTCTGCTGCTTTGGGATATATAGTTTCTTCGTCATGTGCCAGCTTTTGCAATGTTCTTATGGCCAGGTATGGTGCTGAGGCCGTGCCATACGTTACTGTTGTAAATTTGTACTCCTGAAATATCTTTTTTGGATCATTCCACCAGACTATTGTTTGAAGATCCTGATGTTCTTCGGCGACCTTTATTTGCCGATACATTTTCTCGATATCGGCAGTGGAGACATATTTGTATCTTCGCCATCTTAACACGATTGAATAAAGATATTTCTATACGGTTGGCCCAGTTAGTTGTGCATCATTATGGCTCCTACTTGAGGTTTAGTTGCTGTTCTTGTCTCCTTTATGACTGCATGATGTGGTAAATAATTGTTTCTCCTTGTTGAGTCGTTTGCTGGAGCCATATGTCCTATGCTCAAGTATTCGTTCATAAAAATTTTGTAATCTCGTTTTAGCGCAGGATTGGTTTGGAATTTTTCCTCTATTTGAAAGAATTTTGCAATTACTGGTTTTTAGAGTCACCTAGTTCTATGTTTTCCTTTAATGGAAGCTTCACTTCATAAGAGCCATTGGATAAACGCCTATAGCCTTCTTGGTAAAGTTTTTCACATTTAGCTTGCTCAGTCGTTATATGTTTCGGTGACTGAATTTCTTCGATTTCCCAAACCCGTTGTAGATCATCTTCTATAGTTGAAATCATAGTTTGTATCTGATGTTCATTGGAGCCTGAGTTTATAGCTCCGAACATAATCCCACCCAATTTCGTACGTTGAGCTGTGGGCCCCGTTTCACTCTTTATTATTTCTGGCATACTTGATGACATGATATTTTATATCAGAATGTGATGCATTCCTAATAGAATACTTATGATTTCTGAAACACTAAACTTCAGATCGCCCCAAACTAAGCCGTCTATGCGTCTCCAAGTTTCTGTGCTTAGATATTCATTTGGCATTCTTCTTGTCAATTTGGATAAAACATATGCATTTACATGAGCGGATATTTTCACATTCGTCTATTGTTTGTTGAGTCTTAGCCTCTCAGTTGTCGACTGATCGATGTACGTTGCCCGAGAGCCACTATAAATGAAAACTCTTGCAAATTTTTCCTGTCCATTATTTAACCGAAAGGCGTGTGCGCTTTGTCGATGGGTTAGTTGATGGACTCAAGTATTACATTGTGTTTTTGAATCACATCATTTGTGGATGAAACGTATTAAACACCTTTTACACAATTCTGCTTTTATTGCAAGATCATGGCTCCATTTTGGACTAAGGTTTTTAAAATGTATACAATTTGTGATTGAATGATTACCCTTACAATATCTACAGTACTCTTGGATTGTACTGTGGTGAGTATAAAACGAATTCCTTGGGAAGTATTTCACCTTATTGATGTTGTAGACAGCGCTTTCTCTCTTCGATCTAGCCTCCTTGCTCTCCAATAATAATGGATCCCACGATGTGATATTGACATCTAGATTGGCATTGTAGAGTTTCTCTAGCTGTGTCGACTAGTTTCCTTATTAGGGCTGCTGATTGTGTTTGGCACACTGGTATGTTTAGCAGTTTCTCGATGTTTGTTGATACAAGTATCCGGTTATTGTTGTAGCGTTGTTGCAACGTACTTCATGCTGTCATATAGTTGTCCTCTGTGATATTATAGGAGTTTAGTAGACCATCTGTTTGGTCTGTTACACGACTTTTTAAGTAATGCGTATAAGTAATGCATCATAATTTTTGGCAGTTTAATTTGTGGAGTTAATTTCACCGCATCTCCTCCGACTTGATGTAAGTTTTCCGGCTTGACTTCTAACTGGGCTACCATGCAATCGTACTGTATTTCCCACCAAGTATATTGCTCGATGTATGTGTAGTATATTGTTCGATGTATGTGTAGCAGCTTCTGGATATGATGCTGCCATATTCGATTATTTGCTTTTGATGTTCTGAAGCTTCTGAAGGACAACCCTTTAACGTTTTGCATTCGTATTAAATGCTGCGAATCATTTTTGATGTCTTGTTGATCTTTGGAGTTTCCTTGTGTTTTGCCATCAGCTGCTTGCGCCCAATTTTTAATAGTCTCATTTAAACTATTTCTTAGATCACTATATATGTTCTTTGCGATTTTGCGTGTTGTATTCCAATACTCATGGTCCTTATTAGATTCAAAATGTTGACTCATGAGTTGATCATTTTGATTAAATTCGTTGTAAAGTTCGTCCAATTTTTCTTTACGTGAATGTTTAAACATACTGCGTTACAATAATCCCAACTTGATGTTGTGAAACAAACATTTCCGTCGTGGTTCCTTCTGGCTTTAGGCAAGACAAATGTATTAACACACTCTATTTATGGTGGAGACGCGAAGCTGATCAAACTAAGACATTATCCCATATCCCCGGCGGTATAATTAGAACATATAATGAGCTAGACCGCATGCTTGCCATAGGGGTAATAAGGGGTGAGAAAGGCAAATGGCAAAGCCCGATTGTGCCTTAACGCGAGCAAGGTAAATGCGGTTACGGTGAAGGCTGCTTATGGCTTATCCCTAATCCTTCATCGATGGTTTGATTGATCGCCTAGACAAAACTAGATTCATTTCTAGCACAGATCCAAAAGATGCCTTTTGGCAGATTCTATTAGCGGAAGGATCAAGGGATAAGACAGCTTCCTACGTAGGCCAATCTATCAGTTTACCGTCATGTCTTTCGGGTTTTGTAATGCGCCCCAAATCATGTATAGGTTTATGGGGAGAGTTATACCGCAAGAACTCCAACATCAAGTGTATGTCTATCTATGCGATCTACTGATTACTACAACTTCTTATTATTAAAAATTCTTTGACTACACCCACTGTAATATAGTGGGGAACTAAATAACCAAAATTTAAAAACAAGTTCTATTAAAACAAATCATTAATACTAACATTTATGGAGTAAAAATCCGCAAATGACGTCACATCCTGGCGATTATGACAATGATTCATAAAAATTCATTCAAGTTTCTCCAAAGAAAATCTTTTTTTGTTGTTCTGGTTGAATTTATTTTGGCTCCAATGATACATTTCCCAACCTTGACATTTTCAGCTTGAAAAAATTAACAAACAAAAAACAGAAATTTAAAAATGAAAAATTAAAGAACAGACATTTTTGAGAAAAACTAGGAGATGTGGAAATCAGATAAATTGTTGCTATGTACAGATTTTCGCGTGTGCATAAAAAAATGAAATAATAATCGTCATATATACACACACAGGTACACACACACACAAACACACACAAACGTAAACCCAAGTGAACCAAGAAGAAGAAAATGGAAAATTTATTACCATGTAAAAATTTACCGTTTTATTATTGTCATCCAACATTTAATTTTTATATTCGCCATGGTAAGGATTTTGTTCCTCTTATTTGTGTATATTACTTCAAAAATATCGACTTGGTTTCGGGCGGCGGCGACTTCCAGTAAGAAAATTTGTCGTTCGGTATATATGTACATACCTTAGCGATAGATATGAAAATATGGGTATGTAAGAGGGTGTGGATTTAGGTGATATTGTCGCAGCAACGTACAAATAATAAAAATTTATATATTTCCCTGCAAACCGAGTTAAGAAATTAATTTTTCTCAGCACAAAAAGGATACAAAAAAAAACGGAAAACTGTCATCATTTAAGGGAGAACATGAGCGCACAACACAGTCACAAACAATTCAATTTATTGGTTTTTGTTATTTTTTTGATGTCGATATGAGTCAATATTTCATGCAGTTGGACGTTGTTCCAGTTTTTCGTTTACCTGTGATATATTTCAGTTTACCTATGTTAACCCAAATGGTATAAAAATGTTGTTTGTTTGTTTATTCGCCCCCATGAATTTTCGCAGTTGAAAAATGTATATTATATGCAGACCGGGTAGGAGTAGGAATATTTGAACCAAACTAGATTTATATTACATAGAAACAGAATTTGTGTATAAACATAAATTATCAAAAATTATATTAGTCCTACCTTCTACATTTATCTTATTCCTGTATCATTTGTCAATCAATTTAAGCACACTGCTTACTGCTAGCATACGGCGAAATCCGGAATACGATTACATAGTACTCTGGTTTAAAATTTCGTTATAATTTGGGACTGCATAATAGTTCCTCTCCAATCGTAATTGTACGGAGATTTTGAGCTTTCTAATGGCAAAGACATTTTTTTCAATTTTCACCTCAATGAAACCTCGACCATAATTTGTTACACATTCATTACATTTATTACAACAAATTCCGATTTTATTACAGTTACCGTTTTCGAGGAACGAGTGGCTGGTTTAGCTTACAATTAAATCTGCATCGCCAAAATTATAACTTTTGATTTAGCTCTGGCATCAGAATGGGTCTTGAACCAGCATTTATTACAAATGAATTACATTGAATTGGTTAGATCAAGACCACGCCTTTAATATGCCTAAGGGTAAATGTTACCCCAGAACGATTAATTATTTAAAAAACGTCAATTTAACCAGATATTAAGCCAAATGTTGCACTACAAGTCTTGTCGAAACCTTATACAGGTGTGCAATAAATTATTTTTGTGCCAGGTTATACGGAATTAGCGGAATTAGGCTCCAAATTTGTAATTTAAGGGTCGATTTTACTGCCTTTAATAATTTATTACACTTGTCCGCTACCAGATGTTGATTTAAATATTACTTCATCTTTTCCAGACGGGTAATAATTTATTTTTGTGTCAAGTTAAACGGAATTGGCTTCAAACGGTAAAGGTTTCATGTAATTAGGTTTTACCACATTTAATAATTTATTACACTGGACCATCATCAGATATTGGGTCAAATGTAACTCCATGGTTCATGTTAGAGCTTTGTGCGGATACGTTTTCTCGTATCCGCATCCGCAGTCAAAAAATAAATTTATCTGCATCCGCATTCGCGAAAAATTTTAAAATCCGCATCCGCATCCGCAAAATCATTTTTTTATGAATTTGCTTTACGTCAAGTCTCAACCAGCGAACTCACAAGCGTTTAAATTGTATTGGTTCAAACAGAACCATTTGCACGATCGGTACGACCACCAGTATTTTAGAAACCGATTGTTTAATTTTGATAAGAAGTCTATACAATTGGAGGGACGGCGCGTAGCAAAAAGAAAAAATACAACCACTTCACCATACATACCACTTGGAACGAGTAAAATGGAAGGAGAAAACGAGATCATCTCGCCCTCCGATATGCCAGTATGCAATTATGTATCATCCAGCAGCAGTCTGTTCCTTCCAGCAGCCCTGGGATCTGGCTCGGATATAATAAACTTATCAATCATTAATCTCAAATGAACATGATATTGTAACCTCATTTGAGGTGGCCAAATCCCTAAATAGGATGCCAGGATGTTATATTAACCGAAGTAGTCCAAATAAGTTAACACATTGAAAGTTAAAAGAAAAAACAATTTGAAATTGTTAAGTGTGTGGATGTGTATGCAATAGGTTTATCTGTAACCGTGCGGATAATCCGCAATCCGTACGCTACATCCGCTTGTGCAGGTCGAAATTATCTAGTTGTGTAATAAATTACTTTTGTGTCAGGTTAGACGGAGTTGGCATCTAGCGGTAAAGGTCTAGCCTGTTTTACGGGTCATTAGATAATTCATCCAATAGGAGGAACTGAAACTAGGCTCGAAGCCCAGAAATAATTGACAATATTTTACGACGCACCCGAGAGATAATCCTTGAGAAGGGTTGAGAACTGCCATTAAAATTAAGGATTTCGATAACTTAGGTCAAGGTAACGGAGGCTGTCAAGAGAGTATTTAAAGGGCAGACGGACAATGTAAATAGAGAAGATAATGTAAATATGTGTACGAGTATTGTAAGTGATTGCGAACAATGGTTCGAAGATGTTACATCTGTTTTGAATAAGGTTACCACGAAGGAAACTGAAGAACACTATCCTGAAAATAGCGAGGTATTTGCCTCTAATATAAGGCTGCTTGTCTTTATAAGTAGTATCACAGGCACATTTCTGCGCCAGGCGCTTACCAATCGTATAGGCATGCCCTTGACTAAGCAAAAAATAATAAGTGAACCTACACCACTGAACTCACATACATAATGGCTGGTCATTAGTGAAAAATATCGGAACATACGTGATTCAGAAAAGACGCTGACAACACGTATCGCGTATCCGATTATAACTAATCGTAATGGCCAAGGAAACGGATTTATATGGGGAAAATCGAAAATGATACTTACATGAGATGTCACTTCGAACGAGCGGATCTATGACTTTCGATTAAAAATTCATGATGATAAATTACTTATATAAAAATGTATTAATGTAAAAAATGTTAAAATGTAAAAAATCTAAAAAATGTCAAAATGTAAAAAATGTAAAAACGGTCAAATGTAAAAATGCAAAAATGTCAAAATGAAAAATGTAAAAATGTGAAAATGTGAAAATGTAAAAGTGTAAAAATGTAAACATGTAAAAATGTAAAAATGTAAAAATGTAAAAATGTAAAAATGTAAAAATGTAAAAATGTAAAAATGTAAAAATGTAAAAATGTAAAAATGTAAAAATGTAAAAATGTAAAAATGTAAAAATGTAAAAATGTAAAAATGTAAAAATGTAAAAATGTAAAAATGTAAAAATGTAAAAATGTAAAAATGTAAAAATGTAAAAATGTGAAAATGTGAAAATGTAAAAATGTAAAAATGTAAAAATGTAAAAATGTAAAAATGTAAAAATGTAAAAATGTAAAAATGTAAAAATGTAAAAATGTAAAAATGTAAAAATGTAAAAATGTAAAAATGTAAAAATGTAAAAATGTAAAAATGTAAAAATGTAAAAATGTAAAAATGTAAAAATGTAAAAATGTAAAAATGTAAAAATGTAAAAATGTAAAAATGTAAAAATGTAAAAATGTAGAAATGTAAAAATGTAAAAATGTAAAAATGTAAAAATGTAAAAATGTAAAAATGTAAAAATGTAAAAATGTAAAAATGTAAAAATGTAAAAATGTAAAAATGTAAAAATGTAAAAATGTAAAAATGTAAAAATGTAAAAATGTAAAAATGTAAAAATGTAAAAATGTAAAAATGTAAAAATGTAAAAATGTAAAAATGTAAAAATGTAAAAATGTAAAAATGTAAAAATGTAAAAATGTAAAAATGTGAAAATGTAAGAATGTAAAAATGTGAAAATGTGAAAATGTAAAAATGTAAAAATGTAAAAATGTAAAAATGTAAAAATGTAAAAATGTAGAAATGTAAAAATGTAAAAGTGTAAAAATGTAAACAGTGTAAAAGTGTAAAAGTGTAAAAGTGTAAAAGTGTAAAAGTGTAAAAGTGTAAAAATGTAAAAATGTAAAAATGTAAAAATGTAAAAATGTAAAAATGTAAAAATGTAAAAATGTAAAAATGTAAAAATGTAAAAATGTAAAAATGTAAAAATGTAAAAATGTAAAAATGTAAAAATGTAAAAATGTAATAATGTAAAAATGTAAAAATGTAAAAATGTAAAAATGTAAAATAGTTAAATAGTAAAATAGTAAAATAGTAAAAATGTAAAAATGTAAAAGTGTAAAAGTGTAAATATGTAAAAAACAAAAATGTAAAAGTGTAAAAGTGTAAAAGTGTAAAAGTGTAAAAGTGTAAAAGTGTAAAAGTGTAAAAGTGTAAAAGTGTACAAGTGTAAAAGTGTAAAAGTGTAAAAGTGTAAAAGTGTAAAAGTGTAAAAGTGTAAAAGTGTAAAAGTGTAAAAGTGTAAAAGTGTACAAGTGTAAAAGTGTAAAAGTGTAAAAGTGTAAAAGTGTAAAAGTGTAAAAGTGTAAAAGTGTAAAAGTGTAAAAGTGTAAAAGTGTAAAAGTGTAAAAGTGTAAAAGTGTAAAAGTGTAAAAGTGTAAAAGTGTAAAAGTGTAAAAGTGTAAAAGTGTAAATGTGTAAAAGTGTAAAAATGTAAAAGTGTAAAAGTGTAAAAGTGTAAACGTGTAGACGTGTCAACGTGTAAACGTGTAAACATGTAAACGTGTAAACGTGTAAACGTGTAAACGCGTAAACGTGTAAACGTGTAAACGCGTAAACGTGTAAACGTGTAAACGTGTAAACGTGTAAGAGTGTAAGAGTGTAAGAGTGTAAGAGTGTAAGAGTGCAAGAGTGTAAGAGTGTAAGAGTGTAAGAATGTAAGAGTGTAAGAGTGTAAGAGTGTAAGTGTGTAAGAGTGTAAGAGTGTAAGAGTGTAAGAGTGTAAGAGTGCAATAGTGTAAAAGTGTAAAAATGTAAAAGTGTAAAAATGTAAAAATGTAAAAATGTAAAAATGTAACAGTGTAAATATGTAAAAAATAGAAATGTAAAAATGTAAAAGTGTAAAAGTGTAAAAGAGTAAAAGTGTAAAAGTGTAAAAGTGTAAAAGTGTAAAAGTGCAAAAGTGTAAAAGTGTAAAAGTGTAAAAGTGTAAAAGTGTAAAAGTGTAAAAGTGTAAAAAAGTAAAAGTGTAAAAGTGTAAAATTGTAAAAGTGTAAACGTGTCAACGTGTCAACGTGTAAACGTGTAAACATGTATATGTGTAAACGTGCAAACGTGTAAGAGTGTAAACGTGTAAACGTGTAAACGTGTAAACGTGTAAACGTGTAAACGCGTAAACGTGTAAACGTGTAAACGTGTAAACGTGTAAACGTGTAAACGTGTAAACGTGTAAGAGTGTAAGAGTGTAAGAGTGTAAGAGTGTAAGAGTGTAAGAGTGTAAGAGTGTAAGAGTGTAAGAGTGTAAGAGTGTAAGAGTGTAAGAGTGTAAGAGTGTAAGAGTGTAAGAGTGTAAAAGTGTAAAAGTGTAAAAGTGTAAGAGTGTAAGAGCGTAAAAGTGTTAAAGTGTTAAAGTGTTAAAGTGTTAAAGTGTTAAAGTGTTAAAGTGTTAAAGTGTTAAAGTGTTAAAGTGTTAAAGTGTTATAGTGTTAAAGTGTTATAGTGTTAAAGTGTTAAAGTGTTAAAGTGTTAAAGTGTTAAAGTGTTAAAGTGTTAAAGTGTTAAAGTGTTAAAGTGTTAAAGTGTTAAAGTGTTAAAGTGTTAAAGTGTTAAAGTGTTAAAGTGTTAAAGTGTTAAAGTGTTAAAGTGTTAAAGTGTTAAAGTGTTAAAGTGTTAAAGTGTTAAAGTGTTAAAGTGTTAAAGTGTTAAAGTGTTAAAGTGTTAAAGTGTTAAAGTGTTAAAGTGTTAAAGTGTTAAAGTGTTAAAGTGTTAAAGTGGTTAAATGTTAAAATGTTGAAATGTTAAAATGTTAAAATGTTAAAATGTTAAAATGTTAAAATGTTAAAATGTTAAAGTGTTATAGTGTTATAGTGTTAAAGTGTTTAAATGTTAAAGTGTTTAAATGTTAAAATGTTAAAATGTTAAATTGTTAAAATGTTAAAATGTTAAAATGTTAAAATGTTAAAATGTTAAAATGTTAAAATGTTAAAATGTTAAAATGTTAAAATGTTAAAATGTTAAAATGTTAAAATGTTAAAATGTTAAAATGTTAAAATGTTAAAATGTTAAAATGTTGAAATGTTAAAATGTTAAAATGTTAAAATGTTAAAATGTTAAAATGTTAAAATGTTAAAATGTTAAAATGTTAAAATGTTAAAATGTTGAAATGTTAAAATGTTAAAATGTTAAAATGTTAAAATGTTAAAATGTTAAAATGTTAAAATGTTAAAATGTTAAAATGTAAAAATGTAAAAATGAAAAATTGTAAAAATGTAAAAATGTAAAAATGTAAAAATGTAAAAATGTAAAAATGTAAAAATGTAAAAATGTAAAAATGTAAAAATGTAAAAATGTAAAAATGTAAAAATGTAAAAATGTAAAAATGTAAAAATGTAAAAATGTAAAAATGTAAAAATGTAAAAATGTAAAAATGTAAAAATGTAAAAATGTAAAAATGTAAAAATGTAAAAATGTAAAAATGTAAAAATGTAAAAATGTAAAAATGTAAAAATGTAAAAATGTAAAAATGTAAAAATGTAAAAATGTAAAAATGTAAAAATGTAAAAATGTAAAAATGTAAAAATGTAAAAATGTAAAAATGTAAAAATGTAAAAATGTAAAAATGTAAAAATGTAAAAATGTAAAAATGTAAAAATGTAAAAATGTAAAAATGTAAAAATGTAAAAATGTAAAAATGTAAAAATGTAAAAATGTAAAAATGTAAAAATGTAAAAATGTAAAAATGTAAAAATGTAAAAATGTAAAAATGTAAAAATGTAAAAATGTAAAAATGTAAAAATGTAAAAATGTAAAAATGTAAAAATGTAAAAATGTAAAAATGTAAAAATGTAAAAATGTAAAAATGTAAAAATGTAAAAATGTAAAAATGTAAAAATGTAAAAATGTAAAAATGTAAAAATGTAAAAATGTAAAAATGTAAAAATGTAAAAATGTAAAAATGTAAAAATGTAAAAATGTAAAAATGTAAAAATGTAAAATAGTTAAATAGTTAAATAGTAAAATAGTAAAATAGTAAAAATGTAAAAATGTAAAAGTGTAAAAGTGTAAATATGTAAAAAACAAAAATGTAAAAGTGTAAAAGTGTAAAAGTGTAAAAGTGTAAAAGTGTAAAAGTGTAAAAGTGTAAAAGTGTAAAAGTGTAAAAGTGTAAAAGTGTAAAAGTGTAAAAGTGTAAAAGTGTAAAAGTGTAAAAGTGTAAAAGTGTAAAAGTGTAAAAGTGTAAAAGTGTAAAAGTGTAAAAGTGTAAACGTGTAAAAGTGTTATAGTGTTATAGTGTTAGTGTTATAGTGTTATAGTGTTATAGTGTTATAGTGTTATAGTGTTATAGTGTTATAGTGTAAAAGTGTTAAAGTGTTAAAGTGTTAAAGTGTTAAAGTGTTAAAGTGTAAAAGTGTAAAAGTGTAAAAGTGTAAAAGTGTGTAAAGTGTAAAAGTGTAAAAGTGTAAAAGTGTAAAAGTGTAAAAGTGTAAAAGTGTAAAAGTGTAAAAGTGTAAAAGTGTAAAAGTGTAAAAGTGTAAAAGTGTAAAAGTGTAAAAGTGTAAACGTGTTAAAGTGTAAAAGTGTTAAAGTGTTAAAGTGTTAAAGTGTTAAAGTGTAAAAGTGTTAAAGTGTTAAAGTGTTAAAGTGTTAAAGTGTTAAAGTGTTAAAGTGTTAGAGTGTTAAAGTGTTAAAGTGTTAAAGTGTTAAAGTGTTAAAGTGTTAAAGTGTTAAAGTGTTAAAGTGTTAAAGTGTTAAAGTGTTAAAGTGTTAAAGTGTTAAAGTGTTAAAGTGTTAAAATGTTAAAGTGTTAAAGTGTTAAAGTGTTAAAGTGTTAAAGTGTTAAAGTGTTAAAGTGTTAAAGTGTTAAAGTGTTAAAGTGTTAAAGTGTTAAAGTGGTTAAATGTTAAAATGTTAAAATGTTAAAATGTTAGAATGTTAGAATGTTAAAATGTTAAAATGTTAAAATTTTAAAATGTTAAAATGTTAAAATGTTAAAATGTAAAATGTAAATTGTAAAATATAATAATAGCACCATTCCAAAACTTAACTTCTGTTGAGATTTATGCAAAATATTGATATGCTGGTGGTAAATTGGCATAAAGTAATATTTGTTATCGAAATCAAACAATTTGTTCTGTAAAATAATGGAAACACATATGTACATACGGGTTGTGGGTAGGTAAGCCCCAAGTTAAGAAAAATTATTTCAAAATTAAAATTTGCTCTCGTTATTATAAAATATATTGAGCGCATTTTTGATGTAAATTTGTTTTTTACGATATTTTTTCATTAGCATATTATTATTTTTATAATTAATATTTTTCTTTAAAAACTTATTGATGGTCTTCCCACACATGCATGTCGGAAATTATAAAATAAAAATCTCCCAGAACCAAATTCATAATGATTTTATATCGATACGCTTGTATTAAACCCCAATATAATTTTTTAATGGTTGTTTTAAATTGTTGTTGCTTGCTCATTTCGTTCTCAGTTCAGCTACGAAAAAGGAAATTGTGGGTTTTTCATTATAATTTACATTAATTTAATCATGGCTTGCGTGTGTTATAATATGTTATAATATGTAGTAGATTTTTACTTTTCCCATTTTGCCAGAACGGAAAATTAAATTAAAATTTGTTTATGATTTTTTAATGTTGTTCAATTTTTTCTATATTTTCCTTCTTGTTACGCGTATGACTCTCAATATTGGAGAAAATTGTTAAATTTATTGAATATTTTTTGTAATGTTTTTCCAACGTTTCTACAATATAAGCACATTAACGGACTCAACAAGATACAACATAATAAAAGCATAAGATGTTTATGTACAACATGAATTGAATGAAGTTGCATCGTATATGAACACACCGTAATAACGCGATTTGACTTTTTACCCAATTTAATCAATATTGATACATTCGTTATTCAATTTTACTCGTACGTGAACATATTATTATATTTATGCTTCGGACAGGTCTTTATATACACTGATTCAATGCATTCTATTGAGTTATAGTCTTAAAAGACATAAACGTAAATAAATGTTATAATGAAATAAAATACTTCGCCTTTTTTGAATGGGTGGTTCGTTCAACTAAAAGTTTTGATCTTCTTTGTAGCTAGAAACATAAATTTAATCAAACGTGACCAAAATATACTTATAAACTTTTACGATCCCACCACCATTCGTATTTCTGTACAAAACTATATGTCACACTTCTGTTTTCATACCTCGTAGACATTTTTGTTTGTTTTCAATGCGGCGGTTAATAACCGTTATTTAGAGTTCACATGTGGATTGAAAGTTGTCTTTATGAAAAACTCAATATACGTTAAATTATTCAGTGAGCGGTAACAATTGACTCGTAAACAAAATTTGATAATTGCGGGTGGAAATGTAGACAGGAGTACTCCCGAAAACAATAAAAAATTTAAATTAGATGAAATGTTCTCCGTGAATATTACAAGCAAGTTTTTAATTCAATAAACATTTGAATTATGATATGTGAAGTAATATTTTTTGTCTAGAAGTATGACATAATTTTTGTGTCGATTTTAAGCAAAAATCGTTACCTTCAGTACATACAGGATTTGAATTTACGCATACTTGAATGCCATTGCAAATTAATGATTCCTTCTTTAGATTTAACTTAGAATTAGTCCGCAGCACTAGTTCACTATCATAGAATATTCAAAAGATTATTATTTCTAACACTGTCTTAAATGTTAACAAACTAAGAATAACTGCAGAGAAAGTCATGGATTCGTGGAGGTACTTTGATGCAAATAGATGAAAACCAGCGCCTTAAAACTAACTGAGTAGCGGGAATGTTAATAATGACCGTTTAAATGTCACATTCAAACACGCGGAGTTCGCAGTTAAAATAACCGCCCGAGCAGACAAGTGACGTTTCTCCAATTCCATTGGGATGCCTCGTGTTTCAAAATTATTTGCTTACTTTTTGGCTTTTAGCAAACTACTATAATGATATCAACTAACGCATCAACAAAGCAAGAAATACATTCAATATGCTACACGTAAGATCTGGAATGCGTCCACTCTGTCACGAACTGCAAAGCTACGAATATTCACAATGCCTTTTCACACAGGCTTTTCAGTACTGCTGTAGGAATGTGTGACTTAGAAACAGACCCAAAGGATCACTAGAAAGACCAGGTATTTGTGAAATGCCTTCGGCATCTAATAAAATGGTGATGGCCAAAGACGATCACAACCGAACAACTTATGCGGCGGACCAGACAAATCGAAATTGAGCGCGAAATTATGAAAAGAAAGTGGGGATGGATTGGACACAAACTAAGGAAAGGGGCCACTGATATAACAAGAATGTCATTGGAATGGAATCCGCTAGCCTAATCGAAACATATCGGTAAAACAAGAAGATAACTAAAAGCAATAGCTCTGAATAGAGTAAGATGGTCCAGTCTAGTAGACGCCCAATATTAAAAAACGGCAATTACAATCATTTTAAAACGTTTCAAAGTTTAGTTTAAAAATACAAAACATACAAAATTAACAAAAATTATACATTACAACTGAATGATAGCGTGATTATGTTAATGTGGCTGAATACAACTGCATACTTATGCGCAGCCTTGCGATACAGCAACAATATCCACATACAAACACTTACAAATAATACTGTTTTCTTCTATTTGGTTAGGAATGAGGAAATGCACTACCCACTAACGGAGGTGGCAAACAACTTTCGACATCTGCATTTTCACCACCGGCCCTACACGGCATTCCGAACATCGGGATAGAGGACTCATTCTTGTACATCGTCGGGCCTCTGTGGCATTGTAGTAAGTAAGTATTTTGGGGCTTTAAACGTGAACTCGCACCATGATTTTTAAGAAGAAGTGATTTCTTATTTTAACTACATGTCTTCAGAATTACAGTAGTCAGATAGGGTTTAAAAAGTCTCTCCCAAAATTTTCCAGATATGTTGAGCATACATAAAGGTCGTTATGTAGAGGAGAATCTTAGGGTTCAATTTTATTGACTTCAAGCAATTGTTTCTTCCATTCTTGGTAGAATATTTCCGATTCCAACCGCGTATTTTACACTTTGAGTTAAACTTGGGAAACATTTTTTGGTTATTTTAAGTGCCTCAGTCGGCATATGGTGATACGGCCATTTTAAGATACTCTTTGATGTCTTTGTATGTTCGTGTCCTCTTCTACGTCTCTTTTTATTTATCTGTTTAGTTGGGTCGGAAATAAGTTGTTTGCAAACCGTTGTACCCCTTTGGCATCTATTATCGGTGTCAGTTTGTAGATACTATTCATCACTTTTTTTGTAGCCTAGTTCCATTGGTCAGTGCCAACTTCTGCTCTCATTCTTCTCTATGTCGCTAGTTTTCCCTTGAGCAAACTACCAGTAACTCCTTTGTGGCCTGTTTATGTTGTAATGTTGAAGCTGCTGATTTCGTTCTCTCGTGTGGCTTTGCGTATTTTACGCGCGACCTCCGGTGTTCAGGAAGTTTGTCTATTCACCAGGCATCTTATTCGTCTCGCTGCCATCTTTAGAATTTTGCTAGCCCGGGAGTTGACTGTAGTCACGAAAACCCAGACAGATATAACAATTTGTTAAATTTCTGAATAAATCGATTGACACATGCGATTGACATTCGTTCATGTTCGAGGAGGTCATCCACCAACCAACTCGCGTTATAGTTGCTATTACGAATGTGATTTTAATCATCTTAAATGAATTGCTTAACGCTTCCCCCTGCAATAAGTTTGACAAGTTTCACTGTGGATTTGGTTGTGTGTGACCAAACTCTCCACACAACCTTCACAATGCAATGTTCAGCAAACACTCAGATATATCCTGGCGACGGTTAACTATACAAAATTACAAAATTACAAAATTACAAAACTACAAAATTATAAAATGACAAAATTATAAAATTATAAAATTACAAAATTACAAAATAACAAAATTACAAAATTACAAAATTACAAAATTACAAAATTACAAAATTACAAAATTGCAAAATTACAAAATTACAAAATTACAAAATTACAAAATTACAAAACTACAAAATTACAAAATTACAAAAATTACAAAATTACAAATTTACAAAATTACAAATTACAAAATTACAAAATTACAAAACTACAAAATTACAAAATTACAAAATTACAAAATTACAAAATTTCAAAATTAAAAAGTTACAAAATTACAAAATCACCAAATTACAAAATTGCAAAATTGCAAAATTACAAAATTACAAACTTATAAAATTACGAAATTACAAAATTACAAAATTACAAAATTACAAAATTACAAAATTACAAAATTACAAAACTATAAAATTACAATATTACAAAATTACAAAATTACAAAACTACAAAATTACAAAATTACGAAATTAGAAAATTTCAAAATTACAAAATTATTAAATTACAAAACTACAAAATTACAAAATTACAAAATTACAAAATAACAAAATTACAAAACTATAGAATTACAAAATTAGAAAATTACAAAATTACAAAATTACAAAATTACAAATTTACAAAATTACAAAATTACAAAATTATAATATTACAAAATTATAAAATTACAAAACTACAAAATTACAAAATTACATAATTACAAAATTATAGAATTACAAAATTACAAAATTACAAAATTACAAAATTACAAATTTAATAAATTACAAAAGTACAAAATTACAAAATTACAAAATTATAAAATTACAAAACTACAAAATTACAAAATTACAAAATTACAAAATTACAAAATTACAAAATTACGAAATTACAAAATTACAAAATTACAAAATTACAAAGTTATAGAATTAAGAAATTAGAAAATTACACAATTACAAAATTACAAAATTACAAAATTACAAATTTACAAAATTACAAATTTACAAAATTACAAAATTACAAAATTACAAAATTACAAAATTACAAAATGACAAAATTACAAAATTACAAAATTACAAAATTACAAAATTACAAAATTACAAAATTATAAAATTACAAAATTATAAAATTACAAAATTACAAAATTACAAAATTACAAAATTACAAAATTACAAAATTACAAAATTACAAAATTACAAAATAACAAAATCACAAAATTACAAAATTAAAAAATTACAAAATTACAAATTTACAAAATTACAAAATTACAAAATTACAAAATTACAAAATTACAAATTTACAAAATTACAAAATTACAAAATTACAAAATTACAATATTACAAAATTACAAATTTACAAAATTACAAAATTACAAAATTACCAAATTACAAAATTACAAAATTAAAAAATTACAAAATTAAAAAATTACAAAATTTCAAAATTACAAAATTACAAAATTACAAAACTACAAAATTACAAAATTACGAAATTACGAAATTTCAAAATTACTAAATTACAAAATTATTAAATTACAAAACTACAAAATTACAAAATTACAAAATTACAAAATTATAGAATTACAAAATTAGAAAATTACAAAATTACAAAATTACAAAATTACAAAATTACAAATTTACAAAATTACAAAATTAGAAAATTACAAAATTATAATATTACAAAATTACAAATTTACAAAATTACAAAATTACGATATTACAAAATTACAAAATTACAAAATTATAAAATTACAAAACTACAAAACTACAAATTTACAAAATTACAAAATTACAAAATTATTGAATTACAAAATTACAAAATTACAAAATTACAAATTTAATAAATTACAAAAGTACAAAATTACAAAAACTACAAAATTACAAAATTACAAAATTACAAAATTACAAAATTATAGAATTACAAAATTAGAAAATTACACAATTACAAAATTACAAAATTACAAATTTACAAAATTACAAAATTACAAAATTACAAAATTACAAATTTACAAAATTACAAAATTACAAAATTACAAAATTACCAAATTACAAAATTACAAAATTACAAAATTACAAAATTACAAACTTACAAAATTACAAAATTACAAAATTACAAAATTACAAAACTTCAAAATTACAAAATTATAAAATTACAAAATTACAAAATTACAAAATTACAAAATTACAAAATTACTAAATTACTAAATTTGTAGTTTGCTGCCGAGTTAATTCTTCTATATGATCTAGCTCTGCCCAATAAGTAGTCAGATTGACGTATGTCATTAGGCTACATCCGTGGAAGTAGATACCTGAGCGGAATATGAAGCTTAGCATTCCCAATAGACAGAATATGGATATTGTGTAATGCGAAAAATTTAATTTAGTGCTACGTTGTGGCTGATGCTTTTTATTCTGATTTGAATCGCCTAACTATACCACACTGATCTGTCTCTTGCGGCTCGTCTACTGCTAAAGCTGATATACCCGGGTGAGTTTCAACAATTCTACCTCTTATCTATATTGTCGGAGGTAAATTATCTTCAATTTAAAAAGTGCTCTTGTTGCCTTTTTTATCGTTGTCGTAATCTTCGCAGATATTCGTTACTACATTTATTCCAAACGTCTCGTTTCAGTTTTTGTAATATTTGCCATCTTGACAAGTGATACATATTTGAATATGCTAAATTTTCTTCTGGCATTGCAGGTAGTGGGGTTATATCATTGCACACAGTGATATTGAATTCAGGATGGCCTTTGTTTTATCTAGCACTGTTGTTAATTCCACGTTTAAGTGAGTGTTGCATTTTCCATGATATTTTTTCAATTTGTACAACTTTGATTTGTCAATCTTTGTTTATTTCGTAACTTTGTTTCATGTTAATTAGTCTTGTTAGTAAATCTAAACTTTGTACTTCTTCCGTTCCACATAAGTGTTGCAGAGAATAAATCAATTGACTGACTAGATTTTGTGTTTTGATAATTCTAAAATTTCCAAACAACATCAAGTGTAGATTTGTACATGTTAAGTGTGACTACTGATAAAAAATACTGGAGGTGCAGCCCAAAACGAAGTGGAAATGGATCAAACATAGTAATTTGGTTAACCATATTCAAGTTAATCAAAATAAATTAAAACACAAATTTTCAATATCAAAATTATTTTTGTTTAAATAATGAAATATTTATTTTCAAATAATTTGTTGGGTTATATGAGTATGAAACGCTGTGGTGGGTATATATGTTACGGTAAAAGCCCAAAATCGCTAAATGTCGGAATACAAATTTAGAAAATGACAGACTCGCGAGAGTTGTCTGAAAAGTTCAGTCTCCTTGTAAGTCTATACACTTCTCCCAGCAATGCCTCCATCTCTCCAATCCGTTCAAATAGTACTCGGCGTCTTTCTATGCAACATAGTTGCTTACGAAGTCGATGCCATCTTTTTCGACGAATATCTCCGTCCTCCGAGTGAAACTTTCAGCTTAGGAAAAAAAATCGGTTGGTAGTAGATCTGGTGAGTAAAGGCGCTGGTTAAGCAGTCAAAACGTAATTCGAGGATTTTCGCCATGGCAACCGCTGAGGTGTGAGACGGCAAATTGCACTGCGGGAGCAAGATTTTTGTTCTGCAAATGTGACCGGTTTTCCGCAATTTTTGCTTTCAGCTTGTCAAGCAATCAGGCGTAGTATGTTCCTGTAATAGTTTTTGCTTTTCTGAAAGTAATCGATTAAGATAACTTGCGACTGTTCCATAAAACAATTGGCATCACTTTCCCAGCCGAAGGGACAGCCTTTGCCTTTTCTGAGGCCGATTCCTTGGTAGTCCACTTTTTGACTGTAGTTTTGATACTTGAGTGTAAAGGTGTATCAAATACTTTCATCAGGAGTAATTAGCCGGCGCCAAAACTCTGATTTATTGCGCTCAAACTGTGTCTATAGAGCGTATATGGTGACGCGCACCATTCTCGTGTCGAAATCTTGATTCAATATGCGACAAACACGTTGTTTGGCGAACTTGAGCGATGTTATCGCCAGTGGTTGCAATTTTTGGACGTCCTGAACGTCCATCGTCACCCAAGCTGGTACGGTTCTGTTTAAAATCATCTGCCTAAATTCCAAAATTTCACGATGATAAATGATGCTGCAGGTGTATTGTCTTACAAAAATATGTAAATGTTTAATGATAACTCGATACCCATTTTTCCATTTTCAAGCGACTGTTAAACATCAACTACTGCACTAACTTTCAACGCATGCACAAACACACTGCCACACTATTGTTAACGAATGCCGCCTTCTTCATGTTGAGGTCGGATTTTTTTAGGCAACCCTCGTTCATTCTCTTCTGACTGACTTCTTGGTATGGTATTAGTGCAAAGACATTCGGATTAAAATGGACAAGCAGTTTGTAAATGAACTAACAAAATAAAAATTTCGGGCATTTACCAATTTCGGACTTTTACCGTAACATATTCAAAATAAAAATTATCGTTCTGTGTGCGTCCCGATATAGACACACTCGTACTCACAAACACACACACACACACACACACACTCAATATGCATAGACAAATTAATTGAAAATATTTGGAAAATATAAAAATAAAAATTTAATTAAATAAAAATTATTGAGCCGGCAGATGAAAACAGAATATGTACCACCAGAACTCAACAACAATCGAGTGTTAATTGAAACGTTTATGAAAAGAGTTTTCATGTTTATTTGTTGTTGCTGGTTTCATTATATTTAAATATTTCATTTTCATTAATGGTATCTTTTAACTTTAATTAAATTAATTAGCTGGAGGTATATCGCAGAAAATTGAAATTCCATTAAAATCGTTTTGATGCATTTTTATTTTTATGAAATTTGAGATTATTCTGTTTGAATTTACAGTGTGTGTGTGTGTTGTGTCTGTTAAAAATGTATTCCGTTTATTATATTAAGAAAGATTTTTATTTTGGGTTCTAAGTGTATCAAAATATATTAAATAAGTTGATTGATTCTAAAAATAATTTTTTTTATTTTATTTTGAGATTTAATTTTAAAGCGATTTGCTCTCGCACTTCTTTTTCTTACGTTTGTTTTGATTAGTTTATGTTTTAGGTGATTGCATGTATGAGGTCGAATGGTATATAAGCCAAATACATTTTATTTTATTTTTATTCTAGAAACAATTCATAGTGAGAAAGTGGTTTGACAAAGGCTACATTCAGTGATTCAATACACACTTCTATTATTACTTTAATTGTATTTGTTGATTTTATCCGTCGCGCCCAATTGTCTAATTTCAAAGCAAGTGTGGTTGGTAATGTAAACTATTAATATTCAGATAATAGTCCCACGCCAAATAAACAGGTGCCGAAATTAACGTTTTCCGAAGCATACGAAAATATTCAGTTTATAAATTAAAATGTTGGAATTGAGTGCGAACTTGCTTAGTGACACGATACATGATAACTGGATAGGGAATTTTGTGAATCAGCCGTTTATTAACAAACAAAAAAATTTATATCACGTCGATTTTTTTATTTTCTGCTTAACTCGAACTGGATTTGTATACAGCAATACCGAGATTCAGTCAATCATATGTCTGCTGGATTTGATGGTTTATCCATACCGTATAGTTCGATCGGTCTATATATCAACCTTTTCAGGACTGTTATAGCGTATCGTTAGCAAGTATATTACCACTCTCCTTCCGTGGTGTGGCCTATTATCTACATCATGCAGTTTATTCCTACCATCTACGCTAAAATTAATTATTTGACAAACAAAGCCAACAGATATTTTACTCGGCTGTGGACATTTATACCATGCGCTCATTGATTGTAAAATAAGTACAAGACGAAGGTATGCTCACCGCTCACAACAACAGATTCGGTTGGATTATTGATGGAAATTTTACTCCAAACGTGAACTTATGCATACGATTCTGCAATACGATTGAATTAAAATGAACTACTATCGTAACTCAGGAACATGAGGTTAAATCTGCTTTCAAATAAATGATTTTTTTTGTATTTTGTTGTAAAAATATCGATCCAGTTCGAAGATTATTTGGAAAATATAAAGACGTGTTTGCGTTAGGCTATTAATACGATACAAAATAGAGTATTTAGCTGTACAAGAAAAAATTTAAATTTTCTTGGTTTATGGAGAAGCTGGACGTAGTCTTGATAATGCGCTGTCACTCTGTACACTTCGCGTTTTCCGGATAGGATTCGGCTACATGCTTTATTTTACCGGACTGTTAAACAATTTACTACTGATGGAAGTGTTCGGCCAAATAAAGGACTCGTCTTTTGCTGTGTTGGCTGCAGTAACTCATAACCCCAACTCATAAAATTAGCACACGAAAAATAGCTATCGATTCCGGATTGTCTCAAACCAGTATTTGGAATATTTTAAAACGTCATTAGGGTTTTCCAATAAGAGTGATATGATTTCTTTAAAAAAAACACACTAATTGGTAAGGAAATTGAAATGTTTTTTATTTAATGTGAAGTACAATCGATACAATTAAGTTCTGAATAAAACGTCATTCAAATGGTCTCCACGACTTCTTCTGCAGGAACGAATTCGATGAACCCAATTTTCGAGCACTTTTTCCACTAAATCAAGTCGTATGTCATGAATAGCACGTTCAATATTGACTTGTAAAGCTTGAAGAGAGTTTAGTTTATTGCTAAAGACCAATGACTTCAAATAATAATGGTAAGTATAATGGTGTTAAATCACAACTTCTTGGAGGCCATTCAATATCACAATTTCGTGAAATAATTGAATATCCAAACTTTTCTCGCAATAATTCAATTGTTGCACTTGCTGTGTGGCACGTAGCCCCGCCTTGTTGGAACCAAATGTTCATGTTCCATGTCAACTTCTTCCAATTTCGGCCATAAAAAGTTGGTTATCATCGATCTATACCGATCTCCATTGACCGTAACGGTGTTACCAGCTTCATTTCGAAAAAAATACGGACCGATGATTCCACCAGACCAAAAACCACACCAAACTGTCAATTTAGGTGAATGTAATGGTTTTTCATGAATAATTTGTGGATTTTCTTCGCACCAGAATCGACAGTTTTGTTTATTTACCGCACCAAGTAGATTACCATTTCAAGTTGCTCCAAGGCAAAATCAGCAAATTCACGACGTTTAGGGTAGTCCAATGGCTTCAGTTCGTGAGTGAGAACAATTTTATACGGATGCAAACCCAAATCCTTTCTCAAAATCCGCCAGGTTGTGGTTTGAGACAGTCCCAATTCTTGAGAACGTCTTGGAATCGACCAATTGCGGTCTTCAGCAACACTTGCCTGAACGGC
Source organism: Nephrotoma guestfalica (assembly GCA_963691935.1). Classification (NCBI taxonomy): domain Eukaryota; kingdom Metazoa; phylum Arthropoda; class Insecta; order Diptera; family Tipulidae; genus Nephrotoma; species Nephrotoma guestfalica. The sequence goes on from OY829914.1 coordinate 223,370,780, forward strand.
AGCAATATTTGCATTATTTCGAGCGAATCTTTGTCTTATTGGCACTACAACATTATGTAAAGTAAATGTACGCTCCAAATTTTCAACAATTCGACGAATAGCGAGCACACTTGGACGATTATTACGACTATAAAATGGAAAAAGCGCACGAAAAGTTGCAATTATAGAACGATTATTTTGATAATAAAACTGAATAATTTGGAAACGTTGTTCTTGCGTATATCTCACCATGATCATCATGTGCCAATTGAAAACATTACTTAATACAATGAAACAAAAAATGACAGATCATGACATATTACAAATGGCCGAAACGTCACTTAAAAATCATATCATTCCTATTGGAAAATCCTATATCATCCGTATCATGTATCTTTACACCAGGACACGTGAACAAATACGGCAAAATCCCAATTTTTTTCGTTACGTCTTGTTCTCCAACGAGTCGTCTTTTACAAACCATGGAACTGTTAAACTGCACAATATGCATTACTAGAGTGTTGAAAATCCGCACTGGCATCGCCAAGTTGAATATCAGCGTCCTTGGACTGTCAACGTGTGGTTTCCAATAGTTGGTAACAAACTCATCGGGCCCCAAATTATTGAAGGCAACTTGAATTTTCAAATGTACCGAGACATTTTGGAAAATTAACTGCCAACATTATTTAAAGACTTGAGCTTAGAATTGCGACAGGACATGTGGTTTCAACCCGATGGTTGTCCCGCACACTATTCGCCTGTAGCACGTGAAGTAAATTGGCCTGCCAGATCACCAGATCTTACTTCGCCAGGTTTCCTTTTGTGGGGCTATTTCAAATGCAAAGTTTACAAACAAACACCAATAACATGTGAGAATATTAGTGAGTGAATCAGAAATGCTTGTGCCGAAATTCAAGTGAACACGCTTTTGTGTACATTAATTTGAAATGCGGATTAATAAGTGCATTGAAGTCGAAGGCTGTCATTTTGACCACTTAATTTAATTAAAAGATGATGAGGCGACGACATCCATTGTAAACCAAGCACCTTGGTACGTGACAGGCGAGGAGACTCACATTAATCAAGCACCGCGAAGGGAACAGAAAAGTAATACGTCCATGTCGTTGTTCCTAGGTTACGCTGAAAGTAGTTTATTCACCAGCCAATTATATTTCTACAAGTCTTCTTAACAAGTCCTTTTTCAGTAATTAAAAATTGAAGAAAAACTATAAGACTAATTTCGAGTATTTACATCGAAAACGTGTTAATTTTAATTCAAACATATTTCTCAGTAAGAGAAATCGAAAAAAATTTAATATCGTTATTACAGCGCCATCTATCACGAATCGCAAAAAATTTTTCAAAAAAATACTACTGTATACTGTAAGCCGTAGAATCCGAATCTGCAATAAAAAATAGGGGTTCCTACTTTAATTTCAAAGTTAACCCACCCCCCCCCCCACTCCGCCCCGCCGGTGGGGCAAGAAGGGGAGGAGGGGTACTAATTTTAGCACTAATGTATGCCCCCCCCCCCCTCGGATTGAGATTAAATTTTGATAATGGACATTTACAATGGATAATGGACACAAGTTTAATATATGAATTTAGTTTTATCGCCGCTTTAACCACAGCCCACAGAACCACCAACATTAAAGGTTTTATATGTATATCCAATGAGAATTAATTTTGGTCAGCGGCCGATGTCCGTTAATATACTAACGAATAATTTATGTGATTAAGATCGTTATTACAGCGCCATCTATCACGAATCGTAAAAAATGTTTGAAAAAAATCCTACGATCTTTAAGCCGTAGAATCTGAAATGCAATAAAAATAGGGGTTCCAATTTTAATTTCAAAGTTAGTTGTCCCCCCTCCCCTCTCGGAATGATTAAATTTTGATAATGGACATTTTTTTCGTAGAATGCTTATGTTCCAAGACATTTCAACGTTTCAGCTTTAAAAAGTCAGCCGATAGATATATCGGGAAAATATATGGATTCATTTTCATCGCCGTTAAACCACAGCCTTCCATCAAAATTATCATTAAGGGTTTCATATGTATATCCAATCAGAATTAGTTTTGATCGGCGGCCGATGTCAGGTTTTATACTAACAAATAATTTATGTGATTTAGTATGAACTAAAAATGTGAACTTATTTAGCCTCTAGGATAATAAGACAATTACTTGAAAACTAGAACGCAACTTTATCACACCGGCTAATATTAAATTAAGAACAAATGACGAGGAAATTTGGTTTTTCATGTCATTTCTTAGGTTGTCGACGTCAACGGCGCAAAAAATTGCTATACAATCGATTATGTGTGGACATTCATGAAGATTACGTTGCCCAATACTCCGCCCAACCCTGCCAAATACCTAGATCCGGTTGTTTATGGTATTAAAGTTTATTACGAATTGGCATAAACGATTAGTGTAGTTTCTTGTAGAGCAATTACATCGAGCTCGTACTGAGATGCCTGAACGTCTTCGTTGGTGGAGGCTGGTTTAAGCGGAATACAGTTTATGTTCCAAATTTTAAATCCAATTATCCGAGGCTTTTGTTGAGGTTCCGTAACAATTGTTTTTTTCCAGGTTGAGTTGTTAAGCAACCGCAAACCGTCGCACCAATAAACTTAATTGCTATACGATATATTTAACCCACCGCAGGTTGATTCGCATAATTAAAGACCTAAACCTTTATTTGAATTATGTGCGTGTTCTGACGGGGTATTACATTTAAGTAAGTTTCCAATAAAAATACGCGGAATCAATTTCTAAAGCCAGCCCGTATATCGGAGTGAAGTTTATAAAAAAACACTCAGAAATTGTACTTTCAAAATAATATTTGAAAATTTTTAATAAACACAAAGATTTCTGCACAATAAATAAAAAATATTTAATTTTTGTAAAAAGTTTTGAGTGAATTTTATAATACAAAATTTTTACAACAAAACACACGACGAATCGCACAGAGATGATCGTAGTGGTTCTGAAGTAGAACTTGACGTAAGAAAAATATCTCGTTTATCCACCTGCTCGGAAATTTCTGAGATTTGAGTTATTCGAGAAAGAACATCATTGAGTGTAATCCGAAAATTCTTAAACATTTGGGATTATTTAACTCGGCCCGTACGGATCGCACAGAGATGATCGAAGCAGTTCTGAACTAATACTTGATGTAAGAAACAAATCTTATGTATTTAGATTTTTGTTAATCGATTGACATCGGTAACATCGAATAACTAAAGTTTCAGAGATTTCCGAGCATGTGGGTAAATAAGATTTGTTTCTTACATCAAGTATTAGTTCAGAACCACTACGATCAAAGCTTTGCGATCCGTACGGGCCGAGTTAAATAAGTTTAATGTTTAAAAATTTTCGGATTACACTCAATGATGTTCTCTCTAGAATAACAAAAATTTTAGAGATTTCCGAGCATGTGGATAGACATGATCTACTTCTTTCAGCAAGTTCAAGTCCAGAACCACTTCGATCATCTATGTGCGATCCGTAGTGGCCGAGATAAATTATTTCATATGTTTAAGAATTTTCATATTTCACTCAATGAAGTTCTCGGTCGAATAACTAAAATCTCAGAGATTTCCGAGCATGCGGGTTAATAGTATTTGTTTCTTACATCAAGTATTAGTTTAGAACCACTTCGATCATCTCTGTGCGATCCATACGGGCCGAGTTAAATAAGTTCAAATGTTTAAGAATTTTCGGATTACACTCAATGATGTTCTCTCTCGAATAACAAAAAACTCAGAGATTTCTGAGCATGTGGATAGATATGATTTGTTTCTTATATCAAGTTCTAGTTCAGAACCACTTCGATCAACTGTGTGCGAACCGTAGGGGCCGAGATAAATTATTATAAACATATGTTATTAATTTTTGGATTGCACTCAATAACACCAGAATAACTAAAATCTCAGAGATTTCTGAGTATGTGGATAAATAAGAGTTGCTTCTTACATCTAGTATTAGTTCAGAACCACTTCGATCATCTCTGTGCGATCCGTACGGGCCGAGTTAAATAAGGTCAAATGTTAAAGAATTTTCATTTTTCACTCAATGATGTTCTATGTCCAATAATAAAAATCTCAGAGATTTCCGAGCATGTGGATCAATAAAATTTGTTTTTTACATCAAGCATTAGTTCAGAACCACTTCGATCATCTCTGTGCGATCCTTACGGGCCGAGGTAAATTATTTCAAATGTTTAAGAATTTTCATTTTACACTCAATGATGTTCTCTGTCGAATAACAAAAAACTCAGAGATTTCCGAGCATGTGGGTGGGTAAGATTTATTTCTTACATCAAGTATTAGTTCAGAACCACTTCGATCATCTCTGTGCGATCCGTAGGGTCGAGATAAATTATTTCATATGTTTAAAATATTTTATATTACACTCAATGATGTTCTCACTCGAATAACTAAAGTCTCAGAGATTTCCGAGCATGTGGGTAAAGAAGATTTAATTTTTACATCAAGTAATAGTTCAGAACCACTACGATCACCTCTGTGCGATTCGTAGTGTGTTTTGTTATACAAATTTCTTATTATAAAATTCACTCGAAATTTTTCACAAAAATTAAATATTTATTGTGCAGAAATGTTTGTGTTTATTAAAAATTTTCAAATATTATCTTGAAAGTACAATTTCTGAGTGTTTTTTTAATTCTAGGTACGTATAGGACACAGTGTATATTTTGTTATTTTGGCATAAACTTCACTCCGATAGCCCGTATAAAAAACATTTAGCATCTAAAAAAAAATTAATAAAAGTGGGACGAATAAACTCAAATAAGACATCTGTAAATCTGTTCGCATACTTTATTATTATTTTTTTTAACAAATAATTAAAATCGCACTTCACATAAAATCATAATATGCCGACATTATATGCTTTCCTTTGATGTTTCCTCACCGGCCTTAGAAAACATAATTTTTGTTCGCTTTCCGCCAAAAACAACACCACATCCCACTTTATACGAGTACGAGTATATTTGGGCATAAAAAGTTTTATAGCAAGTTTGCCATAATCCCTTTTAAATTAGTAACTACGCAAATTATCTCATTACCGTGTGAACATCAATTCTAAATTCACCTCTGTTTTCGGCACATCGCATCGCATCGCAGCGCCTCATACACAAAAATATAAAATAAAATAATCAACTAAGAATAAAAAAAATAAAAAAAAAATTTTGATTTTTTTTCTAACACGAGAACGAAAATTTTTGCGTACAGTGTTTTCTTCGTTGTCAGTGTCGTTTTTAACTATGAGCCAGTAGTAAACCGTTACTTTTAATTTAATTTAATTTTTTTTATTTAAATTAAGGTTCTCATACACATATTTTGTAATTAAATTATCCTTAAAAAAAACTTGTTTGTTGTGTTTGTTAATATATAATACAGAGACTGGGTGCTTTTGAGATTTTTAATTTTAATTTTAATTTTTTTTTGGTTTGTTTGTTATAATTAAAAAGTGAATATCTGAAAAGTTTTAAGAGCTTTTAAGTTTACGTTTTTTTTATTATTTTCTATTCATTTTTATGTTAATGCTGTTTTGACGTTTTACAGAGTTAATTGTTTTTTGTTCATTGGATAAGATAAAGTTTAAAGTGTTACTATATAGAGATATATTTTGTTGTTGTTTATTCAGAACGTACCGGCATAAATTTTAAAAAATGACTGGAAATTTAAATGTAAGTTATTTAATATTTTTACTCGATATTATATTTTAAATATAGACTAGAGTGGAGAAAATGTATAACGAAAAGTAAAACATAAATTTGAATGCTGAAAATAACCCGGCGTCTGCATTTTGTAATGCTAAAAATACTTTTTCTGTTTTAAGTCTAATCTTTCGCGTTCACGAATTTATATTTTTTTCGATATATTTTCTCACTATGTTTATTTAACATAATTTACTGTAATTTATTTTAATTATTACACAAATTAGAAAAAATGTAACAAATTTTATTTCACCTAAATATATAGCGGCGTGGATCGCAAGCGATGCGACGCACATCAATCAAACGGCGTGGTTCGACAATTGGTGGTCCACTTATACCCCAACCATCACACGAAATTCCATGGGATTTATTTGATCGTCTTTTGTTACCGTTACTATGTTGCCACGGTGCCGCCACAATATTAGCGTTCTTCCTTAATTTAGTGCGTTTATCGCAAGTGTCATCGTTTGTGTTATTTGGATGGTTCGCATTGTCAACAACAGGTGCTGTTCTATTCTACCACAATTTAAAGGCAAGTGAAGAAATTTTTATTAGCTATTTTTTATATTTACATATACAACTATATAAAATGTACAAACATTTAAGTGACAGTGAATAAATTAGCGAAAGTGGACAATTTTTTAATAATAAACAACCTGTACAAAGCGGAAAATATAAGATATATATTTTTTGCAGGAATTTTTACTTGCCTCTAAATCTATTTTGAAATTCTTAAAATTTTTTCTACAGAATTTTTAGGTTTTCGGTGTCTACGACAAAAAATGCTAAACATTTTTAGATTCAAAATTTAAAATCTTAATTAAAAACATCATTGCTAATAATTGACAATAAATTGTTTTTATGCCCGCTAGTTCTGTTAGAATTCCTTAGAAATAATAAATTGTAATTCACTTCACACGGTATCTCAACAAAATATTAAAAAAACCGACAAGCGACAGCTAAATCTCAGAATTTTATGAATTTCATTACGTAATTTATCATCAATGTGGAATGATGCCCTACGTTCCTAGGGTAGTTGTGAACATTTTCGACGAAGCCACCACATTTTTTAACCTTACAACGGTTTGCTACAATTTTATTTTTCAGCTAGACTGGATTTTCTTAGAAACCGTGCAAACCACAAACTTAATTGCCAAAAAATAATTAGCTTGACTATAATTTAACCAGACGAATCTTAAGTTCCATGATGACAAAACCGTAGACCTCCTTGACCGAAATTTGGATCAGATCTCAGAGATTATAATTTCGATTGGGTCGAAAATATGACAAGAGTCATGTTGGATTTGGCAAACCTGTAGACAATCGCACTTCAATATAGTTAACATGGATGTGCGAGGTAGATTACGCATTAATCTACACGGTTGTCGACACGTAATCTATTGCCTAATTATTTTTTGCGTCCCTGACTCATGATTTTCTATTAGGTTATTGTCTAATTGTCTAGAAGCTAAATAATGTTTGTAGACTTTTTATCGGTTGGTTGACTTTCGATAGATATGACGAGTCAATTACGGTTTCCTTGTAGATTGTATAAGTTTGTAGAAAGAATGACCCTTCTTTTAAAGTACATCCGCTTTTAAGAGAAATTATTCCATTGCGTGGTAATTGTACCACTGCGAAGTCTCCATCACAGGCTATAGTAGCCTGCCCCTCTTGACCGATTGCGAAAATCCACTTATTGTTTTTAGAACTTTATGAATGGTTGTTGTATGCAAAAGTCGTTGTTGCTATGCTTGCAATAGCTAAACTCGTCCTTTGACATCATGCAGTATTCATCACGATGTATGGAAGTAACCAAAGAGGTGTCGTGATGTTCATCAATAGAACTTTGATTCCAACTGTCAAATATTGACCACTTAGTTTTCCTCAGCATGACATGATTTGATAAAGGCTCGATAATTCATAGTTTTCATTTTGCGAGGGCAGCGGAACGTCTGGAGTTGATCAAGTTGATTTGATTGATGGATTGAAGTGCTCAATGCTTTGCTGTTTAAATTTAAAACGACATCAATTAGTTTTAGCGACATCAATTAGTTTCCAATCATTAAAATAATGAGATAGAACTCCAGATAGGTCACTTGCCAAACTGCCCGCGATATTTAGGATGCCACTTTTTCTTCTACTTTCTCTGTAGTGAAGTATTGCGTTGTTGTCCTCGATTTTAGTTAGAGCATGCATGAGCTGAGTGTTGATTGCAGAGCATATCAGATGATTGTCTTCAGCTGTTTACATGCAAAGTTGATCCATGTTTCTTGCCAGTGATCGCCACTAAACTTAGTAGAAGTAATGATAGAACTATGAGATTGGTCGCTTTGAGAACTCCTTTGGTACGGGAGTCATTCACAGTCTTATTTTGCGATTTCTCGATGTCGAGAGCTAGAACACTTACTTTGGTAATGGGTCTTTTTAATATGGAACCATTGCCCCCTTTTACTGTAACTACACTAGTCACACCATCGCTGCCAGGATATAGATCGATGTTTGTTGGCTATAAGTAATTGTCTTTTATTAAGACAATGTCATCTACTTTAACCATTGGTTGTTTGCTGGTCCATTTAGTTCTTTGTTGTACTTCGGTAAGGTAGTCATTTGACCAACGTTTCTAAAAATATTAAACCATTTTTGTTGTAATCTCCACCGATGATTAACGGGAATGTTTTTATTCAGCATGTTCGATTCTCCGATTTTAATTAGTAATTGTAATTAGTTGTACACCAACTAAAAAATGTGCCGGTGTCAATATGTGGCCTTGAAGTGAGGCAAGCTTCTATCTTCATACCCTCACATATGAGCCCTTGTGTTTCCAATTACCCGCTTTAGATGGAAGTTTAGGGGTTTCACTGCTGCCTCCCAAAGTCCCCCCAAAGCTAGTTGTTTATCCTTTTCTAACAGTACTCGGGCTCCAACAAAATTGGTTCCATTGTCACTGTAAATCCGTTGACAAAGGCCCCTTCGAGCCTTAATTCATTTAAAAGCCGCGATAAGGGCTGAAGTGGCCATATTGCTGACAATCTCTATATGTGCACTGCTTTAGCAGCAAGGCATACATCCACGTCCTTTGGAAAATCTTACTGTGATTGGTCCAGCGTGGTCAACTCCTGTGTTAGTAAATGCACGTGATGGCGTGACTCGTTGTTTGGGTCAGCTTGCCATTAGTTGGTGTCTTGATGAAGCGTTGAATCGAATACACGTGATGCATTTTGCTATTTCAGTACATAAGCTGCTTCTGCCGTTCGTGATTGTTTCTACGATGTGACAGAGTTAAGTGAACCCCCCCCCATTCAAGGTTTTTACATGAGCATCTTTTGGAGGCAGTATTTTTGGATGTCGGGTATCATAGTTCTGGTTACCATTAGTTATTCTTCCTCCTACTCTTAGTATTTTATGCTCATCAATAAATGGATTAAGCGAGACGAGATTTGTTTTCGTTATACTAAGTCTTCTTTGTTAATTGGCATGATTTCATTCTGGAACTCCACATGTTGACTATTTTAATCAGCTCGTTGTAGGATTCATTAAGCTATTCAGCAGAAAGTAAAGTTGGTGACCCAGTATCTCGTTTTTTCAAACATTTATTATAAACCGTCGATAAAGACCAACAACTGACTGTTATTGTTGTTGTAAGTATAACCAATTGTTTAGTTCCCAAAGTAGTTTCGCCTTCAGCAGTAGTTTGTTGTGGCCAACGTTCAGTCGAAAATTGTAGCGAACCTGGATCCGTCCACCATAAAATGTTATTCTTTAGTTTCTTTGGACCTCTTCGATGTCTTTGTGCTATAGACTTGAGTATGTTTGAATTTCCGATATTCGATTGGCCACGAAAGTTTTATATCTATAAGGACGCCCTCGAATCCAACATAACGTGATCATTGAATCGGTCCGAAAGAACGAAGTTGTTTTCGGAATTTGTATTGCTTCTTTAATTTGGTACATTCGTTTAGTGAGCAGCGTGCGAAAGTAAGTTTTTAATCGGAGCAACCGCAGAAATCATGAAATTCTTTTTATTGTTGTTCTCAAAACGGTTTCAGCGTGGGGTAATAATTTCTTCCAGAAGAGGCAGAGATTTTTAAATTCCAGCCATTTTGTTGATATGTGTGACAGAAGTTCCTCGTCCCAATAAAGGCCTGCTAGCCACATTGCTTGCATCATCAGTTTAGCTACAACTGTTATTGGTGCCAGCAAGCCTAATGGATCAAAAAGTTTTGCACTATCCGAAAGTATGTTTCGCTTAGTAGGCTTGCCAGACTTGGATTAGGTGACGATGAAACCGAATGTATCTGTTGTTGGATTCCAGTGTAGTCCAAGAGTTTTAATTGTATCATCAAGCTTAAATTCCAATCGATTTTTATTCCTTAGATGTACTGGTATGGATTCCAAGAAAACGACGTTGATTGTTGTCCATTTTTTTTAAGGTAAATCAACCGCTATTCAGTTACTCAATGGTTTGTTTTTGGCTATGCGAGGGTTCTTCCAGTGTGTTTTGGCCGGAAAACAGATCATCCACGTAGAAATACCTTAAAACTATGTTAGACCCTATAGAATTGTTTGGTTGACAATCGATGGCAAGCTGTTGCAATGACTTCAACGCTAAATAAGTAGCTGCGCTGCTTTTCCATATATGTTCCATTAAACTCCTGAATTTTTTGTTGTGGAGACTCTCCATAAAACACGTTGATAGTTCGGATCTTCTTCATCAACGGCAAACTATGGATGGTATGGATAATAAATATTGTTGAAAAATAGGGGCCGTTAACATTTCGTCGTTTAGCGATGTTCCAGTTGCGATTTTGCCAGAGCCATCGAAAACTACCCTTAATTTCGTAGTCGTGCTTGAATCCTTTAGAACTGCATGATGCTGCAGGTAATAGTAACCAGTTACAATAGCTGATTCACCTGTTCCAGTTCTTCTTTGGTGTAACCTCGTTTACGTGGCACCTCTTCTATTTCCCAGAAGCTTCTCAATTATTTATCTATACCAACTGCTCTTGTTGTCGTTGATTGGATCCAGCCTAGTTTGCTCTCAACAAGGGCTATCCGACGAACCGGATGAAGCTTTTTTTATATTTACTCAATAGAATTTCATCTTCAACTTGAATATGTTCGTGAGTGCTGTACCGCATCTATGATTTGGTGTATGGCGTTAATATTTATTCGAAATATTTAGCCTTGGCGGTTGGATCTTATAGTGCCTCTGCCGTTGTTGATCCTCAACTTGAACTTCTTTTAAATCAGATTGGCCTGGTTAGCACTTTTGCCTGGCTTCTTGTAGTATTTTTTTTTGTTTCTTCGAACATTTGTTTAACTTGATCGTAGAAATGTTGTGCGATGTATGGATGATCCTCCTCTGCAAGATTGTGGATTTATGCAGCATCCGTGGTTGAAAATTTATCAAAACTAACTGCGTTGTGAGTCGGTGGTCAAATATTGTTTTCTTCCTCTGGCAGCTCCGTTTTTTTAGTGTTGGTTTTTCATTGGTTGATCAATTTGCCGGTTTGTGTTGGTTCAGACAAAGCTTTTACGGTATCCATGTTTTTGAAATTGATTGATAGTTGAATACGTTTTTATGGTGTATTTCGAAGCGCTGCTTTTTCGGCTCGGAGGATCAATGTTCGTATCGTTGTGGTATTTTATATTTGCGGCTTACCACTGGTTAGGGCTGGTTTGATTTACAACTGAACTTTTTATTATGTTTTATTCATAATATTCTTCGTCAATATTACCGATAGTTGGGTCATATTATGTTTACCGGTATTAATTTGAAACAATTGTCGGGATTAGTCTCGAACTCAAGAGGTACATGATAATCAGTGCCATGCCCGTAACCATATTCTTTCTATTTGGCTTATATGCCCGATATGATCTAGCATCCATTACCATCATCCAATTCAGTTTCATCCCAAATGAGTAGCGAGTTCACGTTTAATCAGCTCATCATATTTTGGAATGAAATACATCAACTGCCATAAAATCAATTTCTCCATGAATATTTTGATGCTACCAACACATCTAGTTGTTATTTATGTCAGAAGTTGTATTTTGTTCATAGCGTGGACGGTTGTTAACGATAACCAGTGGTAATACCAGCACATCGCAACGCAAAAATATTTTGTCTAAGAACGAAAATGTCGAGTTTTGTGCCAACAAACAATATTTACGGGAAGCTTCGCTTTTCTGCTTCAACTTGAAAAAAAATGCGCTGAAGCACGTCATTTGCTTGAGGATGCCTACGGCGAAAATGCACCATCAAAAACTACCTGTGAAGATTAGTTTAAACGCTTCAGAAGTGCCGATTTCTACATTGAGAGTAAGAAGCGCCCCGGAAGACCAAAAACATTTGAAAACACCAAGCTGCAAGCGTTATTGGATGAAGGTGATACGCAAACTAGATACGCGAGTTGACTGAGAGACAGATGGCAAATCGGAGAGCCACTTGCGAAATTTTACTTTCACGGCATGAAAGAAAGAGCTTCCTGCATCGAATTGTTACGGGAGATGGAAAATGGATCTTCTTTAAGAATCCCAAACGCAGAGTCGTGGCTTTCACCTGGCGAAGAATCAACATCGACGGCACGGCCAAATCGCTTCAGACAGAAGACAATGCTCTTCGTTTGGTGAGAACAGAAAGAAATCGTGTACTATGAGCTGCTGAAATATGGCGAAACATTGCATTGGTCGAAAAACGACGGTGGTCAAGTCGCGTTCCGTGAAAATATGAAAATGAAATTTGTTTTCATTGGCAATCGAGTAGGTTTGAATTGCCCATAACAAATTCTGATTTCACACAGTGGAATTTAAAACTACGTGCGAATAAACTTCTAGATTACCAATGAAAAAAGCTTTTCATTGGTCTGACTTGACCCCCAGAATGGGATACGAGATAATACCTACTGATATTGCAGCACGACAACGCTCCATGCCGTCGTACTCCCACCCACGAGTAGTCGACGTTATCAACGGCACGACGCCGTTAGTAAATGAGTCGAGAGCCAGAGATGGGCGAAGACGTGCCATCTACTAAATTTTACTTTATTGCGTATAGAACTCGTCGACAACGTTTGTCGCTCTCGATAGCAAAGTAAGTAGAGCGCTTGCTTTGTGATTCGGGGGTCCCGGGTTCGATTCCTGGTGGTGACAAAAAAAAAGTTGCGACTGGTCGTTTTTAATGTGTTATGTGTTACATTGTGCATTGTCTATATATTTCAAGCCATAGTTATAGGCTTTTCTTCATAAATATTTTTTTTTACAACGTCGACACCCAATTGTAATTCCGCCAGTAGTGATTGAATGATCAACATATTTTAAACTTCTGTTAACATATTTCCAAGTAACTTATACTGCGTATCTCACATCGTTTTTTTCGTTAATACTGTGTGCCTGACATCAATTTTTTGCCTAAATTTTCAACTAACTAAATGAAGGTGAGTTCATAACAGTTAAATGTCTCTAATGGTTTTTAAACTACAAACTTAGTTCAGATTTATGAATAGCCGATTAAAAATATTGTTGAATTTGATAAATCTTAATTGAGTTAACAAATTTTAATTGACCCCAGATAAGATTTGTTTACGCCATTCTTTAAGATCTAGTACGCAACCTACCAATAATTTTGTTAGTCGAAAAATAGACAAAAAATTGGCGTGAGACACACAGTCTAAATTATTTACTAAACTAAATAGTCGTTACTAGTTATTTCTGGTTCTTACTGTATCCGTAACGCGTACTGAGCTTAATATTTAGTACTAAATTGAGTACTAAATTGTTAATTGCCTACCAACGATAATAACTACTTCTACAATTGATGAAACTCAATTTAAATTAACGTATTAGAATAAAATTTCAGTACATTCTGTTTCACGCCATCTATTGATAACTCGTATGAACTAACAGGAAGTAAGTTTATAAATTTCCGACTAGCTAAATAAATGATTAATTCATAGTATTCGTTCAGAGGTAGCACTAAGCAAACGTCTGATGTTCAATTAACATTTGCTTAATAAAGTAAAAATTTTCAATTTCCATTAGGTTTTGTTTCTGAATCTTAGAGACATCAATTTAGTTAGTCAGAAATTTAGAAAAAAATGGAAGTCAGGCACAAACTATTAGAGGTTTAAGTATGTCTGCCTGAGACCTAGTTAACACTTTTTAATGCATAAGGTAGATAACACAGTCCTCTATGTAAAGTTGGCGACCCAGTATCTCGTTTTTTTCAAACAGTATCAGATATCGCGATCTCGAACAACTGTTTAAAAAAACGCGGCTAAAGTTTGAACTAAATTAGTGGTTAGTTCTTGCTAGTCATTGATAGATGTCTCTACTATTCAGAAATAAAATTATGATTGATGTTTAGTTCCAAACTGCAAAATTAGTTCAGATTTGCCAAACTCCAATTAGAAATATTTTGGTGATTTGTTAATCTTAATTTATTTAGCAAATTTTAATTAAACGTCAAGCGCGGTTTGTTTTGTGTCATCTACAGGGTGGGCCATCTGTTGGCCCTTTTATCAATCGATGAATTTTAGTATTTAATGTTATCTGTTCTAAAAAATTCTTTAACATATGAAAAGATTAAAATATGCCATTTATCAACATTGATCCAACAATATTTCGTAAATTAAGTGAGACTTTTGGTCAACATGGACGTCCTACTGAGCGTGCAATTGGCAAGAATTATTGATCGTTTTGAAGAAACTGGTTCATTGGAAGGTCGTAGACTGTATCAACATGTTCATCTCGTTCGTACTCCTGATGCAGTGCAGCTATTAGTGAAAGCGTTTGTAATGAACCAAGTGCAACAATCAGGCATCGTTCATAAGAACTAAACATTTCACGAATCACATTACGACACATCCATACAAAATTCTACTAACGCAAAAATTGAAGCCATGAGACATTTTAAATCGTCGTCGTTTTTTTATTTGCATGCTTGAACAAACTGAAGGTTTTTCATCAAAAATCAACTTTAGCGATCAAGCTCATTTTCATCTTAATGGAAACAGAGAATTCTCATGTTATTCACGAAGCAAAAGTTCATCCTCCGAGAGTCACTGTTTGGTATGGTTTATATGGGCTATGGCACCATTGGGCCGTTTTTCTTTGAAAACAAACAGGAAAATGTTCTTACAGTGAATGGAGAACTTTATCGCAACATGTTAACTGGTTTTTGTGGCCCAAAGTGAATGAATTGCGTGTCAACGACCTTTAGTTTCAACAAGACGGAGCGACATGGTGTTTGCTAATCATCCACAAACAATTCAACAACTTAAAAACAACATTCGAGCTGAAATTGAGGTCATTGTTCCGCTTTTATTGGAAAAGTCATCGGACTAACAGATGGCCCACCCTGTTAAACTTTATTTTGACAATCATTTGGCACTAGTAAACTATAAACCCATATGCCGAAATAAAACGTCTGTCTATTGTCAACTCTCCACAATTATGGTAGCGTTGTCACAGAATCTAAGATGCTAAAAATCATTCTGGCAAGAAAACAAGAAAACTTATTAAACTTAACTTCAAACTTATTTGGCGTCAGATTAACTCCAGTAGGCAAACAATGTAGCGATAAAAATGAGGATTATAACGTTATTAGGTTTGGGCGAGAAGCAGTGTGAACTTCGTGCAAAGCGGCCACCAATCGAACTGACCTTGACTTTAAAGATTATAGTAGAGAAATATTACGACAAGGAAATGTCCGTTCATAATCTATTTGTAAACTTTCAACAGGTGCACGATAGCATACAGAGGAACACGTTATGGTAAATTTTTTCCTATCTCAATGTATAAATTTTTGATGAGTGGCTCATTGCAAAGTCGTCCACCAGTCTCTTAGCATACGCTGATGGTATTTTCATTTCGGGCTGCAACACCACCAGAATCACAGTCAGATGAGAATTCTGATTCAACTGTGGTGGAGGTTGAAGTAAAGGAGCCAACCTAATGTTGAATTTCCTGCAGATTAACCTCCATCACTCTAAGACAGCTTCGGTTGCGCTCATGCTCAAACGAAGCGCATAGGAGATAGATAATGTCCCAGTCCAAGAACCTTGAGTACTTGGACTTAGGAGTCCTAAATATAAACTGGTATACGCGTAGAAAGTAGGTATAATTCGTTTCTGCATTCACGCTTAAAAATAATCTGAATATCTTTCTGTTATCAAATTATGGTAATTCAGATGTGGTTTCACAACAAATATTGAGATGAGTGGTCAAAATCTCTGGCTAATATCAGCTTACCTTCCATATGATATTTGAAAGATACCACGCCTGTCATTTTAGGAAGTTTTTTAAAGGTGGCTCAAAAACAAAAGGTTGGAGCCATCCTGGGCACCTAACTGCCTTACATCTTGCAATTTGGAGAAGCACTGATACGAATGAACAAGAACGAGGTGATTTACTCCTTAATTTAATTCTTAATACTTAACCTATGCGGTCTTATTGACTGTAAACTAACGTTTACATTGTGAATAGTTTAGTGAATTAGAAGGTGTCGGAGGATCGTTTCTTTTCTGATAATTGTTTTGTACCATTTGAATTGGAAACAAAACCCATAAAAAACCTTGCCAGAAATACAGGAGGAGAATCAACTGGATCAAGCGGTTGATGTCTTATCCTCTAGGTAAACCTCAATCATTAAGCTGCTAAGAATTGGGACTGCTCAAAGAACTCCTCAAAACATACAAATACGAATTGAAATACTAAAACAAATGCCTAAAGGCTACACTGCAGTAAAATGCCGGAATTGTCTATGACACCTAGACATCACTCCAAGAATCATCCGGCCACGGAACTAATGCAGAATCCTTGGAGCTACTACTGGAATTTCACTTTCCGTGGAAGCTCCGAATCTGCGCCACAAAGATCTAAAGACAACAGAGTCGCGGGCGTTGTAAGCCAGATTATAAGTAAGACAAAATTCATGTACGCTACTATAGCTTTAACCCTAATAATTCGGCAGGATTCGATTGACGGAAGTCCAACAAACGACTGACTTTAGCGTATCCAAGAGCTCTGTCACATTCCAAATAAATGGACTTAAGCAAATGTAATATTAATACCTAAGGCGGGAAAAACCTCTCATTGCGGTCCTACAGACCTTATACATATAAGTTTAGCCGAATAGATAGAAGCCCACATTAAGAGTTCGACTGAGCCGAATAAGATATCGACGGCAAGTGCTTTAACAACGACAGACCAAAGGTGACCAAGTAGGCACTGTCTTTTTTATGCATGGGTCAATCACTCTGGGGCTGGATAAACCAAATACTTAAAAGCAGGGTCGTGACGACCAGCCTGGGTTGGTCCTTCTACAGCAGATTTTTGAATAAAGGCACATTGAAAGGTGGGATATCCCCTCTTCTTTGAAAAATGGTGATAAATAGCCTGTTACTATATCTGGAAGTGTGTGGGCTAATGCAGTTGCGGCTTGAATGTGGATTCACACAAAACTAATTAAGTAGAATTGATCGAGCATTCTAGCTTAAATTGTATTGGGTTGGTCTTTACTGATAAAGCGAAGTATCTGTAGGTGTTCCATTTCAAGGTATAGAACCTTGATTTTAAATAAAATACAGCAGAATAGTTTTAATGGCCACGAATGTGACTTTATTTGAAAGAAAATGTGGTGCCATTAAGGTTTGAATAGGATTTCGAATATGTGGTCGCCATGGCGTACATGGCGTAATCTGGAGGTACAACTTTCGATCGCTCTTCGCAGCATTTGTAATCGTATTTCGGCAATAACACGTAGATAGGTGACTTTACTTATACCCCCCATATTCTCACCAACCTAAAATCATTGGTGAAAGTACAGCAAATAGCTGCTTTGTGTATTAGTGGTAGCTCGTACGAGCACATCAACAAAAGAACTGTAGATTCTCTTTCATATCACATCCTAGATATCCTAGGTAAGCAAATGACAGCGAGCTCAGCTATAAGGCTGAACTACATCTATTCGAAGCAACAGGAACATTCCAAATACTACCTAATATACCATCCCGTCACCATTTTGATTAGAGGTTTAGGACTGATATTCCCTCCAGAACGGACGTATATTGTAATATCTGCAAGGAATAATAGCATTTTTATGGACAGTCAGGCTGCAATTAAAACGCTCAAATCATATTTCCGTGCGTCGAAAGTAGCTCAGAATGACATTTTACCTCTTAACGAAATTGTAGATCAGTTGAACATCCACATGATGTGGGTGCCAGGGCATTTCAAAACTAAAGGGGATAAAAAGATGAATGAACTCGCTCAACAACGCCCAACCTGCTTCATTTGACCAAGTAAGGTGGTTGTGGATATACTGCTCGTCATTCCTAATAACCAGGCCGATCTAGCCAAAACTAGACCTGACAAGTGGTCAGTATGGTGGTGGCTGCTATTGCGGTACATCGTCTCTTAGAACAGAGACAAATAATTTTAAAGGCCACGACAGTGACATTATTTGATAGAAAAGTTTATGCCATTATGGTTTGATTGTGATTTCTGATATGTTCACGCCGCGTCTCGCGCGTCCATGACGCCAAACCGTTCTAAACGGTAATTGTTTTGGCAATTGTGACACATCCTGTCGCTGTTATGTTAAGTATAAATTTTTTAGTTATTGTTAAGAATCAACAAGCTGACCCACTTTGCTATACACAATGCTAAATAAATTTAGTTCTTTTAATTTAAACGTTGATTATTTTTAAACAATTTAAAATTTGAATTAAATTTCCGGGGTAGAATAAAATTTCGAGATTGCACGAAATTATTATCGTTGCGAATTTATCGGCAAATTGGCTTCATCCCAACCCAGAAGCCAATTTCACCATAAATATGCTGAATGATGCTACCATGCCGGTATTTAAAATAATTTTATAATTATTATCAACTCCTGAACAAACTAAACTTTGGTGTAAGCTTTAGGGTTTCGATCGGGAAGAACTGGGTTCGAATGCAGATAGGGGGACACAGTGTAAAATGAATTTCTCATCATCAGATTGCGTTCTGAGAAGAAAATGAACACAAGTATGACTCTCTGTCGGAGTACAGAACTCATACGCCGATCCATATTGAAGATGGCTGGCAATGGCATAGGTAGGACGTGGAAAGCGAACAGAGTTGAGAGTATGCAAAAATAATAAAACAAATGAAGATAATAAAATAATAAACTATTTTGTCATACAATCTCACATCCAATTATCATATCAATTATTTTTCAATTAATATCTCTGTTGATTCGAGAACCACCCACATCTCGAACTAAATGAGTTAAAGACTAATTCTAACATAAACACAAAAAATAAACATTTTACCGTGTACTCGTATATGATGTTACCGTTATACTTGCAAAAGTACATGATGCTTTTCTAATACCCACATGATGTACTCGTTATTCTAGATAAAACTTTTCAGCAAAGCGAAAGAGAGATTTTCTGATTAAAATTTCAATTGAATATTGTTGATTTTTCTAAAAAGAATTTCTTTTGTTTTTACGAGTATGAAACAAACTAGTTCTAAAAATAGAAACACAACAATATCAACACACAGTAAGAGAAAAATTCGATTTCCCTGATATGATTTAGAGATGAAAAGTTTCTTTTACACCAAAAACAAAGTCTAAAAAAAAATAATGGGAAAGCTTTCCCGAATGTTAAAATGAAAATTATATAAAGACAAAATATATAGAAAAAAAAACTCAAAATTAGATGGAAAATTAAGAGACAAATGAAAATATAAATTCATGAAGTAACGTTTATTTTGGGTTACGTGACTGTGGCATAAATTCAATTCGAAAATGTTCCCGAACGCAACCAAAAAAAAAAATATAAAAATTCTGGTTTTACGTGCGGTTTTTGGTTGTTGGTCTTTTTGAGAACGTTTAATTCGATTTGCTCGAACATAAACCGCATATCAAAAAATATTCGCCGCCACGATATATTGGTTTAACGGTTGTGGTACCACTTATATCTAGATACACCGAATGTGCTGTTTGCACAACGACACATGGCAATGAAAATTATAGTAGATAAAATAAATACGTTTCAGCTCGCGTACAATGTGAAATAAATACAGCTGGTTTTGTTTAATGGGGAATCTATACACCGGAAATTTGGTTACGTATACACACCGCAAACAAAACACACAAATCCCGGGTGACTCCGGAGATGTAAAACGGCGGAAAGAATTTTTATATTTTGTTTTGTTACGCTTCCGATAAAATACCGGGTTACATAAAAATCTGTATATGTACGGAAATCACATATGAGCCGCGTGACCAAAAGTGGGAACATCAATAAACTGATAATAACACACCGTTCAAACCTCCCCCTTAACTCAGAGAAAATATATAAATTTCTTTAAGATTTTTCATTTTAACACCCACTGCGATGTATTAAAATAAGTTTAGAGCCCCCATCAGCACCGCCAACAAATTTTTTCTGAATATTTTATTTATACATAAAATATTATTGCAAAATATATTTGAAAGTATAAAACGAAAAATTATTTATGGAAAAATAAAATAAAAATTAAGAAAATATTTCGCATCAATAAAAAATGAAAATTCTACTTGCTGGCAATACGTCCCCTCCGGCTATACAAAAAATTCGAATGCATGAAAAAAATACAAACATTAAAGATTTACTTCGGTTTGGGATGTACATACCTAATGAGGTGAAGACATAATTTATATACACCGGCAATGGCCATCGACCAGGCCAATTGTCTGTTGCACTCTCGCCCGATTCACAAACAAGTTGTAAACTGTCTGGTAAAATAATTAGAATTGGATTTTGTTTGTTTTGAGAACTTCAACAGGTTATACTGTTTTTATTTGTTTATTTGGTTTGTTATCTAAACAGATAAATCCGTAATAAAAAATATGTGAGTGGAGTATATTATAAGATTAAAATAAGATGATGAGCAGCTAAGTGTGGAAAAGTGCAAAAACATAAAATAAATTAATTTTCGCTTTGCCAATTGCAAAATTTATTTGTTTGTGCGCCCGCGGTGTTCATAATAAATCATACGGGTAGATTAGAGTGTTCAAAGTTGGGA
Organism: Nephrotoma guestfalica; assembly: GCA_963691935.1. Lineage (NCBI taxonomy): Eukaryota > Metazoa > Arthropoda > Insecta > Diptera > Tipulidae > Nephrotoma > Nephrotoma guestfalica. The sequence goes on from OY829914.1 coordinate 223,391,569, forward strand.
GTAAATAAAGTGTTAAAACGAAATTTTTCGAGTGGTGTGGAACTTTCCGTTATGTCGCCTTCTGTAGTGTTGTCGATTCTAATATTTTAATAAATTTTTTTTACCAGACCAATGAAAAGTTCTCAATAAATTGTACTATTTGTACCCGATCAATTCAACAGTACGTATCATATAAACATGATCGAGGAAACACTCATGTAACAGTCGGCCCATATATCATCGTACGGGCCCTTATAATCATGCGTTCGTAAACTGCATCTTTAGTAGGTAAAATTTTACCGCCAGTTAATAAGTTATTCCGTCGCTCATTATTATACAAACCAAGGCCCATTCTGGACCCCGCTTTGGAATCGCGCGTTAACAGATGCCCAGGAGTCACCACCAGCAGAGTTTGCTCGGCTATCGCGCAGTCTAGTGTGGGGTTGTGGTGGTGTTCTTCCTGGGTCGTTTTACTGCTATCGGGAAAAACTACTTACCTCATTGCAACATAACACACACACGTACTCATCATCCTCATCTCCCGAATTGTGTACAATTAAACCATGTTACTCACGGTACCCATTTTAACAAAATATGTATTTAACATTAATTATAAATTCAAAATATGGTAGTTACATTAATTGTTGAATGGACTTGAATTTTAACGAGAATACAATGTAATGGCAAAAACTCGAATAACCAGTAAAAATCAATAAACCAAAATTATACCAAACCTACCAGTTTTTCTTTTATTCACGATAACACGTCACACAAGTTGCATGTACAACCACGACGGTGAATACTCGCGAGCTCGTTGGTATACCCCGACCTGACAATAAAGAATAAGACCGCAACCGCAGTTGTCTATATCTATTAGGAAAAAAACTATATTAGTTGGTACAATTATACCAAGAGCAACGAAATGGGTACCAATTAGTTACGGTACAAAAGCCGCCTGCCCTGCTAATATGCTGATCCACGTGTGCCAAACGGTTGGATCTTCTTTCGTCCGCACGTACGCCGTCGCCCAGTTACCGTTTGCTGCAGATGGATTTTATATTATATTCTACTTTATATGCTCGTTCGAAGATTGTATCCGGTTTGAGGTCCACCAATTGATGATCCACCGTTGTTCCGCTCGCTACTACCAAGTTAATGTGACGAAAAAAACAAATTTTATTTGGTTTGTGTTGGGGATTTTCACAAAACCAACACACTCGTTTTTATTGTTGCTTAACAACGCCCCAGTCAAGTCTTCGTGTACTTTATTTGTTACCTAAGTTATTTCTGTTGCGTCCGATCTTCTTGATGGTCGGTGTTTTTTTATCTTCCCCCATTGAAAAAAGAAATATTTTCTTCTCAACTTGTATCTGTCAAAAAAAATGTATCGACAAGTCTATCGATAAGTCTAGTCTACTACGCGTAACAGTCTTACGAGCATCTCTGCCATCTGTTACCGAATAGCTAAACAAAAAAGTTGTATTCCACTATAAACGCGTAAAGGTGGTATTCCACTATGCGATGGAGCGCGTAAAGAAAGCAGAGAAAAAAAATCATAACGTGACAATCGTTACACACTTCTTACCTCATCTTTGCGCAATACCATCCGAAATGTTTCTAGAACAGATGAAGCCGACGAGGAGTCTGGCGATGAAGAAGAGCTGAATATGGATTGTTTTTCCAAAAACCAATTAAATACCGGAGTAGAAATTAGATGTGATAGTATCGACATACGTAGAGGAATATGATACAGACCCGACAGAACAGTTGTTCTCACATCTAACATTTCAACAAAAATGAAAACCAGGTTGAATTTATGGAAAAACGCGAAAATCAGACCTTTGACCCTGAGTTCTGAATTAAGCCTAATATATATTTTTGAAAAAAATTTTCCTCGCCGACGATTATATTAGACATCAAATGTCTGGATTGAGGAGTGGATTAATTTGAAAATATTTTCACATATACCCATTTTTGCAATATTGATATAATTGATTGATGACCTCCATTGATCAATCATTTGAACTAGTTCATTCATTATGCACCATTAGAAATGGATATTTCTATATAGATGAATCTATGATTCCATACTTTGGCAGACATCCCGGCAAGCAATTTATTAGAAATAAGCCGGTTCGTTTTGGCTATAAAGCGTGGGTAGCCCCCAGCCGCTTAGGATACTGGTATCTATGTTCCAGAGGTGTAATCAAAAGCGTGATGTCTCTTTGGGAGTAGGAGCATCTGTTATGCTGAATTTTACCCAAATAATATATCAGAATTTTCCAGCAACACCATTTTATTTATTTTTTCTCGACAATTTTTTCACTTTCAAGAAGTTAATAAATAAAAAAACGATTTTATGAAATTTTGTATAGATGTCGGTAATGCAATGGTTTTGATGAGATGGGACAAATAAACACACAGTGTCATTTGTATCGAATCCAATTTTGGAACATCCAGTGGGGTCAGCCCAGCGATATGTCCACTCGGAAAAGAATAAAGTTAATATACCATAACCAAATGTTGTAAAAGTGTAGAACAGAAATAGGGGTGGGGTAGATTTACTGCGGACCGCCATATATTTCCAATAATGGTATCAGTATTCGTGGTAAAAAAATTACATGCCCGTACTCTAGATGATAGACGTCGCTGAAACTCTTGGCAAGCACTATAATATTAAAGTTTAACAACTAGAATTTAGACGGCAGTTAGGTAAAGCGCTTCTAATGCGCCTTGGAAAACTATAGGGTTCAAACTTTAAGAACAACTGAATTATTTTCCAATTCAGCACAAACCATCTACAAGTGTACTATTTGGAATATAACATCGTTCAAATGTCCACTGCGGCTTCTTACGGTGGCACGGATCCGAGTGGTCCAATTTTCAATGACTCTGCCGCATAGATCCTTCCCTCGTAGCCCCGTGCCAAAATAAATCGGTTTGCATCGTTCTGTAGCACTCATCGTTAATGATGGTGGCCTCACCATTTGTGAATGCATTGCCACTTGGTGAACCTCGTGTGAGTGGGTGAATGATTTTTTCGGCCAAAATTGGGGCCCTCTTTCAAACGCTCCGAAGCCCAGTCAGCGAACAAACGGCGTCGCCTATGGTCATTAACTATGAGCTCCTGCGTGTCAGTTGGTTCTGGTACGGGTGTAGGCTCAAGTCCCGATGTAAAATTCGCCAAGTTGAAGTCTTTGAAAAACCAAGTTTTTCCGCATTTTCAAGGACCGCGGCAATGTTCTCGACCGATCTGGTTTCTTTGACGTACGAATGATGGCTGATTGTTTACCGAACCGGTTGTCTCGAATTTGGTCACCACCGCGTCTTCCGTAAAATTGACGCAACGTGTGCAACGTTTGTACTAATGAACACTCATTTTTATAATAAAGTTTTTTCGTTTGGACGTGCTGCTCAATCGTGTATTTTGTCATGGCATCAGTGACTGAAAAAAAACACGATATTAGACAGACGCTACTAAAACAGCATGACCGCCCAAGCTGCCAAGATCGACACGCCCAAATTGAAACCCCCTTTACAAAATTTTTAAAACTAAATTTTTGTAATTTTTTTCTTAATCAAAATTGAACAAAAGATTACAAAAATTCTTGGTCACAGATGGGTTAACTAATTTTATCAAAATTGTTCAACCCGAAAAAAATTTAACAACACGACCTCCAGCAACCCAACTTTACCTACTATGGCTCATATACAAATTTTCCTAAAATTAGGATCTTTGCAAGCGATTTCGGTATTGCTCTTTCAGTTTTAGATCTAAATGGAGATTATCTAAAATATTGACTCAGAAAAAACGTTAAGATCCCAATGACTATCGTAATTGCTTTCTCGCTCAGGAAAATCAGATTGATTGTCAAAACCATAAAATGTGTAAAAGGGTTTAGTAGTTGCAAACCAATATGTAATTACCGGACAGAAGAGCAGTGATTAAACTGTTAGGATTGGAGTGGGAGATACAGGGTTCGAAAAATAGATATGCGACACGGATTTCATTATAAATGCATCAACTGAAAATGTCGAGAAAACCAGCCAAAAATGTCGATAATGCATGCAAATGCATGCATTGACAAATGAGAAAATCCGAAACTAAACCTCTTTAAACCAGCATGTGGGGGGGTTGGCCAACTGGCAAATTCTTAAACACCAGACCATTATATCGTTAAAAAATCAGAAAATTGAGAAGTACATTCTTTCAAATTTGTCAAACCACTTCTAGCAATACTATGAAATGTGGCATCCGCTGCAATGGTACTATTAATTTAAGAATAGGCTCTTGCTGTATGCAATAACTATCCTGCGTTAATTAAAGTGCCATCGCGTTGACGCATTCGACGTTCGGGAGCGTACAAGCTGATACGTCGATTATCTAGACGTTGCAGTTTCAAAAGATTACATCGATTCTGATAAGGTGGATGAACGTAGTCCACAGCACGCATGGATGGTAAACGTCGTAGCGCGAACAAAATAAAATGTTTCTGGATACTCTCAATCCTCTCGGAATGAGAGTGGTAGAACCGAACAAAGCACTCGTATAATGACGTCGAAGTTAAGGGGTCACGAAAGTCCTTGCAGCTTCGTTTAATGAAGCCAAGCATAATGTACGACTTTGAAATAATGGCGTTAACATGTCTGGTAAATGTAGCATCGGATTCAAAGATCACACCAAGATCCGAAACGAACTCAACCCGATCAATGGCTCCGTTGTATAGTTGATATTGATAAAAACAGGCGAGCGGATACGGAAGAAAGAAAGCGTTTTATATATACTCACGTTTAGGGAGAGTAAGTTGTTAATTGACCAACTGCAAAAGCGGTTTAGGTCGTCTTGTAACATTTCGCAGTCCAAAACGCTAGAGACCCGGGTGAAAATCTTCATTTCATCTGCGAAGAGGAGACAGTTGGAAAATTTAAAACATTTTACAACGTCGTTAATAAATAATGAAAATAACAGTGAGCCGCTATGGCTACTTTGAGGTACGCCGGATTGCGCCCTAAATAATGGGGAGAAAAAATCCAGAATCCAGAACAGATTGCCAACGATCTGAGAGTCGATGGGAATGAAATCAAAGTTGAGACCTATACCGGGATAAAATCCATGCTGAAAAGGAGAAATAAGTCTCTTGGTATGGAAGTGTAATACTCTGTGAACCATGGACTCAAACAGTTTGGGTAAGGCAGAGAGGACGGCAATCGCACGATAATTACTTACCTCACTTTTATTACTCGCTTTGAAAATTAGATGAATACATGTGGTTTTCCAGGAATATGGAAAAATACCACGACGAAGTCTTTCGTTAAACAAGAAGGTAACTGCAGGGACCAGACTTACAGCACAACCATTAAATAGAATAGGATCGGTGGGAGACCGCGTCATATCCCGCTCCCTTACTAACATCGAGAAGGAGCAGTTGATCCAGAACCTCCTGTTCGGTAAAATTGAAATGATCGAATACGATGGAGGTGGAAGTAGTAGGAGCCTCGATGTCTGTTGACCGAACTGTTCTCACGTCATGCAAGACATCGTTGGCCAGTAGCAGGTCCAGGAATTTCCCTCGACTGCTGCTGAAGCGGTTAAGCTGCGTTGTTGATATGGAAACGAAGTAATCGATGATAGTCAATGCTTTCTCCTCGGTCGAGAATGAAGAGAACACACCGTCGACATCGTTTCAAGATATGCCGTGTAAGTTAAAGTCACCCACAATGATAATTTAATCACAAGGGCGAACTGAAGGTATAACGGCTGAGTCGATGTAATTGATAAACGTGTTGTAGACATCCCGGTCGGATCCGTACGGAATATAAACGGCGACGGCAACAATCGATGTATTGTAAGCTAGTGTGATGCGAACGGCAATGGCATCAAGGCGGAGATGGCAGGCGATCACTTCATTGGAGGCTGAATTCTTTATAGCAATTAAAACACCACCACCTTTACAACTGGTGTCAAAATCATATCTGTCCTTTCTATGTACGACATAGTCTGATGAAAAGTACTCCTCGGATAACATATTGATCGTAGGCCAGGTCTCACTGATTATTATAACATCAAAATCGTTGTCAAGTATGCCTAAACGGAAATGCCTGGTTTTACCTCGGATCCTAGAGGCATTGTGATAGTAGATATAAGGGAAGGCGTTGATGTTGAAACGTGGCCACATTCCGGTTGTTTGATATATGCGTAAATAGTATGTAAATGGGCGGATGGATCGATACGACTGATATATAAATATTTTTTGACAGGCACTGAGACAGTTTTGATAGAGTTGATGGGATGAACCGACCCTACAATAGCTTGCGGCGACGTCGATACATCATGATATTGGAGCTTTTCTTGACATCTTTTGCAGATGTTGTTGGGTTTTAATTATAATCAGCAGGTTTATTTGTCAATGCGTTGATTAATTTACGGTTTTCAGCCACCGCTGATACAATTTTCCTTAAGACCAAATTGTCAGAGGTTTTGTCCACTATCACATCAATTTTCCTCAAAATCTTTCTCATGTTATTGTTTGTGATCAATGATACACAGCAATTGCCAAAAAAGCAAATGTTGGCACAGCACGGTCAAGGCCACTGCAATCGTAACAAAATTGGCAATCGCAGAGATTACATGAAACAATGTTCGTAAATGTAGCGGATTTTTTTAGTTTTGCGCGAGTTACAAGACATTGTAGTTGGATGTCAGCAAATAAACACAGTTTAACACAGATTGTTTGAATTACCACAAATTGCGTAAACATATCACGGTTTACAGTTACAGTTATCGGTCAACATATCACGGTTTACAGAATTTAATAGTTTGAACTAGCACAATGACTATGTTAATACGAAATTAACCTTGCTGCCCTGATTGCTTCAGATGATTTTTTAATCATTTTTAGCGGGATTTGTTGTTTATCATGTTTAATCTGTGCCGAAGCTTTTCGGTAAATAACCTATCCAAAGAATCCTTTATTTACTTGATTACGATTCCCAGAGCCTAGGTTAAGAGTTTTCTTTTCTTGGAAGAGTTTTCTTAGTTGTGTTTGAAATACTGATCGAAAATTGATCGAAGTCAAATTTTTATTGTAGTTTTTCACATAACATCCAAAGATCTAAAGCGGAAATCGGCCCTGATTTAATAGAGTTACGCAAATTGATTTCCCATTTTCGATAGGAAAATTTAAGTGTAAGCTTTTACTTTTACCTATTGCATAAATAGCAATTCACACACTGTTTTGATTGGTAATATGGTTTTTAAATGCTTAATGCCACATTCCCCATATACGAGTAAACCAGTAAATTATTTCTCGGATTGGTTCGTTTTTAATTACGCAACAGAACAAATTACCACTTCGTTCTCAAAACTTCCTCCGTCATTTTTGACGCGTAACTGCTACTAAATTATCTGAGTATTACCTGAAACAAAAATCAAATTGCAAGAAAATCTCATCCCATAAACCAAAAACGGGAGAAACACCAATTCCACAAAAAACACTTTCTACGACACCCAGTTCTTATAAAACGGTCGAATGTGGACATTCACAATTAAAAGTGGAAGGGTTAACAAACATTCTTCAATATATTTCATATTACGAATGTACACGACACCCCAGTCAATTTTAAGCAACCTTGCGGCTTATAGTTACTACATTTGAAAACATGGCCCATTTGGGTTCTTTAACCTCAATGAGGCGTCTAAATCCCTTTTGATAAAGTAAGTTTTAATTTCGAACCATTGATTGCACAAAACTGATACAATAAAGCACCGTAATTACTGCACTACATTATAAACATGGCACATACATATTCCGCTTAACACAGGTTTTAGAGTACTCTATATATAATCTGATATACAAATTATATATAATTTAAATTCACTTTCTCGCTGTGTTATAATATGTACACACATCACAAAATTTATGTATGCGGGAATGACGCAATTTGAATATAAATAGATCATGATGACTAGTCAATGTGGATACGCGCGCATACGAAACGAACCAACAACACCAAACAAAAAACCGTATCCAAACCCAAAAAACCTCAAACCAAAACCAAAAAAAAAAATTAAATTAAATTAAATGTTATATTTTAAATTGATTACATTTCTAATATCAATAATTTTCCATTTTCTGGAAAATCATGGGTTTCCACTCTTTATATACGTACTTATGGTGTATAAAATTTTAAGTAGATTTTAATTATTTCCATTGATTTCGAGGCGAAACCATCAATCTTACTTAGTTCGAGGCGAGGAGATAAAAATTGACATTCTTATCACAATTTTTGGTTCGGTTACTGGAAATCGATTTTTTCGTTTTAGACGATTTAATTTTTTTCTTCTGTATTTTCTTAAATAAAATTTTTAATATTTTAAATTTTATTTTTATTTTTTTGTGGTCAAGTGGTTTTATTTTTAGCGAGTAGATGTAGGTTGTTTGAATTCCAATCAAAATAAAAGTGAAAAATGTTTAAATACAAATTATTTATAGTCCAAAAAATATTTCTACTTTACAAATGCAATAGGTGTTCATCCACTCGTATGTGCCCGTACGAACGCATATTCAAAATTTTAGTCGCGTATTATTTATACAAATTTTGTGGGCAGAGTTTACGAAGATTTGAATTAAGTTGATGGATTAAAAGGTTCTGGCATTTGAAATACATAATCGTTGCAAATTTGTGTTGTCGGTCGGAATTTTTATATTATTGTTGAGTAACAATCGAAGAAAACAAGATGCTAAAATAATCGGGCGGTGAGTAATACGCGTCATATGGATTTTATGGCATTACGTTTAATTGGAGCTCGGCTTACAAATGAATGTCATTGTTAACACCAATAGTGCGATCTTTTTATAGAGGACGAACTAATAAGTGAACTCAAGTACTTCGTTTGAATTGGCATCACATTGGTTGGCCTACTCCATAATCCCTTGAGCCGACCTCGTTAGAGGGTGGATTATCCATCTGAGCAGTTGTGGTACCGCGTGGGGTAAAAATTTATTTTTCTTGTGAACTCATTGCTTTAACAATTACTTTTGTTGTTCGGGTATCACGCCGTTTCTCGGTCGCTAAAACCTCGTTGGTTCATTAGCAGGAAACACAACGTGCAAGTGAGGTTGGCACTTGGGCTGGTATATATTTACGTTTTAGACCGACGCACCGAAATACCGAAACTATGATACCGAAATTTCTCAGGCACATAAATCGAACAACGTTGGTATGCGTAAGAGCGATTATTGTTCTTATGCTAAATTGTATAAATTCCTTAATGTCAGTAAATTTTTATTTGATTTCTATTCATTTAATTTTCGATTAAAGAAACCCACAGAGAAATGTTCACTTATTCGGAAGGTATAACACAGTCGTGGATGTTAAGTTTAATAAAGAAGTCTCCTGGATCCACTCCTAACTAAATAAGGGAAAATTTATTTCACGGTTTACCGATCCAGGTGGAACCAAAGTAGTCCGGAGTCAAATGAGTCTGAGTCATAACTTTTACATATCTTACATAATAATCCGAATCCAACTTTACGTACCCATACTATGTTGCACAAGTTTAGTGATATGGAAAAATTACGGAAAGTGTGCTTTACGTTTGAGATTAACTAAGCTCGCTTGTTACCCCGTTTTAGGGTTGCCAGACGTACGAATTTAATACGTACTGAATGGTAAAAATTTGTTTCCAATGTATTTGTTTAATTATAAAGTTACCACCTTTTGTTAGTAGAAGAAAAAACACTAGATGTCAGATTCCTTGCGTTAATAGGCAAAATAGCCGCTGAATTAAACTGCATTTTATTTCAAAATTTTCAGAATTTTTGGGCATATTAAAACTTATATATGCATAATATATTAAAAAAGCCCAAAAGTTTCACAAATGCAACCAAACAACATAATGTTACAAAGATTTATGCTAAAGCATATGTGTTTCGATCTAAACAAAGCATGTTTTCGGAAGTAGTTTTAACCCCAAGCTACTAAGATTGTAAGCAGACATGCATTGGCCAGCGTCAAGTTACTGTAATGGTTTAAGGTTTATAGACTACTGGATTAACCCATTCCTGGAAGGTTTTGGCCGGATGATGATTACCGCACAACAATTTTAGGCAATAGTGAAATTTGTATGGGAAAACAATATCAATTTTCCGTGTTCATACCTATACAAGTATAGCAAGAATAAATTTCTAAAGGCCCTTCCACACCATGATATTTGCTAGAACCATGCGATATTTTTTGTACAATATTTTTTCCTAATCAGAAATCTTGTAATATTTAAACCACCTTTACAATATGCAAATTGAATACAACTTGTGTACAACATATTTTCTCCTTGGAAATCTTTGCCTTTTGATTAGCAATAGCATTTTGTTAAAACAACTAAATGAAACCTGTCAAATTGTTGTTGTTTCTCCAAATACAAATTCAATGACCTCAGAAAGTGATTCATCAAACTGTGGGTATAAATAAAAGTTATTTAGTATTGGCATAGGTGTCCTGCTTTGTGGAGAGGTACACGAGTAAATTACAATTACAATTTTTTCATGAGGTGTATGATATTGTTGATACTATAGTACTTTTCTCTAAGGAGAGCACCAAGTAAAGTACACAGAAATCCATGCTACACGAAAATTCCGGCGTCGGTGTGAATCTGGACTAAAAAGAGAATAAAGCAAATTGGAAAGAAGATGGAATTTTGTCGGAAACTCAGTTTTCTTCCATACACTTTGCCATATTAATTTCAAAAAATTTTATCTGTGCAAATAGAGCAGATTTCCTCCTTTCGCTACCCAATTACTAGTTCAGCACATGGAACAACTGAAAAATACAAAATAAAATAAAAATTGTTCAAAAATATAATTCAAAATGTGAAAGTGAAACAGAAGCAGAAAGAGAAAGAAAATTGTTTTTGCTCAAAATTCATATTTTGTTTCTTTCATATTTTAAACTAAGGAATTCTGCATGGAATTAAAACTGCTTTTTCCAGTGTTACAGTGGAAAAATGCATACAGGGTCAACAGGTTCAAGCTATTTATAGAAATTTTCAAAAAATTGAAGATATCACTCGTAATTCTTTTATGATACAGTATTTTCTGTAGGAGAAAGAACAACAATAATTGCCGTGTTTCATGACAGTCATTGTTCCGGATCAATTCAAATTTTATATGGAAAACCTGATCCAAATTTTGTTTTAGACCACAAATTTTAATTTAAAATCTAGTAAGCGCCTTTGTTTTTTAGATCAAGCAACACAGCTAATGTAATCCGTTCTGTGGTCACATTTCAAAAGCGCTAAAGTCGACTTTACTACAAACTCATATTTGATATTTTCTTAAATCTCCGGGTAAAAGACGCAAACTGATATAATCAGTTAATTCAATCCCAAATAGCTAAACTCAAATTAACAAACTTTAAATTCAAATTTTAAACGTTATTCATGTTCTCCAGAATATTGGGGAAAGTTGACTTTACCAGTTTTAACATGTGGCCAGAGCGTTAGAGTTCATCTAGAAATTAGGGTGTTCAACAGCTATAATTCAAAGACCAAGATATTAAACTCGTATTATGGTTACACTAGCGTAGCTTAATATTTTGACTCTAAATTATTTTAAAGGCCTCGTACGAAATGCAACTCATACTTATAGACCTCTGTGATATAACGATGCATTAGTAATTCATTGTTTAAGGGATAGGTCTAAAATCTAGATAATACTCGTAGATCTAAAATTGGAATTTATTTAGTCTCTGCAATTTTGCTTCTGAATAACTAATTACTTGTACCGCTTACTGTCGAGTTCAACATCAACAGGGCATCGATCTGCACAAATATTATAATTGTAATGTAGTATGTGTATAAGTAAGCATGCTTGTAGCATGCATAATGTATAAACGTACTCATCAAATTATGATATAAATTGGCTAGTGACATATAAATTCAATAATACAACATTTCTTGCACTAAAATAAATTTTAATCATCAGTAATCATCATTTAATCAGTAACGTTTTAGTTATGTTTTCAAGAAATGTTAATTTAGAAATAGTGAGCCATCACCAGCGGTAAGCTCAATATCATCTGAAATTAAACATTGGTCCTTCGAGCCATTAAAACAACCAGCATCGCTAAGTTGAACGCGATAAGTTTACATTAAAAACAGTAAACAAACAAAACTTCAGAACAACAAGAAATCTTAAGTGAAGCACCTGTTCATATCGAACAAACAACAAAAATGGAAAACATACTCCAGCAACAAGATGAAGCAGATGACAAAATTGTCCAAATGGAAACAACACAATACACTACCGTAAAGACGGGGAGGATAGGCAAGCGACGACATATTTGGAAAAAAGGTTCACAACTCTAAAGACGATTTATAACGACTACGTCGATAATGATGAGAAAATCCTGGCCATGACTCCACCTCTAGAAAAAGGTAATGCATATATGGAAAGACGGAAGAAAGTGACGGACGTAAGCCGCCAATCAATAGCGGATATTCGTGAACGCCTAAATACCGCATCAAAAAGGCAAACTGAACAGCAAAAAACCAGTTCAGATGAAAAGGCAACGACAACCGAAGATATCAACAACAAAAAGCTATTCAAACGGCAAGATGTCCTCCTTAGTCTCCAAACAACATATCCAAAGAATATATAAATATAAAATTAAAACAACTAGAAAAAGACATCCAAAAAGTAGCAAACCAACACACTGCGATCTTAATAGAAACAGAATAAGTCGAGCAAACGTCTGACTACTTCAAAAAATATTATTTTGGCCAGCTACAAGAAAAAGTAGAAACCACAATGATCGAGTTACAACGATTTCACAGCGATAATACAACTACGTCAGTATCAGTCCAGTTGAAACTGCCAAAAAAAGAACTACCAAACTTTTCCGGTGAATATGACCGATGGAAAACATTTAACGATATATTCACCGAAATGATTCATAAAAACAACAAAATATCTGACACGATGAAGATGGCACAAAAAGGAGCAGCTCAACTCATAAGTCATTTAACAACAACAGGTGACAATTACCAACAAGCCTGGAGCATAATAGAAAATAGATATAACAACGCGAGGGTACTCGCCAACCATCAATTCAATGCGTTATTATCACTAACAACAATTCAAATGGCGTCCGCACAAGCAGTAAGGAACTTGCACGATACAGCAAAAGAAATTCTGCATAACATAAATCGGCTCGATATAAGTTCGTGTTTTGAAGCATCCGTAAGCTTCATATTAATGAAAAAACTGGACCCAGAATCCATCAGGCTCTATGAATCATTCATAGAAAAACCCAGAGATATTCCACAGCTAGAAGAAGTTTTCAAATTCCTTGAAAGAAGATTTCAATCACTAGAAGCCATGGGCAGCAACAAACAAACGACAAGCCGACCACAGTATATACCACCCCTAAAACGGGCCTATACAACCACAGCAAGCAGAACATGTTGGGTAAATAGTTGTAACGAACGACACAACTTGGATCAATGTCAACAGTTCAAAAGTATTTCAACATTAGAAAGATCAAGGCTAATAAATGCAGCAAGCCTTTGTATACGTTGCCTAACCCGTCGCCAAAGTAAATATTGTCATGCAGAACCATGCATCATGTGTAAAGGGTTACTTAACATCCTACTACACTGCAATAACGCAGTATCAAATGGCGGAACCGGAACTAAAAACGCGAAAACCCTCATAGTAAATCAACAGGGACTAGTTTTGTTACCAACCGCAGTATTTAAAGCCATAACTTGCACGGGAAATCAGATCTTGCTAAAAGCATTAATCGATCCTGGATCACAGGTGACATTAATCTCATCAAAAGCCGCTAACGTACTCAACCTTAAGAAAAAGAAGGTCAACGTTTGTGTCTCCTGTATAGGAGGAGGTAAAGCAGGTGATTATAAACATACAATCAATATACAAATCTTGCCAAGATTTGAAACCGAGTTTCAACTAAATATCGAAGTCTTGATATTTGATAAACTCAACCAATAGTTACCGGAGGTGGACTTTGATGCAAGATGCTGGACCCATCTCAAACAAATACAACTCGCCGATCCTTATTATAACAAGTCACAATCAATTGATCTCATACTTGGTGCAGAATATTATCCAGCAATCATAGACAACAACATCATAAAAGGAGGTGAATTAGAACCAATGGCACAGCAAACTGAAATCGGATGGATAATAATAGGCAGCAGAGGCGGCACCAGAACAAACTAACCAACAACAATGATAGCTCCTAAAGGCATTGAAGATCAATTGAAATTACTCATAGAGGTAGATTCCAGAAAACAGAATCAATACGGAAGAGGAAGTCATGGTTGAACAACATTTCCAGTTAACCTCAGAAAAGCGATCAGATGGAAGATATGTGGTAAGAATTCCATTCAAGGATAATCATATCAAATTAGGAGAATCTAGAAAAAAAAACCGCTGCCAGGCTAATACAAATTGAAAATCGGTTCAAGCGAGATCCGTCTTTCAAGCAGTTATATCATCAATTTATGCAGAAATACATAAATCTAAAGCACATGGAACTCGTACAGGAAGAGGTTGAAGATCACAATATAGCAAGTAACACCTATTACATACCGCATCATGGTGTAATCAAACAGGATAGCACCACTACAAAACTTAGAGTAGTGTTTGATGCTTCGGCTAAAACTACGACAGGAGTATCTTTTAACGATTGCATGATGAATGGTCCAAAATTACAAGATGACCTAGACAAGATAACCTTGACGATTTGCTGACAGGATGCCACAATATAAAAGAAGCATGTCAATCAGTTCGCGAATTAAAATTGCTAAAGGATCGAGGTGGATTTGACTTACGAAAATGGTTCTCTAACTCAATTGAATTATTAAAACATATACCAAGAGAGCTGCACGGTAAGGGTAATATGGAAATCAAGCTAAACGATTGCATCAAGACCCTAGGCATTTTGCATGATCAGTTATTCAGCAACCAAGCTACAAAGCATTCATTATTATCCGAATCATCGAAGCTAATTGATCCAGTTGGATGGCTCTCTCCATTAAGCGGAATAAAATGGGATGAACATCTACCAGAACATATTAACACAAAATGGATAAAATATAAGGCAGAATTAAGTGATATCAAAAACATAAAAATTCAAAGGTGGATCAATACAACTGAAAATACCGACACAGAACTTCACGGTTTCGCTGATACTTCGGAATACGCATATGCCGCTGCTATATACTGTCGAACAGTAAACAAAGATGGAACAATAACAACACAACTGCTAACATCGAAGACAAGAGACGCTCCAACTAAAGTGAGGTTGACAATTCCTCGACTAGAGCTAAATGCAGCGTTATTATTATCAAAACTGCTTAAACACGTACAAGAAGCCTTAAATCTAAACAGCTGCAGGATGTATGCGTGGCCAGACTCAACCCTGTTGGATCACTGGCGAGCCAAGAAAATTTAAGGCATTCGTGGCAAACAGAATTTCTGCAGTAAAATCCTTGATACCGACCACAACATGGTATCACGTAAAATCAGGCGACAACCCAGCTGATATAGCTTCACGAGGCGCACCACCATCCGCACTAACAAACAACAAATTATGGTGGGAAGGACCGGACTTTCTGCGACAAAATATAACTAGTTGAGAGGAAGGCAACAGTTCTTCACTTACTTATACACATCCGCGTGAAGAATTAAAAGATAAAACTTCAAAATTAATGACAATAAGCAGAGAAGAGCACGTATTGAATGAATTATTTGAGCGATGTTCAAATTACAACAGATTAAAACGCATAGTTGCGTACTGTAAACGATTCATGAACAATGCCAAGCACGGCAGCAATAATCATAACAGCTACCAGGTATAGAACTTCGGGATGCGGAAACAACAATTCTCAAGGCATTACAAAAACAAGATTTTTCTAATGAAATTAGCTATCTTAACCAGGCTAAACAAATTAGCAAAAGAAGCTCAGAAAGGTTACATTGCACTATTTATCTGCATAGTAACAAAACCTATACATATTGAAATTGCAAGCAATTTAACAACCGAATCATTCATTGCTGCTTACAAACGATTTACATCCAGGAGAGGATTTTGCGCGGATATCTACTCTAGCAATGGGACATACTTCGTTGGAGCGAACAAGGTAATGTTAAAAGAACACCATCGCGCACTAACCACATTACCGAACGAGATTGCTACTATGATAGCCAACGACGAAACCAATTGGCATTTCATACCGCCCATGACACCCTATTTCGGTGGTATATGGGAAGCGGGCATTAAAGCAATCAAGTTCCATATAAGCTTTACACAGTAGTTACACAAATCGAAGCATGTCTAAATTCTCGACCGCTAACTCCACTGACAAATAATCCAACAAATCTATCCGCTTTAACACTAGGACATTTTTTGATAGGTGATCCTCTCAAGTCACTGCCGGTCACTGATAAAGATAACATCTCTTTAAAAACAATATGGCACCTTGTTGAGAAAATGGTGCAAGGCTTTTGGAAAAGATGGCCCTCTGAATATATCCTACAACAACGAACGAAATGGAAATGTAGCCAACCGAACCTAAAGATCAACGACTTGGTGTTCCTAAAGGATGACGAACAACCAACCACACGTTGGAAATTATAGGGCGAATTATCAAGACACATGCCGGAATCGATGATTTAGTTCGAGTAGCTACAGTGAAGTGCGAGAACAATATCTTCAAGCGGCCAATTGTGAAATTGTGTAAACTACCAATTGAGGAAAATTTAAAGGATATAATGCCCATGAAAGCCAACCAGAGTGAAGAGGAGCAGGAGTCGCAAATATCCAAGAATTCCGAGAGGATTCTGCGGCAGCAACCTCATCGACAAGTGAAAAACCAGAGCAAATTGAAACATCTGATGCTTACGACGTTGTCCATGTGTTGCATTTTGCGACTTGCTCAGGCCAACTTAGACATTGCTCCATTAAACCATTCTACAGACATACACTTTGAATCAATAGCCGGCTCGAAGTGGTAGCCACGAAATGGTCACTAATAATCTATCATAATATGAGTAAGTACTGGGAGGAAATTGAAGCATTCAAGACCACGCAAAGTCAACTGAAGAAGTCATGCATAGACGTTGTTGAAATAAACTGCGAATTATTTCTTCCACAAATTCAATGGTAGTCCAACAATTTGGAGGCAGATAATGAATTATTATTAACGAGCAACAAGGCGACACAATAGACGTTGTGTTAGGCGACATGTGTGGGATTCTTACAGAACGTGCAGCAAGAGAATATGAAAATTAATTTGAAGCCATAAACAATGATCAGCATCAATTAGAGGCACTGATACGGAATCATACCACAATAATAGACAACACAGTTAAGCTAATAAAGCATAACTCAATTCTTACCATTAAATCATTAAACAAACTGATAAATGATCATGGAACGCTGAAGGCTGAACTAGAGCAATTGAACGAGTGCTTCATACGGGAAAAGCAAATTCGTTTAATATTAACTTCAAGCATTGAATTGATATTAATATTGAAAAATTTGGAGGACACGCAACAAGCCTTACTTGACGTAATCCATAATGCACACAAGAACATTTTGCACCCTTCATTACTTTCCCCGGCTCAATTGGATCAAGAGCTCGAAATTATTAAAAGACATATACCATTAACGATCACCATACATGAGCATCTTCTTCACGTATATCATAGCATGAAGATACGCAGTAGAGTAACTCCAAGAAACAATATAGTAGAACTCACCATTCCATTATCATTTACGCGGGAGAAAAAAGTACTTAAGTGATTTTGATTAGTTTAATCCAATTTCGTTAAAAGATTGTGGCGACAAATGGACACAATAAAAAACACTAAATATATTATTAAACAGTTTAAATTTGAAATAAGACTGAACATTCAGTATCAAATCAAAATGGCGATAATCCTCAATATTCGTATATCACATTTGGTTCTCTTGAATTGGACCCTAAGTCCACTACCTTAGTCTGATCGATCTTAAAACTTTGTGACTTTCCATTAAAATTGTTGGGATACGCAGGATTACATTTTAAATATCTGCTCTACCTACAGACAAAATTTAATACAATTTTTTCTTGTTTAAGTGATTAATTATTGGATCCTAGCTCAGCCGGATTACACAAATAAATCATCATATCTGTCTAAATCAAAATCAAATTTCTAACATTTTTTAAAGGCAGTTCTTAGATTAAGTGTAAAATTAAAATTTCTCGGAAAACTACAATAAATTTTACAAGGCAAGATTTCTCAATCGCAACCCCGAGAAGACGTTATATCAATTTCGAGCTGATTTATTTTTTGACGTTAAAATAAGCACTCCAATGTTAACCACTCATGTTAATCAAAAGAAAGTGTGGATTTGATTTGGCAACTACTGAATTTTCTTTTCAGTATAGTTCCCAAACTATACTGAATTTATTTCAGTATAGTTTGGGAACTATACTGAAAAGAAAATTCGTGGAATGTGGAAAAACATTTTTTACATTGGTTACCACATAAAATACGGTGGGAATAATTCTACTCGGACTATGAAATATAATAAAAAGACTCATAGTAAACTTTTGAGTGCTGTTGCCATACAGAGTTGATATTGATTTTGCCCAAAAGTAAAGAGTTTTGCCGCGCTTCGATGCACTTAGCAGTATATTTTTTTTTTTCGAATGTATCAGTACCGCTAACGCCCAGCTCTACTTCTACTGTAATTTGGCACGAAACAACGTAACGGAAACGAGACGAAGTGAAGTCGAAATGAAAAAGCATGGTGATTAAATCATAGCATAAGTGAAATAGAAGCGAGAAAAACGAACAGAAATGGAATTTATACGTTTATTGGTCTCCTGAAAAAGGTTTCAATGGTCAGACGTGTGCTAAATTGTTTGGTGATGTGAACGTTTGTTAGACAGATTAATATATATAGCCGTCCATAATTTGGGTTGCCTATATCTTTATAAAACGTTTGACATTAATTGCATCCAACAGTATGAATTCATCTAATACACTTTCGGTTACAATCATAGGGCAGTTAGGATAGACAAGGACAAAAACGAAATCGAGAAATTATCGCGCAAGAGTAGAAGTACACACGTTTATATGTGTAAATACACATTTGTGGCAGTTTCAAGATAAATTACCAATCGAAAATAAGGAAAGCAACAAATGGCAACACATTTCGCATAAAATGTATAAATGAGACTGGTCCGAAAAAGCATAGTCACGACAACTTTATAATTATCCTGGTAAAGTAAATTTTGTTCTAAATTTGGTACACGGAATTTCAAGATGTTAGCTCTTTAAAATATAATAGCATTTTGATATGAGTTTAATCAGGCTGAATTGTATTGGCCTTGAATTTGTTTAATTATCGACTAAAATATTGGTGAAGTCCGTAAAAGTGCAGAAAGCACTTACGAGCCACCTTTAATACTCAGCTCCTATAATCATCTGTAAGGTGTACGCATTTTAAACAAGTTCTATCTGGCAACCTTACCCCGTTTACTCTGTACTTTCACTTTCGACAACGGGCCGCCATCTCCCTCAACTGTTGCACCACCATAAACCAAACAAGGTTCTTTTCAATCTAGAAGTACTGCTCATCTTTTTGAGTTAAAAATATTTCAATACGACGAGAAATTGTTTCTCGAATCTGGTCGAATTTCTGAAAAATAATATTATAGTGTAAAATTAAACGTTTGACTCTGTCAGTGCTGCTAAAATAAATCGATGTTATTCAATCACTTCTGCTACTATAGTAAATAAATGTTAATAGTGACGTATTTTTCATAACACCCATCGAAAATTTTTGGATGAATTTTTGGGTAACTAACAATAATTGCTATTAATATTATTTTAGTGTTAATATCTTCTTTTTTATCTTGTTATATTTACAGGTAAGACAACACTAGAAAAATTTTGACAGATGTAATATGAAGATGTCAAGCTTGTAAGTACATATTTTATTTTGAATTTGTATATGACAAACATAGCTGAGAAGTGGAAATTAAAAATTGATTGATTGATTGATTGATTTTGAATGTACGACCAAGTTCTTAGGCTTGAGTTCCCGGATGACGCCGGGTCCACCGTACACCCTTTTTTACACATAACAAAACCGAAGGATTGGATAGGTTAGTTAAGTGGGACAGAATCGGCCCGGTTACAGACACCTAGGTATAGCCGATAGTTAGTAACACAAAGACAACACAATTCTAATCTACTAGATGAAGGATAAAGGCTTAATAGGTTAATGGATAACGATGGTATTGGTCTTCAACAATTGCTTCTTTAAAACGGCAACCTAAGAAAAAATATTATTATTTCACATGCATCTGGAATTTTCCTGAAATTTAATTCTATTAATACTTTTCGGCTTCCTAACCAAAATTGGTTGACCCGACCCGTTACAGACACCTATGTAAAGTCGTTAGTAATAAAATGCCAACACAATTCTAAACTACACAATCAGCAATTACAATGAAGCATTAATTCACAAGCATCTGTAAATTTTCTGAAATTTAATTCTAAATTCATATTTTCCGGCTTCCTAAATAATTGAAACATTTATTAATTTAATCATTCTGCAACTCCGCAACTTACAGTCGAATTTCCTGAAACCAAAGTTATTTGAACTATATTCAAAATAATTCTAAAATTCATTAGTATATTTAGGACAATATATATACAATATAATAAAATTATACTTGAATAAAATAAATGTAAAGTAACGATTAGTATTAACTAAATTAATTTGGTTCTCATAAAACAAATAAAATAAATCGAATCCAGGAAAGGCACGCACGGCCTTCCTAACTTCTAAGTCTGTTGATTTGATGGATTTATTTATAAACAAATATTTATGAAAGTCACTTGTCCTTGTCATCCCTAATCTAATACAAATATGTTTATTTATAAAAATAGAAAATGACCAAACGAAAACTGGTTCTAAAAACAGCTAATCTGGAATCTGTAAGGTAATGTATTAATAATGAATGTTTTTCACAGCTTTAGAATCCCCAATACCTAAACAAATTCAACCAAAATTAAATAAAACTATTAAAGTAATCAGGAATCTGTAAGATAACAGAATTAATAATAAGTAGCTAGCACATCTGTAGGATCCGTGATAATCAAATAACCCAATTATATGGTTCAATGCTTTAATTATAAAATAAATAAATCAGAAAAAAATTACATACATACATATATATATACATACACACACACATACACACACACATATACATACACGCACACATATATATATATATCTACAACAGCATTAAATAAATTATAAATTATATAATCGACATACGTCGATAATTATTTGTCCAACCTAGAACAAGTTAACCAAAACCTTTACCAATTTACAGTCTTCCAAATAATCTAGAAAAAAATTTAATTAAAAAGTGCATGATCCCGAAAAACTATCTACATATAGCAAATTTGACTGCATTTCAAATGTACTCCGTAGCTTCCATGTAATTCCAAATATTCAAATATTCGCAGAAATAGCAAAGTTATAAAGTTAAGCCAACAATTCCAATTCGTTCACAGCCGCCTACATCTACATGTCCTAAACTAGAGTTCCAAAATTCGTTAAATTATTATTTTCACGTTCAAAACAAGAATAATAAGAAATTTAAGAAATTTAATTTAATTTTACACTAAAACCTAAAATTCAAATTAATAAATTATTAATTTATACTTCTACAAGGATCTGTATATATGAATGCGATAATACGTTTTCCGCGGAACCAATCTACCGTGTAAATCGGAGGATGGGTGTATATGAATGAATGAATTCATCTGTCAAGGAGAAAACGAAAAGTACGTTGTTGAGTTTCTATCCAATTTCGTCATATATTTATAGCTGAGAAGTGGAAATTAAAAATGTCAATTAACTGGATATATTTTGGCCAGCTTCAGGATCGTATTTCTCGCTCCGTTTTCCATTGCATGGGTACATAATTGTCTAAAAGGTGCTTTCTCTACTACAAAACAATAATATGGCAGGTTAGAGAGTTGCCAATTCAGTGGTTAAAGCTTTGGCGTTTGGATCGGAAGGTACCGGGTTCGAATCCCGATAGGGGCAGGATGCAAAAGGGAATTTTCATCAACAGATTACGATCTGTGATGAAATGGAACACATCTATGACCCCTGTCGGAGTGCAAAACTCATGGGCCGACCCATCTTCCATGCCAGCCAGTATAGGCTGGCATGGAGCTATGCAATGTGCAGATGGTAACAAAATCGGACCTATAACCGTACGTCCTCGAATTGGCCTACACACTGGCGTAAAAGTAAGGACGGAAAAAAGGTAACCGTGAGAGTTGGGAGAGCCTTGGCCCCAGAACAGATTGCAGAGATAATAAAAAAAAAAAAATAAAAAAAAAAAAAAAAAGAGTTGCCAATTTGTTTTGTTATGAACTGCTTTGGATTTCCACGTTCTGTTATCGTTTCACTCAAATAATTTAAATAACATACCTAATACCTAACTAATCAATCATTAAGTTTGGTATAAAAATATTATGGTGTAATCTGGTAGACATCAATTCGTTATTTCCCATTTTACAAGTTTTTTGTCAATTCCAATTTTCATTTTGACGTAATGGAATCGATTTTCTAAAATGTAAATACCACAACAGAAAAAGGTATGCTTGAACCCAAATGGCACGAGTGTCAAACTATCTAACAAAAAACATGTCAGATTATTTTTATGCTAATTGAGGTGGTCGAATATATATTTTCATGTGTAGGAAGTTTGTTTAGGTACATATTTGGAATAGACAACATAGTAAATGAAGGAAAAACAAAACAAAAATTGTAAATGTCAAATGTTTCGTATACCAAATCTGGGAAAAGGAAATACAACAAAACATGTAGATGAAGAACAGCACATAACGTTGCAATTACTCGCAACGTAAATGCAAAGGGGTTGAATAAGTAAAAAATTATAAATTGCACATTTCTTAAACAATTCTGATTTGTTGGGGTGAAGTGAAATGGTTAGTCCCAAAATTAATTAAACCTATTTAAAATACTAATTTTAATTTGGTGTGTTTACTAGGTCAAGTGGCCTAGTTCTTTGAAGCCTTCTTTCAACGACAGGGTTATCTATCATATGGCGAATATAGGGGTTTTAATGTTCCTGGAGCCGTATTTCGTGTTTGGCGACATGCTTTTTATTTCATCTTTAATGTATTTCATCTGTAAGTCTCTGTGAAGGTCTTCATTTCTTGTGTCATTTTGGCTTATGTTTGCTTAGTACATCCCAGGCAGTACATGTTTCTGAACTTAATATTAAGTTCGTCTTTTTTTCTTTTTGACATGCTCGCTCCACTTGACCTTGGCATCGAGTGTCATGCCAATATATTTAGCTTTGTTTTCATATGGCACCGGTTGTGCGTTAATTTCTATCGGTAGGTGAATTTCGTCTCATTAAGCTGGATTCTGCAGCGACATTACTTCCAATCGCCATGATTGCTGCTTCATCTGTTGTTGAAATATCCCTTGTATATAATAAATACCGGATTTGTCGTAACACACCCCCCTGCGGGACACCGGCAGAGATTTTCTTTAATTCGGAGTATTCATCCTCATATTACCTTTCAAAAAAGATTTTAGTATGGCGTTGAATTACCTCGTCAGATCTTTATGCAGCTGGCATTTCAGTCCACTGTGCCAGACTTTATCGAATGCTTGGGCGACGTCCAGAAATATGCTGCAGCATATTTTTATGTTCTAAAGTTCTTTCAATAATGTTGGTGATTCTATCCATCTGTTCAATTCTGGAGTGCTTTTCTCTGAATCCAATTTGATATGGAGGAATTAGTTGTCGGTCCTCAATTATCGGTTTAAGTCTTTTAGTAATAATTTTTAAAAGAGTGTGGCAGCAATGAAATTGGCCTGTATGATTTTTTATTGTTAGGTGGATTATCAGGTTTTGCTATCATCATTACTTCTGCTACTTTCCATAGCCACAGAACATACAGGAAGGGTCATCTAACTTTTTTTTGAACTAGCGGTTATTTTGAGTATGGTAAGGGTTATGTCACTTCTGATTTGACAGAAAGTTAGTTTTATCCTTCCGCTGAACGAAAATGGTTGTGTAGTCTCTTGAACAACGGTGGGAAATATTGAAACATTACTTCGAAAATCATGGAAATGTTGCAGAATGTGTACGAAAATTGCGTTCGGTTTTCGGAAGAAACGAAGCGCCGGGAGCTCCATATGTGCGTTATTTTCGGCAAAGAGATGTGTTCAAAAGTATGACTTGGTATATTTAAGTACTGTAGGTATGATATTCAATGGGAACGTCCCATTAATAGTTCCGCTTCTTGACTTCTTGCGTAATGAACTTTCCAACTATGTCTACTGGAGAATGAAGCACTGTTGGATAAAAAAATTTCGCTAATACTGACAAAATTTTCATTCCCTGTGGCGGCCATGTTGTTTTGGCTGCCTCTGTCTAATCTGGCATTTTTTTCAGTCACTGATGCCAAATCACCGTAGCAAGTTACACTTAAAATTTTATTATCAAGATGAGTGTTCATTAGTACAAACGTTCGGTAGCCAAATTCGAAACAACCGGTTCGATAAACAATCAGCCAACACTCGTCCATGAAAGTGTAAACGAGAACCCGAAGTAGTCAATTCCTCGCCGAACACAAGAACTCGGATTTCACATACTTCAAATTGGCGAATTATGCGTCGAGACTTATACCTACACCCGAACCAGGCCCAACTGTCCTAGGAACTCAAATTTAATGACCACAGACCTATAGGAGCTTTTGGAAGAGGGCCTCAATTTTGGCCGAAAGAAGAACCTGGGTATGATCTTGGTATGACACCGTAAATTGGTTCAGGAATTGAAGCGAGAGACCACCCATTGCGTTTTCGGTTCGCTGAGTGTGTTTGCGATCGACTTGAAGAAGATGCCGATTTTGGCAAAAAAATTATCTTTTCGGATGAGGCGCATTTCCATCTTGGCGACTATGTACACAAGCAGAATTGTCGCATTTGGGACACGGAGAACCCGTACGTGATCGTAGAGAAGCCGATGCATCCTCAACGAGTGACTGTTTAGTGCGGATTTTGGTCCGGTGGCGTCATTGGGCCATTTTAATGAATGAAAAAACTAAATCAACCATTATCTAACAATTGTCAACGTATTGTTAGATAAAAAAATTGTTACCTACAACTATTTACGACATTAACATGTAGAAAGTTCCGAAATACGCGTGGTTCATGTATGGTGTGGGGAGAGACAATGGAAACTAAGAATTAAATTATTTTTCAATAATTGGGTAGGTAGACCGTTGAAATAGTCAGCAGAACCTACTTAAGAGTGTTACTCAACGGAACTATTGCTGATCTTATTTCGGATTTACGTCCACAGTTCATCCGATCGCTGAAGAAAACTTGATTTCGTAGGATAAGTAGATGACACCTTACGTGGTTTATATTATAGGAGTCAAATAGCTTCTCCATTTTAAAACTTTATGAGAGGAATTGAATTATTTATATTTTTATCCTTTTAATCATTTTTGATGGTTTCCTTCTTGCTTTCCTACCCATTTGCGAAGCACATTGTTGGAAATCCTAGTAGGGTTTAAATCCGTTAATGGAACCTCTGTGACCTCATTTAAAATTTGTACGTTCTGCTGATTTAAGGCGCTGTCTTTCATAGCGCCTGTCTGTGACATTTCTATGTAGCAAGGTTTGAGCCGATTTATAGAAATATTTGATTCAACACCTTTAACCAGAAAAGTAAAATATCTGAGTCTGTGCGAGCCGGACAAATATCCGTTCTCTTGAATGACGTGCGGCCTTTGATGGTTGAATGTTGTTAAAATATTTTCGTAACTGACATACGAAGTCGGATTGATTAACTTATTTACCGGTGGTAATGAAATCAGCGGGAAATCGTAAGTTTTGTCCGTATAAACTAACTCTGCTGAAGAGCTTTTGAAATATTTCTTAACCCCAATAAAACGATTGGTACCTATATTTCCCACTGGGTGCTAGCTGCATACATAATTGCACCTTTCAACGTTCGATGCTCTATCATTCCATTGCATACCGAATTGTAAGCTGTCGTGTGTTTTAGTTGGGATCCCAAAGCTCTAGAAATTTTATCAAAGAGTGTAGACTCAAATGAGCACCTTTGTCAGTTACTATCTTAATTGGAACACCAAATATACTAATCCAGTTCCAGAATTGCTTCGGTCCAGCGTGTTATATCTATCGATCAAGGTCAAACAATAGATTTTATTTTCCGAAGGTGGTAAAGGATCAATGAGGTCGGTGTCGGTATGAAATTCATCGAAACGACCGTTTGTTACTCCATATGAACCAATTCTAGTTGTTACATGTTTGGTCACTTTATGCAACTTTTTGCCCAACTACGTATTTCGTTCAACATTGATGGTCAAATGAATTTTTTAGTGATTTAGAACTTTAGAATTTTAGAATTTTAGAACCAATGGTCGTTGAGTACCATTTAATACTTCGCAGTTCCAAAAATCGAATTTTAATTTTGAACTTGCTTCGGAAAGTGACAAAGTTCTGAATCGTGTGTCTGTGCTTCCGTCAAGGTTACATAGTCGATTGAGGTTCCTATACCTATTTGTTGGATTCGCGATAAGGAATCGGCCACAACGTTGGAACTACTTGCAATATGTCGTATATCGGATATGAATTGTGCAATAAAGTCCAAATGACGTTGTTATCTGGGTGAAGCTTTATCTAAATTTTGGTGTAATGAAAAAATAAGAGGTTCGTGATGGGTATATAAAACAAATTCTTTTCCTTCGATAAAATTTTTCAAGTTTTAATCGCCATGAATATGCTGCTGAAAGCTCTCTATCGTAAGTGCTGTAGCGAGTTTCTGCATCGTGTAGTTTTCGTGAAAAGAAGAACAAAGGCTGCCACCATTTCTCTGTTAGTTGTTGTAAAACAGTCCCAACGGCTACATCAGATGCATCTGTGAAAATTGTGGCATGACTCAAACTTTTGAAATGCTTCGTCCGTCCAATTAATAACTGATTTGTCTTTCCTTTTTTTCTTGTTCCCTTTAAAAACTCATGTACAGGAGTTTTATTATTAGCTGCTTCTGGTATGAAAATTCTGAGTAGTTGATCACACCAGAAATCTAAATAATTCGTCTGCTGTCGTTGATTGTGGATCGTTTAAAATTGCTTCAACTGTTTGCTTGTCCGGACACATGTCTTGTTTTGAGATTTGAAACCCTAAAAAAACAAATCAACAACGGCAAATTCACATTTATGTAGGTTAATCACTAAACCTGCTTCGCTTAAACATTGCAACACAATGCGTAAATGTTTGAAATGAGCTTACAAACTTTTTGAAGCGATCTTCAATATATTGAAAAACGAAAAACAGACGACGAAACAGAGAGTGTATTATTATTTGGAAAGTTTAATCTCACCAAAGCTCTTACCAAATCTATTTTTTAAAACTTGGTACACGGGTGCAATTGATGAAAGTCGCCTTAATGGTTGTAATACCACGTAAAACTGAAATTGAACGGGACCTTCCCGATTATTTGCAATTGGTATTTGTGTTGTTTAGTTTTTTTATTTTACATCGACCATTAAACCATAATGAGTCAAAAAATTTGCACCCTAAGTCCATCTATCAATCTTTGCGATAACGAATTTCCAAGTGAATAATCTATGAAGCATTTGCAGCAAACAATTTAAAATCCGAAAGTTTAGCCACCTGTAAATATTTAGGTGGAACTACTTTAATTTCTGCACCCGTATCGACTAAAAATTGTAATGTATTTTGGGGTATCTAAAATTGCAAGACGACTGTTAGATATTAGGCTACGGACATCCGTCGCATAAAGCTCAGTGCCTGACGATTTTCCGTTTTATTACCGGTTCAAATACTTTCTCGCATTGGTACCGTGTTGTTGTTGTACCATTTTAACAAACATACCGGATGTCTAGCTACTTCCTCTATGGAACAAGAAAGGTTACGAGGTCGATTAATGCTTTTCGGTCATGAATTTCTAGATCAGTTACGCGATGATCCAATGTTTACTGAATTAAATTTAGTAAACAATTTCTCAACCTTTTTGGTCAATGCGCTTATTTGAAAAGATAAATTGTCTTCTTGTTGATTAGAATGGCTCGTATTTACCCCCTATATTCCAACTGGTTTTTACACTTCTACAATATTGTCCGCCGATTTCGCTAAGTGCCTCAAATTAGTCTCGTCGATACATGATAAAATCTCCTACGGATGGATAGTTGTTTGCATCTACAAGTTCCTTAACATAGGTTTCGTAACCTGGTCTGTGGAAAGCGCTTCTCAATTGTAATCCCGAGAGTAGTCGATCTAATTTGTTTTTCGCTGATTCACTTCAACATTTTAACACGGACGTATTTAACTGTCTGCGGATCAATTGCTGCAATTAAATGGCCATATTTGGTTGCATCTGAAGCAATGCCCTAATCTAAAACTGCACCTCTAATTGGTGAAACTATATCTCAGGATCATCACGATTTAAAAGGTGCGTGCTTAATTGATACGTTGTAAACTAGTGTCACTCCAGAACTAGAGCTGATGATGAGCTTCCAACCGCTGATTTAACTTTTAACTGCTTTGGGTGTTAATTTAATTCCCTATGCACTAAAACTCATCGGAGCTTCTACAAATTTCATTCTGCGTCGCGCTTAAAGAGGCCAGGTGCAATGCAAATGAAGTATAATTTTTCCCTTTACTTTATCTTGGTTATACTACGACAATGATCCCGTGTCACGCGTGCGTGAATATCAATAAGAGAGTGTTCTTGAATAGCACTCAGAACCATACTAAAATGTGGCCTCGGCAGTATAGCTATGCCCAATTCTGCCTAATTAGCTATTTTATGCAAGACGCGCACATCTACCATTCGTTAGTTCTACAGCCTCCCGCGATAGAACATTTCCTTGTTCCCTTTTGAAATTCTAGACTACTTTCGATGTAATGTATACCTTTTAGAAAATTCATTAAATCACCTACAAACCATTTTAATATGGAGTGGGATATTTAAGTTTATTTTGCAGAGCACATTAAATCGTTTGAGTACTGATTCTTCAATTGCTTAGAACGGTTGACTGTTTTCCAAGAGTGAGATGCAACAAAATTTCCAGTGATGTGGATGTGCTTCGGAGAAGCCTGAACATTTGTTTTGGCATTCTACTTTCTCATCCCATATTGGCTTTCTTTACCTGTTCTATTACGTTAGGTGTTAAAGGCTTAGATTAGTGCCCCAAATCAAATCCGGGTGCTTCTGTTTATCTGTAAGATAAAGCGATTACCTAAACCGACTGAGAAAGTTTATTTCCTAGAAAAGAGGACCAACTCAGTTTTATGTGAACTGATACTAAATTGATTTACTAAATACATCGAAAATAATATCGCCTGCATAAGCAAGCACTCGGAAATTGCAGGTCTCCATTGAGCAATATGTTTTTTATACCTATAAGTTCAAGGGATGGGGGTCAATACTCGAATTTTCTGAATACTTATATTCACAAATCAGCTTTTGAAGGGGCTTCTCTGGAGCAGAACAAAATGAGTTTTCGTGGTAGGTCCAAGGATTCTGCGCCAGTAATGGTCTAGAGTCCAATCGACCTCTAAGGAATACTAGAAGCGGGGGGACTGGTATATGGAGTACCTCACAAAGCTATACCTAGGCGTTTGGTTTGGCAGTTCCCGTGTTGCATTTTTAACGAGTGGATTGGAGTTGTTACAACTTCCAGGCGTTCAAAGGTTTTTTCAACGATCTACTTAGACGACTCATAAAATTGGAATAGTTTTATTAAAAACGTCCGATACCGTCATTATTAAGCCATCAGGTCTCTTCAATGATACTGAAGCTTTTGGAATCAGTATACAGGATCAGGTTTTCTCCTATTCCTGAAAGAGAATTTAGTAGGGTTGTATCCAGTTCGTATTGAAAAATAACAGTAATTGGAAAATGAAAGGTCAGTGGATATATTCCGATACACGAATTTCTAAGAATTCCCGCCAATTGCTGGATAAACATTGGCGTACAATCAACGTTGTACATACATAGGTTTGTACTAATAATGAATTTATGGAGTAACTCACCTCTCTCGTCTAATCCACACATACATTTGTGTGATGTGAGTTTACATCATTTTAGGATTGCTCGGATGTCATTTTCACGGAAGGTAAACTCAATTAGTCGGAAATTTCAGTACTCCATTTTAATGGTAACCGTAACATCAGCAAGAACCTAAATCTGTTCTAGGTAAACAGTTGCAGCAATCTGTTTATCCAGAACAGATTTTGAATCATTCCTACATTCATTTCAAGTAGTGGCGTAAAGTTAGGAACCGTAAGTTACCCAGTCTCTACGGACACACGATACTTGAATTTTAATAAAGTTATCGTAATTGAGTATTTATTGTGACAGACGTGTTGTTTTACCTAACCCCTATCTAATCCCCTCATTCGTACTTCCAGTGAAATCAGCAATTCTCTGTTTAACATGAACATTGGTGATTCGCAGCATTTGTAAGATCTCTCGAGGATCAAAGTTACTATAGGACTCTGCCCGTTACTCAGGGTCCGCACGAAAAATTCCCTAGCAATTACTTATTTTAAGCCATCCTTACAAAAATTATTTATAGCATTTTGTACAGTGACAATTACCGCCCGCTGACAAAGGATATTAAATTCACAAGATTTCGTTGGTATCGTGCATTTCGACATGACGGAGTAGGTAGTGTACGTTGTACTGCTTTCCTAGTTGAGTTTACCTGTAACTTGGATCTTGAGATTCCCGTCTCTTGAACATAGAATCTTCCTAACTAGATTGGATTATCTTTATTGTCCATGCCACATTCCATTAACATTGTTAGTTCCCTTCATCAACGTAATCTAGTAGTTTGATACATAAGTCCTTAGAGAGTACTTAGTTTTTGAGAGACTATAATTGGTAAAAGTTTAATTTCTCGCGAGAAGTATACTTCTGATAGTTATTAGATTTTTAAGATAACAAACTCTTTTTATTTGTTATTGGATTCATAGTTTGTTGCATGAGCAGCGAAGAAATGAGAGTCCATCTGTACAAAGTTGCACAATACAAAAATAAGGCTGTATATGATCCAAAGGGCACCACTCATCAGGATACAATGCAATCGATTCAGCTGAAATTTATACTTGGCTCTAGCAGCATGGTTGGCACATTAGGGCATGCAAATTCTTGACTCATCTCAAGCGCTACTCCCAAAATTGTTTCAACGGTTAAGGATTGTTCGATTGCAACTATCTTGCGTTGCGCAACGGTATCTTGAATAATGTCTTGAAGAAAACCACAAGGTTTTATAGCTAAATAACCTTAATACTCAAAGTCACCATGCGTCATATCGATCGAAGGCCTTGGGAAAAGCAACAATTTTGTTAACATTAGTTTATTTCACAAGCACACCATTTTGGCGCTGGTAGGTAATTATTCATTCAGCTTAGCAAAAATTTTGTTACATTTTGTATTGGGGTTATAGTTACGGGGGGTTTGGTGTATTGGGATTTCAGTTAGGGTTGGGGTTAAATCAACAAGTCAACATATTATGGGATCAGTCCATGGCAACGAATAAATGGAATTAAAATTAAAATGTTGGTAGTTTGTGCGCGAGTGGTGTGTACGTGTTTAAAAAAATTTAAGGTTACAGTATCCGCGAAGTATTGTGAAATTGTTGAGAATCGTCGAGAAAAAACAGTGTTTCCTACAATTTCATAGTGCGAAAAAAACAAGTCGGAAGACGGTAATAAATGAATGAGTGAATTTTTTTTGTGATTTTTATTCATTTTGATTTCGGTACAAGTTTCACATGCGACACAAAATGGAAGGCGATAAGGTGTATATTGAAAAATTGGAAGGTGGTGGTAATTGACTAGAGGCCAGAGTATTGTTCGACATAGTGGATGGCACCGATCAAAAACCAACGATTGCAGATGCAGACTATACGATGTCTATTAATGATGTCTTTCACGTGCAAAAGAGCGTGCACAAAACAGCCATTGCTGCAAATAATAAATTGTGATTCAGTAGCTTCAACGTAGGCGACGCTCGGAAGTATGCGTAAGCAAACATCGAAGTAAATATTAAGTACTTGCAACAGTGGCACTAAACAGTTCCACGAAGGGGCCGGGCGACGATATTGCCTTTTTAAGGGAAAACCCGAAAAATGTTTTAGACGATGCATTTCTGTACCATGGTTCGATGTCAAGCAGTGACTAGAACAGTTGGATGTTGAGCTGAGCGGCATGAACGACTCGGACATCAGAACATCGTACACGTAAATATATTTTTACGAAATCATGAAATCGTGTGCGTGGAGGAGGATGTTGCGTGCGATCAACGGAAAGTATCTTAGTAGAAGTTATAAACTTCGTGAAGAGAAGTCAAAGGAATGTGGAAAAATATTCATGCGTCGCCTTCAAAAGTCTGTCGCAGTAATGCGAATGCAGTAACGTGCAAAAGGTGCGCAGTTTACGATCAGACAACGCGATAATATTCGCCAATGCGGAATCTGCAGGAAAGTTGTTCAATGAGATGGACATTGAGCATTAGCGAACTGTATCGTATACGCCAGAGCAGAATGATTGTGTAGAACGTGACTCTTACATAATTGTGGAATCTGCGCAAACTATTATGGAATACAAATTCTCGACGGAGGCTGTTAATTTGGCAAGTATAAGGCACTGTTTTGTGTCATAGGTGCGTATGCATATTTCAAATTAAAATGACAAAATCTGAAACCAAAAGAAATGAAGTGTTTGTTCGTATGATATGATATAATCATTCGAAATCGTATCAAGTGCGAAACCCATCAATGGCTGCACTAAACATTAGAAACCTCTCATACAGGTTGATGAAAACGGAACGTGCCAGATAATGAACCAGAGATAAACATTGCGATGACAACGCCGATGGAGGAATATCATTGAACGACATTTTCGCGATTGAAACAGAATTACAGCGACGTGGCGATTAACGTACTATTCACATCGGCAAGTAACGCTGCCATGTTGGTAGTGAACGAATAACCAAAGCAGGCAATTAGATCAGATAATTTCAAGCTGTGGGAACAGGGATTGAACGAGCAGTACGATTCGCTTATTAAAAATCGTACGTGAAACTTGGTCAATCCACCAAAAGTTCAAAAGGTGATTGATAATGGTTGGATCTACAAACTAAAGTAAAATTCAGATGGAAGTACTTCAAGTGCATTAAAGTGAATGAAATTGCGTTAGATCGACAAAAATACCGCTTTTCTTACAGGATATTTGGAGGAAAACGTTTATATTTGAGTCAACCGATCGAATATGATGACAAACTACCAACTTTTATTGGAACAAAAAGTTTACGTTATTCATTAAAAAATTCAACTTCGTGGTTAGTGAATCGGATTCATGTATTTTTGTATGTAATGGGAAGAATAAGATGATGATGATGTGTCCAGAAGATTTGCAATTTTGAAGCGAATGGAACAATCAATTTTCCGTAACAGTAGCTGATCGGTAGCTAAATCTATTTGTAACGCGACCGAACACCAGTTTTGTTGTTAGCAATGCAAGTCGATACTTGTAGAAACTAACGGCAGTCCATTTTATAAAATATACCGTGGGTTTTGATATAAATTCTAAAAAATATAAAATTTACCACAAAAATCGATGAAGTATTGCTGGGTAGAAATGGTAGTTATCGCAAAATCTGGAGATGTTCTCCAATTTTGACTATGTGTAATGAAATTAGGTACCGTAATATGTTTGTACCATTTCGTAAAATGAACTGTGGCTCTAGACATTAATTTTCAAATATGTAAAGTTCATCACAAAAATTGGCTGAGGTATTGTTTAATACGGGTTCTTACATTCTTTTTAGACAACTTGATGACAAAAATCTAATTTTCGTGTATTCCAATACTTTACATACTTCGTAATTGTAAAGTAAAAACTTACTGGGTTATATTTTCTATGTTAATTGTACACGTGCTTAAATGAAAGACCGAGCAGTATATACCTACATACATAATATCCGTAAAGATATCGTGCCCCATATCTTGTTAAACCAAAATCGCACACATAATTTATTCAATTAAATCTTCCTTTGGGGACCTTTTCGACACAACACAAAACAAAAAATCCTTAAATCTTTTACAGTATGTTGACTCGACCTAGACAAAAAAGATTTGTAATTTTATTTATGATTATTATTGGCTTCTAGAAGCCATTAACGGGTCATGAACTTCATACAAATTTAATATAATACGCAAAGAGTATTTTTAACATAAAAGCTTAAAATTAATTTGGCATATTTTATTTCGATTCAAAGCTTTTTTTTCTGTGTAATAAAGATGTTAAAAGAATTGTTCGTTTCCACCCTCAATTTGTTCAATTTCAAGTGAATTAACATGAAAATTATTTGGCGTTTGAAATGTTTTTGTGTGTTGTTTGCAACGTGCAATATTATATAGAGGAAGGAACATAAGGTTTTCCATATTTTCTCAATGGAAGTTAAGTATCGTGCTGTTAGGAAATCTATATTTGATATTTACATAAAAAAGCACTGTGCATACGTAAAAGTTTGAAAAATATAAGAAAATTATTCCGCGAAAGCTACATGTGTACAAACATTTTATTTTTAGGTCACAACACATTTTGTTATGATTAATTAAAAGTTTATACTTGGAACCATTAAAAAGCTCAAAACAAAACAAATAAAAAACATTTCCACGTGAACTTTTTGTTTTCCGTATGTACATATATCGTATGTCTGTGTAACACAAAATACAAAACACAGGAAAACTTTTTCTTTCCAAGATACATACATACTGTATATCGTATTGTGTGTGTGTGTGTTTGTGTGTTCGAATACTTCTTCTTCAAGGAATTTTCTATTTTTAACTCTACGCAGACTATCTGCGCAGAATATAATTAACAGCACAATAAAAATGAAAATAGGAAAAGAAACTGTTGTACCGGTTACATGACGTCATGTTTTTTAGAGAAAAATTATATAAATTTATATGTACATACCTATAACTATATATGTTTGTGCAATCAGGGTCAAATTTACAAATCCATAAATACTATACATACCAATTTTCAAGGACACGCATATGTTACGTATCATCATCTTTATGGATAAACATCTTCTCGATCTCCAGCCAAGACACAAACAATTAAATAGATGGAAAGGGAAACAGAAAGAGAAATAAGATGACAATAGAAAATTGTTGCACCAGTATGACGTCACTATAATTATTCAGGGTCAAATTTATATATATACATTTTCATCCATATACAATTTGTACAAATATATTCAAGGACGATGGTAAATCAAAATTATATAGGTGTATGTGAAAAAGCTTACACCCATTCTCGGATATCACATACATTTTTCATGAAATTTATTGTTGGGTTGTAAACTGAGCTTTAGGTTATTTTTTGTTGTCGATTCTTGACGTTTTAAATTTCGCCCCTCGATTACAGTCGAATAATATTTTGTTTGATCTGGTTGCGCCCATCCGAATGTACCAATAATGTGGGTCGACGTTGTTTCCGCATCAGTGGTCGACTCAATTTAATTTTTGTTTTGTTTCTTTTATTGGAATTTTATTTTGTGTTATACCTGGACAATTTAGAACGAAATATAATGAGAGGTTGTGCGCTGGAATTGTTATTATTTGAACATTTCGTTATGGTATAAGGAT
This sequence comes from Nephrotoma guestfalica, assembly GCA_963691935.1. Classification (NCBI taxonomy): domain Eukaryota; kingdom Metazoa; phylum Arthropoda; class Insecta; order Diptera; family Tipulidae; genus Nephrotoma; species Nephrotoma guestfalica. Next base: position 223,427,370 of record OY829914.1, read on the forward strand.
AACAAACCCGAATTATTCGATCATTAAATAATTTTTGTTGGTGTTGGCTATAAAACAAAATTATAAAAGCTCAGCTTTAAATAAGCAATTTTTCTTTAGTAACTTTCTTTTTCGTTTAATCAACGAAAAAAGGTATAAGCTGTCTAGTCTGGTGTAAGAAGCCATACGCGTAGCAAAAAATGTATTTTAACACCAGGTATCTGCGGTAATTTTCCTTGGTAATCCACCTTGGTATTAACCACCGAAAAACATTTGTTAGCAACTTTTCTATTGTATAAGCTTTCGAACGGAAGTTCCATACACGTTAATCAGTAATTTAAGTTTTTTACTTTTTGTTTTCTATTGTAATGGGTTTTATTGTGATTGTTCCGTACATTGGTCTATCTTCGGTACTTGCGAACTAAATGCACAATCGTAGGAAATTATTCCATTTAGCGTCAAATCTGAGTGACAACGACTATGATAATCGGCACCTACTTATACACAATCAACTTCCCAACCACACCATACTTTTTAGTACGTTATCGCTGGACCGCGGATAAATTTGAATTTTTGACTCATATAGATGGACAATTTGTAAGAATCCCAACAATCAGTTGCGAACGGATGAAATTATTGATTTGATAAAATCAGTCTTCTCATCAGGTCGCGACGACTGGTGTTGTATTACTTACATAGACCAATACCATGTATTTGTAGTACTAGCGAATTACTGCTAGCCTAACGAAATCGATTCTTTCATATTTTTTATCTATGTTTCATTCTCACAATTAACTTTTCGTGTTTTTTTACGAATTTATTTTATAATGTTTTACTTTTTGTTTTCTACTGTAAGGGGTTTTCGCGACCTGATGAGTCGTCGCGCCCTGATGGGAAGACTGATTTTTTCAAATCAATAATCTCATCCGTTCGAAACTGATTGTTGGGATACTTATAAATTGTCCAGCTATGAGTCAAAAATTCAAAAGTAATATAAAGGTGGGAGGAGTTTCGTTGGTATTATCTTTAATTTGATACCTTTTTCAGACCATTTAGTAAGTATTTATGAAGTAACTAACAATATGGCTTAAAACTTGTTTATTAGAAGGAAAGCGATGCGTATGCCGTTTTTACGCAAATCCACACTTTTTTGTATGATTTAGTTTCACACTGTTAAATCCAAAGCTAATTAGAACGCATAGCCATTCCAATTGGAATTTTAGTTTTAAAAGTTAATCTAATTGTTGTTTCGTACATGTTAAGTAAAACATTTCTTTGTATGAAGAAACCTATTGTATTTATAAAAGAAAAGAGATTTGGACTCAGGGTCCGTGAGCACTTCTAGGTTGCTAATTTGCACTTTCAGACGATTTTTGAATTTATATTTAGAGTTTGGGCGAAAATTGACCGAAAGACCATTAACACGCCTTCCCAGAAATTTGTTAGACTCAGGCTCCGTAGACACTTCTAATAGGTTGCTAAATTGTTCATCCAGCCAGCATGATTGCCACTTTCTAATCGGGTCAACGGAATTTTGAATTTATAATTAGAGTTTGGACGAAAATGGTAAATGGCCATTAACTCGCCTTCTCAGATAATTGGACTCAAGTTCCGTGAGCACCTCAAATAGGTTGCTGAATTGCTCATTCAGTGGGCTTAATCGGAACTTCCCACCTAGATCAGCAAATTTGCGACGAATTTTTGAATTTATAATTAGAGTTTGGACGAAAATGGCAAACGGCCATTAACACGCCTTCCCAGAGATTTGAACTCAGGTTCCGTGAGCATCTCTATTAGGCTGCTAAATTTCTTATCCAGCCAGTCTAATTGCAACTTCACAACTAGATCAGCAAATTCGCAATGAATTTTTTAATTAATATTAAGAGTTTGGACGAAAAGGATAAACGGCAATTTACACGACTTCCCAGAGAATTGTTAGAATCAAGCTCCGTGCACACTTCTAATAGGTTGGTAAATTGCTCATTCAGCCAGCATGACTGCCACTTTCTAATCGGGCCAACGGAATTTTGAATTTATAATTAGAGTTTGGACGAAAATGGTAAATGGCTATTAACTCGCCTTCTCAGAGATTTGGACTCAAGTTCCCCTCAAATAGGTTGCTGAATTGCTCATTGAGCGAGCCTAATCGCAACTTCCCATCTAGATCAGCAAATTTGCGACGAATTTTTGAATTTATAATTAGAGTTTGGACGAAAATGGCAAACGGCCATTAACACGCCTTCCCAAAGATTTGAACTCAGGTTCCGTGAACACTTATATTAGGCTGTTAAATTTCTTATCCAGCCAGTCTAATTGCAACTTCCCATCCAGATCAGCAAATTCGCAATGAATTTTTTAATTTATATTAAGAGTTTGGACGAAAAGGATAAACGGCCATTAACACGACTTCCCAGAGATTTGTTAGAATCAGGCTCCGTGGACACTTCTAATAGGTTGCTGAATTGCTCATTCAGTCAGCATGACTGCAACTTTCTAATCGGGCCAACGGAATTCTGAATTTATAATTGGAGTTTGGACGAAAATGGTAAACGGCCATTAACATGCTTTCATAGAGATTTTAACTCAGGTTTCGTAAGCATCTCTATTAGGCTGCTAAATTTTTCATCTAACCAGTCTAATTGCCACTTCCTAACCAAGTCAGCAAATTTGCAACGAATTTTTGAATTTATACTTAGAGTTTAGACGAATAGATCAATGGCCATTAACACACCTTCCTAGAGATTTGGACTCAGGTTCCGTGAGTACTTACATTAGGCTGCTAGATTTCTTATCAAGCCAGCCTAATTGCAACTTCCCAACAAGATCAGCAAATTTGCAATGAAGTTTGGAATTTACATTTAGAGTTTGGACGAAAATGATAAACGGCCATTAACACGCCTTCCTAGAGATTTAAACTCAGGTTCCATGTACACTTCTAAAAGGTTGGACTCAGGTTTCGTAAGCATCTCTATTAGGCTGCTAAATTTCTCATCTAACCAGCTTAGTTGCCACTTCCTAACCAGGTCAGCAAATTTGCAACGAATTTTTGAATTTATAATTAGAGTTTAGACGAAAAGATCAATGGCCATTAGCACACGTTCCTAGAGATTTGGACTCAGATTCCGTGAGTACTTACATTACGTTGCTAAATTTCTTATTTAGCCAGCCTAATTGCAACTTCTCAACCAGATCAGCAAATTTGCAATGAATTTTTGAATTTATATTTACAGTTTGGACGAAAATGGTAAACGGCCATTAACACGCCTTCCTAGAGATTTGAACTCAGGTTCCATGTCAACTTCTAATAGGTAGCTAAATTATTCATCCGACCAACCTAATTGCCACTTTCCAACTGGATCTTCAAATTTGCACCGAATTTATTTTTTTTTATAATTAAAGTTTGGACGAAAATGGTAAACCGCCATTAACATGCCTTCTCAGAGATTTAGACTCAAGTTCTCTAAACACCTCAATTAGGTTGCTGAATTACTTATCCAGCCAGCCTAATCGCAACTTCCCAACTAGATCAGCAAATAACGAATTTTTGAATTTATAATTAGAGTTTGGACGAAAATGCTAAACGGCCATTAACACACCTTCATTGAAATTTGGAATCAGGTTCCATGGTCATTTCTAATAGGCTGCCAAATTTTTCATCTAACCAGCTTAATTGCCACTTCCTAACCAGGTCAGCAAATTTGCAACAGATTTTTGAATTTATAATTAGAGTTCGGACGAAGAGGATAAACGGCCATTAACATGCTTTCCCAGAGATTTGAACTCAGGTTTCGTGGGCATTTCTAATAGGTTGCCAAATTTCTCATCCGTCCAACCTAATTGCAACTTCATAACCAGATCTGCAAATTTGCATCAAATTTTTGAATTTATATTTAGAATTTGGACGAAAATGGTAAACTATTAACAAGATCACATTTTCTTCTCTAGGAAAAACCTTATATCGGAAATTATTCTATATAGAAAGACCAATTCAACCTATACAATGGTATCTTGCCCTAATCTCTGGAAGTGGCTTGTTGTTGGCCCAGACTGATAAAATACTCAATATTTTGAGTGAAAATTTGCAATAAACATATTTGATATTTTTTTTGTTAAAGTTTTAATTTTATTTATTTGTTAAATTTTTCTTTAAGTTATTTAAATATTTCTTTAATATCTTTTGTATTTATTATCTTTTTTATATTTTATTATGTAACCATAATTTACATAATTAAATAAATAAATAATAATAATTTTTAATAAAATTTTCACTAATTTGCATTTATAAAATATTAACAGTGCAAATCACCAACACTAAAACAACTCAATATGGCGGCTATTGGAATCTATTTGAATCCAATAAGAATTATGTTTCCGTCATGTTTTCCAATTGGAACCGCATACGTAGACGTGTTATTTTTGGTTAGAAACTACACGGGCTCCTGTATGACCCAATCACAACCCCAATCATAACTAATCACCTGCAAATATTGGCAATATTTATATTCCCCCCCCCCCATAAATTTATTTAACAATCTTGTATTGATTACATTAAGAAACGATATTGTTAACGAAATGTATTTTCCAAACTCGTACATAAAAACCAATTCGTTCATAAATTTTCCCAGCAAGGTGCATTTAAATATTGTTAGTGCTGTATACAATTTTCCCATCCATATTTTCCAATATGTACGTACGGTATCAGTAATTTATGTAATTGCACCAATTCATTTCGATCTTTTATTCGTATGTAAATAAAATTCATAATGTAATGTGCCAGATTTAATTTAATATTTTATATTTTTTAGTACGAATATGTAGGTACCGAGATATACAAAAATACCAATCTAAACCAAATAAATTTTGCTCATTTTAAAACTAAACGAACGATGAATATAAAATCTCTGTGCTATATAGAACTGTGTGCAAGTTAGAGAAAATGAAAATTAATTTTCCGAGAAATAATATTTTACGTGTTTATCTATTTTTAATTTTTAATATTTTATTCGGATTATACTCTCACTATCTGTTTCTCTCTCGCTCTCTCTCTCTCTCTTAATATATATTTATCTCTCCTGGGTGGTTCGAATTAATTTTCGATTTCTAGCAACAAAAAATATTGCAAGCCAGCATTTGGTTTTGTGTATTAAATTATTCTAAACCCAATATATGCTATATATAATAGTTATTAGCTAGCTATAGCTAAACTCTATGTATATAACTAGTCTATAGAATTATGTGCATGCAATATCCAATTTTAATAATATATGCGAGGCTATAGAGAGAATTATCTCTAGAGATAAAAATTCGTATAAACTAAAAACTAGTAGATGTAGCTGGCTACATATTTACAACAAGAACAAAACCAAACTATAAATGGGACTTTAATCTGCTTAAATTGTAATATTTATACACAAATTCGATATATCGTCGTTTTAATAGTTTTATACTTGCGACATAACCCTGTTGAATGTGTGACTCGGTTTTTTAATTTCAGTTTTATATATGTACATAGGCCTTTGCGCTACATATGTAATTCTTACTTAGTATTGGGGTGTTAAAAAATATTGCTTTTGAATCAACCAAAGAATTTTCTTCGTCAACCTACGTATTTCTCGCCTTTAAATGTTCTTCGTAACGACAACATATTTTTTTACTACCTCCAGAGCCGTTAGTAAATTCATAGACGTTCATTTTTACTGCTTTCCGTATAATAATCTTATTTCGTTTTTATTTTTATTTTATTTATTTTACTAAATGTAATAGTATTTTTTAAGACATTCAATTAAATGTAATGATCGGAAAAAAGCACATAGCCTATATTACTCGTATGATTGTCCCTTTATATTCTTTACGTGCGCGTTTTTTATGATTGTGTATGTGTTTTATATGTTCCCAGGTGCTATTACCAAATGGATTTTCCATTTCCGGCTCCATATGTATGTTCACAATGCGAGGGCGATACAAAAATCACACATTGCATATAAATAATCTACATACGACAACAATTTTTACTTTATTCGTTCCAGTTTTTATAGATAGGAAATAATACTAAAAGACAGGGTTTTCGAAACGGTGTATGGCGGAATTCGAGAACGAGAATCGATGATTCATAAGGAACTAGTGTACTAATCGGATCCGCCTTTTTAGCATCCCATCTAAAGGTTTTAACAAAAATTATGATTGAATTCGTTTGGCCATCGTTTGGTCAGGATTGGTCACTAGCTTTTATCGTTTGGCCGCTTGCGATTAAACGGTAAATAAATAAAAAAATTTTATATACTTACTAGCTGACTGAGAGCAATTGAGTGTGCGATATTTTTTGTCCGTTTTATGCCACGTATAATTGTCCGTGTGAAAAATATGGTGTGCCCAAATCTAAACCACAAACAGACATCGTTTGGCCTTGCGACTTATTAATTGTCATTGCGAATGCCAATAGGTAACTGAACGCGTTTGAATTCAATTGGAACGCCTGTGTTAATCATTGGAATTCGGGGCAGCAAAATATTTTCGACTCGGAATTTGCCAATCAAAATGGTGGCTTGCATAATGTTTTTCATCAATTTTTTAATGATCAAAAGGTGTGGTGGCATGCCTGGCTAATCCAGTGAGTTCAAAAACTCTGTTGGATAATTTACAGCTTCGTTGGCATCGCAAACTATATCAATCGATTTGTATGATACCAAGTCGCCTGACAACGAGTGCTGTATCTTGAAGTTTAAATCGTCGACGTCCACATTTGTTGCTGCCAAAATGGCTCTTTCTGCCAGCCACGCATGATTTATGTATTGTGTGTGTACATCGGGAAATATGCGGTTAATGAGAGCATTTTGCGAACCGACGATTGGGCAGAAATTAGTGGGCAATTTTTTTGCATCCAGTATTTTGATAGTCAGCAATTTGTCCATGGTCGATTCTCGAACAATTGGTTCGAGAATGTGACAGCGGATGGTTCTTGTAGCATTTGGAAGTGCATGTTTATTTTTAGCTGGACTTTTTCAACATTACGCCACAGTGGCGATGATTTTAAGGAAGTGTTGATCTCATCAGCGTATGTTGAACGTAGAATGATGGGAAGTCTTTGTCTGAAATCACCTGAAAGGAGTAACAGGATGCCACCGAGCAGTTTGTCGTTGGTTTTTGTTGTTGTGTTCTGTTCAACGCCTCAAGACAATGTTTGTGTAATATAGTGCATTCATCCCAGATGAAAATTTTGTATTGTTTCAGTACTGTTGTGGCCATGAACGATTGTTTTTTATGTTTCACACTGCGTCTGAGCTATTTTGAATATTCAGTGGCAGCTTAAATGCTGAATGAGCTGTTCTACCTCCATCCAATAAAGTTGCTGCAATGCCAGATGATGCGGCGACCAATGCGATGCCATTATTTGATCGTATTTCGGCGAGCATTAGCGAAATGAGAAATGTTTTGCCAGTTCCACCTGATGCCATTTCTGCAGTATTGTACCGCAGTTCACGATTCATATCGGTGCCCATTACATGAGATGCGTTTCGATTTGGCGAACTCATACCGAAATAACTGAGTAGTAAATTGGCAATAAACACACAAATATCCTCGATAGAAATCAATGCTACATTGTACGACGCCATATATACTGAATGTAATCGTTAGATCGTTGCACCGTGCACGAATTCGATGCAATATACCGTCAGTCATTGTATCTTTGTACTAATCCCACAACGTGTCTGTCCGACCTGGGAAACATGTAGTCAACACTATAGCGAATAGTAGACGAATTTGTGTTACACCCAATGCTGCTTCAGTGATTGTCGTCTTCGAGCAAGCCGAGTGCAAGGCATGCATCTTTATATGTTGGATACTGTTGTCCATTCACTTTGCGTATATCTTGAAATGACAATGGGCCGGTGAAATTAACCAACAACAGCCTCAGGTGGAAACACCCAATCTGTCCTGTAATGACTGTATATACTCGGCCCAAAGCGTTTTGATTTGAATAGACCAGGACACGAATCAATCGGTGTGCCTTGCTTTCGGGCATCCTTTTTTTTTGTTTGATTCCATGTGTAATAGCGTGGTACTTCGAAAACAGAGTAGTTTTCGTGCAAAGGCACCGAAAGTACCTTCACGATTATACAATTCGAAAATTTCCGTGAGTGTAGTTTTTGGTTCATTTATGGTACCCTCAATTGCTGTCTCGTTAGTGAAAAATACGCGCTAGCCGTTTTCAAGATGGACGGCTAAATGTATAACTACTGGGTCCCGTTCATGAATTTGGAAACTAAACATACGCCAGACAGCTTCGTTGGAGCTGATGTACCGATCATAGGTAGCGCATTATTTCGTCATTGTCATTCAATCGAGGAACATTCACATCGGTATTTCGAACTTGAAACATAGCCGTATATCACCGACTTTATTCACATACTTGCAAATGTATTTAATGCTTTTCACCGAACTGCAGAACTCAACATTAATATGAGCAATAAATATTTTGCTGAGCAGAGGCGAAGATGGTTTCCGATACTATAGGCATATATATATTTTTTCAGTATTTAGGAAAATTTCTAATTCTGGAATATGTTGCATTAGCCCATTTGCATTCCAGGTTACTATTTGCGCAGGTTGAGTGAAGACCTCTAGTGTTAACTTTGATGGGCGATTATTCTTATCCTCATAGGTAAACCATTGATGCCCCGCGGAATTAAGCTTTGTAACCAAAGCGCTAGAGGTTTCAGAGTCTGCAACATTAATTTTTCAGACGCCATTGTTGAGATACGAGTTTGTACTGATATCCCGACGACATTTATTGGTGGAGGTGATATTTCTTTTGGTTTAGCTGGTTGTTGTTCTAGGGCTAGTTGTTTCTTGATGATTAACTGCTTTCTAGAAACCTCTTTTGCAGTTACTGCCATTTCTGGTTAGTGTTGCGCTTTCCTATTCTTACTTGGTCTTTTATTCCGGTTCAACATCCAATTTGTTTCTCTTTCTAATACTTCTTCATCCATATGGAATGAATTAATGTCATCATCGCGTGCAGGGTTCGATGGCGTCCCAAGTTCTGCACGTGTTTCAACTGCGTTTTCAGTTCTTCATTCTATTTCTTTAAAATTGTTAATTCTTCTTTCAATTTAGTTGTAAATTCCTTTATTTCTCTTAGTTATTCACGCAGTTCGGCATTCTCCTTCTCGAACTGAAATATATTTCCAGTTAAAAATCTTGGTGATCTTGATAATTTGGAACTTCGTCCAAATAGGTTGAACAATGATTATCCCTCCCCAGAATCTGTTGCGCCTGCCTCCGAAGACTGTGGATTTGGCAGCATACTCGTATCTGCTGCTGTACCACCTAGGGTATTCCGAACTTGTTGTACTCATTGTTTTTTTAGCCAATTTATACCACTGGAATTTGGTCCTCGGTAGCACTGTGCTACTGCCGAAGCAGTACTCGCCCTCGCGATGAAGACGCGGCTACCTTGGGGTTAGTTAAGTGTACAAAGAGACAGCCGAACCCCTCAGAGTATCTTAGGCTGAGGGGCTAAATAAATAATGAAAAATTTAAAAAAAAATCCAGGATAGCGCCTTATTGTAAGGAAAGCATACCGTTTTTATCAAATTTCACACAGTTCAACACATTTTGGGTTCGTCGCTTATTGGGGAATTTTATTTTACAAAATTAATAACAAATCTAATTGGAATTTAGATAAAAATGTAACTTTTTTCAAAGAATTGTTTCTAAAATACGAGACATAAGATAGAATCAATCAGATTTTTTGGTTCATCATACCTTGGTCGATTATCGTAAAGGATTGGTCACTAGTTGTTTTCGATTGGTCATCCATTCGGAACGATTTATTACGAAAATTCGTTAAATCCTCATCTTTCCGCACGATTCAAAGTGTTTGGGTCTGAAAAGTTGACCAATACTACTAATTTTAGAAATCCAACGATCGGAATCTTTTGGTCAATTGTCATTGAGAAGTGATTACTAGTTGTTTTTGTTTGGTCATTCTTTCTTAAAGATTTATTTTGAAAATTCGTTAAAACCCACCATTTCTGCCCGATTCAAAGAGTTCGGTTCTGGAAAGTACATCAATACTAACAAATTTATAAATCCAAAGATCGAAATCGTTTGGTCGACTGCCATTGAGGTTTGGTAACTAGTTGATATGGTTTGGTCATCTCTACCAAATGATTTATTTAAAAAAATCGTTAAAAACACAACTTTCCACCTGATTCGAAGTGTTTATTCCTGAAAGACAAGCGACCAATCGTTAGCGACAGTCGAACAAACGATTCAGATCGTTGGATTTATAAAATAATTAGTGTTAATCAAGTTCTCAGCCCCGAACACTTCGAATCGTTCGGAAATGATGAGTTTTTAACAAATTTTTCCAACAAATCATTATTCAGGGATAGCTAAACGAGATCAACTAGTGGCCATTCAACAATGAAAATTAACCAAACTATCCATATCGCTTTATCTCTCTCTCTCTCTCTAGCTTTCACATTCCATGAAAGAATTTTGCTGCCTGCACTATCGTCCTTCATCCTTCTCGGTACATCGCTCTCGTCCTCCAGTTTCAACATCTAATATCTGTAGGTCTTGTTAGACGTCGTCATGCCTGCGCAGTTTGGGTCTTCCTTTAGGACGCACACCAGCTGGTTGTTGAAGGAACACTTTATTAATTATCCAGATCAGAATAATCAGATTAGCTATTAATTTGATAAAATGAAATTCCCAAATAAGCGACGAACCTGATTTTATTGGATTAAAATAAGTTTGATTTTGTTTTTTCACAATAAAAAATGGCCCATTGGTGACCAAACGCCAAAATGTGTTGACCAATCCTGATCTAACGATTTTTTTCACTGTTTTATTATTTATTTACCGTTTACTCGTAAGTGGCCAAACGATTAAAACTAGTGACCAATCCTGATCAAACGAATTCAATCATCATTTTTGTCAAAAACCTTTAGATGGAGTGCTAAAAAGGCGGAGCCGAGGTTTCAGCGAGAGAGAAGAGTCTGGCAAGTACAATATTACCGAACACTCCGTAGATAGTATTCAATAGAATCATACTACGATAGATTTTACATTTAGTACGGTTGGATTAATATATGGTTTTGTACTCTCTACTGTGAGATATTCGAGAAAAAACACTTTACCTGGCAGAGCAATTGCTCTAATGGAGGTCGCTTCGTCATTCAAATTTTACAGATGGAAGTAGGTTTGTCATACTGAGAGAATATCAGCCACTTTGCTGCCTTGGTAAGCCAAGGCCGTTTCGTAGGGTTCATTTTCAATTCTTTGTTAAGTAAAAAGGCACACATCATAACATTTAGTTGCGGTTTCGCTTTGACATTTTCTTTGTCTTCAAGTACTTCGATATTTGTATTTTCGCTGAATTTTTTCTCTTGAATGGTTGTTGAATTTGTGGCACTGGCCGAACTATAAAATCGAATAGTATACTTTATAGTGATGGGTCAAACTATATTTGTTATGTTGGTATAGATTTTTTTGGTATAAAAGGTACCTTGCTGTTCCGTCCTTGATCGTCAATTACCGAATTTATGACATTAATTTTTTGTATCGCGAACTTTCGAAAATTTACATTTTAGATCTTCAAGGAAGATGTTTACAAATTTCCGTTTAATCAGTTCATATTCAATATCATTTATATTCAATTCATATTCAATTTATATTCAATTCATTTCCAATTCATAGTCATTTTATTTCCAATTCATTTTCAAATCATTCCCAATTTATTTCCATTTTTTGTTCGATTCACATTCAATTCATATTCATTTTACATTCAATTCATACTCAATTCATATTCAATTCATATTCAATCCATATTCAATTTATATTCAGTTTATATTCAATTCATATTCAATTCATATTCAATTCATATTCAATTTATTTTCAATTCATATTAAATTCATTTTCAATTCATATTCAATTCATATTCAATTCATATTCAATTCATATTCAATTCATATTCAATTCATATTCATTTCATATTCAATTCATATTTAGTTCATATTCAATTCATATTCGAATCATATTCAATTCATATTCAAATCATATTCAATTCATCAAAAATAAATCAAATCTTCAATTTATATTCTATTCATATTCAATTCATATTCAATTCATATTCAATTCTTACTTAATTCATATTCAATTCATATTCAATACATATTCATTCATATTCAATTCATATTCAATACATTTTCAATTCATATTAAATTCATATTTAATTCATATTCAATTCATATTCGATTCATGTTAAATTCGTATTCAATTCAATATTCAATTCATTTCAATTCGTATTCAATTCATGTTCAATTAATATTCAATTCATATTCAATTCCTATTCAATTCATATTCAAATCATATACAATTCATATTCAATTTATATTCTATTCATATTCAATTCATATTCAATTCATATTCAATTCATATTCAATTCATGTTCAATTCATGTTCAATTCATATTCAATTCATATTCAATTCATATTCAATTCATGTTCAATTCATATTCAATTCAATATTCAATTCATTTCAATTCGTATTCAATTCATATTCAATTCATATTCACTTCATATTCAATTCATATTCAAATCATATTCAATTCATATTCAAATCATATTCAATTCATATTCAATTTATATTCTATTCATATTCAATACATATTCAATTAATATTGAATTCATACTTAATTCATATTCAATTCATATTCAATACATATTCATTCATATTCAAATCATATTCAATTCATATTCAAATCATAAACAATTCATATTCAATTTCATATTCTATTCATATTCAATTCATATTCAATTCATATTCAATTCATATTCAATTCATATTCAATTCATATTCAATTCATATTCAATTCATATTCAATTCATATTCAATTCATATTCAATTCATATTCAATTCATATTCAATTCATATTCAATTCATATTCAATTCATATTCAATTCATATTCAATTCATATTCAATTCATATTCAATTCATATTCAATTCATATTCAATTCATATTCAATTCATATTCAATTCATATTCAATTCATATTCAATTCATATTCAATTCATATTCAATTCATATTCAATACATATTCAATTCATATTCAATTCATATTCAATTCATATTCAATTCATATTCAATTCATATTCAATTCATATTCAATTCATATCCAATTCATGTTCAATTCATATTCAATTCATATTCGATTCATATTCAATTCATATTCAATTGATATTCAATTCATATTTAATTCATATTCAATTCATATTCAATTGATATTCAATTCATATTCAATTCATATTCAATTCATATTCAATTCATATTCAATTCATATTCAATTCATATTCAATTCATATTCAATTCATATTCAATTCATATTCAATTCATATTCAATTCATATTCAATTTATATTCAATTCATATTCAATTCATGTTCAATACATTTTCAATTCATATTAAATTCGTTTTCAATTCATATTCAATTCATATTCGATTCATGTTCAATTCGTATTCAATTGAATATTCAATTCATTTCAGTTCGTATTCAATTCATGTTCAATTAATATTCAATTCATATTCAATTCCTATTCAATTCATATTCAAATCATATACAATTCATATTCAATTTATATTCAATTCATATTCAATTCATATTCAATTCATATTCAATTCATGTTCAATTCATATTCAATTCATATTCAAATAATATTCAATTCATATTCAATTCATGTTCAATTCATATTCAATTCACTTCCAATTCATAGTCATTTTATTTCCAAATCATTTTCAAATCATTCCCAATTTATTTCCATTTTTTGTTCAATTCATATTCAATTCATATTCATTTTATATTCAATTCATACTCAATTCATATTCAATTCATATTCAATCCATATTCAATTTATATTCAATTTATATTCAATTCATATTCAATTCATATTCAATACATTTTCAATTCATATTAAATTCATTTTCAATTCATATTCAATTCATATTCAATTCATATTCAATTCATATTCAATTCATATTCAATTCATATTCAATTCATATTCAATTCATATTCAATTCATATTCAATTCATATTCAATTCATATTTAATTCATATTCAATTCGTATTCAATTCATATTCAATTCATATTTAATTCATTTTCAATTCATAATCAATTCAGATTCAATTCATATTCAATTCATATTCGAATCATATTCAATTCATATTCAAATCATATTCAATTCATATTCAATTTATATTTTATTCATATTCAATTCATATTCAATTCATATTCAATTCATACTTAATTCATATTCAATTCATGTTCAATACATATTCATTCATATTCAATTCACATTCAATACATTTTCAATTTATATTAAATTCATTCATATTAAATTCAAATTCAATACATTTTCAATTCATATTAAATTCATATTCAATTCATATTCAATTCATATTCGATTCATGTTCAATTCGTATTCAATTCAATGAATATTAAATTGAATACGAATTGAACATGAATCGAATATGAATTGAATATGAATTGAATATGAATTTAATATGAATTGAAAATGTATTGAATTTGAATTTAATATGAATCATTTATTTCTAATCGTATTCAATTCATGTTCAATTAATATTCAATTCATATTCAATTCCTATTCAATTCATATTCAAATCATATACAATTCATATTCAATTTATATTCTATTCATAATTCATATTCAATTCATATTCAATTCATATTCAATTCATATTCAATTCATATTCAATTCATATTCAATTCATATTCAATTCATGTTCAATTCATATTCAATTCATGTTCAATTCATATTCAATTCATATTCAATTCATGTTCTATTCATATTCAATTCAATATTCAATTCATTTCAATTCGTATTCAATTCATGTTCAATTCATATTCACTTCATATTCAATTCATATTGAAATCATATTCAATTCATATTCAAATCACATTCAATTCGTATTCAATTTATATTCTATTCATATTCAATACATATTCAATTCATATTCAATTCATACTTAATTCATATTCAATTCATATTCAATACATATTCATTCATATTCAAATCATATTCAATTCATATTCAAATCATATTCAATTCATATTCAATTTATATTCTATTCATATTCGATTCATATTCAATTCATATTCATTTCATATTCAATTCATATTCAATACATATTCATTCAAATTCAATACATTTTCAATTCATATTCAATTCATATTCAATTCATATTTAATTCATATTCAATTCAGATTCAATTCATATTCAATTCAGATTCAATTCATATTTAATTCATATTCATTTCATATTCAATTCGTATTCAATTCATATTTAATTAATTTTCAATTCATATTCAATTCATATTCAATTCATACTCAATTCATATTCAATTTATATTCAATTCATATTCAATTCATATTCAATTCATATTCAATTCATATTCAATTCATATTTAATTCATATTCAATTTATATTCAATTCATATTCAATTCATATTCAATTCATATTCAATTCATATTCAATTCATATTCAATTCATATTCAATTCATATTCAATTCATATTCAATTCATATTCAATTCATATTCAATTCATATTCAATTCATATTCAATTCATATTCAATTCATATTCAATTCATATTCAATTCATATTCAATTCATATTCAATTCATATTCAATTCATATTCAATTCATATTCAATTCATATTCAATTCATATTCAATTCATATTCAATACATATTCATTCATATTCAATTCATATTTAAAACATTTTCAATTCATATTAAATTCATATTCAATTCATATTCAATTCATATTCATTTCATGTTCGATTCATATTCAATTCAAATAAAAATTCATATTCAAATCATATTTAGTTTATATTCAATTCAATTTAAATTCATATTCAATTCATATTCAATTCATATTCAATTCATATTCAATTCATATTCAATTCATATTCAATTCATATTCAATTCATATTCAATTCATATTCAATTCATATTCAATTCATATTCAATTCATATTCAATTCATATTCAATTCATATTCAATTCATATTCAATTCATATTCAATTCATATTCAATTCATATTCAATTCATATTCAATTCATATTCAATTCATATTCAATTCATATTCAATTCATATTCAATTCATATCCAATTCATGTTCAATTCATATTCAATTCATATTCGATTCATATTTAATTCATATTCAAATCATATTCAATTCATATTCAATTCATATTCAATTTATATTCTATTCATATTCAACCCATATTCAATTCATATTCAATTCATATTCAATTCATATTCAATTCATACTTAATTCATATTCAATTCATATTCAATTCATATTCAATTCACATTCAATTCATATTCAATTCATATTCAATTCTTATTCAATTAATATGTAATTCAAATTTAATTCATGTTGAATTCATTTTATTTTATTGATATTTTTGTGCTTTTGGGTAAGGAGGTAACGCATTGTATGTAAAGTGTAAGGTTTTATTAACAGTTTTTCATATAATTTACACGCATTTAACTTTCTGTGCAAGATGAACGTTTTAGGATTGTAGCTTTTGTGTTAACTAACCAACGTGGGTATACACAAACAATTGAATACTCGCAACAACCTTTAAACACAGTCGATTTGACTGGCCAATACTGGTTGAAGAGTTACATTCCTGGATTGTTTTAGAACACGTAGATTATAAAACCCTGATTTTTTTCGAGATAATACATAGACTTGGTTTATCTACTTTGCATTATCTGCACATACAAAATAATATACATACGAGTATGTGTAACAACGCTATAGACTCTTTTTCAAAGCATTTTTCAATTTAATTTTCTTTTCCAGTTTCCTCGTTTTCAAAATATGGTATGGTAGAAGCTATATACATACCATCTACCTTGCATACATATAAATAGATAAGCTTAGTGCCCATAAATTGTGTTTATTCCAAGAAAAGTCTATTAAATGCAAAATCTAACGTTATAATTTTATACAGCAAGGTGTTTTCTATTTTACAATTTATAAAAAAAAGTAAAATTCCAAGAAAACTAAATCGGAACATGAATCGAAATACTTTAATCGAATAAAAATTAAATTAGAAAGCAGTTAAATAGATTTAATGCGGTACTTAAGTGGTTTAATGAATTAATTATGTCGGTGCATAATTCCTGGTAGAATAGTTTAAGGTCAGGTTTGATGATTGGAAGAGAATTTATATCTATACGGTTGGTGTTTTAAAGTTATTTATGTACGATTTGAAAATTTTCTCTATAATCAAATTTCAAGCTAAACTCCAATCCTATGATTTTCTAGTAATCTGATTAAAATATTTCCAGATCAAGTTGATTTTAAATTACAACTTTTAATACTTTTATAAACAAAAGGCATTGCCCTCAGATATGTTTAATGTCTAGACAAGCACAAGAAATAAGACAACGATAAATAATCTCTGATATATACGAAGGTACATCACCACTGTAATATACTTTATGATCAACACGTGTGATTAATATTAATTGTGATTAAAAACATCTATAAATAATAATATTTTAAATTAATTTTATTAAATTTTTTTACCGCACTTGTAATTATTTTATTTAACAACATGAACCAATGGCACCTTGTTAGTTCGGTTCATTGGTTAATTTCTATTATTATTATTTATGTTGTACGTACAATTTTGCATTACTGCCAATTAAAATTTAAATTATTTTTGCACATTTAACAAAAAGCACAAGTATATTTATAAATATAAAATGCATTTTGAAATGATATTGCATTTTTAGAAAAGGGTTGCCAACAAAAAACGTTAAACGTGCACAGTGTCAATGTGAAGGAAATGTGTCAAAGAAATAAAATAAATAATGAGATTCTAACGCCACATTAGACATTTGCTATTCAACAGATTAGTTAGGTTGAATGTTGCGAATGAATTTTCGTATGGTCTTTATGTGCAAATTTTGCCATTTCAGAATAAACATTTGGTTATTATAACCCGAAGTATACTAATAATTTAATAAATTTAGACCCAACATAAGAGAATTTAGTTACTCTTTCCAGCTTTGATGTGAATCTTGAAAATTAGCTCGTACCTTAGACTAATCGGCAATCACGGCATTTAACAACTATGTGCTAATTATTTTGTTTTATCTGGAGAAGGATAAAGTACCGCTTGATGAGTTAAATCTCAAAGCTATGACGTTATCCAAAATTTATAATTTTAATGAATAAATCGATCGTCTTAGAGCGTCGGTGGTGATGTCGATGAAAAGGTTTGAATATGAAGGGTCAAGGAGATCAAAATTTGTTCACCACAATTACTTAAAATCTCGTAAATGAACAGCAATATACTTGCTTAAAGCTTCAGGGTTATGGCGCGACTCAACATTTCCATTAGTATACCAAATCAGAATAATATCTGATCAATTACGATTTTGTTAAAATAATTGATTTGAATTTCATAAACATATTTTTGAAAAGATCCTCCACATTGAAACTCGAATGCATGTTATTCGCATGACCGCGTAGGCATTCAAAGTGTTTCTCATTTTGAAACTCATTTTCAAACCAGTTAAAAATTTCCAAATATTTAGATTACGGATGTGGATAATAATAGTTTCTCTCATTTGTTGAATCCACCCATCGGCGCTGTTGCTGGTGAAGGTAATCATTTTGGGGTGGGTTCTAACGTAGCGTTTTATAATTAATTTAAAAAATAGAAATAATTTAATATCTGTTCTAAATATTCGCTTTCGTTTCCTATAGCTCCTAAAATCTAACCGCAGCTACCGACAGTGGAACTGCCGAAAAAAACTCAAATCTTTCAAACTGTGGATGCTGAAAAAACGGAGCCAATGGAATTAGCTGTTTAACACTTTCGCTTCCGCATGTGCACCAGCACATCGTGCAATTTTCCTTTATGCCAAGCCACTGCAGCACCTGCACATTATGCAGTTTTTCTCTCCCTACAAGCCGTGGTGCACCGGGTCATCATGCATTTTTTTCTACTTTTTTTCTGGTTTTAGTATTCTTGAAATTATTATATTAGATCAAATTCTCTATTAAACTTTTGCACCCGTAACTCATTGACCTGTAGATAATATACTAATTTGTCGCAGGCCATTGAGTTACCATTAAATTATAATAATATTTTGAATACTTTTTCAATCGAACCTAAAAAACACAATAATAAATTAGTATGAGGATAACTCTATGATGACTCGACTCTGTTAAACGTACTAAATGATCGGGTACGTCGTTTATTATTTATGTAATTCGGGGATTCACCAAATATAATTTTTGTCATATATTTGCGTGCAGTTGCAAACAAATTTGTTTCAGTCGAGAGGAAATAGTTAAGTGAGTAACTTGCGATTTAGTTATTTTTGAAAACATTTGTGTTAAATTAGTTGTGATTTGTGTATTTTGAAGATATAAAATGAACAGTAACGTTGATTTGAGTGCTGCTCAGAGAATGACTAATCCACATTCACCTTATATCGAAGATGTTCCAAATATGTCCGAAATAATCGAAGTAAGAGATTCAAAAACGATTTCTCAATTTTTATCATTTGATGACGATGAAATGCAAAATACCGGAAGTGATGATCTTTTAAAAGAGTTTGGGCTCCGAAAAAATAGAAATGTTAGCCAAACCAAATAGTCCAGATTTATTTGAATCTGATGCTGATTTTTCTGGTTCAGACAGTGAAGACATTTATGAACCTAGTCATTCTGGCTCTGATGAAAGCAATTATTCAGATACAGAAATATTAGATTTGGATGATTCTAATAATATGACTATAATACGGAACCATCTGAAATAAATAATATTGTCTGGAAAAACGCCAATGGCGGGACTCTTCACATTTTCAATACCTCACCGACACCAAAACTTAATGAAACGCCTGAAGACAATTGTCATTTCAGCTATGTTCGTAAGTTTCTTACTGATGATATTTTAGATATCATAGTTGAAGAAACAAATCGAAATGCCGATAGGTCAGAAACAAATTTGTATCGTGTAAAATAATGGACTGCTACAAATCGTGATGAAATATTACGATGTTTGGGATTAATTATCTATATGGGGATTGTACCATATCCCAAAATTGAAGACTATTGGTCTAGAAAGATCATATTTGTAAACAATTTGTAAACGTTTTATACATTTTGAAAATGAACTAAACAAACATATTCTCAATTCAAAACTTTACAAAATTGATAAAATTACTTCTTAACATACTAAATGAAAATTTCAAAAAGTCAAAACACCAGCGCCCCTATTTCTGAATACGAATTCGTACAAAAATTATACGAATACGTATGAATGGTATTTTTGAATACGAATACGTATAATTCTATTACGAATTCGTGTAGTACGATGCGATAAAAATTTTCACTTATCGTGCAATACGAATTCGAGCAGTTTTTATACGATTATGAACGGATATATGTTCGGTATGTATTTAGTTAACGAAAGGACGCCAAGCAAAAATAATTTAATTTTGATATGTAAGTAAATTACAATTTCTATATAAAAATAGTTAGTAAATATGTATGCACATTGATAATTATAATATAAATTAAATATCTAACATATAAATTATTAAATGATACAAATTAATGTTTGGTAACATAATTTGGTATGTTTTAGGGCAAGAGTTACCAATTCTAAACAATATGAACTATTGGTGGCTTTCATGGAAGATCATCCCGATCTGGCAAAGGGATTTAACAACACGGCAGATGCACGTATCGAAATCTCCAACAATTTAAATAGTCACGGGCCTCCAATTCGGAACCATGAATGTTGGAAAAAAGTATGGAGTGACTACAAATTCCACATAAAAAAGAAAGTACGACAAAATAAACAAAATATAGCGGGAACTCGAGACATCAGGCATTTTCTCCACTAGAAGAATCAGTGATTCGTCTAGTAGAATTACAACGGGCTGTCGATGGTACAGATGGTGCACGTGATTTTGGCGACTCAATTTTGGGTGTGCCCGTATTGAATAATGGTCCTCCTTCATTCGAACCAAGCTTAGAATTTATTAACGACGAAAATCAACCACAATCACGCAGAACCATTCTTGAACCCACTACACCAAATCAAGGAGATAGAAATAAAAATAGTAGAAACCAAATTATACAACAGCAAATTGATATTCAGAAAAAGTTCTACAATTCAATTTTAGAGCATCTTAATTTCATAAATACAACCATGAAAGATACAAATAAATCAATACATCGTTTGATTCGATTGAAGGAGAAATCATTTTCTTTACGGGAAAAGGAACTTCAGTTAAAAGAAAGAGAACTCGCGTTGTACGAAAAAGAGTTTATTTCGAATGAAAAGCGACGTTTAGAAGAGCAGAAGAATTAATTAGAAGAGTTAGCAATTAAGAAACAAAAATTGGAGCTTCAAGAAGTAAATTTAATGTTATAGTTTTAAATCTAACCTGCCCCCACTATAAGGTGAAGCAATGTATATGTAAATGTGATAAAACAAATGAATTATTTTTTGTGATAATATATTTAAATAAACGCAAGGAAAATTTATTGCCATAATAAAAAATGAAATAAAGTTATAATTAATAAAACTATATCATTGAATTTAAAATGTTGTTTCTAATTTCACGAGCAGCAGGATTTTCGGTTTCATTAGAAAAATTAAATTCTGTCTCTTGCTCTCTAATACTATCTGGGTCTATTTCAAATGGAATTTTAAAGTGACAACATATTATGTTATGGAGGGTGCAGCATACGTTTGTAATTTGAGATGCTTTACGAGGGTTGTAGTATAGTTCACGGGCTCCTAAAATACACCTAAATCTGCCTTTCAGCAATCCGATTGTGCGATCTATAATGTTCCTCGTTTTAGAGTGTTTTGTATTAAAAGCGGCCTCTCTATTTCCTCATTCGCAGTTATATATGGCGTTATAAGCCAAGATTCTAAAGGGTATTCTGAATCCCCTATTAGATAATACAAAATAACATTTTTGATGATTAATAAATCATTAGTTAATCAAATATTGGATATATTACCTAGCAACCAATAGTTGCAGTTCCCATTGTTGTGTTGTTCCTGTAAATATCTGCGGTAGCTGCTCAAACTCCATACTAGTGAATCATGAGATGCTCCTCCGTACTTTGAGTCAACAGACAATATCCGCATTGTATGATCGCAAGCCTTTATTTTACAAATATATTATAATTATAAATACGCGAATATTAAATATAATTAGATACTAGAAAACTTACTATCATCGTGTTTACAGTATGTCTTCGTTTCCTACTAAAATATAAATGTTCATTTTCTGTTGGTCGAACTATATTAATATGTGTCCCATCAACACATCCAATAACACCTGGAAAATCCAATCCTGTTGAAGAAAAAAGAAGCAGCCGCTTGTTTCTCTTCACTAGATTGTCGGAAAGATATCCATTTCGGGCACAATTTATCTTCGATCATCTCAAGCACCTCACTCGTAACAGACGATATTGAAGATTGGGACATAGCTACCAAGAAATCCTGACCGACACTTTTCTGGTAGCTTCCTTGTGCACAAAACCGAAGGGTCGCAGCTATTTTCAAAACATTAAGAATAAATGTCGATCTTGCACTTTTTGCTAGAAACTGATCCAGTTCATCCAGCAAATATTTCACTGCTGATTTGGACAATCTAAACAAACTTATAAACCTAAAAATAAACCAAAATGAATGTTTACATTAAAGATTTTAAGTAGCTCATAAACAGAAACTTACTCAGTATCGGCAAGCATAAAAATGTTCGACTTATCCCGCAATTGTCGAAGTCTAATCGAATTCGAACATTCAACTTCTTCGTCCGTATCACTCGATGATAAATAAACTGCCACTGAATCCATATTAAAACTGTAATCGATTATACGTTTTCACTTTTATATATTTTGTATATGTAATACAAAAAATAAACAATATGAATGAAACGTCAAAATATAACAAGTGGAACATTTTTATTGCAGGTAAAACCATTTACAATGAATTTCCCTTACAGCAAGGACACACACCAAACAATTACGTACGATCGTATTCAGAAATACCAATTTAAATTCGTATCGTAAATGAACTTTCGTAATGTGATACGATACGTTTCGTATTCAGAAATAAGGCCGCAGGTAAATATTAAAAATTTTGGTTCGCAAACATGTACAAATTATTTGTATTACACTTTTTAGGTAAAAATTTGGTTATTGAGGAATCTATGATTCCATTTCGAGGAAGATTATCATTCTGCCAATATCTTCGGGGAAAAGCTCACAAACATGGTATCAAGGTCCAAAACAACAAGGCTACTTATAACTGAAAAATGTATACGGGAAAAGGAACTGCACGTTCTGAATTCTCAGTAACCACATCTGTTTGTGTTTATTTAATGAACGATTATTTTTATGCTGGACGATGTTTGACAACCGATAATTTCTACACATCGCTTGAACTAGCAAATATTTCGTTAGAACAAAATACTAATTTACAAGGCACGATTCGCAAGCATCAAAAAGGCATCCCGGTTTTTCTAAAATTACAACAAGGCCAATCGATTTGCTTCGAAAAGAATTGAATTGTAGTAGGAGCATGGCGGGACAACGCGAAGTATATTTCTTATCAGCCAAAGAATCCGAAATTATGGAAGTTTCATGAAAAGATAGAAATAAGCAAGAGATTATAAATCTAACGTTATTCTTTCATACAATAAGGTTAAACAAGGCGAGGACGTGGCGGATCCATTATCCAGCTATCTTGCCTTCGAAAAACCGAACGGTGGTATCATAAAGTAGCGTTTGAATTGCTGTTAAATACATAACAGTTGTTATAAAATAATGGAAATAGCTGACTTTAAAGAACGTCTGATTATGTGCATGACTGAATTTGAAGAAGACTCGGATACGGATTGGAAACAAGAAGAGCATTATCTAGAAAAAGCTTCAAAAAATTCGAAGTCAAACCGAAAACTAAGAAGTCGTTGAAAATTGTGCTATAAAGAAATTTCAAGTCGGCTTGGTCTTATGGAAGCTAGGAAAAAAACCAAATATGTCAGTACATTTTGCGTAAAATGCGGAAAGAATTTATGTCTGAAACATTTTAATATGTCACATAAGTCCGGTTTAAGAAAATGAGCGACTCCAACATTTTTAAAATTTCGTTCCTTATCTGTTCATTTTATTGTTTTATTCCTTTTTTATTGTATGGATGAGTTATGGAATTTGTTTGAAATAAATAACCAATGAATTTATTTATTGGTTCTTTATTTCAAACAAATAGAGAGATAAAATGCATGACATTCGTATAAGGAAAAAATGCATGATGTGTAGTTGCAACAGCGGCATACTAAATGGAAAAAATGCTTGATGCAAAGGAACATCTGCGACAGCGGAAGTGTTACGTTCAACTTTGGACAAAATGTAACATTATATAATAATAGAATTAGCGGCACTTGTGTTAAAAACCGAACTTACACACAGTTACACATGTAAACCAATTACAGAGCTAACAAACTGTTAATACATTGCAATGGTTAAAACTTCGGCACTTGGACCGAGTGGTACCGGATTCGAATCCCACCAGAGGCTGAATGCAAAGTGAATTTCCGTCATCGATTAGAATCGGTGATGTTAATAAACACAACTAAGAGCCTCTGTTGGAGTGCAGAATTCAGCGCCGACCTACCGTTCATGTCAAGGTACAGGTTGACATGGAGCTTGCAATGCACAGGCGGTATACTGTAATAGTGCGAATGAGTGGTGTGTGCATGAATGAAAAGAAGGGGTATTAATTGACCTTCAAAGGACATCCAGTGGACAATTAATACTCTCGTTCTTAAAAAAAATGTTAATTACAAGAAAACCTTTAATTATCTTACAAATCCATTCGATCCTAATAAACGCGTCGGCTTTGACCAAAGCTTTGCTTCATTTTGTTAAATGAAAATCTTAGATGACACAGTACCAAGAAACAGGAAACTATTTATTTTCGATATCGGCAAAATAATACGAAGTTAAGCCATTTTTGAAATTTCCACCACTTGTAAACGATTGCGAGTTTATGTTTATGGACTCTAAGTAGTAACACATTCCCATCACTTTGGCAATAATTTTCCACAACAACAAATTATTACAACAAATCGTCGTTTTTTCATTGCTATTCCATCAAATTATTTGATTAGTCACTGAACTATGCATTTTCTTGACCAACAATTTCTCGTGATTTGCGAACTGTAATGTAACTCTTTCAAATAATAGAGATGTGCGGATGGTACGTTGAAGATGAAAATAATACATTTTTGTCGTATACTTGAATCACTCATTCAAATTGTAATATCAATAATTTCGAAAGACAAAATTAATCTAAATTTTGTTAATGCAGACATAGCTGGATGGAAAACTGGACGAACAAGAAAATAGTGAAAATTCTAAGCAGATATAAGTCGACGGAATTATATATGTGCTAATTATATCTGAGAAAACCTTAACCCATTTTCGAGGCTATTTTCGACACCAACTTAGAAGCAATTTGGAAACGCCAAATACCGATAAGCTATTTTTTCGCCATAATATATTTTCTAAGTTTAATGGTAGATGGACTGTTGCAGTAAATCAGATGCTCTGCCGAACAATGTGCCACCTATGACCAGGAGTTGTTCAAATTTCAAAATTAGTATCATGGAGCTCGGATGAAAAAGAGGATAAATTAACTAAATGGTCTGATCTTATATTGATAGAGGGGTTTACCCGATACTAGCTCGTCAGACAATTAGTCTCGAGGCTAACTATTAAAAAATACTTTGGATGCAAAATTCGACCTTATTCATCAGTTTCTTCAAGAGTGTACATTCATGACAACGCTTCTCTAACATTTAGATGCCTTGGAGATGCCTTCTCTAACATTTAGATGCATTTAGATGCCTTGGAGCATTTTTTGAGGTCTGCGAACAGGTAGTAATCGCAGGGAGCTAGTTCCAGAAAATACGGTGGATCTGGAAGTAATTTGTGCAATTCTTATACCAAAAACCATATGAGTTTTTCATTTGATGCACCATCTAAGTGTCAACCTCGGACCTCATTGACCGATGGACTATTAATACTGTTTGGTAGATTCCGCAAGTGATATGTACGAAAGCGCATGCTTAAATTCAAGTGCTGTAATAAATTTAAATTCAGGAGCTTTTTCACATCAATTTTAACAAAACCATGCATAGAGGCTACCACGCTGAAGAAATCGTTTTGGAAGGCTGGCGAGACTATACTTAACTCGACGTGGATCATTTATTGATTTTTGATTAGCCTTTACTAGCAAACTAAAATATTTTTTCGGGCCATTTTCGATTACAAAGTTTTTCCATACAAATTTAAATAAATTCTTGCAATGCAATTCGATTTAAATCAGGTTTGGCATTTACTCTCTGTAGTTTTCTACTATGTAGAAAACTGTATTTGATGTTGCATTTTGACGAACGGTAATGGCAATCTCCATCCTGCGTTGCTTTTTGTAATAGTCATCGTATTTGATAATTTTAGATAAAAATGAAAAGTTCAAGCACTACGTTAAGGCAGAGACGGTAAAACCCATCAATAGGCAAATAATTTAAATTCACTTTTGTTCTATTCTTTGCATTATCCGTCTGTCCGTATAATTTTAGTTTATTAAAAAACATCCGACTTTTTCCGAATTTTGGTATACATAAAACGGACGGAACGAAGCAGATGTATTCACACTTCTAGGGTTTCATCCTTTGTAAAAAGGATAATTAGCGAGTTTTCTGAACAAATTTATATCAACCAAGGCATGTTCAAGACACACGGGAAAAGATGCTGAAATTGCTCTTTTTTCTCGTAGGTGATCATGATATGAGCATTTACCAAAGAACATTTTAATTCTGAAGGCTTTATATGTTTAAATTTGCGTATTTGGCAGTAAATAATTTTAGACTGCGGTTATTTCTGGGAGAAATTTATAAATTTTTGCAACAAAATCTGTGAATTTACATTCGAATCTGTAGAATCAAAATTTTCGTATTCTTGCATCCTTAATCGAATCTTAATTGTTATAATTAAAGTAATTTCCAATATCTGACAATGTTCATCTCTATCCCAAATTAAGTAAGTTTACTTAACAAAGTGGTTTTCAAAAAGTGCTCTATGGATGGTGTCGTGCAGACTAAATGTCTGCGTTTCCTCTACAGCCCAGACGGACTGATCAAGGTGAAGCTTCATACTTATGTTTTTTCCATAATTTGGGAGACCCCAGTGGTATTTGGCTGAAGTTGGCCCACCAACAGTTTTTTCATAGGATCTTTTTGAAAATAATTTGAAAATTTGCGTTTAAGAAGAAACGATTAAAACAAAACGATCACCAGATTTACCAGAAATGACGAGTATACATAAAAAAAAATTCAGCATCTCTACAGTTCAGGCGGTTTGACTGAAAAAACTGCATACTTGAATGTTCCCATTAATTGCGAGATCCTTGCGATATTTAGTGGAAATCTATACCGGAAGTGGCAGCTTCAATTGGAGCTTTTTACATTTTTACAATGATGTCGAAAAGCTTAGCATTTAAAAAAACGACATTTATAAAAAATTTATATAAATTTTCAACCAACACGGGTTGACCCCACAAGCCCGGTAAGTTTAATTTTTCGCTTTAGAAATCTATGTTTTTATGTTCGCGGATCTATACTACACTCTATGGGACCGTCATTCCTTTTTCTGAGGGACGCTCGAAATTTGTTAGGTTACAGCAGTCATGTTATTAAAGTAACAACTTTCAAATTGGTTGTCAATTGCTTAGTAGTGTATGGCAAATCACCAGGGAAGATTATAGCGTTGAACATCGTGTGCAAATTATCAAATTGTATTTGCAACATCAGTGCTCCGTTCGAGAAACTTTCCGCGCGCTACATGATTTTTTCCTCGCCACAACGGTCCTGCCGAATCGACTATTCGTAGTGTGGTGGCGAAATTTGAGTCAACCGGTTCGATAAATAATCAGGCAACACTCAGCTGAAAACATCGCTGATCTGCGTGAGAAACTACCATAATCATCAACGGCGAGTGCTACAGATCGAGCATAAAAACTTCTTGTGGCCTGAACTAGATTATATGGATACCGACGACATGTGGTTCCAGCAGGACAGCTCAACGTACCACACGATTATAGAGGGGCATAGTTATATGTCGGGCGGCAACGTGTTTAAATTTTCAAAACATATGTTCATTAAATCACTCACAGAAATTAAATGAAACAATTGATGTCCTTGAATTTTTGTGCCGGTAGCCTAAATAATAAAACGAAAAGAAAAAATTTCTGTTACCTTTCATATAATTTTCTATTTTAATTTTTCCCCTTCAATTCCAAAAGCAAAAACCAGAAGAAGGATGCAACAAATCATAAACATTTATTTGGGCGAAGTACCCTCCTCATCTTTATGATGAGTAGAAGGAAGATAGTCAATTGAACTGCTCCAACTAACCGACTAACCTTAATAATATAATTCTTTACTAACAAGGGTCTTTCGAAAGGGTTATGGTGCACTTTTGAGAACAAAACACCGAACTGTAATGTGGAAAAACGACAGTTTGCTCAAGTAGGTTCTTTTATAAGTTAGAACATTTAACAAATCCCTATCCAGTAGTATTAAAGACCTTCGCAGGTTCAGGATTCCTAGTCAGTTCGGACACCGAATCGTGTCTTATGTAACAGATTTCATCGAATAATTGGGTGGTAATCGAATCAAGCAGCAGTAGTGCATGTGCTCAAGTAATTCAGTTGCTGCGTTGCTCGAATAAACCTGTGATCATCTTGACATGGGCATACTTAGCATGTAGTATGTTATAGGTAATCAGCCTAACAGCTGCCCTGCGTTGTATACATTTTATCTTATCTTGGCTGTAAATAATTTTAGACTTTGACGGAAAAAGACTTAATTTGAAATTCCGGAGAGCATCACGGTCTCTCTATTAAAAATAAATGAAAACTACTCGATTGAATTTCAGAAAGTATGTATTTTTTTAACATTTAATGTTCATCAAACAATGTTCACTTTAAATGGCCAAACTTGCACTTATAACTTTTTTTTAAATGTAAATCAAATTCGCGTAAAGGCCGTGGTTCGAAAGGCGCATGAAGCAGATGAAGTTAGGGATAACCACTACGAAGTGTTTTATGTCACGTTCTTATGCGTGTTGTCACGTGCCTTGCATATCAACTTCAAACTGGAAAAGTTTCTAATTGCTTTCGAGTTTGAATTACACATAGCGAAGCTTGTCGATGGTACATAGTTGCAAGTATAGCAGGCCTAGGATTTGTTTCAGCAATGTATTTCATGCATACTATACCAAGAGACAACAACAATCACATTATTTATGATTTATTCTCTAAATTATTAATTAGAGAAGTCAAATTATACTCCACCTGCGAATTACTGATACGCTTGTATTAAATCTAAATTGGCCTAAACTTAACCCTCTCAGCATCGTTTACACCATTTGCAAATTCCATGTTTATAAAGCTGACGGCAACCGAAATTTGTTGACGGTAGACTTATCAAACCTATAAATTCGAACTGTACAGTTTTTTCTTTAACAAAGATTTTAAAATACTCTAGAAACAGTGTAGCTCCCCTTCGATGGATCCTCGTAGAGTGAGTGATTTTCTCGAAGAATCGGTGCGAAATCCCAGTCTAATTTCGTGAATCTGAATGACCAATAAATTTGGCAAGTTTTTTGGAGAAACGATGCTCTCTTACTTCCATGGTCTCAAGGCAAAAATGGCACATACATGTATAACAATCGAGTAAGCCCACGCAAATGGCTTTCCTCAAAATTCCAAGTTCAGAAAATTTAATGATCAATATTCATTGCCAAAGTTGTCCGAATCATAATTTTATGCTCATTGCCAGAAATCCAACTAGATGCGACAATTCATAGAAAATACTGCAAATGGAATGTATCTGGAAAACCTACATGACTGGCTCTTAGATACTAGAAAATTATGAGAGAACCGAGTCTGTGCTCCCTATAATGGTCGCTGTGAATTTTGGCAGAAACCAGACTAGTGGTCGCCGTTAGAGAGGATGTTCCTACAGGAACCTAGCGATCCAAAGAAGATAGCTCAAAATGCGAGAGCCAAAGAATGAGTGCAGGTCAGCATAAATTTTATTAAATAAAGAGTCGCTAGCTACACTGGTGAATCACTATAACTATTAGGTTAGTCGAGGCCGAGTTTTTGTCAGAATTTTTTTTTTATTTTAGCTAAAACTAAACAAAATATCTTCCTGCTATAATCATCAACGCTTGAATTGGTATTGGATAGACGCCGCAAGTGCCTAGAAAACCCGCAAATAGTTTTATATTTGGAAACTGAAAGAAGACCGACTGAGATACCTTTACAATGATTTTATTCAAGAAAATTCAACACCCGTACTGATTGGCAAACCCTTTGAATCCATACGGGAGCTTGATCACCTAGTGGACAAGCTGGCTGATGCTTATAATAATGCTATTGCATGTACGTGTCCTCTTAGTAGACCTTTAGGTAAACCCTGCTCATCATGGCGGTCGAAAGCTCCCATCAAAAATGCAGGATCCTCTTCAGAAAAGTAAAGAAAACAAAATTTTGTGAACACCGGAACTGCTATTAGAAACTCGGTCTGAACTATAAGAGTATACCTAAACGGGTTTCAGATTTATTGATCTGGAAAATAACTAATATGAGAGAATTCATACTGGGATTTCATTTGTATCTTACAAACCAAGTTCAATCGCATTGGGTTGATCCTCATTTTGAACTCACACAAAAATTGAATTTCCATAGTTGAACCAGTTTCATCTTAATTGGCTAAGAAATGGTATTGTTTCAATCAAAATTTCCGTTATCCAGAAGTTCATCCGAAACTCACTCTAAAAATGATTTTTTCCTAGATTAGTACTCTTCTTAGCTCTTTAATTTATTAGCTCTTTAACTATTCTCTTGACATCTATTATGACTTATGACATTCGGTGAATTTTCGTTTTTATGTAGATGCCGTTGTCCGTAAATTGTCGATTAGAAACAATGGCGTTTTTGTCGAGTTGTTATTTTTGGTAATTGTGTTTTTAGTGATTTGGTTTTCGGTGAATTGTCGTGCTATTCCTTATCTTCGGTTGAGCAAAATAAATTAATATGAGTATTCCAGAAAATTCACAGTTTTCTGTTCGAATTCGAATTTTTTCGTTCAAAGGAACATTTTCGTTTAATTAAAAATCGACTAAATATTTCTCTCAATATTCTACCTCAAAATATGAAATGCCATATAAAATATTTCGTTAAAATATACAAGGTACAGATTTGCGGAGATATTCCAAATTGAAGCTGTTTAACCTTGACGACAGAGGAGCCTTGTCAGTCAGTTGCTAGTAAGCTTTTGTCAAATTTGAAAAAATTAATTCACTTTCCATTGTTTAAAGCATTGCATTGGAAATTCTCACAGACAACAAAATACCATTAACACCTGGAGCTAGTCTTTGATGGCTCCACGAAAAGAAAGTGGTTTTGCAGAAGAGCTGGTGTGAAGTCAAGTTAAATTTTCGTTAATATTTACGTTTGAATGAATGTTATAGAACAGAATGGACTTGTACCACAAAAACTGCATGTACCTTTACTATTTGAGAGTAGATCACAGATGGTTCTCCCATCAACTTTACGTAGCTCAGGAAAATAACGGCTCAAGATTTATTGCAAATTTTGTCAAACCATCAGTGCTAAACAGATAGTTGGTAAAAATGAGCAGGCATGAGTAAATAAAATCGGTTCGGCTGCGCATGCTAATTATAAATAATATTCTGTATAAATATTTTCTCCTTCTTATTGTTGCATCTAAAGGTCCAACCCTCGGATAAACCACTAACAGATGATATTCCTATCCACTTTTCAGACAAATTCTCTAACTAAAATTGTATGCCTTCTATATGAAATCTTAGTACCTAACCAATAGATAACAAACTTGTACCGTATTTATTCTAAATTTATGAGCTTTTGGTTTAAGAATTTTATAAAGCTTTTCTGTTTTAAAAAATACATTATCAATGTTTATTTTCTTTCCAGGTAAGAGAAATGAGATGAGAGATAGCACACGGAATATAGCAAACATATGTAAGTTTTAGTTATAGAATTAATCATATTCGTACATAATATTTTTGAAGGTGCATCCTTCCGGTTTATTAAAAAAATAATCAGGGCCGAATTGGTTCAAAGCATTGGAAATTTTAGATTAAATTTTACATTAAAATTTGTCGGCAGTTCGTAGATAATTTAAACGGATCCATAGTTACATAGATTAACATATCAAATTTTAATGTAATGCTTCGTATGCTCGAATCCGCCAAGTATGCTAGTTCAAACTTTGGCCATATTTCGTGACTGTCAAGTGTTAATTTCCGGAAGTTTTGAACTGTTTTGAGTATTAAAAGCTCGTTCCTAAAGAGGCGCGAAGTTGCACTTTTTTCGCTTGGAATTCAATTTTGTGGACATGTACTATAATTAATTAAAAAATTATTTCTAAATTGAGATACTTCAAAAGTAATTTGTTAGCTCAAGTACCCTTCGATACACTCTCGATATCCTTTGGAAAAATCACTGGCTACTGACAAATGTCGTTCAAGATGAATGCATCTCTAATCGGGGCTTGCTGCTTGCATGACCCGATCGATGATATGTTTTATTGAAAAAGAATTCGTACCATATAACCGCCATCAGTGTCTCGATGGTAATTTTGCTGGTAATGTTCTTCGCACATCTTCTTTTCTTCTGAGATGTAATTCTTGGGTTGTATTTCACCCACTTCCCCGAATCGCCTTAAATAGTTTTTTATATCTACCAATGAAACCCTGGATTGGATTCTCAGGGATGTTAGTTTAAAATATTCACAAATAGAATCCATCGTAGCTCCGTTTGTTGGGCGATCGATTCGCTTTGAATTCCTTTTACAACTTGGTTCATCAGGATATTTGTGTAGGACTCAGCTTCAATAGAATGTCAATTTTATTTTGTTGGTTGTACATTTCATCAGCCTACATTTGATTATTGTAATGTTTCCATCTTTGATTGTCAAAATGTTGTAGAGGCAGTAGGCGAGTTATGCTCGGCAACGTTAAAGCTTCCATTTTCAGGAAATTTTGATGAAAAAGGTGCACGTACACCAAAAGTAACAAATTTTGTGGCAGTTGTGATCTTGTTATCGTTTAAGCCACTAATCTCCACATGCGCTTTCATCGTTGGTTGTTTGATTTTCTTGGATTATTCTTCGGTGATAAATAAAATTTGTGAACCGGGATCTATTAACATTCGTAGCAGGATCGACCATCGCTGTGGCCAACAGTATACCGATTAGTTGTTCGAGTTGGTTCACAAAATGAGTTGTTATGGTATACCATTAAGGTTCCTCAATTGTTGAAGTCTGTTCAATTCTTGTACTGAACATTGAGTGCTGCGGTAGAATGTTGGAGTGTAACAGCATATTGTGGTTTCCTTACATACTAATCATCGTATCGATTAGTTCCATGATACCATTAGGAAATCTAACTTTTAAAAGGCATGCCAGCTCTCTGTTAATAAGTCGTGTAACGAATTTATTGCTGTAGCTGATTCTATGTTGATTACTGGGTAGTTCAGAATCGCGTTAACATGATTGGCTGCCAAATGCCTCCTATTTTGGTATCGATTTTCCAAGAGTTTGCAAACGTCCTTATAATTTCCCCCTGTAGCCGCAATGTGAGTTATGAGGCTACCAGCAATCCCCAATACTGTTGTTTTTAATTTCTGCATCCAGATGGTGTCACTTATATTGTTGTGTAGAAATTCTCGATCTCACTTTTTCGAAGCTTCTGATTAATACTCAGAAGTAATCTTCGATGAAGTAAGGTGTATTGGCTTCTTCTTCTGGGGTTACATCTACTATTAGTTCTTCATGCAACTGCTCGATTTGTGTTACCCTTTTATAGAGTTGGTGCAGCTTACATTGAAGATCATCGTGGCTGCCGTCAATATCTAGCAGTTGGTTATAGCATCTGTGATTAGTTTATAACACAAACACATTTTGACGTATTCTGTATTTAATTTTCTTGCTTAGTCCGAATTGTTACTTCCCATTTTGTAGTTAATGGATGTGCAATAATGGTTGTTGATTAATACTGGTCTTTCCGTCATCGATGTTTTGTGCTGATAACACCCACGAGGACTTACCGGCGAATTGTTGGTCATATAGTTCTGTTTTTGTATCTCTGTGACGAATTCTAATTTTGCTTTTAACTTAGCTCGTCCTTCATTCGTGAATTTGCTTTGATGATCTTTTCACAAATTGAGTCAATGTGCGCCAGTTTTCGGTGTAGGTGCTCCTCCGTTTTTTGAGTTTCGTTGTCCTTATGTTGTAGCTTGTTTTGCTTTTCTGAGTTTCTTTAAAATGAACACATTGTGCCCAGTAGAGGACTTTCATAGTTTATTACGTCAGCGTTTAATTGAATTGATCGAACGTACTATAGTTTCAATGTAGCTTTTAACTATAGATTACTTCGAATATATACCGGATGACTCAACTCGAAGGACCAATAATAAATGACCTAGAGCAGTTAAATACTAGATTGCCACTGGTAGGATGTTGTAAATTTCAAGTGATTAGCACGTGAAAATTATTCTGCTGTTGAGGCAAGTTTGTGATGTGAACAATCGAAACCATGTGGGTCGCTCAAGAACAACGTAGTGTTGACGAAAATCCATCTTTGGAATTAGATATTCCACAAACGACATTACACCGTATTTTGCATAAAGACTTAGGTTTCAAGGCTTTTAAATTTCAGTTAACCCAAGAACTCAAGCCGGTCGATCACCATAAACGTCGTATCTTCGCTGATTGATTGATCCGGATTTGCATCGAAAAATCATCTTCAGTGATGAGGCCCATTTTCACTAAAATTGTCCCATTTGGGGCTCAGAAAATCCAAGAATAGTTGTTGAAAAGCTTCTCCATCCTCAACGTGTCATTGTTTGGTGCGGTTTTTGGGCTGACGGTGTGATTGGACCTTCCTTATTCTAAAATGAGGCCGGTGCAACTGTTACGGTGAATGGATTGCGATACCGAGCTATGATTAATTATTTATGGCCGAAATTAAAAGATATTGTTGTGGACGATTCAAAACCTTTAAGATGGAATTCGTGAAGTTATCGAGGACATACAGCCGCAAATGTGCGAATTGGTCATGGAAAGTTTCATGAAAAGGATATGCTGCTGCAAGCGTAGCCGTGGCGGTCATTTGGGTGATATCGTTTTCAAATGTTTATGGCATACCTTCCTCTTTACAATGAAATGAAAAAATACTCGTTTTTTTAAATATTAAAATGAAACCTCTTATTGGAAAACCCTTTAACATCGAGATATACAATTTTCTGAGAAGTCCTCAATTGTGACCATGCTCGATGCAGTTCTGAGCAATCTTCCTGCTTTGTTCTGGTATTCAGTTTTGTGTCGTATTGTTTACACCGGGAGTTAATTAATGTTCTACATATGTAGACAATGTAGGTAGACTATAAAAAACGTAATAATGTAGGTAATGTAGACAATGTCGAAAATTACTGTTTCTGTTAGTAATCAGGAAAAATCTATGATTTTTTTCGTTAATGGCCCCATTTCAACATGGATAGCTTCGCTCCTTTTCCAGATTTAAAACATTTGAACCCAAGTTTTGATATGGCAATGTCGCACATTTGTTCATGTATATAATTAATATTGTGTGCAATTATGCTCGGAAAATGGAGTGATCGGAAAGTATTTGAATATTTCTCGATTATAACTGTTTTAGTACAGTTTGAAAAAAAAAATAACAGAGACCGAAGGCTAACATGATGTTTCATGCAATATAACCCCAGTACTTTCGAACAAATGTAAGTTGTGTACAAACTCGTCTTGTGTGCTGCCACATCTGAACCTGTACGCTGTCTGTGATCTACAAGGAACGGACGTTAAAATTGAAGGTTAAAACATTATTCGTTCCGAAAATATTTATGACAGACGACACATGGCAGAGGAACATACAGCCGGATTTAGTAGTCTCGTACGGCGTTACGATAATCGATTAAGCTGATTAAAGTACATTAAATCAGCAAATCATCAAATTTTACAAAATCGTGTGAACGTTTGGGACTTACGTTAAAACAACGTTTGTTGCACGTGGCATTTATCACTACCAGTTTCAAAAAAATCCTTTTCAACAGTTTAGCTCGAATAATTTTTCGAAATTGCAATATTTTCGGATAGATGTATATGACTAAATTCAGACTTGTCAGGCAAAAAATATAATTTTCCAGGTAATAGTAAAAAATTACCCATTTCCCAACAAAAAAAGTTCATTTAAACGACTTTGGGTATACGAGTAGCAACCATCCGATTATAGCGACGAAATCTCAAAGCGCTAGTTGCTTTTGCTGCACTTCCCATGTTAAGTGCTTTCGTTTAAAACGACTTCAATTAAAACGACCGATACATTTTAAACGACGGCGATTTTGTTCAAAAACATTAAAAAATTAATTTAAGCGACGAAATTTTACAAAAATTTACGAAAACTGAAAATTCTACTTTATTTGTTTTTGTCGTTAAACTTCTTTCAAGCGCTCTAAATTTCTCTGTACCGCTCTAAACTGCTATAATCCGTCCTACATTCCTCTAAACAAGTTTGAACCGCTTTCAACCGGAAATATTTCTTTCTTTCAAGCAAGGCCAATCAATATTTTCAATCGTGAATAAGAGCCATTTCACACTAGGATGAAAGAAGAAACTGGTTCCAAGTTACTTTTAAAAGACTTTCATAAAGGTTGGCTCGAACTATATTGCTCTCGTATTCCAACTCCAAATACGATCGAAAAATTATGTTTTCATTACAAAATATGAAAGATTGGCTTTTTAGGTATTAAAGGAAGACCCTTTAAAATAATTAAATAATTGAATTGAATTATGAAAAATTTGCTCTAAATCGCTCCAGACCACTATAAACTGTTCTGAACCGGTCTGAACCGTAATTGAATTGAACCGCTTTATTATAAGCAAGGCCAATCCAACGTTTTCAATAATGAGTAAGGTTTAATCTACAGTAGGAAGAAACGGCAAACTAGTCTCAAGTTATGCTAAAGAAGATCTTCACGAAAGATCAGGTCGAACTATATTGCTCTTCTATTCCAACCCCAAACACGTTCGAGCAATGAAAAATCATTTAAGGTTAGTTATAATTTAACCCTAATCAACATGGGTGATTTCAGTAACGTTAACGCATGGGATGAGTCTCTCGGACTCATATGATGTTTTTACGGAAAATTATTAATTAACTAAGTTTCAATGTTTATTTATTCAACTTACAACATAAAAATAATTCATAATATACAACTTAATAAAGAAAATTATTTTTTTATGCAGTTCTGACATGTGACAACTTTTTGAGAGTATTTACCACAGATGTTTTGTGCGCAAGTATTGCATAATTGTTTATTCATCCGTCCAAGTGCTGGTGGGCACATATAGCATCTGCGTTTTTGGGGATCCTGTCGCGTTGTTCAGCTTGATTATTATCCTCACTAGCGCAAGATAAAACTTGCTGTATTACACCTTTCGTTATATTCGATAGAGGCGAGTCATTTCGTCTCTGAATGTTTGGCAAAACCAAATCCTTTACTATTTGGACTTTACTATCCTTTACTTCTTGCAGAAACATTTTTCGACGAACATTAGGCTTCGAGGCATGCCATGCGGGATATAAATTGAGCCAAATAACTTTAGCCGCTACACCAGTGACATCAATAATATTAAAAAATTGAGCCAGAGGCCATCGATTTGTTTGAAAACAAGTGACACATTTGGTCCAAAGTATCAACTCCTCTTTTTGTTGAATTATAATATAAATTAATGCTTGATTTATTATGATTTTCTTTATCAATTTGACCATCAAAATGCATCGAGGATAATAAAATGATTGCTCAGTTTTTTGTGGGACGTAACTCACTAAAGTTAAATTTTTTCTAAAACCAAACTCATTCGATTCAACAGCTCTTTGGCGCTGTGGTTGAAAATTTGCTGGAATAAATGTTTTATTTTTGCGCAACGTACCTACACATGTCAATCCCACGCTTAACAATTCTTGTGCCAACTACATGCTGGTAAAAAAATTATCGAAAGTAATATTTCTATTCGTATAATGAAATGGTATACATAGTTGTTGAACCACGTTCGACCCTAGATTAATTCCTCTTGCATTTCCCTCGCTCCCTAAATACGGAATTCCTTTTAGCGGATAGCTCGTACTACTATCGGTGATCCTCCAGATTTTCATCCCGTATTTATCCGGTTTCGATGGAATATACTGCCTGAATGAAACCTTTCCCCGAAACGGCACTAACTGTTCATCGACCGTCAGATTTTCTCCAGGCATATAGTGCTTCAATAAATTTGTGTTAATAATATCCCAAATTTCTCTAAACGGGGCAAATTTATCCCGAACTCTTCTAGCGGATCTAGTTGTGGTGTCATCAAACCGAATATAATAACAAAGAACTTCGAAACGGTTGCAGGACATGCTAGCTCTGAAAAGAGGACTCCCAAATAGAGGATGCCAAAACTCTCGCATATCTGCTATTCCTTGTTTATTCAGGCCGGCATGAATCAATAAGCTAATGAAACAACGGATCTCGATTTCATCTGTCCGTTTCCATTGTTCTCCGCGTTTTTTGTAACCATACAAATTGGTGGAATTGACGATTATTCTGATAACTTCATCGTTAACGAAAAGCAAAAAAGCATCGAGTGGCGAATCAATATGTTGTCCGGGTTTAAGTTTTAATTTGTTAACACCACCTCTAATAATATTACAAGCTGGTGCTCTTCCTTGTGGAAATGGGCTTTGGTTCCACTGAGTGCCATCTTTTATCTTTTGCCGTAAAATAAATGCTTTCGCTATGCAATTCCGCTTCATTTATAGCATTCTCGATATCAGATAGCAGTTGTTCTTCTTCAATATCAGTATTTGTTTCAACAACATCTATTTCACTGTCAGAACTCTCTGGAGGAAGCATAAAGTTGTTCTCAGGGCCTTCATCGCCGCTTTCCTCTAAAACGGCTCGTACTTAGCAAAACTAACAACACGAATAAAATATAGATTTTACTGTCTTTTACGTAATATAGCACTAAAATATTTCAAATAATGATGAAATTATGAAGTTTTTCCTTGTTTTATATCGAAAATTTATACTGAGTCTGTGGGACTCATCGCATGCGTTTTAATTTATATTTTAAGAATTGGGCCACCTATTTTATTTCAATTCCAAGTTAAAAAATTTTATTGGAATATTTTAAATCTTGAATAATTAATATTAAAATACATGTAGCTTAATATTCATAAAAATTGATTTTGCTTACCATTTTTTACAGAATAGTCTTAAAATGAGTCTGCGAGACTCTACCTATGGTGATTAGGGTTAAGGAAATTTTTTAATTTTTAAAATTATATACGGAAGTAATTATAGAATTAATTATTAATTATAATTAGAAGTTGTTTGGCAACAGGACCCTTGTTATTGCGTAATAATCTGTGTTGTGCAATACTATTGACCGCCAAAGAGAATATTGCACAATGTTACAATCAATATTTCTCTAAGGATGTATGGGTTTAGTAAGGCTATACTTACCGTTTTTCGAGTTCGCACCGGTAATCGCTCAGCGGAACAGAGTATGCCGTATGCCGGTTTCAATCTGTCGATCGCGATCGGTTGATGCTTTCCTTTAATCGAGATAATGAACTGCTTTAGTAAGCGGCGTATTACTTTATATGGACCCTCATAAGGGGGTTGTAGTCCGGTGCGAACCTTGTCCGTTCGTACGAAAACTTAATCGCAATTATCGAGCGATTTCAGTGAGTATAAGATTTTGCATGGTGGTGCGAAGTTGGTCGATGACTGTGTCGGTTGATGGCGGAGGTGAAAGAGGATTTTCGATAAAGAACTCACCGGGTAGCCTGAGAGTTTGACCGTAAACCATCTCGGCTTCTGAGCACTTAAGTTCTTCTTTGATCGTTACTCGAATTCCTAGAATAACGATATGAATTTCGGAGCTCCAATGAATCGTGTTTTCTCGGACCTTGAGAGCAGCTTTGAGCTGTCGGTGAAATCGTTTGACCATGCCATTGGCTTGAGGATGATACGCCGTCGTGCGTATTCGATGAGAACCAAGGAGTTAATTCAGCGCATAATTTTAATTC
Organism: Nephrotoma guestfalica; assembly: GCA_963691935.1. Classification (NCBI taxonomy): domain Eukaryota; kingdom Metazoa; phylum Arthropoda; class Insecta; order Diptera; family Tipulidae; genus Nephrotoma; species Nephrotoma guestfalica. The sequence goes on from OY829914.1 coordinate 223,467,706, forward strand.
GAATTGAGTGCCTTGGTCGGTTGTTATCGTTTGCGGAACGCCGAATCGAGATATGTGATTACTTACGAATGTTTTGGCAATGGTATTTGCAGACATATCGGTCATGCAATAAGCTTCGGGCCAACGAGAGAATCGGTCGACACAGGTTAAAAATAAGTATATCCATTGGACGGTGGAAGCGGACCAACTATATCCAATTGATATGTTCGAATCAACCTGACCTATGCCGTTGGATTTTCGAACGTTGGCAGGATAAACAAGATTAAGATTAGGATAAACAAGCAATTAGGCACTGCTCACATCCTTGTTTATACTAGGCCAGAAATAGCGAGCCGTAATAAATATACGAGTAGCACGGTAATGATTCTGCGATGTTTGAGCGATTGGTACCCAGCGATGTTTCGCGATAGATTTCGGATTCTGTAAATTTTAACAGCTCTAGTTTCATGTTGGAACTAGCGTGACATATAAAACCAGAAAGTAAATTCTGTAGTTCTAAGTCTGCTTTTTGCGCAGTTCTGCTTTTCGGTGTCAGTCGTGCGGGATAATGCATCCACGATCACGTTGCCTTTACCGTTCACATGCCGGATATATGTGGTAAATTGACCAATATAATCCAAGTGTCCCGATTGTCTTGGATTACGTTCAGTTTTAGACTGAATGGCTTTAATTAGTGGCTTATGGTCGATTTAAATGATAAAGTTCCTACGTTCAACAAAATATCTGAAGTGTTTGATTGCTAGATATATTGCGAGTAATTCCCGATCGAATGCTGAGTATTTTCGTTCATCATCAGAAAGTTTCTTAGAGAAAAATCCTAATGGTTCCCAACAATCGTTATTGTACTGTTGCAGAACACCTCCTACGGCAGTGCTCGATCCATCAGTCGTCACACTGAATTTTACGTTGTTCAGCGGGTGAGCTGATATGGTTATATTAGCTAATTCACTCTTTAATTTTGTGAACGCGTTTTGGCATTCTTCGGGCCAGGAAAAATCTCTGGGTGTCTTGGGCTTCTTCAGTAGAGTGGCCAAGTGGGAGTGGATCGGTCCAAGCGTTTCAGCAAGTTTCGGAATAAATTGATGATAATAATTTACCAATCCAATAAATTGCTGAAGCGTTTGATTGTTGTTGGAGCCGGGAATTCCGTAATGTCTTCAATTCTCTCAGGAGAAGGCAGAATTCGATTTGATTTTATCTTGTGGCTAAGAAAATCTAGAGTTTTAACACCGAAAATACATTTCGAACTCTTTATGTGAACATCGAACTCGGTTAGTCTTTGGAAAACAGTTTCCAAATGTCGTTCGTGATGTTCTTGCGTTTAATATGCCACAAGTATGTCGTCAATGTATCGAATGTGTCGAAAACTAAGTCTAAGTCGCAGACACTTCGTTCATGAATCGAAGCCGAATGGTGTATAGTGATTGCCGTTTTGTGAACGTCTTCTGGAATGACGGGAATTAAATGATAAGCCCTAACAAGGTCGATTTTGGAGAAGATTGTACAGCCATGCAAGTGCATGGAAAAATCTTGTATGTGAGGTATCGGGTAGCGATCCGGTATCGTAACCGTATTTAGTCGCCGATAGTCCCCACACGGTCTCCAATCGTTATCTTTCTTTTTGACCATATGCAATGGACAAGAGACGGAAAATGCCGACGGCAAATTTCTAATTCCAGTGTCGTCACTATGTAATGGACTACAGAATGTCGTACTGGTGAGTTATAATTTGGCTCGGCTGTTAGGGAAGGATACTTCTTTAGCAGCGTGCCATAGCCGTTGTCGATTGCGTAATATATCGGTGTAGGTGTATTAACTCGAACCGTTATTGCATTGATTGTCAGCTGCGTCACTGGATCAATCAGCCGTCTTCGTTTAAGATCGACTAAGAGGCCGAATTTATTGAGAAAATCAGCGCCAATGATCGGACGGTTCACTGACGCTAAGACGAAAGCGTGAGTGGACGACCGTTTGAGTCCGATATTAACCTGGAGTAATTTCGTTCCACAGGTATTTATTGATGTACCATTGGCAGCTGAAAGTGACCGAGAGCACTGAAAGATCAGCCCCCGTTTCTATAAGAAAACTCAGTTTATTATGTTTATCGTGAATGAAGAGGCGACTGTTATTTAAAGTCAAGGATGCCGCCGACTCGACCGCGTGATTTTTAAGCTTTTCCTCTTCACTAGTGTTGTTGCTCGGGGAGCGACACGCGCATGGCTTACGACACTTCGAGCGTTTTACTAATACATAGTGTGATAGCAACAGATATCTTGGACGTTTGAGTTGGTAGCACTGTAAGGCGAGTGCAAACGTGCTCATAAATTAGATTTAAACTGTAATTAACCTTGAATAATTTTACTGGTGTCCTTGTTGAATGTGATGTTGTTGTTATATGTTGCATAAAACACGATACTTTTTCGGTATGTTGTCGCAAAGGACTTGATTGTAGCGGTACACGATACCGTTAGTAACTCGCCGATGCCGTTAGTAAATATAGTAAATTTCGAGAAATTTGTCGTACGATGTTCTATACTATAGAATGGCGTTCACTGGCGTCCTCACCATATTTTACCCATACGGGTTTTTAAGAGATACAAAAAAAAATTTGTGTGTACACATTAATAATTTGCACTTGTATGTCACCAGAATAGTAATAGGTTTACGCACCTTGTACTTAGTACGGTGTGCCGTACTGGTTTCCTATTACCAGTGACCCAAAAAAATTTTTTGTAGGTGTAATTCCGTCTGCTGCGTGTTCCTCGCGGTCACCACTATGGGTTTGGTAAGGCTTATTCCGTTTGAGACCTAAAAACACCAAGGTTTACTTTATAAACTTTTTTTATTATTATTAATTAAACAATTTTTTATTTCACTTTACAATTTTCACTGCCGTAATTAAATCGTATGACCGAACTCCATGACGTTTTTTTTTGTTAGTTGGTAACAAACAGGGGTGCGCGCCCAGATAAAAAAGGTAACCTAGCGAAATCGTGTTTGGTTGTACGGATACAATTATTTAGGTTTCAAACAACCACAGACGATTTATGTTTGTGAAATTATTTTTACAATTTTGAAATTAGCCGTGGAAGTAAAAATGAGTTCAGTACCCCGAAAATGGAGAACATTTAGAGTCTAGGGAATTTGGATTCATATATATGGCGTTTAGAAGCAGGATAAAAAAATGCCAAGCTGTCGTCTTAGTTTGAAGTAGCACACTCTACAATATCTAAGATTTGAAAGACATCACATCCGGGTCTAACGATATTTGGTTATAACGACCGCCTTTTGCTGTTATCTAGCGGTCGCGTTAAATGTACCTCGTACTGAAAAAAAGGAAAAAACAACTACAAAAGCAAAAACCCTCATTGTCTACGTATTTTAGCTAATTCCCGACATTGTCTACGTAAAAATCAATTATGATAGGCTATTCTCGACTTCATAGTGTTGACAATTCCAAAATCCGAGTAGATGCACACAATGCTGGTATTTGGTTTTGTTAAATTAGTTCATATTACGACACGGTCAGTTCTGTGCAGGAAAATATCAAAAATTTAATTAACACATTGACTAAAACGTATTGATCACAGACATTTTGTTCTAAACATTTTGGTATGAGAAAAATTTCCTAGTGTTCCTGGAAAATAAATTTTGTCCTTTGATGAGAAAATTGAATTTTACTTAACTTTACACACAAAATCCGACATTTTTTTGGTAAACATCAAAATTGGTCATTGTTGTAATAAAATTTCGGGTTATTTGTTGATCAAAGTAATGCAGCTTATGATCCAAAACAATGATTGTATGATGTTAGTAGCATACATGCATGAAAACCCCACCCACCCCACCCCGGTAAAAATCGCTCACACCAATATTTAACGTTATACAAACTATTCTACTATAAATACTATCCGCACACATAATTCTATGTCAGAGTTCCAATATTGAGCTTTGGAAAACAAAAAAAAATAGCTTTGACATTTAACGTCTAAGAAAAGTTTGTCGACAAACTTTTTTATTAAAACTTTTTATAGTTTTGAAAACTATAAAAATATAAATTGTACCCATATAATACATCTATGTACAAGGATATCCATGCATACACATACACATAAAAAGATTCCGCCCACATTCCAAATTAAAACTTAATTTAAATTTATTTATTATGACTTGTTGGGTTTTGTGTATTTATCCAGCATCTCGGTTGTTATTATGTATTTGTTGTTATTCTTTTAATTAATAAGATAAAAAATAAAAATAATATTGAAGATTAGACAGTATGTTGTATATGTGGTTGTATGTGTGTATACAAAAATTAAATAAAAAAAACTTTAAGTTTTTTTTATTTACAAAAATGTTCTCGGAAAAATCAGGAAAATGTAAAACCCAACAATTTCCATAACTTAGAGACCAGAATAAATACAAAATGAAGCAAATAGAACCATAAAAGTTTAATTTTTATTTATATTTCTTTTCTTATTGTAGTTGTTTGTTGGTTTCTTAAATTGTGATATCTTTGTTTTCGTTCGTCGGTCGGTGTGCTCCTCCTCGTAAAGTCGTAACTAATTAGAAACGAAAAAAAAGAAAATTAAAATTCCTGAGGATTTTGCGTTCGACGGAGCTTTGTAACAAACATATTCCAACTGGAATTAAACTAAGGAAGCTTTAGTGATTAAAATGTCATGAAACAAGCATTATCAACCGGTTCAATATCTTATCTCTTTAAAGTGAAAACAATAATACAGTTATAGATATCAACCAAAATAAAAAAAATGTTTATTTTGTGTTTTAACATTTCCTATTGCTAGTTTTTCAGATGCCCATTCTTGGCATTTAGTATTTGACAATATTACTTGATACCTTACATGTGTGACAATGTGTTGTTTGTAACACGAGCATTACTTCTCCCGATAGTAAAAAAGGGCATCCATGTCCTTTGGTTTGATGCCTGCTTTTGCTAACATGTCCGAGTATATCATGTGATTTAGTTGGTCTTCTGTGTTTCCAGGGTTGAGGCCAGGGATGGGCGAGGTAGATTATGCAATGTAGTCTATGCGGTTGTCGACACGTAATCTATTACGACGTCCCTGATGTTGACAATGAGTTTAGGATATTTGATTTAGATATTTAAGATTCTCCCTTGACGTATTCGTTTTTACGTCTTTACAGTTTTAATTATGATTCAATTCTTATTTATTTATGCTAATGGATATATTGAAAAAACATAATTGCAATATAATATTCTATGTAAAGAAAATATTCTTACAACAGAGTTCAAATGAGTTTAAATATGTAACATGGTTACAAAACCTCCAAGAAATGCTACGAGTGGCGTAGCTATGAGTACGCAGATTTAATGTGCAATGCCACCGATTAGTCTATTATCGTTGGAGTACTTGCGTCTGGAAATTTATCTCAATTAGCATTAAAAATGTATATTATGTGCTTTCTCGACTTGGCCGTTTGACACTGACTTTAGTTTAATATTTAATTTGCTTAAATATTCTTTAAATTATAATGATTGTAACATTGTCTCGTGATGTGAGAAAATGGTATTGGGAATCCTGAATTTTGCGAAATATTTTGTTAAGGCACTTGTTGTGTCTAGACGGGTTTTTGTTTCGATCAGGATCATCTATATGTGTTTAGAGAGGGAGTCTGTTATAGACAAATAATTGGTTTTGCTAATTTGAAAAATATCAACGTGCATTTTTCTAGGGATAGAAATACGTGGTCTAGGAATATCTTAATATTTTATGGTTTTCTATCGTATTTGTGCATCTTATCTGGCTCTCCACTTCTCTTGTCCTTTGCTGTCAATCGTATCTTGACGTCCTTCGGCGGTTTCGTCTTTGATCATCTTCGTAGCGAAAACGAAGTGCCCGTTTTAGGAGAAGTGACCTCATCTTTGTAAAATATGTTTCCTTTGAAACTAAAATTCATTTATGTTTGTAAATGTATCTTCCAAAATTGTGATACCCAGATTTAAGCCATCAGGAATTAGTTGCTTCTCATAATAGTTTATAGAACTGTTCCTTCATTAAAATGCAGTTCATTATTTATAATGGGCTTTTGCTAAGTACATTCGCTTGTTTTGTCCTCGATATAGACTATGTCCTAACAGTAGATTTCTGGTTAGAGTCAAGATCGTAGAAATTTTGAGTTTTTCCGAGGATTTAATTAAGGTTACATGCTCGAGGCGTTTTTTCATCCGTTATATAGTAAACTTCTTCTGAACTTGGGACAGTACTGGGGACATAGCGCAATATCTGATGCATTCGTTGTAAAAATAAAATATTTTGTGAAGGATTAAAATTCGAGCCTCAAAGGACCTTATAATGTCAGTATCTTCGAAATTGATATGTTGATCCTTCTTTGGATATTTAGACATGGGTTTCGTAATCTGGGAGTAATATTTTATGAACTTTCTAAATATAATAACCATAAAATCCCAGAAATTGTATAATTTCTTTTTGGGTTTTCGATAATGGCCAGTCTTTCAGGGTTTTCGATAATTATTTTAGCTGCATTAGCAACGTGATCTTGTGTATACATATTTTTTTTTATTTATGTTACGGCTGAGTCTTGTACCCATTTAGTAACTTACAATGCATAATAAAGTATTTTATTAGTCGGCGTAATCAAGTGATTATCTCCAGTAACGCGTAACTCCTCCTCGGATTTTTCGCCTCAGTAAGCCAACTGGCCTCCTGGTCGCGATAGGTCCAGTGGTTTGGTTCTTCGCAGTCTTCTTGTTGGTGTGGTAGTCAGCATATAGCATACCACTGTAGGCGAAAAGTAGTAAGACTTTTTAATTTAAATTTCTCGCGGAAAACCATTCGTCGAAATATTTTTTTTTCTATGTTGGTATGACTGTCAGTGACAGCTGTGCCAAATGTCACATCAAAATAATCGTTAGTGTTTAGTATACGTTTGTCTTTCTGAAGTACAAAAAGTGCATTCGGCGATTTTTACAATGAGTGAAAATATTCAACAAAGAAGTTCCATTAAATTTTGTGTGCGGAATCAATTTTGTGGTGCCGAAACGTTCAGAATGTTGCAAAAGGTGATAATTTTATGTCGCGAGCAAGTGTTTTTGATTGGTGCAAATTGTTCAAAGAGAATCGAGAACGTGTTGACGACGAATCACGTCTAGGACGGCCATCAACATCAACTGATGATCAACACGTTAGTAAAATCAAGGAATTGGTGCTCGAGAATCGACGATTAACAGTCAGAGACGTTACTAGCATCGTTGAAATATCAGAAGGATCAGTGAAAACCATTTTAAAAGATCATTTGGGCCTAAGAAAAGTGAAAGCACGATTGGTTTCAAAAGCGTCGCGTTTACGTCTGTGAAACAATGCTTTCCGACTACCAGGATGTCATGAAACGTATTATAACTGGCGATGAGTCTTGGATCTATGCTTAAGACCCGAAAACAGACGATCGATCGGCCGAATGTCATGCCAAAGGTGAGCCGAAGCCGAAAAAACCACGTCAAAGCAAGTCAAAAATCAAGGTGATGTTGACAGTTTTCTTCGATTATCGAGGTGTGGTGCACTCCGAATTCCTTCCGACCGGCCAAACTGTCACTCTCGAATACTATTTGAGTGTTATGCGTCGTTTGCGCGAAGCTATTCGTAAAAAGAGGCCGGAATTATGGGTCGACAACTCTTGGTTTTTGCACCACGATAATGCACCTTCTCATACTGCATTGGTTTTACGTGATTTTTTCGCCAAAAATTCCACCCACATCGTTCCGCAACCGCCGTATTCGCCTGATTTAGCTCCGTGTAACTTCTGGCTGTTCAGCAAACTCAAACGACCGCTCCGGGGAAACCGTTTTGAGTCAATTGAAGATATTGAACGTGAATCGCTACGCGCATTGGAGGCTATTCCGGAAATTGACACTTTAACAACTGTTTCGATGATTGAGGGGGACGAAATAGATTTGGAGACTTAAATAAAGAATTTTTAAATTATGAACAAAGTCTTACTATTTTTTGCCCACAGTATTATGTCCAGATTTTCATGCTGCTGCAGGCGTTGTAGGTGTTTTATTGATTTCATCCGCGAAAAGCTCGGTCTTTATATCTCGATAGTGGTCGTCGTTTCGAATGTACCACGGTGCATTAACAATGAATCGCAGGATTTCACTTTAAACTGTTTGTATGGTTTTGATATTTGTCTTTTTGGATCAAGCCCAGAGTTGGCTACCAGCAGCAGTTTGTTATGGATCGCTAGTTCAGATTGTCTCCCTAAGAGCCATTGCATTTTTCTAAATTTTATGTTTAGTTCTTCTCTCTTCTTTTTTATGTGTTCCTTCCATCTAAGTTTAGCATCTAAAGTCATGCCGAGATATTTAGCAGTGTTTGCATGCGGTACTACTATCTAGTTTATCTGTATTGGTAAATGATTTATCTTAAACTTTTAGATTTGAAAAGTTCACTTGGATTGATTTTGTTTCATTTAATTTAATTCGTTAATTAATTATATTATAATTCGTTATTTAATTCGTTATTTAATTCGTAGTTTAATTTCTTTGTCCAATTACATATAAGGATATAGCCTTCTGTAATTTACTAGTGAAGTCATTTATGTTTTTTGTTGTTGCAAGTATTGCCGTGTCATCGGCAAAAGTCACCATTGTTGCTTATGCAATTGGTATATCTCTAGTATATAGGAGATAGGGGATTGGCCCACGAACACTACCTTGTGGAACTCCTACTGTTATCCTTTTTAGTTGGGAGTACTCATTCTGATACTTTACTCGGAAGGGCCTCTCTGATATGTATGATTTTAGAATTTGAAAAAATTGCTCCGGAAGATCTCGATGAACTTTGAATTCTAACCCCTGGTGCCATACTTTGTCAAATGCTTGCGCTACATAAAGGAATTTAGTTGAGCATTTTTGATTGATTTTTCGATTACATCAGTAGATGTACTTGTTCTATCGTAGAATGTTTTTCCCTAAATCCAGACTGATGTGGGGGATAAGATTCCTTTCTTCGATAAATTGGTTTTAGTATTTTAAGAAGGACCTTTTCAAATAGTTTCGATAATGTTGGTAGCAGAGAAATTAGCCTATATGAAGCTTTATCATTCGGTATCACTATAGTTTCCTCAACGCTTTCTTCGGTAAGACTTTTATTATCTGACCCGTTATAAGATCATATCCTGGAGCTTTATAAGCATTCAGATTATTCTTGATTTCCCATTTCAGTTCTTTCAATGTTACAGGTGTCATGTACAGGATGACATGAATCCTGTTTATTTATCGAGATGATATTTTCCTCTTCCGTTTGTTGTGTTCTAGATGCGAAGATATGTATGCGATGAAAGTAATAAAGAGCCTAAATGACTACCCTGTGGTACACTTGATGTCACGCAAAATACTTGGGGAGATTGACCCAAAAGTCTAACACTTTGCTTGAAGTGTTAATAAAATTTGTAGTCGTAAAGCTCCTTAGGTAAAAACCGAGCTGTGCCGAAGATATAATTGGTTTGATGTGGAAACTTGATACTGTGTGAACCATTGATTCAAAAAGTTGTGGTATGATGGAGAGAATGGCCATTCCTTGATAATTACTTTCCACATTCCTTCTACTTGCTTTAAAAATTGGTTGAATGCACAAAGCTTTCCAGAGTTCAGGAAATACACCTCTACGTAGACGAAAGGAATATAAACGGTAATCAGAGTTCATAAAGTTTCCGCGTAATACTTAAAAAGAATCGAAAGAAAGAAAGCTAATCGACACTCTAATTTACATCAATTTGAAGCATGTAATTAAGAACTTCCAGTTCCGTAAACCTAATAAAGTTAAATTCTTCAGAGAGTTCAGATTGTTGCGACAGTAGATGACATCGAAATTTTTCATATATTGAAGTGAAAAATTTCGCAAACAATTCACAAATATCCGAGGGATGACTAGCAACCGAATACTGGTTGGTCATTGAGGTGAGAAACCAGCTACTATTTCCTGGTATTTATGAAATTCCAGAAGTCTTTAGGAGAAAATGTCAACTCGTCCTCAACTCTGCATTTTTTTTGTATAGTAATCTATGCAGTATAGTTTTATATGTGGCTTGTTGCGAAGTTCTTTCAAATTCACGAACTGCTTATTATACCAAGGCTTCTGAATGCCAGTTTTCTTTTAAATCAACGGAACGTGTCTCTCGTTACCAGTTTTGAGAATGTCGTTAAACTTTAAAATTATTTCATTTAAATGCCGGCCACGTTGAATAGAGTTCCAATTACTATTTCTTAGAAATTCACTCAAACATGAATGGTTAGCGTAATATTGAAATTAAATATGAATTATATAATCGCTCTGATTTACATTTTTTGCCGGTGAAATCCACAGAAGAAGAAACCTCGGAATACAAAGCCTCAGTTGCAAAAATCAAATCTAGGAATTTACCTAAGCTGTTGCTAGTACGATTTAGGTGAGTTGTCGGTATGCCAGCATAGTAGTCTGTGATTGATATAGTGCTCTTGCGCTCGTAGAAGATTGTGTATAAGGTGCCGCCAACCTCTATCCATTTTATATCGGGTAAATTAAAATTAATTGCATGTAATTTAAGGTGGTCATAGTATCCCAAATAGGATTCATATTCAGCATATACAGTAGCAACCACTGTTGTGGAACTAGCCACATTAACATGCACAGCAGGGACGTCTATAGAAAAGAAGGCAGGGTATTAAATCATTAGGTAGTGAATCTTTTACGGCAATATATGTTCTTCCTGTTTTTGACATAGTAAGATAGAAAGTTCTCGGTAGAGTGCATACTATCGTTAAGCCAAGTCTAACAGATTATTATTATGTCGCAATTATTGTTGAGTACCCCAAGACGAAAACATTGGCTTTACCTCTGATATTGTATGAGTTATGCTCATAAATCTAAGTTAGTGTTATAACTTTAACCAGTTAGTTGAATAAGGCTCAAATGACGCTGACGAAAATTTTTATTGTTAAATTGTCCCACACACACTGTCCAATTAAGATCAGTGTCAACTCCATCTTTAAAGCACACATATTCCATATTCACTAGTTCACACTCATTTGGAATCAGTTTGGACACAAGTTAAATGCTCCATTCACAAAATGGACGATCAGTGTTGTGCATCTACGCGTATTTAGGAATTGTCGATATGTTGGGGTCGAAACTAGCGTGGACAATTCATTTTGACCGAACAAATGGCATAGTGGTTAAAGCTTTGGCGTTTGGATCGGGAGGTGCCGGGTTCGAATCCCGAGAGTGGCAGGATGCAAAGGGAATTTTTATCAACAAATTACGTATTGTGATGAAAAGGAACACATCTAGGACCCCCTGCCGGAGTGCAAAACTCATGGGCCGACCCATCTTCCATGCCAGTATATAGGCTGACATGGAGCTATGCAATGTGCAGATGGTAATAAAATCGGACCTATATCCGTACGTCCTCGAATTGGCCAATACAAGCGTAAAGGTAAGCACGTAAATAAGCAAACCGCGAAAGAGTTGGGAGAGCCTTGGCCCCAGAACAGATAACAGGAACAAAAAATATTTTAAAATATTCTAATTCATTTTCTAATTTATTATTTGCAATGCCCTATATTTTTGCGTTATCAAACTCTATGGTCACATATGCATTACTGGGAAATCTTTTTTCTCTTACCAAAAAATTTTTATTTTTTTCGCTTTTCAGATGTCACCACTTGGTCATTACTGTCGAACTTTAAACTGCTAAAAAGTTTATTTTGAAATTGTTAAAGTGCCAACTGCCACATGCTAACACAGAAATACTGGCACACCAAAAACCACCAGCTTCACCTGTTGTTGGTATCGAGGTTTCAATCAAAACATTAGTTTAAAATTTTTTCTGTAAAATTTAATAAACTACTTTGCTTAGATCTGTCTGATTTTTGTCATTTTATTATTCTTCTCTTCCACTTGGTTTGGTGCGCTACTATACGTGGCACCACTTTCAGCAATCATTTACTTTCGATATCGGGCATCTGAACGCAAATTGATCGAAATTTGCATAGACAACTGTATATTGAAATTTGTTTCTGCCCATTGAAACACTGAACTGTAACCAGTTCAAATGATCATCAGCTATATTAGTATACTTCTCGCTGGCGAGGATAAACGTCAAATGATCCGTTGAATTTACAGAATTGTTTTATGTTCTAATTCACGTTTATAAGCCAATGTAGTAGTAAACGTCTCGACTGGCACTTTTAATCGATATTTCTATTTGCTGTTTTAGAAATCTAGGGTCAATAACATGATTGATTGGCTTTGTTTCAAAAATTATTTCTTGTATGTCACTCGGCAAATTAGGATACGCCGTAGAGTCAGCACCTCGCGCAATTTGCATATCGATAAATAATAATAATAATAACCAATTTCCCGACCCTGACCGTATAAGCGAGGAGCCACAAGCTATACAGAAAAAATTAATTGAAAATTTTAGAATAACGATGAACTTTAAATAAAATGAAACAAAAAAACTAAAACAATAGAATCTCTAAGATCAGACGAATCGATACTATCACATACCAACTGATGAACAAACACAATGTCAACAACAATTCGACACTGATCGAGTGTTTGTAAATTGATTAGCTTTAGCCACTCCATGTATTAGGTTAAGGCAAAGACATCCACCAAAGGTACTCTGGTAAAGGAAAACGAAAAAATATTCGTTGTACTGCTTCAATTCGTGTGTATTTCATAATAAGGGGATCACACATGAGTGGCATGTTCCAGCAGGAGTCGAACAAAGATTGTGCACTAAGCCATCGCTACAAAACGATCGGTAAATTCTTTAGACCAGCGCTTAACGATACCAAGCGCATAGTTTGCTCCAGACCCAAATTTCGAACGGAAATAAGTACGGCTAATAATATAGTTCCGGAATTGGGAACGTATGGATGGATTGGCATTCATTTACGTTCAACTCCAATGAACCGAATGTTGAGCCCATTGGCTATACTAGGGCACTCCAGATATGTGGCTGTGAAAGTATATAATATTGATTTTCTCAAGATCTTTCTGTTACTCAGGTGAGTCCACCCACAGCAGAAAATGCGATAGAAACCCTTAGACTCTGACCTTAAATATAATAATTTTGTGAGAAGCCCTCTCGAATGCCTTATTAAAATCTATGGTGACTGCATCTACTTCATTTCCTGCTTCCATAATTTTTGCAAAGGGGCCGTAAGTGGCTTAGCAATACCACCATTTCATTTTTAAAGATTATGGACTGCAGTTCATTATGACCGCATGGAAAATCATCTTTTAAGTTTATAATTTTTATTTTTTGTGTCGTAATCATTCTGGACGGAAACAAAAGAAGATTGAACGCTGTTATTCTTATACCTGACATAGCCAACGTCGGGATCTGAATCGTTTTTCGAAAAACCCGAACTAAAATATTTAGTGAACTCGTTGGACTCGTTGGTCTCGTACTGTAAAGTTAAAGAATATCAATCAGACTTCTTGTTAGAATTAACGAAGCGCTTAGGATGTACGATAATGTCGGAGTGATTTTGATCAATGAACGAAAAATTGGTTAGAATTCAAACAATTATTACATGAGCCCTACGATTCATAGCGAAACACGGATCATTGAATTGAATACCTTAATGTATTCTCTTTCAAACTATATACGTTATACGTCACTATATCATCCAATCTCTACGATTTTTATTATTTTACCTGATATATTACGACATATGGTTAAAAACGAACGAACAATGATTGTTATAATTGAAAATAACATTTCGTTTTATTAAAATACACTGTTAAAAATGCTAGTGTGCATTTTTAACAGTGTATTTTAATAAAACGAAATGTTATTTTAAATTATTGTCTAAATACATTTTTTTTTCAAAGTGCACACAGTTTACGCATAAATTACTAAATTTCTTTCCAAAGAATTTGTAAATGTCCAAAAAAAATGTGTACATGTCCAAAAACTTCACACCTCTCTTTATATGTGTCTTTTTTAGGCCTACGTTAGAATACATTCGCAGTGCGGTATAACGAACCTCGTTTAGTTTCTAAATTTGTTAGCAACAATATACGTCTCTGATATTAGTTTATGCAAGCACGTGAATGAACTACCGGTATACAATTTTCAAATATCCAACTAACTTCAGAAAGTTACCTAATAATTTCCGAGCAAAGTGTGCATGATTACACAACAATAAAGGTATTGACACACGTACTTTGAGCTCATTTTTTATTGACTCAATGTTGATTTACTTTATACTGTTAAACAATAAATAAAATCAAAATTTATTCATTTTCCAAAATTCAAACATGTGTGGGCTGAAGATGTATGGCATGCTGAGAAAGAAGCAAATTGTTTCGGATATACAAGTAAAAAAAAATTATTTACCTCATTTCCGCACTTCCTTCCCTTAGCATACCATTATGATAATAACATCATCACAGATCAAAATCAAACACTAAATTCCGCTAGGCAACAAAATATTATCTTCTTGTCTTCATATTTTAATTTAAAACGTTGTAATTGAAATCAAAAATATGTAAAAACACAAAAAAAAAATTGCTTAACAAAAATATTTATTTTCATTTTATTATCCAGATTTTTTTTTGTTTTTGCTTCAATCTGAAGAAAATTATTAAATTTTCCATTTCAAATAAATAAAAGATTAATTTGTACGCGCAATTTTCTTCTTCTTACAAAAATTAAAAATCAGTGAAACAGTAAATATTCGTGTATATTTTTAAAATTTATTACAACAACAAAAATACTGTTGGTACAACGAAACGAATACACATCGAAAATTAGTAGAAGAAAATTTATTAACATTTCCATGTTATTTTTAAATTTTTATAATACACAAATTAACATGTTATTGGTATAAATTCACGTTTGCACATTTCTCTAATACAGACATTTGAAGAGAGATAATTTTAATAAATTTACTTTCATATTTTCGAATTTCTAGAATATATTATGTGGTACTGTCGGGAAACGTAATCGCACATTTTCAAACTGAAACGGAAAATTATAATTATACAGGTGTACCTCGGATATATGTTATCAAATATATTACAAAGTAAAGGTACGTTTCCACATAATCAAATAATGTTATTGTTACTGTTGTTCACTCTCTCTCTCTCGCTCTCTCTCTCTCTCTCTCTCTCTCTATATATATATATATATATATATATATATATATATATATATATATATATATATATATATATATAGTTCTCTCTATCTCCCCTCCCCCCTCTCTCTCTCTTTCTCTCTCTCTCTCTCTCTTTCTTTGTTTCTCTCCAGGTCCAGCTCTCACTTCCGAATACTATTATAGGTCTTATTAGGCACGACCGCGAAATATGTTTAGATTGCAATTACCTTGATTGTTTTTTTCTTACTAATACTCGGGCGCAAGATTTAACAGTACAGGCGCAAAAGCGTCGCCCTGCCAAACACCAGATGTTATTTCAAAGTAATCTGACAGAGCTCCTTCTATTACGATTTTATATGTAGACCCAGACGTTGTTAATTTACTCAAAGAAACGATTTCTTCCGGTATTCCAAGATATATGAACGCAGTCCAGAGGTTCTTACGGTTGATACTGTCATATGCCTACCGGAAGTCTATATATAGTTTATGCATGGTTATATTGTGCTCCCACATTCCAAAATTGTATTTCATTTCATTTGGCTGTGCCAAAAAGAGACGATCAGATCGTATATAATGGATGCAAGAGAAGCGCCGAGTTCCATTAATTCTGTAGGGATTCCGTCGAAACCGAGGGTCTTTCCATTTTTCAATCTTCTAATAGCTGCGACTTGAAGCAATTTCTCTAATTGCGAACAGAGAGAACATTAACCAGGTTTGTTCTCAGCTCTCCATTCTCATCTTTGATGGTTGTACTTCTTGGGTGGAAGTCTTTAGCGAGATTTCTGTCGTTAGCAAAACAGTCTCTGGAATTTCCGAGCTTCACTTGGAAGCTGATGTTTCAAAGGCAATTTCTTATATGTTCGCGTTTCTTTTGCCGGAGGTAGTTAGTCGTAGCTTTCCTGTTACTGTGATATTTTGCTAGAGTGCTTCTAGTGTTACGAGCCAACCAGTTTTTACGAAGCTTTTATTTATTTTTGATTGCGATGGTCTCTTCCGCTAGTATTTTGCGCCGCGGAAGTTATGGCTGACTGTATACCTAGCCACTGCCCCTATATGTTAAGAGGAAGTTCTTCGGAGATAGTCTCTCTGCGACTAATTGATAACCCTATGATACTTGATCTTTTAAAGCATGACGGTTTGTACTTATATTTGAATATGGCAAGAAAATGATCATTTTCCTAGTACACCGCTGTTATAGACCATGACGTGATCTATTTGGTTTTCTGTTTTTCCATCAATCGATTCCCACGTTACTTTGTGAATTCTGTTATGTGGAACAAACGTACTTGATACAACTAAATTGTACATTACTACATGGTGTGGTGCAAGCTGTTAGGACCGGAGACTTCCTTCAACTTGGCAAAGAAAAGATCTTTATGCGTCATCTGATTTATCTTCGGTGGGTGTATTCTGTGTAACCATTTTGAGTAACCATTGGTGGTGTCATGGTTCTCGCTTCCATACAATGTAAAAAATAGCAATGGCTTGAAAGATTTTGGAGAACCCCAGGTCATAAGTGGCTTTTCCTTGTTAACATTTTTAAAGCGTTGTATATAGGTGTACAATTTCCGAGGCCGAGCTTTAGGTGAATCCGATTTGAAAATCCGAGGCTTGTATGGTTCATAACTTAGTTTTTTTATGAGAGAAGGTTATTAGCCTGCCCGCTTAACCCTCTTATTAAGTGTGTGAGGCACGTACTTGTAAAGAATCTGAAGGCATCCATTCGACTTGATACAAGACAGGACCTGGAGAAGAAACGCTAAATTAGTATTGGTTTTATGGCGTCAATAAGTCGCCTTGACATGTAGTGTCCATGGCTATAAACAGAATTTCCTCTGCTCGTCTCTTCACTGCCTGATTCATTAAGAGCCACTCAGAGAGCACCGGGAAATATGAATCTAGAGCTGTGCTCTTGCCGTACATTCCTTTCTCATTACAACACACTCCACAAATTTCAATAACATTGAATTAGTTTCAAGCATTTTTGGAAATGAATATTTCAGGACTATAATACGCACGGTACATAAAAACGCCATTTTTACCACTTTATTCAGCTTTTTAACCTTGTTTTGGAACAAGAAGAATTTATGAATTAAATTATTTTATTAAGGTGAAAACTCTCCGTTAAAAGTATTCAGCTTTCAACTGCTGCTCCAAACCATCTATGTAGGCTAAGGTTTTAACTTAGCAATCGGGCGTTACGTTGCGCATCGTAGTCGCGATTTAAGTGGCGGTAAATCCTGAATTTTGATACCCAGCAAATTATTTATTGCGATGTTTTCTGTTCCAGAGGCTGGGAAGTTTTACGCAAGCATGCGGCGTATTTTCCAGACTTGCCTACCTCTGATTACCACCTATTCGGATTGATGTCATCAAATTTGAAAGACCAACGGTTTACGAAAGTTGAAGATGTGCAAAAATGACTGGATGACTATTTTGTTTAAAAGTTGTTGAATCCAGATGGCGACCAAATAAATAACAGGTATTATTTGGAACAATTAAACGAAACCAAGCTTTGCCGAAGTTCTTAAAAATTCAAAAGATCCCTACTAAGGCCATGTTTTTCGGCAAGGTTTTCTGCAACTATACCAAGTGGTCGATCAGGGGATTCCTGGGTCGGACATATTAATAACAGGCGACAAATTTTGTTTCAAAAAAAATCAAAAGACATGAATATTTAGATAGTGGGTTTTGGAAATATCTGGATGTGTACTGCATGCTGAATGTGCCTTTTGATCGATCCCTGGGGCCGGCTTCAAAAATCACAGCCACTATTTATAACGATTGTTGCAAAAATCACAGCGACGTCAAAAGAACTTTATAAAGACACTGGTTTCTGGAAAGGTTTTGATGGAGGAGTTTACACTCTCGACCATGCGCAGCCTTGTTGGTACTATCGTATATATTTCTTTTGTACTTTCAGAAATAGTAATTTTTCTGGATAATTATCGAACCAAAACCACTTGTATTTTTAGTAAGATCATTATTGATGTTGACCTCGTTAATGAGGCAGGAGTAATGTTTAGTTTTAAATTGTTTAATAAACTCTACGTAGGCATTCCAGCGAAAAATTTCATATCCTCTGTACACAACAATTGGACGCCGCAGTCCTCCCTAGACCCGTAGTCAACCAAATGCCCCTCAATCGGCGCATCCTCACTACCTGGGAAGTGAGTTTCCATCAAAAGATCAAGAGTCTCATTACTAGAACCCGTCCATTCGCCGGTATTATGAGATAGCCTGGAACAGCTAGACTAGTATACTCCATTCCTTATAGAAGTCCCAGTCACAACTTCTCTTGACTTTTTCGCTCTATTGAAAGCAGAACCACAGACTTTTCGGCACTCCGCAAGTGCCGAGGTCCACCAAACAGTTTTTTTCCCCCTCAGCTTAGTTAATGAGCAAGTTTTCCTCATTGGAGGAAACGGGTTTTGCAAGCGCTAGTAAGAGTATCCACCATTTAATCCAGATCACTACTCATGTCGGAGAGTCCTGGGACTCTAGTTGGAATCACGCCCTCCAATACCTCCCTATATACGCGCCATACTGTTCTCCGGAGATTTATTAATACGCACTGATTTGGAGCTTGAGATTAAACGTTAGGTACCGATGCTCAGAGAATCAATGCTCCTTCGCCACCCTGCATTCCCTGATCATAGGTGAAATAAGATCAGAGACCGCAGAGTAACATCCAGAACCTCCTGTCTGTTACTAATAATAAAGGTGGGTTCCCGACCTATATTACTAATAATGAGGTTAGTTCTTAAAAGAAATTTGAAAAGTAACTCATCCCTGTCATTGACGTCCGAGCTACCCCAGATGGTATCGTGCGCGTTCGCGTCGCACCTCTCACACACTCCGCAGTCCCTAAACTTAAGGAGGTCTACATCCCTCTCCTCAGAGTCCAATGTGTCTCACTTTTAAATGCCTCGATCTCTAAGACCCTTAGTTAACCCCTCACGTGGGTTCGCCACTAGCTGCGATTCTTCCTCTGGAGAGGTACCACCCGTCGAGCTTCCCTCAACCGGCTGGACCTCTTGTTCCCCCTTCTCGGGCAGCGCGGTGCTTGGTTTTACCCCGACCTCGTCCTTCCTTAAGAGTGACTAATAGTCGATCTCCTAGATCCCTAGTTAACCCCTCACTTGGGTTCGCCACTAGCTATGATGTTCCCTCTGGAGAGGTACCACTCTGGCTTTCCTTCAACCAGCTGGACCTTTAAACAAAAAGAATATGCCGATATGATAAAAATAAATTGGAAATAGATACGGCCCTTACTTAGAAAATTTGTCTGCAGATGCTTTAGTTTTGGTCTACTTATTGGAAGGATAATAAGCCAATAAAATAATTCAAAAATTTGACTTTCTTCCCTCCCCCTCTCCCCTCCTTGGAAAAAATCTTGCATGCGGCACTGTTTGCCATTTTAAGTCTCTAGATGGGTGTACTCCCTAACTAGTTAAAAACGATACTGATTTTAATCATATACTTTGGTTCTCTCATATCTGCAGCCTTTCTTGTAAGTCTACTGTAAAAGTTTTGAGAAAATGATTAAAGTTAGACTCTTAAAATTCGCAAACAGAAATGGTTTTATGAATAAAATCCCAGTATCTATTTCGACTAAATTGTAGGACAGAATCCGCCCTCCTAAATTTTTTCAAAACTATTTATTCCAAATGGATCTCTTCCATACTGTTGAATATCTCGAACCAAGCCCATAGAAATATCGAATACATCGTGGTGTCCCGGATGTTGATGCTAGAGCTTTTATCCTGATTTATATTAATTTGATAATCAACACTGGAGGTTCTGCAGTTGATGGCTTTTGCTGATAAAACTCTATTCTCGAACGAAGACAACAATTTAACTTTTTTTAGGGGTACCAGTTCTTAGGAAAACATGGAGCCAGCCTGTAACAAAATTTGTTTTAAATCCATGATTTAACGCTTCTGTTGGGTTTAGTTCATTTATCCTATACTAGGAAAAACTGAATGGTCGGCTCACAGCTATGGAAATTGGGGTGGTCGTAATTGGATAACTTATTCGTTTGCAGTTCACAAAAGCCGCACTATATTTTTAAAACCAACCGATTCCGATCTTTCATTTTTGTAAGTTTTAAATTTTAATTTTTTTATATCCTTGTGAAAATTATGTTGGGTCCGAATGGAGCGATTATCATTGTTTATTGATATATCGCCTTCTTCGATGGGACTCCGATCTGAAATACGTGATAAAGGCTAATTGACTTTGACAAAAATCCGCCTTGACACATCCCCTAATATAAAGGTCCATGATTCTTGTACTGTAGGCCCTGAATTCCAGATTAGTTGTATGAATTAGTAAAATGTCGGCTTCTTTATAAATTTTGACCTATGGTTGTACGAAATTTTAGTCTCGTAAGGCGTTCACAAATCATAAAACGACTTTTTTATGTACTTTAAAATTTTCAGACGCCTTGAGAGAATAAGATAGACATCGGTTTTTAAGTTTTAAGCAATTATAATACGCCGAAACATTTCGCCTCCTTGCAATTCAAATCGATATCGGATATCAATTTTGGACCGACAGTATAATTTAGCCATATCACGTATACACAGTATAAAATGGTACATCACATTTCCACTACAGTTTGTAGTAAACTATCTCCATCCTTAAATCTCATTCCCAGGATAATTGTTCTTTCCTTATGTCCGAAACAAAATCGTAAAAAAAAATTTTGTCCGTAATAAACATAACCAACACGTTTGATAATATGTATAAAATAAAAACCCAAGACAATGTTACACCAAAATAAATCTGGACACCAAATATTTCTTCTAAAACATTAGATGAGTGTGTGCGACGACGAAGGCCACAAGGCAACGACGACGTTTTGTGTTGTGGAAGGAAAATTTATAACGAGAAACAAAAAGAAGGAGAACAATAAAAGGTGATGATGAACACCGTTTTGCTTCTTCGCCTTGGTCGTCATCTTATTATTTTTCTGGTATATAAAGGCTAGTTATATAGTGCATAAAAAATTCCGTTCCATGAGCACAAAGAAAAGGATGTACACCCAAAGGTCAAATGTAAGGGTAACATTTTCAATTTTTTATTTTATTCTATTCTTTGGTGGGGTGTCGTATCGTCTCTCTACTCTGGCAAAATGGGTTCATGTATTATTTAGTTACTATTATATACTGGCTGTTGTTATGATTTTAATGTTTTGCTTTATTTAAAAATAAAAGAAAAACGAAACTGGATTAAAGTATCAGTTTTTCCCTTTTTTCCTACATTTTATAATGAATACGACGAGAAATGTAGAAAAAGATAATTTTATTATCGTCGAAACAGTTTTTTGTCTTGCTTGTTTTTGGATGTTGTGCTGGGTAACTCATATTACCAAATCTGGTTTAGCTAATATGATGTGACATTGAATTAGATGAGATTAAATTTGGTAAGTTAAGGATTATTCTTAAAATAGAGCAAGTTTGGTATCCAGTGTATTTGTTCCGACTGTGTTGCTTTCGAAACGAGGGTCACACGAACTAATAAATTATGTAAAGCAATCGTTAGCCTTCGGTAAACAAAAGATCACCACATGGCACTCATTTAACCATAACCTACCAGTGAACACTTTATCATCATATATTTATGTAGCCGCACAAAACAAATCATCCCACTTTTTAAATTTAACCTAGTTTCCTGTTACTAACATACGAAACGCGACCCTATATTTTCTTAACGTGTATACCTACAGTTAAAATACATTCACAAAATCCTACACAATTACGTAATTCCATGAAATCAGGAACTTTTCAGAAATTTTATTCTCAGTACTTTACAGCACAACAGAATTCGAAAATAAATAAAAAATGTAATTTGATATTTAAAATATTTCAAGGCAAAGATGCTAGGATAGGTATACGTATGTGTACCTGTGTTTGATTTTCTTACTTGATTTAATGTTACTCTAAATTTACGAGTATGAACTGTAATCGTGTCTACGCCAGTCTCTAAGGACAGTCGCTGAAAGACAGCCTAATTGTTTTTAAGTGGCAGGGGAAGAGTATTTGTTATTCCAGCCAAAAATGTAATTTGATTCTTGAAAATAGAGATTGTGATTTCCCGAGAAAATTCAAATTGCGAGATCTCGAGAAAATTTTATTCTCGCTTTCTTGAACAAATCTAACCTTCAGATAACCTATCGGTTCGTACCAGCTCTGCCATTTCTTTGATTTCAGCGACTCAGAGAACCACTAATTCTAAACGATCTGATCGTTTTAGGCACTTTGGTCCATTGGTGTGATCCAGGAAGTTGCGCAGAATATTTGTTATCCCAGCCAAAAATGTAATTTGATTCTTGAAAGTAGAGATTGCGATTTTCCGAGAAAATGCACATTGCGAGATCTCGAGAAAATTTTATTCTCACTTTCTAGAACAAACCTAACCCTTAGAGAACCTATCGGTTCATCCAAGCTCTGCCATTTATTTTATGTCGGGGACTCAGGGAACCACAAATCTAAAGGATCTGTTCCTTTTAGACGCTTCGGTCCATTTGTGCGATCCAGAAAGTTCTGCAGAGTATTTGTTATCCCAGCCAAAAACGTAATATGATTCTTGAAAGTAGAGATTGCAATTTCCCGAGAAAATACATAATGCGAGATCTCGAGAAAATTTTATTCTCGCTTTTTAGAAAAACCTAGCCTTTAGAGAACTTATCGGTTCATCCAAGCTCTGTCATTTCTTTGGTGTCGGAGACTCAGGGAACCAGTAACTCTAAATGATCTGTTCTATTTAGCCGTTGTCATGCTGCTGAATTCACAGTTCATCAGTCCATGATAATTTTTGTCTTTCATCACTGACGTATTCCGTGTTTAAGTCTCAATGTTGGTTGTTATTTCTACTGTACCATGAAGCACAATGCTGCATATAGTACTTGGTTTTGTAATGTTTGTATGATCTAAACTGTAATTTTCTTTGACAGCCCCAAAGCTGATTACCATACGTTCAGATAGGTTGCAGTTTGATATGCGTTTTCAGTTCGGAGTTTCTTTCAATAACCCAGTGCATTTTTCTAAATGTTAAATTCAGTTCTTACCTTTTCTTTTAATCATGCGCTTTCCACCTCAGCTTAGTATATATTGTCATGCCGAGGCACTTAGCGTTATCAGAATATGGAACCTGTTGTGAATTCAGTCTACTCGGAATATATTCCAATTTTCTAAATGGTTATTCTCCATTTTTCTGTCAAGTTAGTCACTATATTAATAGCATTTTGCGGTTTCTGTGTTGACTCAACAATCAGCATCAGTGGTCATAACAGCTGTGTCATCATGAAACGTTCATATTCTAGCTTCTTTGTATGCCCCTTCTTGTTTCACCCGAAAGTAACGGTCGCTGTTGTAAGGCTTTAGCAATTAAAAATATTGTTTTGGCAAATCCTTCCAATACGTAGCTGGTACTATTTACTAAGAAATTCAAAATAGAAGAAATCCGGTAGTTAGAACCCCTACCATGAACGGCATTAGACTGGCTTTTGCTGACAGAGCGAGATTTTTGGGCACAATCTTGGACAGCAAGTTCAGCTGGAAGCCTAACATTATGGAACGGGTGAATAAGGCTAATGTAGCCATTTACACATGTAGGAATGACATAGGTAAGAGATGGGGTTTGAAACCAGAGCTGGTACACTGGCTCTATACCACAGTGGTAAGACCTGTGCTGATGTACAAGGTAGACTTGTGGTGGCCGGCTCCGAATAAGATAACATATATAGGGATGATGGAGATGGTGCAAAGAACGGCCTGCCTGCTTATAAGCGGGGCACTTAGGACAACACCTACACGCGCTTTAAAGGTTATGCTCCACCTTATTCCAATCGAATTTTTTGATAAGCAGATGGCAGCCAATGTGGCTATGAAATTCTCGACTGTCTCTCAGTGGAAGTGTCCTCAGTGGAAGGGGCACTCGACGATAGTTAGATCCATAAGGGAAGAACTGGCGAATCTAGATTATATTAAACCAACGTTGTGCTTCGATATAGGCTTCCGGACCATCTGTCCTTCGAGGGAATCCTGGAGGAACGGATCAACACTGAAAAACGAGGCAGCGTAATTTTTTAACTACTGCAGCATGTAACAGGCTGAAGTGGTGGCGATCGGGGAAGTCGTGACATGCTTGAAGCATAACGTGGTATCCGTGAGGGATATCACAATTTATGTGGACAGTCAGGCGGCGTTCAGGTCACTAGAGGCGGCTTATCTGATGTCACGGGTGGCACTGGATTACCGATCAACTATTAATGAGATGAACAAGTATTTCAGAATCCAGATATGCTGCGTTCCTGGTCACTCGGACGTCACGGGAAACTGCAGGACAGACGAACTAGCTATGTACGGTACGGCTCTAAAAGATGCAGCTGGAAAGGGAAGGTCTGAGCCAACACTCTCACGTGCAGGGTAGAAAAACAAGTTTGGCCAAAAATGAACTTGCGGCACTCCATGGAACTAGGATCTTTGGGAAAATGAAAGGTAGGATTGGTCGTAGGGATACTGATAGAACACTGTCTTTTTGGGAAACATGCGAGAAGGCTGAGTCTATAGACGAATGACTTTTGTTGAAGTTGTATGGACGAGAGGAGGAAGATATTTTAGATCAATTCATATGCTCTTGTCCGGCACTATCAGACAGAAGGCACAAATACATAGGTGTGTACGGTATGGACAGCCTTTTGGAACTCGCGAACTGTGGAGTGCGAGACATTTTACGCTACATAAGTAGTTTTGGATGATTTCATTGGAAGCAAAGGGGAGATAGGATCCTATGGTATCATAATGGGCCATTATTGGCCTAAGTGTGCGATAGCAGCCACTCTGACCTAACCTAACCTAACTTATTCATTATGTTTTCGAAACGTTGTTTCTTAACTCGATGTATTGATGGCCTAGTTCGAGTCACGGATTAGTTGATGTTATTAGTTGTTGATCTATAACAGAACCTTTAACGTAACAATTTTTATTTCTAATTATCAATATCTAACATTTAGTTGTATTTGGTAATCAGCAGGTTAGTATTTAATCTCGAAGGAGCGATGCACGATTGAACAGCTTGCGTTTATGTACGCTGGAGCTATGCCTAACGGTTCTGATATGTTTGTTTATTAATTAATTAGCACGAGTGGGGCTTCATAATGAGAACAGGCGATTGTGTTAGAGTTTTAAATTTGTTTTGTGTTTTTTACCAAAAAGATGTCATTTATACATAAAATGTTCGCATATATATTTCAAACTGTTTATTCTGCTTTTGCTATTCTCAAGATTACGTTACGACATATTTGGCTGACTATACTTTCTGTTTTAACAGACGAAATAGTATCTGTCTAAGGTACAATTATACCAATTTACCAGTTTAATTTCATCTGAAACAATTTTAAGTTACCGCACTGATCTTAAAACGTACCGAAAAATACTGGAAGAAGACGCCAACAAAAAAAAGTCTACTATGTCAATCAATTTTATACGAATTCGCTCAAAATGTAAACTATTCCAAAATACCAGTAGACATTGATAAGAAAGTGCGGTGCCACAAACGCAAAGAACTAAGGAATTTTACGCATGCACTGCACCAATGATGAACAGACAGAAAAATGAATTTGCCCCACATCGAAAAGAAAACTATAAATAAAACTGAATGCTTATTATATTCGCATAAAAATGCAAAAATTTTCCGGTTATGCAACAAATTATTAAAAATATAAACTTTTCTTTATTTTTCTGGCACTATGCCAACCTGTCAGCAACTCTATTATGTACACAAAACAACAAACATTTAATTGCAACAATAAAACAAAAAATCATAAAATATTTACTAAACATGTGCGCTGTTCTTACCGTAATCCTCGCGCAACCTTTTCACTTCCAGAATAAACCAAACTCATAAACGTTTAACCTTAAACACAATTTGAAATACCTAGAATTTGTGTAATGTACACATCCGACTGAAATCAGAGATTCCATCAGATTTTTTTTTTGTCATGTACCTGCCAACAACCAATATTAATCTGCACGAGTTAACACAAATGGCAAGCATAAATAAAAATTCTATTTTGAAATCCCCAGCACCATAAAAAAACACTTGTCGCTGCAACAATATTTATGTATTAAGCACATGAAAATGATGTTCGAGACAAATGTCATCTGTTTTTCCAAATCTTTTCTAAATCTTACAAACTTCTTCTTCTTCTTCTTCGTTACCCTTTCTCTTTCCTCGTTTTGATTAATTGCCACTCGGATAAATTTAAATTTAACATTTTAGAAAGCAAACTCAGATTTCACTTCAGAACTGTGTGGATTATTGTTATTATCGTCGGTCGCGATAGGTACAGATTAGTGTATACATAATAAAAAAAATGAAAAAGAAAATGTCAGTGACGTAATTTTGGTTGGCGGCTCAAATAAAAAAAAATGTAACACACAAGAAAAATGGAAAATTCGTTTTAATCGCACGCAGTAACGTGAAACGAAAATTAAGATTTCAGAATTTTAAATTTGTTTGTTTAAAGATTATTTTCCATCAACATAAACACAGTGTTTATTTTATTATTACTGTGTTAATGGATTGCTTCCAAGAGTTAAATTTAGCCAAAGTCGAAAGGAGATTGATAGGTCATAACACAGTGTTTAGTCATACTTGAAATTGATCTCGATTGTTCTCTAGGTCATTGAAGTAGAACATTTAAGTTATCGTGCTCTTTCTCGTTATGTCACTGAACTAAATCTGATAATTATTTATCACACATAATCACACATAGAAACTTTCCAAGATTGAAGTGGGGTAGAATAATCATTTAGTGTTGTGCGTCTTCGCGAAATGCGGAATTGTCGACATGTTGATGTATAAAATGTATAAAATGTGGAGAATATGTAGAATATTTGTAGACAATGTAGATTATTAGTTTTTTTTGTTGTTTTAACTTAGGTCTGTCAAGGTCAAGTTATTTAATTTCTGATAAAAATGATGACCCTAGTCCAAAACCATTTCTCTCGACGTTCGAAGGTTCCTGCTCAAGAACAGCTTATGCGATTCGAATTTTTTTTCGCCAATCTTGTTTTATTTTTAATTCGGTGTATTGAAAACTTTTCGGATCTCCACCTCAAGGGGTCGGGTACCTGCAATAGGATATCGCCCAAAACCACGACATTGCTTTACATTTTTTCTATGTACTCGTGTAGTATATCGTTTGAAAAATCCTAGAACAGACCACAATTTTGATAAAATTTTGGTTCATAAATCCACCGTTTTGGCGCTGGTGGCTAATTTTTCGATTATTATAAAATATTTACTTGTCGTATATCTTTAAAGTGGCCTTGAAAAATGCCGTGAATTTTCCAGAAAATATTAGTTAGAAAAACTACCATTGTGGCGCTGGAAACAGTCACAACTTTTATTATTCCAAATCATGTTTTAGCGCTGGTAGCTATTTATTAATTTATCATATAATATATACCTATGTGCCGTAAAATTTTCTGATGCACCTTAGTATTTAAACTACAGTTGTAGCTCGGAAAGCAGTTACAATTTTTAATCATGTAACATATCAGTGGAACGGTCTTGGAAAAAATATTTTTTTGTATTAACCGTTTAGTTTATAAATCCACCGTTTTTGCGCTGGTAGCGAATAATTGATTTATTATAGAAAGTGTGACATGTCTTGAATAATGTCACAATAATCATCTAAAGAATATTAATACCCCAAAATACGATTGTGGCGCTGATTACAAATAATTTTTTTCTCCTTCTAATATGATCATGCGGCTTATCGTTTATTTCTCAAATTCAGCGTTTTGCGCTGGTAGCCCCTCTTTGTAAATTGAAAATTTATTAGTTTACAAATCTGTTGAATAATATTAAATAAAAGTATTATTAAATGCTTGGAATATAAGTTCTCGCGTATTTACTGAATTTGGTTCAAAAATTGTTTCTCGTATATCACTCGGTAAACGCCGTCGAATCAGTAGCTTGCTTAATTTTAATCTCAGGTGTTTAATTCCTGGTTTAACATACCAAAGATATAACACTGGTTTCGATGTAATCCACTTCGAGTAGTTAGTCAAGGATCGGAACATGCTCCAAACATTTTTTGCATCGAAAAATTATAAACTGCAATTCTAGTCGGAACTGGGTTCATCAAGATATATTTTAGCGAGACCAAATAAAATGGGATTACATATCAGCTCTATCGATAACCATAAGGTCGTATGAGAGTAAATTCGCGGATCTGAAAGCAATTCTCTATTCAAAGTCTCTATGCACATCTTTGGAAATGATACTGTATCAAACTTCATTACTCAAGTTTAACATCTATTTCTTAAGCAAAAGGATGGCATATACATATGGCGGCCACACCATACAAGGTTCATTGGAGTGTTTGAGTGATTTTACCGAAATTAAATTTGTACTGTATGATAGCCGTTATTATCCATTCATGAATTTGTGCTTTAACATTTTATTGCGTGTTGATGATTTTGATCATTGAAGCACCATGGCTCAGCTCAAATCAGGGGCCCAACTATTGAATTCGACATTCATTATATTTTATTATTACGGCAGTTAACTTTCACTATTTTTATTTTCACTCGCGTGTGTATGAGATTGACTCGCATGTGTCTCTTTTAACTTCTAAAACCCGACTGACAGTTTTTGTTTCCCAATCTTTTTTCTTGACTTCTCAAGTCTCGATATTTATCGGTAAATATTTATCGATTCACAAATGTAGACGGCGAAATTGCTTTGTTCAGCAAAATGAGCTATCCCTCGTAATTAAGCGGTGCGGTGTATAAATATTTTTGCTACGAAGAGTGCCATAAAGTGAAAAATGATTTTTGAGTCGTTACATCACTCCCCTCCTGAATTGAAAGCCGTATAGTGGTTTAAATTAACCGTTTTGCGAACACTACGTTTTTCGACTGGGTTTACCACAAGTATTCCGTATGCTGGCTTAAGCCTGCCGATGTCAATTGTTGTTGATTTTCCTACCACATCCCAACAAAGAATTTGCGCAATTTGCGGGTTACTGGATACGGCCCAGAATAGGGTGTACTCAAAGGGCCTTTGACTCTATACACACGACCGAATACGTGTGAACAGGTTTCCAGATTTTTGGGAATGTACATTGCCTGTTCGGTTGGATGTCTTGTGGCCGAAGAAACTAACGCTCTCATGGTAGTACGAAGCTGCTTCACGAAATCCGAAAACTCTGTGTTTGAGAACCTTAATATTTTAACCATATACTAGCTCTGCTGGTAAGCATTCTAAGTCTTCCTTGACCCGAGATTCGAATACCCAATAGGATCCTTGGAAGTTCTGAACTCCAATGGAATCTATTACATCGAGCTGTTAACGCGGCTTTTTGTTGCCTGTCGAACCGTTCGGCAAGACCATTCAATTTCGGGTTGTATAGAGTTAGCTGAATGCGATGGGAACCTAGGCGCTTCATGAACTCGGTGAGTAGAAAGTCTTGCTTACGGGTTTTCCGGTTATTTCTCGGATTGGATAAGCTTCTGGCCAACGGGTAAATCGGTCGACTATCGTTAAAATATAATGATAGCCATTCAATTGGGGCAGCTACCCAAGCAGGTCCATGTGGATGTGTTCGAACCTGCCACTTTCTTGGCCAGAAGTATTTTGAAGTAATAAGTTTTCGCATAGCACGGATGCCGGGATTTGAAAATACATGGCTTAGAAGATTGTCCGTTGGATGTTGAGGGGAACGAAGAGTCGATTTGTGCCTGTAGAAGTTTCACACCAGATTTGTTGCTTGTCTGATAAGTCGATCCGTTGCAGGTTCACGCTTGATTTGGGGTTGCATGTTGAAATCAATTTCTGCAATTCGCCGTCGCGTTGTTGTTGTACCAGTAATTCCTTCGTGTCGAAGGAGAAGACGCTTAGTTCTGTGAGAAGTGTTTCACCAGAACGAGACAAACACGCGCTCACCACATTGTGCTTACCTTTGATGTGATGGATATCGGTAGTGAACTGGGCAATGTAATCGAGATGTCGTAATTGCCGGTGACTACGTTCTGATTTTGAAGCAATTGCTGTTGTAAGTGGTTTATGGTCGGTAAATATAGACAAATTTCGTCCTTGTGTTTGATTGAAGTTTCTTCTGTTTTTGCCTTTCTTGAGTAATGTGGCCAAATACCCGTGAATAGGGCATAACAGTTGAGCTAACCGTGGTAGAAAAGCGGTAGTAATAAGTTCACAACACCGACGAACTGCTGTATTTGGCGGATTGATGTTGGCTCTGGAAAATTTGAAATGACACCAACTCTGTCTTTCGACGGGAGGATGCCTTCTTTCGAAATTGGGTGGCTCAGAAAGTCGAGTGACTTCACACCGAAAATACATTTCGAAGCATAAATATTAATTCCATATGCGGAGAGACGTTTAAATAATGTCTCAAGATGTTTTCTGTTTTCCATCTCGGAGCGGACGAGAATATCGTCAATATAAGACCATCGTAAACGAAGTTCAGCCCTTCTAGCACTTCGTTAAGGAATCGCTGGAATGTCTGGGCGGAGTTTCGAAGGCCATATGATATTCGGGTGAACTGAAAACGCTCAAAAGGAATAGTTAGCGCTGCTTTGTACATATCCTCGAGAGCCATGGGAATTTGATGATATGCCCTAACCAAATCTATCTATCAAGTGGCGCCGGCGAGTTTCAATGAGAAACTATTTGGAGGATAGGATATCTATCTGGGACAGCAACAGTATTTAACTGTCGATAGTCTCCACAAAGGCGCCAGTCCTTCTATTTCTTTTGCACCATATGTAATGGTATGAGGCGACTGGTGGCCATCGTAGTAGTATGAAGGGCGGCAAATTCCGTGAAGCGAGATTCAAATGAGTTTATCCAGAAAATTTCAGATAGGGTTTTGCTTGAAATATTTTATATTTGTAGTCAAAGTTTAACTAATTCAATGGTATACGCCTAGTTCTCGTGAATCGCCAGTGAGACGGTATTCAACCGACTATATCCAGATAATTCCAGGTATCGAATTTTTCTGGAAATATCGCTGTTAGTTATGTAGTAAAAACTTCAATGAATCTGGTGGTAAACACCAAGTGAGTGTGAATCGTATGTGAGACGAGATTCAAGATACTATAACCAGATAGTTGCAGATTTTTCTAAAAATATCTCAATTTTGTAGTAAAAACTTCTACGAATCTGGTGGTACACGACAAGTTCACGCGAATCTCACGTGATGCGATATTCAACCGACTATATTCAGATAATTCCAGATAGCATTTTTTCTGTAAATATCTCAGTTGTGTGGTCAAACTTCAACGAACCCGGTGGTGTACGTCAAATATTCGTTAACCATTTATGAAGAGATAAAATAGCACAACCAAGATATAACTTCTGAAACTCAGTTTTGTTGTCAAAATTTAACGAATCCAAATTTATATTTTAAAATTATGGTTGAAACGGTGGTTTCCTATAATGGGTGGTTCTGGCTGATGGTAAACTGTTAGTTGTTCCATGTTCTTCTGTTTGAGGCGGAAGCAAGTTATGCATTTTTGTTTTACCTGTCGTACTGCTCGCTTGCCATCAATGCTACAATGTTTTTGCCTCACGATTGCCAGTGTCAGTTGTGTGCCTACATGTAATGTGTTTTATGGGATTCCTCAGTTATCCGTTGCGTAATTACGTTGTTTTTGTTTAAAATGATAGTTTGTTTACTGAATTGGGTTCAGTGAGGCTATAGCTTGCTGTTCTTATCTAGCTTTCGATCCGAAGTCCTGTTCTTGGGTTAATTTTATGATTGTTGTTTCTGCAATCTGAAGCTCATTCCTGGTCAGCCAGCCCTTGTTAGCACCCTTTTGTCTACTGTTGTTGATAAATCGTAGACAATGTGCGACTGTACGCTTAATTCTGTTGTATCCAGAGCCCTTGTTGAACATAGCTCTGAGAATATATTCGCTCCCTTTATCCTCATCAATAACACTATGTTTTCTTCTAGCTCCGCTTGTAAGTTTAATGGTAAGCCTGGAATAGCTTCACCTGTATTCCATAGGGGTGGCACAGTTCTCAGGAAGGGTGGTCCATACCACCATAAGTTG
Organism: Nephrotoma guestfalica; assembly: GCA_963691935.1. Taxonomy (NCBI): domain Eukaryota; kingdom Metazoa; phylum Arthropoda; class Insecta; order Diptera; family Tipulidae; genus Nephrotoma; species Nephrotoma guestfalica. Next base: position 223,499,965 of record OY829914.1, read on the forward strand.
TTATAGATTTCAGCGTCTGCTGGGGTTTCTTACGATTTTACATGATGCCACGTTGTTGTTGGTAACATTTTTTTAATTGTCGAAATGCTATTTGCCACAACTTGGTGGTTTTGAAGCGGCTTGGGTCACCTTTGGTCCAACATAGTGTTATGGTTAAGTCTGACCAAGCATACGTATTGATGTCTCCAGTTTAGCGTGTTTTATCAATTTTGCCAATAATATTTAATTCGAGGCGGGAATTAATATCTTTCTTTTGACTGGGGCAACTCGTATTTTGGACATTAGTAGTTGGGTTGTTATTTTCAATATACCATTGCAGCATACGCATACTCTGGCGCATCGGCAAACCCTTGCAGTTCCATTTTGTATCTTGATCTCATGTTGATCTGTTGGTAGGTTTTCATCCCAGTTTATTCCAGTTTTATACATAACACCCTGCATCATAATCTTGGCCATGATGGTTATTGGCGATAACCATCCTTTGGGGTCGAAGAGTTTTGATGATTCAGATAGACGCGAGCGTTTGGTGGCTGGTTGGTAGTTAGCTGCAGTCCGGTTATGTCGCATTCAAATAAATCTTCTGCTGGGTTGTATAAAATTCCCAACGTTGTAATGCACTCACTTAGCTTTATTTGAACCACACATTGCACACGCTTATTGCTCGCCAGAAATATTTTGTAATATCTTGGGAGAGTTTGATGCCTATTTTCTAAGATGAAATCCACCCTGTGTTGCGAGATTTTGTAGTTCTTGTAGCGCCAGCAGAGCTTCTTCAATGTTGTCCATTGCAGTAAGAAAGTCATCCACATAGCAGTCTATCATGATGATTTTCGCCGCTACAGGATGTGTACTGGATCCATCCTTGGCTAGCTGAATTAATGTTCTTATAGCTAGATAGTTGACGGCGGTAGTACCATATGTTATAGTTTTTAGCTTGTACGCCTTAATGGGCTCGGAGGGTTCCTTTCTCCACAGTATACAGTGGTGCTGATGACGATTTTCTGTTTTCGCCATCGTAGTAGTATGTCTGCTAAGTCCTCTTGGGTTGTCCTCTTGCTTGTTTGCTGCGTCTTTTGCAAACCTTTTCTCGATTTGGAGAAGTCTATAGTTGAGGCTCTTCTCCGGGATTCTCCAAGCTTGCCGTGATTGTCTTTAAATGGAATTTTTACGTTATATCGTCCATCAGCATTCCGCTTCAGTGTTGTTTGGAACGTGTTTTATTCCTGGTTTTCTTCTTCCGTGCGGCTTCTTTTTTCAAGAATGTTGTCAATATCCACAAATAATTTCAGTTGTTCCTCGATTGACTTGGTTGTTACCATGGTTGTTCTTGCTTTGGTGTCTACGCTACTCAGACTACTAATTATGATACATTCATACTCCACGTGTTGTGCCATTGGTTCTCTCTGATTACCCTTGATAATGCTGTTAGTTATTATCAATGGATAGTAATCTGCTCCAATTATGGAGTGTGAATTTGCTAGATTTATGTTATTAAGATGGGTCCATGCTCTGGTTTCAATGTCAGTTTCAGGTAGTTGTTGGGCTAGCTTGCCGAATACTAAATCATCGATGTCTAGGCTAAAGTCTCCATCGATTATTGGCACTTTATCTTAGCTTTATGTTGATTATGTGTCTACATATTCCTGCCTCGTTTCCTTCTATGTCTGAAATGTTGACATGTGTTTTCTTCTTCCTGATGTTCAGTATATATTGGCAGCTTTCGACGATATTAGTGTTGCCTGTGACCCTGAATCAATTAGAGCCTTCATTGCGATGAGTTGTGCAGTGCAGGTAGCCACTCTGAATACTGCTGTCGCCTTGTTGGTTAACTACGAAGATTTGTGTCGCCCCTTTGTTCGTTGATGCCATGTTATTACTATGCAGGAGAATGTGATGATGACCTTGACATACAACACACCCTATTGTGGCCGAGCACCAGTTATTTTCCTTTAGATGTTGTGTTAAACAACGTACACAAATATAGCCGTTGCGCTGATTAATTTGTTTCTGTCTAATGTAGACATCACCTTGGATTGATCGCAGTCCCGCATGGTCTCTAGTGATTGAAATCTCCTTTCTAGAAAGTCATAGAATTCCTTCATTTGTGGAATTTCTTTTGGTTTTCCTAACGTTGTTTCGTATAATCTAGTGGATTCAGGGTCTAGTTTTTTGCCTAGAAAGAACATTACTAGTGCATCGAAGGAAAAGTTCATCTCTAGCTTATTGCTGTTGTGTATCATGTAAGTATCGAAATGCTCCCGCTGATGCTACATGTATTGTTGGTAGTTGTAACAATGAGCTGAAGTAAAGGGTGTCTCAGCAAGAGCGCCGGATTTAATTTTAAAGAAAACACATTTATTTTTGAATTAAGCTAACAGTTTTATTTCAACATAAAGAAAAATAGTTCCGATTAAACGTGAAATACAACATCAGGCAAATGGCACCACAAAACCTTTAACACAGGGTTATTCTTTTGTTGAAATTTTGAATAAAGTTTTCCCATAAATGTGGCTGTATTTCACCAATAACGCGCCGTATTTCCTCTTTAAGATGTTCAACTGTTTCAGGCTTTTCCGCATACACCTTTTCCATAACATAGCCCCAAAGAAAAAAGTCTATAGGTGTTAGATCGTACGATCTTGGTGGCCAATGTTGATCGCCAAATCGAGAAATGACACGGCATGGAAATTTAAGCTGCAGTAACACCATTGTTTCACGTGCTGTGTCGCAGGTCTTTTTGGAAAAACATGTCCTCCACATCAATTACATCCAATTCAGGCCACATGAGGATTTTCAGCACCCCAAATCCAACAGTTTTGCTTATTTATGTATCCGACGAGTTGAAACTGTGCCTCATCTGAAAAAATGATTTTCTTCGAAAAAGCCGCATTAATTTGATGATGTTCCAACACCCCAATCAGAAAATTCACGGCGCTGCGCATGGTCCCTTGGCTTGATTTCTTGCACCAATTGAACCTTGTACGCATGTAAATGCAGATCTTTTACCAAAATTCGTTGCATAGTGCTTCTGGAAATGTTTAATTCTTGACCACATTGCCGAATGTAAGTTCCTGGATTCTCGGCCACAGGTTCGCTTACTGTGGCTATATTTTCGAGTAACCGACATGAACGACGACGAACAATGATCTTCTGATCCATCAGCGTAAATTTGGTTTCAAATTTTGTAATTAAACGCTTCACTGTCGATTTATTTGGCGCATTATTGCGACCGAAAACTTGACGTAATTGGCGAACCGTTTTCGCAAAACTTTCACCATTATTGTAATGAGTTTTTACAATAATTAAACGTTGTTGGTTTGAATACTTCTCCATATTCTTAAATCGCGTGGTCTGTATTTGACAACTGACAAAACCAAATCACCGTACAACTCGTATTAACAAAATGGCGGCAAATTTAAATCCGGCGTTCTTGCTGAGACACCCTTTACTTATTTGCCAGTAACCTGGCGTTGCATGCATAGTTGTCACCGCAGTTGTTGAGAAATGACTTATTAACTGAGCCGCACCTAATTTGAATTTAAATATGTCGTCTTTATTGTGTTGTATAGCTGGTTGTTGTTGTGGATGAGTTCTGTGAAAATGTTTTTGAAAGAGTTTCACTGCTCATGCTTGCCATTAAGCGTTGGTAATTGTATTTTAGGTAAGTGTGCCGCCCTGGCTTTTCCAGAAAGTTTCGTTGTTTCTTCTTTCTGGTTGTGCTGCCGTCACAATATTATCGAATCTACTCTATCCTTGAGAGTTTCATAGTAGTTGTTTTCGAAGTAGGGAGCTGAAAGCTCTATTGTATAGTATCAATTGCCTTTATTTCTTGGGACGATGTATAATTCCAATCTGTGGTTGGAATTATACAATATTTTTAACGCAAATTAAGAAAATTATTATTTCGAACTTATGCCAAACACAAAAATCTCAATATCTTGTGTCATTAAAAAAATTATACGAAAGGTGGGATTTTGTTGCTGTAAAAAATCATCTTGTAGAGGTATAAAACGAAAAAAACTGGAATGGAATAGAATAGACATTGTTTTCCTGAGATGTAAAAAAGGGGATAGGTTAGGTTTCAGTGGTTGCTTACTGCACACTTAGGCCAAATTTTTAGGCCCATTGTGATAACACTCATTCACTCCACATCATTAACCCACCTACTTCACCTACTCACACAACTACAGTATACCACCTGCACATTGCAAGCTCCATGTCAACCTGTACATTGACATGGAAGGTGGGTCGGCGCGTGACACAGAATTCTGCACTCCATCAGAGGGTCTTAGTTGTATTTATTAGCATCACCCGTAATCGGTGATGATAATTCGATTTGCATCTAGCCTCTGATGGGATTCGAACCCAGCACCTCCCGGTCCAAGTGCCGAAGCTTTAACCACTGCACCACTTGTCCGGTTAAAAAAAAAAAGGGATAACTTCATACACTTTAGAAACTGCGGAAAGTAATTTGTCACAAATTTACATGAGGTTTTGGTAGATCTACTTCGCTGATTTGTTCTCACATGTAATAATAAAATCGACCTGTTGATCTAAGTATATGTAGGTATTTCTGTAGATATTTTAGTTGTAATAATTTTTCAAAACTAGAACATATTGCACTCGAAATTTAAATTTAAGTGAACAACACTACAACTGTACTTGACATTTGAATCAACCAATATATCAAATTTCCGTAAACAATTTTGATCTGTTTCCATAATTTCTCAATATGTAACACAATCAAAATTTCAATAAATCAAAAAATAAAATTAAAATTAAACAATTATTCGTAAAATTCTAGAACGAGTGCGTTATATAATGTAAACTAAATATCTAATCAAACCTACCCTCGAAAACACCCGGGAACCGCACACAAAATAAAATTTACAGAAAAATGTATTTTCTAGTGAATCTAAAACGTAGAAGTATTCTAACAAAAATGTATCGATTTTCCAAACTGAAAATAATACAAAATGTAATTTATCATTGTTCCAAACCGTATTGTCCATAAATAAATGGTTTTGTCAAACGTCATAGAAATATACTGACTATCTCTACTCTTTGTGCGGCTGACATGAAATGAGTTAAGTAATTACTTTAATTTTGAATTGAGCAGGGGGTTTATCGTCTCCACCTCTCGTACAATTATTTCGATAATTTTTTTGAATGTAGACCAAATTATTTTGTGGTCATTTTTTCATCAATACTTCATCAAATTTTAATCATACGAAAATATTAACGACGTTCGTTATAAACTTAAATTTTTAAAATTTATCGGTTTTTGCAAATATACACAAATAAAAAAAACCAGGGATTGAAAATTTCTCTCCAGATATTATCAACAACATCCGGGAAATAAAAGGCTCTCAAATCCCGCGAGTGAGCTTTTTACTAAATCTTACTAAATGTTGATTGTTAATCAAATGATTAAAATCAATAGCATATATTCAGGGGCAAATATTTTAATTCTTTTAAAATATTAAACACATTTTATTTTATTTTGTAAACATGATTAAAAAATAAATAAAAAAATATTTAATTATTTTAAAGAATTTAATTAGAATTTGACCGTAATTTACGAGGGCGGATTGAAAATGAAGCTACCTAAGTAGGAAAACAAAATTTTTTTTGGCCAAAAACCATTTATTTCTCAACATAGTCTCCATTTAGTTCGACACACTTAGTAAGACGATATTCCAACTTTTTATACCATCTGAATAATACGATTTCGGGAACCCCTCAAAATACGCGTTAGTTTCGATAATCGTCTGACATGAATCTTTGTCCTGCGAGCCATTTTTTCTAGTTTGGAAACAGGAAAAAGTCACTAGGAGCTAAATCTGAACTATAAGGTGGATGATCAACCAATTCGATGTGTATTTCACGTAATTTTAGCATCGTATCTAATGCTGTGTGAACCGGTGCATTGTCTTGAAGAAAGAGCACTTTTTTCTTCTTTAAATGTGGTCGTTTTTCCTTGATTACATAAACCAATTGATCCAATAATGCACGATAATACGTTCCTGTGATTGTGGATCCTTTTTGAAGATAATCGATGAGCAATATTACGTGTGCATCCCAAAATATAGTGGCCATAACCTTGCCAGCCGATTTCACTGCCTTTGCCTTCTTCGGAGCACTTCCACCAGCTTCCACCCATTGTTTCGATTGATTTTTGGTTTCAGGTGTGTAGTGGTGGACCCACGTTACATCAACAGTAATTAATCGACGCCAAAAATCAACAGGATTACGCTTTATCATGTCAAAACACCGCTGTGAAGTGGTCTGTCGAACTCGGTTTTGTTCGACACTGAGCAAACGCGGCACCCATCTTGCCGATAACTTTTTCATATGCAATTGTTCATGCAAAATGTTGAACACATGTTCATATGATATGTTTACCATTTCAACAATCTCACGCAACTTGACTCGGCGATCATTCATAACGATATCGAGGATTTTCTTGATATTTTCTTCAGTAACCACCTCTTTTGGCCTTCCTGTTGATGGTATTGTTGCAGTGCTTCTTCGGCCGCGTTTAAATTCAGCAATCCAATATTTTACCATGTAATCTGACGGAGCAGACTCACCGTAATGTTTATCGAGCTTTTCTTTTGTCGCTTTCGCCGTTTTCCCTTTCAAATAATAGTGTTTAATCACTGCACGAAATTCGTTTTTTTCCATTTTTCAAGACACAAAAGTTGCTTACTTCAAACGACTACAACAAATAAACTAATCGATGAATTTGGGTGAAATTTTAACAGCTGCCGTTTGAGAGATCGCAATTTCTTTTCAATCCGCCCTTATTTATTAACAAACCTAGCTGTGTTAAAAGAATAGACAATTCTGCAAAAATCCAATCTGTCTCAAAGTATTTTTATGTTAGCTAGGTTAGGTAGGTTTCAGTGGTTGCTTACTGCACACTTAGGCCAATTTTTAGGCCCATTGTGATACCACTCATTCACTCCACATCATTAACCCACCTACTTCACCTACTCACACCACTACAGTATACCACCTGCACATTGCAAGCTCCAGCAACCAATAGCCTAAATTAAATAACAAAATAACCTCAAACAAGTTAAAATACCAGTAACGAAGCTGACAATTCAAGACAAAAACAAAGACATACCTGCAACAAACATTTCCGCAACTTGAGCTAACATTTGTGACGATTTAATAAGAGAAATGTACACTAAGATCGCGTAGTAACGTAAAATATTACGTTATACGAAAAAAAACTTAAAATAGATTTTGCCACGTTGCCCACGATCTCATTGCGATTTTCTGTTAGTCCGCATCGAGTCAACAACATGTGTGCTGAGTTTTAGGAAAATCCTTTGGACCCACATAAACCGATCTAAATGCATCGAACTTCTTTCCTATGCAAGAAATATTTATCCATGAATTTATTACTACAGCCCACACCCACATAAATCGAACATAATACATCGAGCTTTCTTCATATGCAAGAAATATGTATCCATGAAATTATCACAACAGCCCACACCCAAAAAAATCAAGCAAAATACATCGAGCCTCCTTCCTGTGCAACAAATATTTATCCCTGAATTTATTACAACAGCTCACACCCACAAAAACCGAACAAAATACATCGAACTTCCTTTCTATCCAAGGAATATTTATCCCTGAATTTATTACAACAGCCCACACCCACAAAAATCGAGCATAATACATCGAGCTTCTTCCTATGCAATAAATGGGTATCCCTGAATTTATTACTACAGCCCACACCCACAAAAATTAGCATACTACATCGATCTTCCTTCCTATGCAAGAAATATTTATCCGTGAATTTATTACAACAGCTCACATCCAAAAAAATAAAGCATAATGCATCGAGCTTTCTTCCTATGCAACAAATATTTATCTCTGAATTTATTACTACAGCCCACACCCACAGAAATCGAGCATAATGAATCGAGCTTTCTTCCTATGCAAGGAATATTTATCCCTGAATTTATTACAACAGCCCACACGATCATGATCGATTATAATCGTTCGTTTTCATGTTGCAGTTGGTCGTCTGATTTTTCATTCCTGAGACATTCTTATATTATGTCATTCTGGGACTTCCTCAGTGTGCAACCAATTTATCTCCATTTGTTCTTTCGTATTTCGATGCCAATGACTACTTTGAAGGGTTATATGTTGATCCAGAAGCACCTTAATATTATTCTAAGGCGTTTTTGTATGAATGTTTGGTTGCGCAACCGGATAGCAACACTGCTTTGTACTGAGTAAAACCAAGGTACACAAAATCATTGCCTCTTCATATTGCTTCTTGGTTGATATAAATCCGTGTGGACATTGGGGTGTTTAGCCTTTACTTTTTACTTACGCAATTAGTTTTACTAGATCTGTTAGCTTCTGTGCTTTATATTGCATTCCGGCGTGTTTTTGTCTTAGCATGCCAATTTCCTCTGAGTAATCCAGATCGTTGAGTTTCTCCGTTAATCCCCGCTGGATGCCGTTGCGGAACCCATTTCACAAAGTGCCTTCAATTTCGAAGCTCACGTAAATACAGTGGTGAGTTTCATTCGTTAGACTGCTCAATTAAGATGCATGTTATGTTAATATGATCGGTACAATCTCGCCGTGGTCTGGAGCCAGCCGTTCTCGCAGGTCACGTTTCTGAGTAATGGTTATAGTCAAGCCTACCTTCCAATTTTGCGCGGTAGTCCATACTTCTGTTATTATTTGTGTTGTTCATGCAGTTATCATTATAATATTCCTTACGTCTCTTCAATTGTGCTTATTGGTAGGATATTGGTAAATTTTCAACTTGCTCGTCGTACGCGTTGATGTAGTGATGCATGCTCAAGTCCGCTACATGGGAATGTCTTCAGTGAATTGCCTATACGGTTACGCCTTTCCATTTTCTCCGACTTAATTTGTTGACACGTTTGCAACTTGAGATGCGGGCGTTCTTCAACTTTCTTTCAAGTTTTATTACTGATCCATAGTTAGCGACTGTATTCTTGGTATTAGAGTGTGTTGGTAGCTGCTTCTTCATTGATTTGGAAGCTTCCGAATTGAATTGATGCATTTTACAGGCTTAATCTTGATTTAATCTTAATTATGGTTTGTCTCGCATTTTTGAATGGGCTCTTGCTAAGATTATTTGGCTTTTAACTGAGTTCCATTCCAATAGTACCTTATCATCGCGTCCAGAGGTAATTTCCTTCGCTTGTGTTTACTTTGCACTGTTTTTCCATTCTACTTCCTCGAGGACAAGAATTTCGATTTTGTAATGCTTCATTTCTATCTCGAATTGTGCTAAACTTGATGCTTCTGTTATAGAACTGTAATGTTTCAATTCCCGGTTTGTATTATTTCTTCTAGTATTCCTTTCTGTAATCATTTTGATTGGATCAATGAATGATTGGACCATTAAATCCTAGCCAACTCCCAGGGCCCCTGATTTAGACATACTGGCATGCCGGGTAAATGGTCACCCATATTTGTTGCTTGACGTTGGTGATGAAGCTGTTGTTGTCTTATTTATCTCTGTTACTAGTCTCACAATTGGAGCAATATAATTCCGCTAAAAAGAGCCAAACAAACAAAATCAAACGGAAAAACAAACGTCGATTGACAATCGATTGGTGATTCTCTCGAACAAATATAATTATCAGCTAACCTACCGACACTAAACCAAAAACAATAAAATTAATCAAAAAACTCTTTTCTACTAGAAGTTATGTGGTAACCTCGACTACGTTGCTCAAGAAACCGACGTTAAAATCGAGAATGAAGAATTCGTTTCGAAAAGTTCATGATAGACGAAGAATTTCATTGGCACAGAGAATTTATTTTAAACCATAGCTGGCTACAGACCGACATTTTATGTGACCACGTTAGAAACTAAATCAATTTCAACCAGAATAAAAATGAGTAATTTCTATAAAGTCCACTGCATACTGAAAAAATCTTAAAGATTCTCTCATTTTCCGACTTCCTTTTCGAAGGATTACAACAACGCCAATATGGAGTCAATACACCAAATGTAACAAAATCGTGTAAACGATTGGTATGAAAGTTAAAGGGTCCACCAGAGTATTTTATTAAACCTGGATTTATAAAATTTATACCACGAACGAAAATGGAGTGGTTTATGGTTGTTCTATTATCGGAGACATCGATTATGCCTCAATAATCGATTAGGCCACTAATATGCCCCAATTTAAAACTAAATTTAAAAATTGGAAAACTGTAAGATGACGACTTCGTCATCAACAAGAATGGTCTACATACTCTACCAATTCTCGATATTATCTACTTACAAATTAATTGTCTACGCTATTTTCGACACCAACATGTTGACAAAGATAAAAACGCGTAGACGCACAACAATGATTGTGTCGTTGAGCCCATAGTTCTTGTGCATAGGACTTCTGACGTTCAGTAAGTTGATTATCTCTTTGTTGTTCTCTTGTTTTGCATACTTGTGTTCTCTGTTTCATTGGGCGGCTGGCACATTCTTCTGGCCCGCGAAAATGTTTTAAAACTGAACAAAGTTGGCCTAGAAATTTTGTATGAAAACAAAATTAAAGGAAAGTTTAGCGGAAAAATTGTATTCGACAACCATGCCATCGAGCAATTTAGTACGGAGATCTACTACTGTGGCACTATTCCGACTTGAAAATATTTTTATAGCAATTTTGACTAAATTATACTTTTCTGGCGTTAGAATAATTCCCAAGTCATCTTTGTTTCAAAAATTGGATTGGAACAGTAGGCCTAGTAGAAAAATATAATTATAGAGAAAAATGCTATGAGAGTATTTTTTTCAATTTCCTACTCCCTGGGAAAGCCAGAATAGTGCCACTTGTGGAAATTTAATTTCGAAAATCTTCTAACAAATGAGTCATTGCTTTTAGAATATCATCGAAATTACAGATGCATCATGTCACATCTACTAAGGCTAATTTTACTAAATTTAACCGAGTATATTTTTTCGACTTTTAGGACAAAATATTATTTTTAATGGCAGAAAAGGTTAGATAAACAAAGAGGCCATTTACTCACAATATATCTACCACAAAAAGTTTTTATCAGTACGAAACCAAGCTGCCAAGAAGAGACCTAAGGAAGTTCTCATTTTTCTGAGGGTTTGTGTATCTTTACACCAGAACGCTGCGGTTAAAAATGGAGGGGGGAGTAAATTTTTCTACTTTTTGTAAAAAAAAAGTAAAACAATTTCCTTCTGACAATTTTTGTAATTGTTTTAAGTAACCCCGACAGTATACGATTCCGTCTCCATTAAATTGCTTGAAAATGGATTCAACTTTTTCCATTTCCTTCATCAATTTTTCGGTAGGTTTTTGAAGTCCACCCTTCAGATAATTGATTGGTCCAGGTAAATGAGGAATCTTGGGATGTATTTACTGCGGAGCTAGGAACTAACAACTAGGGGTTTTAACTCTAAGGCATATGTATCCTGCCAGATGTTCTAAACCGTCGTATTGAAGTGATTCTATTTCGTCCTCATTTGGCATACACGTTACATTTAAATTCGGCGTCAGGGTACTTAGTACGTCACCACTTTAATTTCCGGCTGTATCCAAATCCGAAGTGTCATCGATCATTGTATGACCACCTAAAGATATACTCTCCTCAATTCGACCAAGTATATATGACCGCAGCCTATACATAAACTCAAGACGATCGGGATGATCATGGAGCCTACCTTTCGCCCGAATAACACCAAAAAAATTCTCCAAAACAACTTAGTTAAGTCACCTTAACACCTTTAGTTCATTATTCGTCATCATAATACCTGCAGAAACTGGATTTATTTTGCGCAAGCATAGTGAACATAGTTTTGTTAACTTTTTCGATTATCCCAACTGAAGTGTCTTGGAAAATCCAACACCTTGAACTCGCAACCGTCTATCTTCGTACAGAACCCTAACGTTTGGGCAATCAAAAGTAAAGTAAAAATAAAAAAATTAACTTCTGAAGAAATTTAAAATTATTTCTATTTACCAATTTGAAGACCTCAGAACATTTTAGCCAATTTTGTGATTTAAGTTTACCCAAACTGCCAGCTTGCAAAATTGCGCTGGAAACTGTGTGCGTAAAAAGTTTCGTCGTCAATTTAATTCTCAAATTAAACCTTGATTCGATCCACCAAAATCACAGACGACCACTAGGACTTGACACACAGACTTGAATGGATTTTATAATACCGAAAAGAATGTCTTTGTTCATCTTTTGGTAGTACTCGTAATAAAAGGGTTGCTTAAAGCTCCCGAACAATCCACCTACCATGCCAACTTGTACGTATCTGGCAGCTTTTAAAGTTTCGACCTTGGATTTATCGTACACAATCTTTTCTTTTGTCTTCATCTCATCAAATTAGAGAACACAAATTTTATCAATAATTTTCATATCCACTTTTTTCATGATGTTTAGCACACTGCTGGTAGTGGATAGTTCTTCTTAAGGAGCAGTCGATATGCTCTTGGTCCTGCTGCGTGTATTGAGATGACGTTAGCAATATCGTCTATTGTTCATTTGGCCCGCCTTTTTGGGCATTCCAGCTTCATCACCGTGGCCTTTGGTGAAGATGCGATTTATGGAATCAATTACTTTATCGTTTTTCCAATGTTGCTTCCTCAAAGCAGCGATTTCCAATTGCGTTAGTGTTGGAAATGTGGTTTGTGTGGATTTACTAGCATCATCTAATATATTTGTTGGATAACCAACATTAATGCCCAGTTCTAAATTTATTGCCAAATCACCATGATCGACATCGGCTTGTGGTTGTGGTTAACACAATAACAACTTTAAAAAATACTTACCTTGATTGTAAACTTATCTTCTGCATTCTTGCATTGCGAGAACTGGCCAATTTTACCATACTTTTTATAGGCAATAAGAGCTAAGGCACTACGCTTGGTTTCAATTTTCTCTTTACGCTGATCCCATATTGAAGGTACAAGTACATCGGATTCACAGCTATATCCTCTGGTGTAAAATGCTTTGAACATATTCGAGCCATATCGACATTGAATTTATCTTATCGCCGGCATAAAAATATCCACGTAGCCATTTTGAGAAATTTTAACGTATGCGCATATTACCTGTATTATGCGTAAAGTGGATTTACCTGTATTATGCGTAAAGTGGACTGTGATGATAATCAGTTTCTAGTGTTTTGAAATTTTTAAATCTGTCTTTATTTCGCTGTAATCAAAGAGGTTGATGCTCATGCGACTCTAGTTGAATTCTTGATTTTTGTTTTTTGATCCTAATAGCTTTTGCTTCTGAGAGTTCGTTTCGCTTATTTCTGACGCTTAATTGCTTGTTTTGCAAGCGATTCGCTCTTTGTTAACTTGTTTCAATTTTTGCCATTGAAACAAAATCTTGTAACAGTACAAAAAGTACAAGGCCTTAATCACTCACAGATATCTGGCAGTATCCAATGATTAGTAGCCAGCAAAGTTTGATCCAAATATTATCAAATACTCAAATGTTTGGAATTTGCATGATTATGAATTCGTCCCTAATGATATCAAAACGTATTTTGATTTAAACACCGAAGACTGAAAATGTTTAATTTTACCTCTTGAGTATACCAAAATGCCAATCAGTCGCAAATTATGAAATCATTGGTGTTGTTTTGTGGTTTCGTACAGTAATTTCGGATTGATTCAACCAAACGTATGTAATATGTTGTATAATATAGTGTTGAGTAGGTGGATTTCATTTATGCTCGTAACATGAAAAATAAAATTATATTTCACTTTGTGACAAGGATGGAAATCTATAATATACTCAACAAATATAATCAAAAATTATTGATTGAATTATATTTTTGCAACCAGTCATAATTTTGATTATGGTTGATTTGATTCGTAACAACATTTAACATACTCGTAATGTAATATTGTGGCGAATATCGATTTCCCCATTCGCTCAGGGATGCAACAATTGACGGGCGCGTGGCCTCTAGCATACTATCTATAGCCAGCGAAAGCACCTGGTCACTAAATGTAATTAAAGTTAGTATATTAAAGTAAATGCATTCGTTACAGTTGCCAGAATATAAATTAAATGTGTCTTCGACAAATAAGAAGAAAAACGGTGGAATAAGGAAGGCGGCACATCTTTATTTTATTTTTGCATAATGAAAAGGTCAAATTCTTGGAGTTTTATTTTAACATTGTCTCGTGTTATTTTGTGCATGTCACAGACTAACTAATTCAGTTTATGTGGTTTAACCCCGGTTCTTTTATACAGTCGCGTGCCAAAATATTTTTTTCTATACCAAATTTTAACCAATTTAGATTCCTTACATCGAAAGCGACAGACAGTATGTATAGGAAATGTTGATATTTAAGTAATTTTAATTTTGTGGCACAAATAGGTGACAAATAATTATTTATGTGGTTAAAATTTTTAATTTATTTGTTTACAAAAAGTAAAGAGATGGAAAGGTGGTAAAAGATTAATTTTGAGATGAAAATGATTGCTTAAATGTGGTATTTAGAGATTTTAATTAAAATTAAATTCGTTTTACCCACCGCAGACACTTCAATGACACACCAGAAGATGAATTAAAAATCTATTCACTATATGGTCACATATAATCATAATCACAAAACAACGAAAATAATTTTGGGTTACTGGCAAATCTGGCCTTATGATTTTATGCTCGCAGTTTGTAGCAGACTGGACTCACGCCAGAGCAACGCTTGCAAATTTTTGAAATTTGTTATCAAAATAATGGTTCTGTTCGCCAAACTCATCGTGCAATACGTCCATTTCACGATTACGTTTTCGCACGACGTATACTCTAAATGATAATACGCATTCAGTAAGACGTTAAACAGTGTATATCGAACAAGCGATAGACCCTGTACAGTGTAGCATTGAGGAAGACCCAAATCAATCAATTCGACGTCGTTCTCAGTGAACTGGAGATGAGTCCATCCACTTTGTGGAAGATTTTATCTAATAATCTTGGTTTACGTGCTTACAAAATTACACTTGTGCAGAAATTAAAGCCATCCGACATCGCACTCGCCGCCGATTTGGCCAATGGGCTGAAACACAAATTGATATTGATGTTAACTTTCCAAACAAATTTTTGTTCGGCGATGAAGTACACTTTTGGATGAATTAATAAACAGAATTGTCGGATTTGGAATACTCCACAATCATTTGCCGAAACACCGTCACATCCAGAGGAATTAACTGTTTGGTGCGCTTTTTGGGCCGGCGGAATGATTGTTTCATATGCCAACGGTGAAAGTATAGAGACATGATTTCTAACTTTTTTGTACCCCGCAATTGGCTGGCATAAATCTTGCTGTATGTGGTTCCTACAGGACGGTGCCACATGCCACACAGTGCGGGATACAATTAATTTATCCAAAGAAACCTTTAATGACAGAGTAATTTCACGTAATGGTCCTTTTAATTGGCCACCGAGATCGTTTGATCTAACTCCATTAGACTATTAATATGATATGAAGATATCTTAAGTCACTTGTCTACGTCTATAAACCAGAAACGATTGAACACAACATTCGGCAAGTTATTAGCGAGATACGGCTGCGATTGCTGCGAAAAGTATGCTGCGAAAAAAACTGCTTTTACTTTAGGAGTATTATTTGTAAATTTACTCTGATATTATTGAATAATATGCTCTGGAATATAAAGTCGGCACTACAGTTTTCTAGTTAGGAATAGTTTACGGACAGTCTTAATCTAATTCCCTAAATTCAATGAAGGGAAATAATGGTTTTCAGCTAATCTGTATATCTGTCTGCCGACCTTTTTGTGTCCTCTTTACACCCCGAGCTTAAATCGACTCACCGGAAGTGTTGCTTACATAGAATTTTTTTCGTTTTATGCAAATATTTTAGAATGCAAACAAAACTTCGAAAATTAGGTTTATTTGTTAAGGTTTTAGAAAAAAGCTGACAACTACCACTGCGATTACGAGACTATGAAATACACAAGCAGACACGACACTACACATAACACTTTGATTTTTGAGACAATCGACTAACCGTAATGCATTTGGTTTAAGAGAACAAATAAATTGACCCAATATTATAAATGTGTGGGAAACATGTCCAAGATACTCAGTATCACTTTGTACTTTGTAGTGGTCCGTGCTGGCAATTTTTAACGGAATTTGTTTTAAATTATGTAGAAAATTAGAGAAGTACTAGAGAGTGATTTCAATTTAATTGTTTTAAAATAAACTGATTCTAAATTATGTGAAAAGATTGAACAATAGTTTTTGTTTCGATCCCTTCATAATTTACAAAAATCGACAAACCGAAGCCGATTCTCCTTTGCTTATCTAAAAATTCCCATACGTAGTTGCCTGTTCAGATTCATTATACAAATTTGGGGCTCTCTAAAAACTAAATATTTTCTCTAACAGCTGTGGGATCTCTCGGGTTTGTGCCCAATTAAACCATGTCAGACAATAACAAAAATGGGGGAAAAAATATTTGTTGAAAACAAAACAGTTTTGTCAGCTGTAGATTGCGGTTAGTTAAATCCAAAACCTAGAAATTTGAAAATCGTTTTTCTGAATTTTAGAATCGTACACCCCTTAAAACATTGTGGTGCAAAATTTTTGGGAATCGACCAAATGGCACAGCAGTTAAAGCTATGGCGTTTGGATCGGGAGGTACCGGGTTTGAATCCCGATAGGGGCAGGATGCAAAAGGATATTTTCATCAACAGATTAGGATCTGTGATAAAACGGAACACAACTACGACCCCCTGTCGGCGTGCAAAAATCTTCCATGTTCAGTACTATAGGCTGGTATGGGGCTAAGTAATGCGCGGATGGTATCGTAAATCGGACCTCTAGCCAAGTGTAAGTGTTCGATTTGGCATAACTGCATAAAGTAGAATGAGAAAAACAAACCGCAAAAGAGATACAAGTGCTTCGGCCTCAGAACGGATTGCTGGAATTAAAAAAAACGTGATTACAAAACTTCTTCCAAAATGAAAAAATAATGTTGTATAGAGCGCAATTACATAAATAAAATTTTAGCAAATTACCTGGCATCGTCGATGTCATCGGGCAACTAAAAATAGATTGTATTTTTAAATTCCAAGTGCTTGCTTAGGAGAAGTGTGTACGCCGATTTTACCTTGCCTAAGTAGCGGTCCTATTTGGTGATAGGTGATTTGCGTTTAAAATCTTCTGTGTAAAATCCGTGGCCCCACTGGGCAGCTCTTAAGGAGTAATCAAATTAGTTGTTCTTGTTGGGGTCATTTGATTTTAGCGCGATCCACATTCAACATTTAATAAACACAATGGCACCCATAGCGTCTCTATATTATTCTAATCCTTATCCCCTTCCTATTCTCTTTAATCCTTTTCTTAAAATATTTTCCACTTTATTATCAATTTTCAAATAACTTTTGCGATTTTACAATTTTTTGCTGAAATTTGTGTGCATTCAGCAGTATTAATGCGTTTCAAATACAGGATCATCGATGTGAACACACCTTAACAAATTCCTCCGATAAAAATATTCTTAATTTAGTTTAGTCTAACTAATTCAGAAACGAAAGACTTCAATCCCTTCCCATAAAATAGAAACTACGCACCTGATATTACCGACATAATGGAAAAGTAATTTATTCAAAATGACATCAAATACTGCTTACAGGGTGCAATAAATTAGTATTGCATTGTCATCGATCACTAAGCCTAAATAAGTTTGAAGATTTCACATTAAGAAATTTGTTCGAACCAAACTCCCGTGTAGGGAGTTATCTTAACTTATCTTAAGGATAATTTTATGCTGAGAGTATGTTGTACGATCGCTAAAAATAAATAACACAAGTTGCACCAAATATCTACCAAAAATAGATACCTCCCAGTAGGCCTGACCTACGACACAACATATGTGACTTTTCAATACGGGCTAAGTACAAATTACAACTCTATCAGCTCTCATCGTCACCTCATGATTTTTTATTAAACCCCATGACAACATGGAGAGAGAATGCACCAAAATTCAATCATTTAAAAATAACTTTTATCTCCATGTTGAGGCTTGTTATAGGCCTAATAATTTCTCTCAAAAATCAGAAGGAGCCGCAGAGAGTTTTACTCTGTGAGGTCTTGTTATTGGCCATAATGGAATTCACTCAAAAAAGGCCTGATGAGAGTTTTACGTAAGAAATTCTGAGCATGTCTCTATGTTTACGTTTATATTATTGCAGTTTGGTCTCTCATTAGGAAGTCGTGGTATAGGCCTAAATGAAATTCACTGAAAATCAATAAAAGCCGATTACAATTTTACTCCAAAAAATCGTATGGAGCAAGTCCACAATAGAACAAAATACGTTTCGCTCGAAATTTTATAATTTTCAAATTTTGCAGATTTAGAATAATTTATAAGTATAAAACTTTTGAAATTTTGATATTTAGAAATTTAAGAATTTAAGAACTAAGAAATTTAGAAATTTTTGAAATTTAGAAATTTAGAAATTTACAAATTTACAAATTTAGAAATTTAGAAATTTAGAAATTTAGAAATTTAAAAATTTTTAAATTTTAGAAACTTAGCAATTTATAAAGTTAAATGTTTAGAAACTTAGAAGTTAAAAATGTAGAAGTTTAGAAATTTAGAAATTTTGACATTTCGACATTTTGCCATTCAAAACTTTAGAAATTTAGAAATTCAGAAATTAAACATTTAAAAATTTAGAAAATTAAAAGTTTAGAAACTTAAAATTTTAGAAATTTAGAAATTCAGAAATTTAAGACTTTAAGATTGAAAATTTTTTGAAATTTAGAGATTTAAAAGTTTAGGAATTTATAAATTAAAAATTTACAAATTTAGAAACTTAAAAGTATAGAAACTTAGAAATTTAAAAATTAAGAAATTAAGATATTTAGAAATTTAGAAAGTTAGAAATTTAAAAATTTTAAAATCTAGAATTTTAGAAATTTAGAAAGTTATAAATTTAGAAATTTAGAAGATTAGAAATTTAGAAATTTTGAGCTATAGAAATTTGGACATTCAGAAATTTAGAAATTTCGAATCTTGAAATTTTAGAAACTTAGCAATTTAGAAATTTAAAAATTTATAAAGTTAAATGTTTCGAAACTTAGAAGTTAAAAATCTAGAAGTTTAGAAATTAAGAAATTAAAAATTTAGAAAGTTAGAAATTTAGAAACTTAAAAGTTTAGAAATTTAGAAATTTAGATATTTAGAAATTTAGTAATTTAGTAAATGTTTAGAAATTTTGAAATTTTGGAATTTAGAAATTATGAAATTTACAAATTTAGAGACATTTAGTTTAGAAATTTAGTTTAGAAACTTAGAAATTTAGAAATCTAGAAACTTAATCATTTAAAAATATAGAAGTTTAAAAATTTAGAAATGTAGAAGTTTAGAAATTTAGAAATTTTGACATTTCGATATTTAGAAATTAAAAAATTTAGAAATTAAGAAACTTAAAAGTTTAAAAATTTAGAAATTTAGAAATTTAGTTATATAGAAATGTAGAAATTTGGCAATTTAGACGTTTATAAATTTAGAAATTTAGAAACTTAAAAGTTTGGAAACTTAAAAATTTAGAAACTTTGACATTTTAACATTTAGAAATTTAGAAATTTTAGAAATTTAGAATCTTAAAAGTTGGAAATTTAAAAATGTAGATGTTTAGATATTTAGAAATTAAGAAAGGTTATTTAGAAATTTAGCAACTTAAAAGTTCGGATACTTAGAAATTTTGAAATTTTGACATTAATGAATTTAGAAATTTAGAAATGAAGACATTTTGAATTTTAAAAATTTAGAAACTTAAAAGCTTAGAAATTTAGAAATAAGTAAGAAATTTAAAAATTTAGAAATTTAAATATTTAGAAATTTAGAAATTTGGTAATTTAGACATTTAGAAATTTAGAAACTTAAAGTTTAGAAATTTAAAAATGTAGAATGTTAGATATTTAAAAATTTAGTAAAAGTTTACAGTATTTAGCTCAATTTTTAAAAACTAACTTTATTATTTCTTTAGCTTTCGGAACATTTTCGGTTCCATTCTCAAAAGAATAAAATATCTAAATACTGTTAACTTTAATTTAGAATATAAAATCTCATTAAACAATTTTAAAAAATTTATAAATTCAGAAATTTAGATATTCAGAAATTTAGAAATTAGGTAATTTAGACATTTAGAGATTTAGAAATTTAGAAATTTAGAAACTCAAAAGTTTAAAAATTTAGAAATTTAGAAAGTTACAAATTTAAAAATTTGGAAATTTAGAAATATAGAAATTTAGATATTTAGAAATTTATAAACTTTAAAGTTAAGAAACTTAGAAATTTAGGAACTTAAAAGTTTAGAAACTTAGAAATTTAGAAATTTAAAAATATAGAAATTTAGAAATGTAGAAGTTTAGAAATTTAGGAATTTTCACATTGCGACATTTTGACATTTTGACATCTATAAATTTAGAAATTAAGAAACTTAGAAATTTAGAAATTTAAAAATTTAGAAATTTAGTAATTTTGACATTTTGAGATTTTGACATTTTGACATTTTGACATTTTGACATTTTAACGTTTTGACATTTTAAAATGTTGATATTTAGAAATATTAACATTTGGAAATTTCGACATTTAGAAATTTTAACATATAGATATTTAGAAATTTAAAAATTTAGAAATTTTTAGTTTAGAAATTTTAAGTTTTTAAATTTTTTAATTGTTTTGCCCTTGTTCGTCCTAGTAAAATTTGGTTAGTCTGTATCATCAGACTAAAACCGGGAAAAATTTTGAGTCCTTGTGTTAACAAAAGAAAATCGTTGTTTTGTAGTTAAAATAATACTCAATTATTTTAAATTATTTAAAAAATTGAGATCTTAAAAAATTAAAACAAATCTTGATTTTGTATCTTCCACAGGTTTCTGCATCCGGTAAAGCAGTTTTAGTGACAGGCTGTGAATCACCACTGGTATGGTGTTTGGCCAAAAAGCTTGATGACATCGGATTTACAGTATTCGCTGGATTCTCTAAAAAACATGACAACGAGGATGCTGACCTGCTCAAGGATGAGGGCACCGGCCGAATGAAAATTCTCCAACTAGATGTGACCTCTGAAACACAGGTTTGTAATATTAATAAACTCTAAATTTATATGTTGGTAAACCGCGCAATTAATAAGTTGATAAATAATTTTTTTTTTGTAAATACGTCGCACATAATAAAAATAAATTTGGTATCTCAACGAAATCCAACAAATCTTTTAATCAACTCAAGATATATACGAGCACAGTATATTATCTCATTTTAAGATTTATATGCGATTTGGTTGTTCTGCGTGATACTCATAAACAATGAAAATTGGAAAATATATTTTTTGGGTTTTCATTCATTCCATATCGCCTTTATTTTCATTGTTATTTTGATAACAGTTTTTCTTAATGATGTCACACATAATAATAGAAACGTTCTTGACGTCATTATGCTATACATACATGGTTTGTATACAGAGTGCGAACGAGCATACCAAGGGTGAAAAGAGTAAAATCATCATTATTTTCGATTTCGTTATTTAATTTTTTTAATTTTCCTTTCGGGGAAAATAATGATGATAGCCATCAAAAACAATTTAGATAAATTACAATTTTATAACATTTTTGTTGTTAGATGTTCTGTTTGATTAGAGAATCTAACGTGGTACACAAAAAATGTGTTACTACACTCACACAGACACACACACACACACATATAAATAAACATATAATAGAAAATTGCTTATGAAAAATTGTAAGAAAAAGATTTTTCTCGTTCATATAAGGTTACACCACTTTTAATGTCTCAATGGATTAAAGGATAAGCGCATATACATATCTAATGTATTGAAAATTGGAAAATTATGTTGAGGTCATTTTATATGGCTGCTGTTCTGTGCGACTATAATCATAACCACATAAGGTTGATCTGTTAATTTTTCGTTATTCTTAACTCGTTAGAATAACGTTTTTAACGATAACATGTTATTGCTCTAATTTTGATTCATTTTTACTGAAATACTTTTATAATTGACATCGTAATGAGGGGAACGTTTTATAGTAATATTCAATGACCTTGAAACTCATTAATTTTACAGATATTGACTAAAGTATTTTATTTAATTAGAACCTATACTTTTCGATAAGTGTATGGTTTCAGAGATATCAGGGACTTGGATTCTCTTAAAAATTCTATTGCTCAAGACGTGAGGTCATGTGTGATTTAAAACTCAAACTTTTAATTACCGTTTAATTTTTTGGTAAATTTTTTATTTAAATTTTATTTATAATTACGTTAACTTAGTTACGTGAGGTACAGCTCATATACCGAGTTCTACCCGCCGCATCTTCTAGCTGATAAGGTGTGTGTCCCACTCAGCCTTTGGCTGCAGCTGGATTGAAGTTGGTGCCAGTTTCACCGATGAACGGTTAGTTGCGCAACACTGTGGGGATTTCGAATTATACAAACATAACACGAATTTACGTACTAGTTATATTCTTGTTGATTTCGTAGCTATTAGCGCCGTTCTCCGTGCTGTCCAATATAATGCTCCCTAAAAACCAGGTAACCAACGGAGAAAATAAAATGGAGCTGCGCACCACATTTCATAGCATTGAATCAATTTCTGGTAGAATCTATCTCATTCTAAGTGATTTTCTCCAAGGTATGACCTAATGCAACCTAAAATAGTTCGATTCGGTCGTTCAGACGTATCACATTGGGGTGCATGGAAGAGAGTTTTGATGTGCGTTATGCCAAATTCGGTAATTAAATTCCTGAACAAATCAGATAGAAATTGCTTACTAAATATACTTTAGTAATTCACACATATTTACGGCTAATGCTTCACTCATTTGTTTTAATACGACAAATCTAGAAAATTAAACTAAGACCATTAGGATATAGCAATTACCATTACTGGATTGTGGATATGGTCCTAAAAGTCCCAGTATAGTTGTGGAAAGGACCGGATAATCTATCGGTATTCACGCATATTTGGACTCGTTTGGCCCTACACGTGGAAGTATCTTTGGCCAAATTCGCTTAACTCTATTAATAATTTAAAAAAATCTTCGGAACAATGCGTGCCGAGTGTGGAATTTAGTGTTTTCTAATTGGGATGATGTCTAGAGTTAGTAGACATTTTTTTAAGACAATTACTATGTTGTGATTTGCGAAATGACCCAAACGTCAATATGACAATATGCAAATTGACTTAGAATTTTTTCTACTAATTCTAGACATCATGTCATGCAGAGCACGCTTGTTTGTTGAAATGAAGCAAACTGTCTTGAATTTTTTTTTACAAATTTCAGAAACCATCCCAAGTTGAGATCACTAAATTCCACACTCGACACGCATTGTTCCGAAATTGTTTTGAATTAATAAATTAAGTGAATTTGGCCAAAGACGCTTTCACGTGTAGGGCCAAATCGTCAATCACAACATGCAAATTTTCGTGAAATTTTTTTCACAAATTTCAAAAACCATCCCAGGTTGAAAACACTAAATTTTTTTGTCCTGATTTTTTTACAAATTTCAGAAACCATTCCAAGTTGAGAATACTAAATTCCACACTCGACACCCATTGTTCCGAAATTGTTTTGAATTAATAAATTAAGTGAATTTGGCCAAAGACGCTTCCACGTGTAGGGCCATATCGCCAATCACAACATACAAATTTCAGACACCATCACAAGTCAAGAACAGAAAATTTCACACTCGGCACTTAATGTTCCGATTTTCTGAATTAAAAAGATTTTGGAAAATAGCAGGTACATAAACTTATTTTTGTAGTTCACATTACTACAATATCAGGTGTTCAACTAAATTTCCGGGTTTCACACATAGATGGTGCTAGCGACACATCTAGTTGCCATATGTCAGAAGTTGTTGTTTTGTTCATATCGTGAACGCAGTTGTTAACGATAACCAGTTGTAATAGGAGCACATACCGCAATGCAAAAATAATTTTTCTAAGAACGAGAATGTCCAGTATTGCGAATATGTACCATCGAAAACTACTAGTTAAAATTGGTTTAAACGCTTCAGAAGTGGCAGAAGCGCTCTGGAAGACCAAAAACATTTGAAGAAACCGACCGAGCTGCAAGCGTTATTGGATGAAGATAATACGCAAAGTCAAGGTCAACTTGCGGAGGCATTAAACACGACTCGTCTAGGTATTTCCAAACATTTAAACATTTACAAGTCGAAGAGCCACTTGCGATATTTTGCTTTTACGGCATAAACAAAAGAGCATCGAATTGTTACGGGAGATCTTTTTTAAGAATCCCAAACGCGTCGTGGCTTTCACCTGGCGAAGCATGAACATCGACTGTACGGCCAAATCGCTTCGGAAAGAAGACAAAGCTCTGCTGAAACAAGGTGAAATTGTCAATGAGCAACGCTACCGACAAAAACTCATCAATCTGAACCATGCATTGCTTGAAAAACAGTCAGAATGGGACGCGAGACACGGACCTGCCTTATTCGCTAGAACTGGTCCTCTCGGATTATCACTTGTTCTGGTCGATGGCGCATGTCTTGGCAAGGTTACACTTGGCCAGTTTCGGTTTCGGTCCAAAGACACGTCGTTTTATCATCGTGGTATTCATGTATTGCACGTATGTGAAGTTATCCCAGAATTATATCCCAGAAAATAAAAATATTTAATCAGGCAACACTAATATATCAATAACCAATTTGCTCTTGTGTGAAGTTAGTCCAGCCCAGAATTTTTCTCAATTTTAATGAAAAAACGAAAAATTATCAAATTTATTAAATTTGATTTGTTGATATATAATAAAAAAAATAAAATCTGAAGTACCAAAAACTGTAAAATTCTGGCAATGTAAGAAAAAATTCGCTCCGTGGCAAGTTTCTGAAAATGAACTCTGGGCTGGGAATTTCATTGATTTTTATATAATTTCTCGTCCCACTCGACAAATCTAAAATTATTTCGCCGAAACTAAAAATGTCTCGGATCAGGGCTACATTATTTTGAAATGTGTTCACTAGTAGGTAATTTTGAGCTGAATTAGAAGAAAATCGCTCCGCTACTGGTGTATATATTTCAAAATTATGTAGCCCTGATCCGAGACATTTTTAGTTTTGGTGAAATAATTTTAGATTTGTCGAGTGGGACGAAAAATTATATAAACATCAATGTAATTCCCAGCCAAGAGTTCACTTGCGGGAACTTGCCACGGAATGATTCTTTTCTTATTATGCTTGTAATTTTCTATTACTACATCCTGAATTTTACAGTTTATCGGTACTTTAATTTTAATTTTTATATTACATAGAAACAAATCAAATTTAATAAATTTGATCATTTTTCGTTTTATCATTAAAATTGACAACATTTCTGGGCTGGGCTAACTTCACAAATATGGTATATTTGAATGAAATGAATCAAAAGGTGGGCTGGGATAACTTCACAAAAGAGCAAATTGGTTATTGATATGTTAGTGTTGCCTGATTAAATATTTTCATTTTCTGGGATAGAGTTCTGGGATAACTTCACATAAATACGGATGTATTGCCAGAGAGATGGTAAAAATGTGTAGATAGCGAAAGACAATACTTTGAATAAACCTTTTTTTATACTTCTATTGAAATTTTCCATATTCCATTTTTCTCTACAAAAAACCGGAAATTTAGTTGCTCACCTGGTATATATTGTTAATTTTTATACTTTTGATTAAACCAGGTGTTTCGAATTCCAAACTTTTTGCTTGTGCAGCTACACTTTTTGATAATTTGTGTATCTGCACATTTTAGCGCTACGCTTTTTTGTTAAAATGTGTAGACACATTTTTTATTAGACGTACATGCAACATCGGGCTATTACATAATATATTTTGCATTGTCCGTGGCAATGATTTATACGCCCAAAAGCACAATTACGGTAAAATGTTACCGAAAATCTACATAAAATTTAAATCATCGTAAATCATTTTGTTTTCTTTATTTGCTTCTCTCATATTGTGATGCACATTAAGTAATTGAAATAAATTACAGATTGTTGAAAAGATGACACGAAAGCATTAAATATCACAATGGGATTATATCAGAAGCCAATTCTCGAAGCAAACTTTCAATTCAGCAAAACAAACAAAACGACAAAAAGTGCCAGAGCTTTTAACAAACATGTAAAAAAAAAATACTTCAGCCCATTATATTATTTTTATTTTTAATTTTATTCAAATGTGTGTGTGTGTGTGTGTGTGTATGCATGTGTGCTTTCGAGAAATTCAATCAAAATATTTCATAAAATTAAATATCAAAAATGTCCATCACCTGACACAAACCACACACTAGTGAATCATTCAAATTGTTTTTCTCGTGCACACCAATACCGTAGATGCGAAACAAAATCATTATGTATATACTTCCTGGAGGTGCTTTTTGTGCTTTTATGTGAGTATTTTTTGTTTCGTTAAATACAATTTCTGTTCCTCTTTCCATCTGTTTTTCTACTCCTCGTCGTACTCCAGAGAATTATTTTATTTTTTTGTGTGTTATCAATGTGATTTTATTCTGCGCTTACAAAAGTCGACAACGTGGTAGTTGTTGCTGTAGATCTACTGTACGTTTACGGGTGGTACGTTCCATGTACAGTAAAAAAAGGGACAATTGATTTTAGCAATTTGGATTTTGTTGTTGTAGGTTCTTGTTGAATACAATATATATAACGTTACAACATTATTAGATTTTCAATTGAAAATCATTGAGGGAGAGCATATAGAAACGAAATGAAAATCTATTTTAAAAAACCATTTACTGAAGCTTTTTACTACACCGTGTGTATACACTTTCGATATAACACATATGTACGTAGGTTCGTAACGTAAGTCAGTTAAATGTAACAATACAAAAAAAATTGTTACGTTTGAGTAAAATATGATTCTTCCCGTGTTTGTGAAACCGCCAAATTACGAACCGATTTCGTCTCAAATTTTGGTACGTATAATTATGGTTTTTTGCTAATGCTGGCCCTTTTTCATCTCCTTGTATGTCGTCTTAATTAAAAATAGCAAAAATATAAAAAAAGGATAATTTATTAACAAAAACAAAATTTTGAAGGTCTCGGGTTTTCACCTTTTGTATTCGGCTATAGATAATGGACGAAAAAAACAAAAAACTTGAGGAAATTTGATTGAGTATCGTGTTTCCGATTCAAATTTAATCTCGATGTAAGTTGAGTGCAAATTAATATTGCTTTTTTTAATCGTGGGTCGATTATTTCACAGCTTGTTTGTACGATGTGACAATAGCATTACGTTAAAATGAGACATTTTTTATAAAACCGGCACAATTCAACTAATCTTAAAAAAAAAATTATTCTTATACTGTGTAAAGGTATGTTCACAAGAGAAACGCGCCAACCAAAAATAATTAAATTACGTATATACAAAAGGACTAAAAGGGATTTGTGTTTAGGGAAGAAAAACAAGGAGAGCAGCGAGAATAAAAAAAAATTTTAATTTTAAGAAAGGTAGCCAAGCGTGATTTTCAAACAATAATTACATTGTGTGTTGATAAGACATTTTATGAGGGGTGGAACCTGGTAGTGTGTAGGCGTGCAACCAATTTTATCTGTTGATTGTTTAATGTTTTCTATAAAAAAAAAATTAATTTGTTTTATGTAGATTAAAGGTCAAATTATTATTATATAGCAACGTTTATTAGTTTTTGTTGAACTTTAATGAGGAACGGGGGAAATTAATAAACACCTAGAGTTTAATTTTAAATTTATACTAAATTTGTTTAGTGTCTTGGACTCATACTACTTTAAAAATTTGTCGTATTGAGCAATTGACATTAATTGTTACACAACGTAGCGAATCCCAAAGGTGGCTAACTATGACTCTAAGAGCTCAACCACTCTCATGAAAATAACGCATACCAATTTACGAGTATAAAACCCTGAGTGTCTCCCGTTCATATTACATAAATATTTCGTAAATATTTGGAAATTATGTAGAAAGTTTATTTACGATATTTTCGCGAATATTCCAGAAGTGTGTAAATTACAAGAATTGGTGCTGTAACAGCCAAATTCTATAACGATATACACAATCCAGCGATATGAGCCGGATTTGACAGGGAAAATTCGTAACAATTGATAACAGTGGTGGGATTGTGAGTATTAGAAGATGGGTGTTAAGGATGTAACATAGTAGCGTAATTTACCGATAGGTGGTTGCAAAAACGAATTAACGACTATGGATGGCTATGGAGCAGCAAGGATTAGACCCGGATAATTATTAACAGTTCAAAGAGATAATAGAGGAAAAACTAGATTATAAACGTGAGATGGTGGGGGCCATTCCTAAGCCACCTAGAATTCTCGATATGACAACAACAAAACCAAAAAGTTCATCAAAAAACCACAAAGTTCATCAACAAAACCAAAAATTCGATCAAAAAGGTGATCCACACACAATACAAAACTTACTTACTTAGATTTATTTCACAGCAAATTGATCAAAAATTTGATCAAAAAAGCGAAGATTTAACGTGAGAAATGAAACAAGAAATTAATGAAATCAAAATAAGCAGTGAAAGAAGTACACGTTGAAGTGGAGAAACTATAAAACGAAGATCAACATGTGCACTCGAATGTTCATAATGTTGAACAGAAGTTGCAGTTTTACGTTGTACGTCTCGAAAACATCTTCCTTGTCTGAAATCAAACGGAACAAAATCACAGGTAGTCCAGGCAGTACACTCGAATACACTCAAGCAACCGACATTCGACGGAACAACAAATGATAGCAACAGGTTCAGTGAGATAATAAAGGTACTGGATCGGAAATACGGAAGTGATAGGGCGAATAGTGCATTTCAGGTAATCAAATATGTCCGCCGATTATATGGGGAGACCAATGATTAATTAGAGACAGTACAAAACATCACTTAAAGTACGGTGAGTTGAAATGAAAACCGAGAGGAATATCGGGCGAGTGACACCCAGATTCCCCAACCGTAGGATTATTTATTTTACATGTGATAAGGTGGCTCACATCTCTTGGGAATGCGGGGAAGGCCACCATATCCAATGCAGCGGAAATCAAAGGAGGATAAAGCACTGGCAAAGGACGAAGACCCAAGTAAATGATCGTTAAACTCCAACGAGCTATCTTAAAGGGGCGGAAACTGGTTCCCACAACTGATCGCCCCACAACAAACAAGAAGTGGTGAGGTGATATTGATGGATAAAGTTGTTGATTATTTTAGACACAGGAGTATTACACACGATTGTTCGAAATGATCTTATCAGAAAAAGCTCATAAAAAGCCGGTGAAAGCACGGTTTGAAATTGGAGACGGCGACTGGCGACAGTGCATTCATTCTAGGTAAGAAAATAGTGAAAATAAAAATTCTGGATACCAGTTGAACGAGTAATAATTGAACACCGAGAAAAGATGTCACCAAATACAGAAACAATTATTTGGGGAATATTGGAGGGAGGTTGTTGGCCACTCAAGTTATGGATTGTAGAAGCTTTAATGAACCGAAACAAGGAAAGCCGTATTAATACCAGGCGACGACGATAGAGTTCTAACTACAGCTCTAAATCTCTCGAATAAGTCAAAAAACAGGAAAGGGATAATCATCGGAAAATGTGAAGGGGTAAGTACCATAGTGAAATGCGAAGAGAAACATCCGGTAAGAAAAGTACACGCAGCAGAACTAAAGGAAATAATAGGATAACTTATGCAGAACTGGACAAAAGATCCCACCATTGATACATGTCTATTTTCTGTAGTACATCAGAAAGTAATTGGTCGAAAAGAAGGACGGCAGCATGAGATTTTGTGTAGATTATCGAAAACTTAATGATTTGACGAAAAAGGTAGCTATCTATTACCGAATCGATGACACATTAGACATTATCGGGAGAAAGAATGTTCTCCACACTAGATCTCCCAAGTGGCTATTATAGCGTTTGTTCAAAAGGAAGATCGTGAGAAGACGGCATTTAGTGTAGATAACGGGTAAGAGCGCGAACCGTGTCGTGTATATTTTATACGATATTATCGTCACGGGAAAAACTTTCGAAGAGCTCGTGAACAACCTAGATGTACATGAATTACGAAGCTTCATTGGATTGTGTACCTATTATAAACGATTCGTTCCAGGATTCGCCAATGTTGCAAAAAGTCTACTCGAACTAACGAAGAAGAACAAGCCGCTTGATTGGAAGGAAGAACAAAAGGAATCATTCGTTGAACTACAGAAACGGCTACGCACAGCACTAATACTTGCATACCCTATATTCAACGTGCAATGTGTTTTGATACCGATGCATCAATGATGGTATAGGTGAAGTGTTGTCACAAAACATCGATGGTCGCACACCAGTCATTGCTCAAAAATCCTATTGAAATTCTGAAACACACCATGGGGCTTTACGATGGTTACTACAATTTAAGAATCCGGAGAGATAGATGGCATGCTGAATCGAACGTTTGCAAAGCTGATGCATTATCGAGGTGGGCTGGATGGTTGAATCAATTCGGAAGGAGCAATTACTAGACCCGGATTAATCAATAATATTGCGTGATGAGGAAGGGGATCGTCAACCAACTTGGAGCGAGATCTCTAATAAGACATCCTTAGTGAAGGCCTATTGGACACAGTAGGACAGCCTTTTTTAAGACAATGGCTGTTTAAAACGATTATGGAAGAACCCAAATAAATGGCAAAGCTAAACAATTTTTAAAAGAGATGCCGAAAAATAGAATTAAACATAAACTTGAGGAATATCATGGAAAAGTTAGTGGAGTCCATCTCGGAATTAATAAAACACTCACAGACATTCGTCAACGAGTTTACTGGTCCGCATGTAGACAGTCAGTAGTAGAGTGTTGTAAAAATGTGATCAATTTACAGCAGTGACAGGACCTATAAGATAAAGTCGAGGACCAATGCAACAATACAACGATAATGGACTATTTCAATAAATGGGCGGCCCATAGTACCCTATACTTAATCAGGCAACAACAACTATCGTTGATATCATATTTAACAACTGGATTAGCCGCTATAAAGTTCCGAAGGAAATTCACTCAGCCCAAGAAAGAAATTTTGAATCGGTGGTATTCCAGGATATTTATCGGTTGCTTGTGATAAAAAATCAGTGGATCGATCAGTAGACTCGACCGAGGTTACACCAGCCAAAATAATTTTCGTGAATAATGTACGACTACCAGCAGTTATTAAATTTGGTGTTGTTCCCTCATCCGCGTTACATGGTCAAGATTACGATAAAATGCAAGGAAAATTTGATGAGATACACCAATTTGTACGACAAAAAATTTGGTTAGGATGCGATCGATTGATTGCTCGGTAGGACATACGTGCAAATAATAAAACTTTTGAAGAAGGACAACTGGTTTGGCTCTACACTCCGGAACGAAGAAAACGGTTACTACCGATGCTCGGCAGAGGGGTTATGCCAAATGGCATTGCACTCGGGAGTGCTTCAGGAACATTCATTTTCTTCATTAAGACTGTAAAAATTGTTCCATAGTGGGAAGGTCTCGACTACCATGAGATAATTCCTCATAGTGAGAATTAATGTGAATGAGAATCGTGCTCCATTCGTCCACTTTATATCCCAAGTTTCTTAAAGCTTCTATACAATTCTTTAGTGTATTACGCATTTTTCTAATATCCTCGGGTGCGGACGATTTTTAGTTTATTGTAGAACTGCTCCTCATATCAATAAGGAGCGGTTCTACAATAACTAATTCTGCTTGTAGGGCTGATGTTCTATTAAGGTAGATGGTTTTAAGCATTCCTTAAAATAACTAAATGTTTCGATCTCCGATACATGGCTATTATGACATATCAGATTGTTCAACGTGTTATTGAACGACGTTCAGCTTAGTACCCAGCGCATGTTGAAATTTGAACTCGCCGTGTCTTCTTGATTTCTCATTACTAGTGTTTTGCGTATACGCTTAATTTGGAATTCTCGAAATGTTGGTGTCGAAAATAAGGTAGATAATTGTTTTTCGTGTAGGCAATTTCGAAAATTAGTAGACTATATGTAGACAATTTGTAGACAATATAAAATATTGTTTTATTTATTTTTCTCGTTGGTTTTTCAGTATGAAGTTATCCAAAGTTTTCCAGTTCAAATAATCGAAAATCAGTACGCTAAACGTTCGAGGATAGTCCGGCTATGAAAGGATTCCTTATGTGAAACGAGTACTTAAGTCTATCACGTATATCTTCTAAACAAAGACTGCATCCACTTTCATTCTAAAGTTTAAAGTCTGATATGGCGGCCATAACACGTTCTCCAAAGCCGTAATTTTTTGTCCGCTGTACATCGCTGTGATTGGTGATATTAAGTGTTTCTGGTATTCATAGATTTACGGCGGCCAAGAGATTGACAAACAATCGATGATTGGTTTTCTACTTCTTATCTATTTGAGGTGATATACAGCAGGCGCTCGATCAAAGCTCCTCATTTCTAGGACTTGAACTGATGAAATTGTGTAATTATAAAATATTCACTTGTGTGACAGCTTTTTCAGCTTATCATTTTGTTGCGTGGTGATAATATTGTGCATTATAGTTCATCGACATCTTGACAGCTCTGTCTTTGGTTTAAAAAAAATTCTGTTATAAAGTTCTGTCAACAACAGAACACGGTGGTTCTATTCTGGTAATTCCCTTGGAAAAGGGAAGTAGGGAAAGAATCTGCATATCTTTTAGCTATAAATCTGTTTTTCTGGCCTACTGAGGAAAAACGTTTGATGTGAACTTTTATAAATTGGGAATAATATTTTCACAGCGAAACTGGCAGGGAAAATTATTCCCAATTATATTTTGTTTTCAAAAAATTTCCCACTAACATTAGAGCTTGGTAAGCCAGAAAAAAATAACTTAAACAGAAATTATATCAAAATTCTTTCCTCAGTTCCCTATTCCCGGGTAATTACCAGAATAGGGTTACAGGTGTCTATCATATTCAGTATTCCGATGAACACATTGATTCAAATTTTTAAAATGTGCGGTACTAATGAAATTCTTCACCCACAAAAACAATAATTTTTGACATTCTCTACATCGCCGACGCTATTTTTTAATTGTTTACATACATTGTCTACACATGTAGAACTTCCATTAATTACATGAAGTAGACAATACGGTACAACACGGCATATTACTCGTATATGCTTAAATGACCAAAGAAGTTCTGGATATGTGCTTTTTAGCTAGTAAGACTAAATTTAGAAAATTTTCTGTTTTCCTACATTGATTTGGATCAAATATTGCCAGAACCGTGTGAAACTGAAAAAATTGACCCATGAAGCTTATTAAATGTTCTAATCGGCTTTTAGGTGGCACAAGGTACTCACGAGAAAAAGAAAAGGTAGTCAAAATCTATCATCTTCCTTTATAATTGAAATAGCCTCTTAATTGAATAACAACCCATTTCTTATTACAAAAAAATTCGTTCGATGCCAGTCACTTTGCATTAAAAGGCAAGTGCTGAACTCGGATTTATTTTAGTGTTAAACTTTTAGAACTTGTAGCCGCGATTTTTTTTGTTATTATCTTTGCAATATGTTCTAAGGCCGAGGCTCTCGCAACTCTTTCGCGGTTCGCTTTTCCCGTCCTTACTTTCACGTCTTTACCAGCCAATTCGTACGGCTATAGGTCAGATTTTCTTAGAACCATCTGCACATTGCATAGTTCCATGCCAGTCAATAGTAATGGAACGGAAGATGGGCCGGAGTGAGTTCTGCACTCCGACAGGGGCTCATGGTTATGTTCCTTTTCATGGAACAAGCAAATTCGGACTTTTATAAATTAATTCGCAAGTTTATACGCGAATTTCTTATATTTTCAGTATTAATAGATAATTTTCGAATATTGGGAAGGGAACTTATAGGGAATTATATAAATATTCGTGTGTTTAACAGACAATGTAGACAATGTCGAGAATTATTATTACTGCTAGCAATGACCATAATTCTATTGTTTCTTTGTAATTCAAACCAATTCAACATGGAGTTAATTTTTACTTCACATTGAAAAATATGACCTTAAAGCTGTTGTATGGTAATGCAGCACATTTATGTTTATGTTACCTTTAAAGCGCGAAATCGTTAAATGAGCAATGTTAAAATTTTTTTAAATCGTTGTCACGATAAAAAATTGAGTAGCATCAAATTTGACAGCATCTAACAACTTGGCTGCTATAACCTAACAAATTTCGAGCATCCCTATTGAAAGACCCTTTACAATGTTCAACATGATTACCGTGCAATAAAATGCTAAACATAAAAAAAATTGAGACCAATAATGACCATACGAGTATACAAGTTCCTCGGGTTCATAAACTTAATAAATGCCAAAGTATGACCTAAAGCTCATTTGATATTTTAAGCAATATTTTTCCCCTTTATCTCCAGTTTAGGAGCACAGGAAGTCTACTGGGCTAGACCATCAAACTCTGTTGAGTTCTATTGTTTTGATTTCGACCCACGAGTTTTCGAGTTGCTTCGCTTCTGCTAGCTAGTTCCTTTCCATGTTAGACCTGGTCGTCCGACTTTCCTTCTCCCTTGTGGGATCCATTTCCGAGACTTGCTTGTCATTTAATTCCGCGACTTCCTCAATGTGGCCAATCCATCTCAAGGATCTCAATATTTGTTATTTTGTTGAGCTAGAAGCACCTCAGGATTCTTCTAAGACATTTATTTACAAACCCCACTGATTTCACATACGAATTAAACATTCTTAGTTTTTTGCAGGATAGGACAGCTATGTTCCAAACTTTGTGTGACATGTTCCATTTGTTTCTTTATAACTTCATATGTGCCACCCGTCTAAAGTACACAACCAACGTTTACGATTTCATTGGCATGTTTTGACTGAATTTGTGCTAATCCAGAATTAGCCCAATTCCATTGATCAACAACGATCGTTGAATCAAGAATTTTCTAACAAAAAGTGGTCCAGAAACCAATGAAGTTGGCACTTCTGATTGCATATTCCTATCAAGTATATTCATTGCCATCCGATATAGTGGCTGAATTTGAATTGTGCTAATCCAGAATTGGCTCAATTCCATTGAACAACATCGATCATTGAATCAAGAATCTTCTGACAAAAAATGTTTTAGAAACCAATGAAGTTGGCACTTTTTATTGCATATTCCTATCAGGTATGTTCATTTCCATCAGAATAATATAGTGCCTGAATTTGATTTGTGCTAATCCAGAATTGGCCCAATTCCATTGAACAACAACCATCGTTGAATCAAGAATTTTCTGACAAAATATGATGCTGAAACCAATGAAGTTGGCACTTCTGATTGCATATTCCTATCAGGTATGCTCATTGCCATCCGAAAAATATTGTGGCTAAATTTTTGCTAATCCAGAGGTTTTGTTAATGCCGCCCTCCGCATCATTTAATTCCATTTTTCATTCCATTCATTCCACTTCATTCCATTTTTCTTTCGACTGTCTGTTGCCGTCGAGACCTTCGAATCTACAATAAAATTAATATATTTATGCACATATTAGTACATTTCCAATTTTTTTAAACTATTTAGATAATAATGCAAATCAAATCAAAATTACTGTCCGCGTGCTTATTCTGAATTTTCTTCTAGAAAACTAATAAGCATTTCTTTTTGATTTGCAAATACTTCTTGCCAATTTTTTTTTGAAGTTGACTTTACTATATCCACACTTAATTTAAAAAAAATAAAAATTACCAAACAAAATCGAATCTCACGTTGTTTTATTTAAATTTCACTAGCAAATATGGCCACGACAGCTCATCCCACATAAGTGGAATTTATTTTCCCATTCCACTGAACTGGAATACAAATATCTCGTTTAGTACAAAACCGGAATTGAAAAATTCTACGATCACGACTGGGTCCCGTCAAATGGACAAGGCGATTGGGAGTGTAATGTTATACTACGTTACTTATGACGAATGTCTTTAATCCGTAGGAGCTATGAATTTTGCAAAATACCGATGGCTAGAAATTTTTCAATTAAACTTCTAGACGAACTCCTTCGTTTTTCCTAGTCCACTATTCTACAAAACCATAAGGTATGCCATAATAAATTACAGGTAGATTTTGTTCTTAGAAAACCACATAAACAATTGCGCAATATAGAAAGCTCAACAATTTAAGTTTTTCCGCTTTATATTTTATGTGAAAAGTTTAAAATAATTTGCAACTTTTCTTTTCTCATTTAGATACTTCTTCTACGTGAAACAATATAAAACGCACTTAAATCATTATGAAACGGTAAAGATTTTTTTATTTTTAGCATTACAAGACAACAATATAATACTTTTTATTGCTGTGCATGTAGAACCATAGAAAAGTTTTGTAATGTGTAGAGGAAAATTTGAAGACATTTTTTGGGTCACAATTTCCTTGAGGGTGGAATAGTCGCCGCACGACAAATCATTACTTTGCGAATATTTGTGTGAGCGCGCATTATGATAAATCGATTCGGAACTAAATTTGATATTTCCGTTGTACACCGGTTGGTTGAATGTTTTTTTTATAGTAAGATGTGGGTGCGGGTGTTGAGTAATTGGTGATTGCTATTCTTTTGTGTATATGTAAGGGAAAATTGTTATGAGCGCAACAGGCAATATTTGTAAAGGAGGTATACGAAGACGATAAAAAGTTTGTACAATTTTATATTTTGAACGGCGGCGAATCTCATTCGTATACAGGCAAATTTAAAAAAGTTCACGCGAAGGTGGATGGAAAACTTTTAAAAATCATTTGTGCGAGATATTTTTCCTTTTACATTTTCAATATAATAAAGCTATATATATTGTGTCTTCTTGCCGTAAATGTCACAGGTCGTATATGTATTGTATATAGATAACAAATTTATTGATGTAGAATAATACGTTGTTTAACGACTTGTCTCGTAAATTCGCATCATTGGTAACGTACATGGAAACTGTATTTGCACAAATCGTATAAATAACACACGAGACTGCAGCTAAATAAATGTTCCAAGATTTATGTTCTATGATTATGGTGCACAGTGATATAAAAAATAAAATGTTGAGTACGAATAAAAAAACACTGATTGCCGTTTATGCCCATGAAAATATATTCTTTATTGCATCAATCGTATGAAAAATATTTTCCGAAATACTTACAAAATTATATAAAATTAGAGTGGGTAATGCCGCAATCTACTTTATCGATATATTATGTACTAAAAAAACTAAGCTAAGTTTATTTTCTCCATCTCGTTTCAGATATTGGAAGCTTCACTCTACGTAACCGAACATTTACCAGATGGTGCTGATGGTCTATGGGCAATTGTACATGGTGAAACCATGGTCGCTTTAGGTGAAATAGAATGGATTCCATTTTCGGTACTCCGAAAATCGATTGATATAAATTTATTAGGTATGCATAAAAAGCTCTCTACATCATAAATATTTATATAAAAAGCTTTACAATATTTTTTTGTGTTTGTGTTACTCAATAGGTGCTGCTCGTTTAACGCAAATCATGTTACCATTGATTCGTCGCGCTGGTGGTCGTGTTGTATTTTTATCGTCCGCTTTGGCAAAAATCCCGGCCCCAATTCGTGGTGCCCAATGTGCTACGCAAGCTGGTATTGAGGGTTTGGCTATATGTTTACGACAAGAACTAAGACCACGAGGTGTTGATGTATCAGTAATTGCAACAGGAGAATTTTCAGCCGGTAACGCATGGTTAGACGATTCCTCATTACTTGATCAGGTAGGTCATGTACCATAATAAAACGATACACAAATATCGTATTCCATGGTGATTTAGATATAATTTATTTTCAAAACATAAATATTTTCCCAAAATGAAAATGGAAAAGCGGAAAATTATTAGAAAATATTTTCAATAAATTTATTTTGGGTATACATAAATACGGGTAAGTAAAACATCTCATTAAATTTTGTAATATACCTGCGGAGAAAGAAGTGGGACAGAATTTATGTTAAGTCTCAACAGGGACGTCGTTCCCATTTTCAACAAACTGTATAAATATCCATATATCATATATCGGTATGTATACGTGTTGTAGTCTATCAAATATGTATACGTGACCTGAAAAATTCTATATGGAAAAATGATGAGGATTAATAATAAATTTTATAATTTCAACAATAGAACACATCACTTGGTACACAACATTCAAAATTTAAACATTTTTTTGTTCCAGTTTTCCACTGCATCGCTCTCGTCTTTCATCTACCACACAGACTTTAGTGAAAAATCCTTGACATTATTTTTGGATATTAGTCTGACGTCTTTCTATTATTCCGAATGTTTAAACTATAACTAGGTAGCAATATATCTGTATTTTGATTTTCTATCTCGCCATCTTTTTGTAAAGTATTCTCCTAGTGTCTTTGATTTTGAATAATTAATAAGATTACCGATGGTCAGGTCTTATTAATTCACTGTGCTGGTTGAAATGACAAACTGGACACCCAGAGGGTAAACTTAATTCGAGTACGCTGAGTTAATGGGGGTGTTAGTCCCATTTCAAAGTTAGTCCTCATTTTTAAGATATCGCAGAAAAACTTGTCAAAATATACACTCATTTGCACGTTGATAGCTCTTAAACCATTAAGATTTTCGATTTGCTTTCTTTAGCAAAGTTGTTGCGCAAGCTAAGACAAACAACTTTGGCGAACATATCGAGACCGAAAAACCACATCTAGATTCACCTTTTTGTGTTATTCTTTTCTTTTCATTTCAACGAAAACACTTTTTTATCATTTTTTACAATGCCGTGCTCATCGGATTCGGCTGGTGATTGTTCGACGAATTTTTTCACATGACAATGCATAAAATGTATGTTTAATGACATTCGAACGTTTTATTATGAAAAGCGGTCATCATATTTTGAATATATTTGCGCCAATCATCGGATCAATTAATTCTGAGAACATTCTTAATAACTTTTTTTTACACATTTCCATGCCACAAGCTCTCGTTCACTTAGAGCATTTTCAAATGCATCATCGTTCATCATACGACGAAAATCTGGTCCATTAAGTATTCCTGTACTTAGATTCGAATAGATTCAAACACCAACCTTCTTTTATTTTCATTCCACTTAACCGTGGAAAAATGCGACGCAATTCGATGAACGCATTTCCATCTGGATTCAGCGCTTTTATAAAATGTTTAACTACTCCAAGTGGTGGTAGCAATATTTTTTCAATTGGCACAAGTGGAACCTCAACGATGTTGTCGTATCGCATTCTAATGTTATCACGTAAAACCCAGTTTCGTTTGTTGATGAATTTTTTTCATTGATACATAAGTTTCCTTTGTGTTTGTGCTGAGTGCAATTGGAATGGAATTTTTTGAGTTGGTAACGTGAAGGAGAACTGCCTTCAAACTGCTTTTGGAGGAATCGATTAACAATAGCCAATCTTCGGGATTATATGCATTGTGCATTTGATCATACCAAACCATGGACATCAGTGCAAAAGCGATGGAATTATTCTCAATTGATTTGTAAAAATTCGTAAAATGACGATGACGATTTATTGCTCCATATATATCCGAACATTTGGAGCCAAAATGTTCACTTGTTTTAAATTCTTTGACAAAAGACTGGCTTGCCACTGCGATAGTTTCAGGCGTCGTACCATAATATCCAATTTGCCAGATTTCAATGTGATTGCATGGCGCAGTGACATTTGGTGGTTGATATATTGATGCAGATGTTTCTCCGGGTTCATCAGATTCAAATGTTGGTGGTAAATATTCTACAGTTGGGTTTGATCTTTCCGTAACAGGAACTCATGAGTCAAAGTCTCATGACTCATGAGTCAAATTGTTACCAAAGTGTATACCAAGACCTTCTCTAACCTGTCTAATTTCGGTCCTTTTTTGATTCTGTGAAAAATGGTTAAATTTTTATTGAATATAGTGTACCAATGATGTGTTCTTTGAATCTTATTTGAAATGAGCATCTTGTTTGACCTAAGAAGTAGGCCGACCTCCAGTTGTATTTATCCTTACCTGTGTATACGGATCTCTGCACAGGTGGACCCATGTTTCTCTAGACGGCAAGGTAGAAGCCGGAATCTTCCGGTGAGAAGCTTTTGCCAAAAATGACAAGACTCTGCCTTTTTATGGAACATGCGAGAAGTCTGGGTCTACAGGCGAATGACTTTGCAGAAGTTGCATGGACGAGGAGGAGGAATAGACCTTAGATAACTTCCTATGCTCGTGTCCAGGACTAGCATACAGGAGGCAAGAGTATACAGTATGGCCAGCTTTTCAGATCCCGCGGACTGTGGAGTGCGAGATATTTTGCGCTGCGTACGGAGCTCCGAATGGTTTTGAATAAGGGTAAAGGGGAAATAGGATCTTGTGGTATCATAACGGGCCACTACTGGTCTAAGTGCGCGGAAGCAGCCACTTCAACCTAACCTAACCTAACCTTGGCCTAAGTAAAACACACATATATGGTGGATATGGTTTTTCGGTCTTCAAATGTTCGGCAAAGTTTTTTGTCTTGACTTGCGCAACAACTTTGCTGGATAAAGCAAAACGAAAATCTTTATGGTTCAAACGCTATCAACGTGAAATTTGAAATGGGACTAGCACCATTGAATTCAGCGTACTCGATTTAAGTTTACCCCCTGGGTGCCCATCTTGTCACTTTTTTCAACTAGCACAGAATTGCATAAATCTACGTCTACTACCGGCATATACTTCAGCATTGATTTGATATCTTTTGTTTTCTCTTTTGTTAGTTGTGGCTTTCTTCCGCATTGGAAAATTTTTGGGAATAAATTCTCGTTTGATTTGTTTGAGCCAGCCGGCTGAGAACGGCGTTTAATTTCTTTATATATTGCTGGTTGTTTCATAATTTTATCTGTGTGTCGAATTTTATATTGGGCAGTCGTAAAATTTAATTTTGTGTAAATTAACGCCCTTAAAGTAGTATAGGGTGGAAATAAACAGTTTTTGGAAGCAACATCGTAATTTTTAAAAAAAATGTATCTCTAATTTGATAGATATCAGAGACACCGAGCTGTAAATATCAACATGTTTAAGGTGACTACCAATGACGCTATGGACTGAATCCACTTCCTGGATTACGGAATGGCTGGGTTCAGAAAATTGTTTGACTGATTCCCTCAATATTTGGATGTGTTGTTAAAAAATTTAACAGATCTAGAGACGTTAGTCTATTTTTGTTCTGTGGAACACATGAAACACTCCATAAACCAATTTCATTAATTTGATTGTTAGATCGAACAACCCGTTCTAGACGCTATAACAAGCTCATGCCATATTGATTAGTACGTAGTTCGTTTTTTTTATTAAGGTTGCAAGAACCTGTCGTATATCCCGAATTTGTGACATACGATAAAAATATTAACAGTTTGTGATGTTGTGTGGATTTACGACAGA
Organism: Nephrotoma guestfalica; assembly: GCA_963691935.1. Taxonomy (NCBI): domain Eukaryota; kingdom Metazoa; phylum Arthropoda; class Insecta; order Diptera; family Tipulidae; genus Nephrotoma; species Nephrotoma guestfalica. Next base: position 223,541,473 of record OY829914.1, read on the forward strand.
TCAATTCTCTGTAATTCAGAAACCATAAACTAGGATAAAATTGATTGTAGATTTAGAAAGAGGAAGAAAAACTAAAAATGCTATCACAAAAAACTGAAAAACGATATTTTGGTACTTATGTCGTATAATACTGAGCCGACGATATATAAAGAATGATTCCGATTAATATTAATCCGCCAAGAAGGTACGAGTATATCATCGACTAGTGACGTATAGTATATCATGGTTGAAACTGGTAGGGTGACATATTTTAGCCCTGTTATTCTGTTGTGTAGAGCGCTGAAGTTTACCGCTGGCAGAAACGACAAATCAATTCTGCTGCTTATTACCTTGTGACTCTTGTGACCTTCCTTGAAAGGTATTTCGCCATTGATTGGAAGCTTTACTGAAAATATATCTTCCTCACACACTATGGTAGCCAGGTGTTCAGCAGTTATTGTTTTTTAATTTGATCCAAGTATCTTGTGGATTTTTTGATAATTGTTTTAAAACCTGGCAGTCCTCAATCTTAACTCAGCTTAGTAGTTCACAAATACTATTATTTTGATATGCAGTGTGGAGCGGATGCTGAAGTGTACAAATATAACAGTCGTCAGTAAATTTGCAGTGATGAAATTCATGCTTTGACATCATATAGTACTGGTCGTAATGCAAAGATGTTGCCATGTACACCATCGCAGGTTGTATGAAGATTGCGTCTGGGGTTAGAAATGACAATGGTTTCAATGATTGAAACATTTCATTGCTTATCAGAGGTAGCTTTAGCCAAAGATAACGTTTTATTCACGCAGTATGCCCCTGCAAGATATCACTTGATCTATAATAAGAGCTTGGCTATAATAAGAACGGCCGGGCTATGGTAAGTTATTTTTTCTATTTTTTCTCGCAACAGAGCTCGTTTTAAGATGTTGCTACTGACAATTTGATTGTGACCTTCTAAAAGGGCGTCGATTAAAGTTTGTTGTAGCCTCGCTCCTTTTTAGGATGGTGAGAGTGACATCGCAATGGAGGTCTGGTTTTTAATGAGTTTTAGCAGATACTCTTGATGTGCTTTTCCCTTCCGTATTTCTCCTTCATAATGTTCGGCGTCACGACTGACCATTATGCCAAATAGTGCATTTGCTTCGTTGCCTACAATGATGACAGCCCCTCTTTTTGTCTGGTGTTCCCATTATGATGCATTGTGCTCTTGTGTTTTAGTTCTATATTTGCTAGAATGCGTGATAGTGTTGACCGTTGATCGCCCCGCAGACGTCGTTGATAGTATTGTTTATACAAAGCTGATCCAAATTTGTAACTCAAGACCGATATACGATGATTTTCCATTGCATATTGGAGAAACGTACGCTCCCAGTGTGTTCAAAATTCAGCCCGGGTTGATGAGGGAAACTGATTAGATTGGTCTCTACGAATGCACTTGACATGCTACCAAACTAAGTAGAAATAACGATAGACACCTTATGCTAGAATTTGTGTGTATTGATCTACTTGGTATTTGTCGTTGTGATTCATGTTCCGCAACTTCGTTTGCGTAGGTACAGGCACTGGTTCAGTAGTTTCATTATCTTTTGCTTGAGAATACTCACAACTTTTGGCGAGAAATTCTGTGGGCCCAATCAGTTTCTGTTACAAGTTCGCTGATTTCGTTATAGCTAGTAAGAGGAGTTTCTAGAACTTCCGTCAGTCTGGTCTCCTTCAGCTCCTTATTTTCTTTCTTTAACTTAGCGATTTCATTGCTAAGTTGTGATGCCACTTTTTTAAATATTTCACTCAGTCTTCTGCGTGGTTCAACATTTTTGATTTACTACTGAGTCGCAAACTATGTTTGTGGTTTTGAACTTCTATCGAATGGGCATTGCCGTGGTTGGCTCGACCCCAGAATTATTTGAGCCGGCGTCGTTAGAGGGTGGATTAACCAATTGAGCAGTTGGGGTACCATCTGGAGTAAAAATTCCATTTTGTTGTAAACTCATTGCAATAAGGACTGGTAATTGAAGCAGTTACCAATCTAACAAGTGAAATTGGTAGTGGGTCAATGGATAGCACATCATTTGCTAGGTTCTCGGTTTTCGGTTATCGCCGTTTCTCGGTCGCCAGAGCCCCGTTGGTTAATAGCAAGGAACACCGCGTTCAGGTGAGGTTGACATTTGGGCTGGTAAGTTAATCTTCTAGACCGATACCCCTCACCCATAATCCCAAACATGTCACCTAACAAAACGCTTATTGCATCGCCTAAGCCTCGTTTTGGTCTCTGAACTTCGTTAATGCTTGCTATATAATAATAAGTCATTGTTCGCATTCAAATTGTTTAGCATCCATTTGTTGAAGTATTAATTCGAAATATGTGTCAACAAACGTAAACGGAGTTTAATAGATTTAATCCTTGCTTCCCATATATCATCGAAATAGGGTGTAATTGGCGGTATGGCCCTTTTTCATTAAGAATTGGCTCCAACGAAATATACTTCATTGTCAGAATAGAAATTCGTTCATATTCGTCTCCTGGATGTAAATTGTTTGTACGGAGCGATAAAAGATTCGGTTGTTAAATCGCTACATGTGTAAGTGTTATGATCTCTTCCTTTGGTTGTTCTTACTTGAATGGAGCAAGCAGAATTCGATTCCCGTTTTAGAAAACGGATTTCCCGGCCGCGCTCTGGCAGAAGGTAAATTTCCCATTTGTTGCTCTCTAAGGTGTTGTTTATGGCGAATGCAGATAATACATATTTGAATTAATTGCCGCATGTTTACCATCAATGGTCCAATATTTATTTGTCCAGACAGCTCCTTACAGACTGCTTGTAATTCACTGTGGACTACCTTATAGTTTTTGATTTTTTCCCAATACCTGCTCATGTTGTATTGAGTCGCCAGAGTTCATTCCATAGCAACAATTTCTAACGTGCCTATTTTCTCGAAGTAAATGCCTGTAGACTGGTTGAATGGTTTAATTTCGACTGTGGTTTGGTGCTAACGAGACGAATAGATAGCATACTGAGAGTACGGATAACGCTAGGTGGTTCATCGTTCTTACAGTTTTGGCGCGACGCGGTGATTGTTGTCTAGGCGATTGCTTCTTATTCTCAGTAGGAGTTGTACTGGCATCATTGGCTACTACGTCCTGCGTCGATGACACTGGTTTCATAGGTAATGTCTCCTTTGAATCATCTTCAATAGGTAGTTTACATAGTTATCGGTCGTTTGTACGTCGCGTCTTTGCATTTTATTGTCAAGAACCCGCCCCAATTTCCATCGTGAGTTTAATGGTAAGTCTGGAAAAGCTTCATCAGTATTTCATTGGAGTGGCATAGTTCGTAGAAAGAGTGGTCCATACCACCATAAGTTGTTATAGATGAGTTCTCTGGGTGTTATGCCACGCGAGACAGCGTCTGCTGGATTTTATTGCAATCTTTCGAATCTTTTGGATCAGTGTTGTCCTCTTCAGTGTTGTTTGGAACGTGTTTTATACCTGGTTTCTTTCTTCCGTGAGGCATCTTTCTTCAGGAATGTTGTCAATCTCCACAAATAACTTCAGTTGCTTCTCGATTGACTTGGTTGTCACCATGCTTGTTCTTGCTTGGGTGTTTCTGTTACTCCGTGTTTCGTGCCATTGGTTCTCGATGATTACTCTTGATAATGCTATTAGTTATTATCAATGGCTAGTAATCTACTCCAATTATGAGATCAATCGGCTGAGATTGATTGTAGTGAGGACCCGCTAAATTTATGTTATTAAGATGAGTCAATGCTCAAGTATCAATATCAGTTTCAAGTAGTTATTGGGTTGGCTTGTCGAAAATCGATGTCTGAGCTCACCTATGCCTAAAATGTTGACATGAGTTTTTTTATTCCTGATGTTCAGTATATTGGCAGCTTTCGACGATATTAGTATTGCCTATGACCCTGAATCAATTGGTACTCGCATTGTGATGAATTGTCCAGTGCTCACTCTGACTACAGTTGTCGGTAGTAGTACTAGACCTTGTTGGTTAATTATTTGGGGTTTGTGAGGTTTGTGTCGCTCCTTTGCTCGTTGAAGGAATGTTATTACTATGCAGGAGAGAGTGATGATGACCTTGATATACTCATCGTATTGTGGTCGTGCGCCAGTTCTTTTTTGATGTATTGCCCTTTCGATGTTGTGTTAAACAATGTACACAGATAGCTGTTTCGCTGATTAGTTTGTTTCTGCCTAATGTTTTCATTTATTTGAATTGATCGCAGTGCTGCAGTTGATGCTACTTGGCATCCTTTTACTAGACACTGGCTACTTTCCATTGTGCCATGTACCCGTTTTAGTGGCGCCATTTGTTGTGGTGCTGAGTTTATCATTTTTGTGATACCCATGACTTCTAGTGATTGAAATTTTCTTTCTAGAAAGTCAAAGAATTCCTTCATTTGTGGAATTTCTCTTGGCTTTTCTAACGTTGTTTCGTAAATCCTAGTTTTTTTGTCTATAATGAACATTACTATTGCTTTGAGGGGAGGGTTCTTCTCTCGTTTGTTGATGTTGTATAAAGCATTTTGATTGCAGTATCATGCAAGGATTGAATTGCTTCCGCTGATGCTACATGTATTGTTGGTACATGTAAAATGAGCTGAAGTACTTATTTGCCAGTAACCTGGTGTTGTTGTACCTTGCTTGCAGTAATTCCCATGCTCTTGTATATTTGTGACTAGTGCTTGAGAGAAGACTTATTAACTGAGCCGCTTCTTTTTGTAAATCTGACTTTAAATGTGTCAGTTTTATTGTGTTGGATAGCTGGTTGTTGTTGTGGACGAGCTTTGAGAAAATGTTTGAAAGAGTTCTACTGCTCATACTCGCCATTAAACGTTGGTAATTGTATTTTGGGTAAGTGTACCCTGGTTTCTCCACATGCGCTGCCATTGCAATATTATTGAATCTACTTTATCCTTGAGAGTCTCATAGTAGTTGTTTTCAAAGTAGGGAGCTCTTTGCTCTTGTTCTTCCATTTCTATTAAGAGCTTCATGTGTAATGTTTCAATTGCCCCTATTTCTTGGGACAATTGATTAATTTTTAGGTTTATGTACTCCGTTGGAATGTTGTTGTTGCCCAATGCTTCGGCAATAGAGTTTAGTTTTCTATTCAATTTCATCTTGTTTCTTGAGCAGCTTCTGATTGGTGCGGGCCACCTCTTTGATGTTATTGTCAAACTGTTGTCGGTATTCCCACTTGATGATGCTGTTGGTGTTTGTTTGTCCATTGTTTGACTTTACGTTTTAATGCGATATTCGAGTTGCTGCTTGGTGTCCCTACTGGACAATGGTGATGATGTTGGCGGCGTCGCATTGTTAAGGCAATAACGCATCTCGGCAAGTAATTTGTCGCTGTTTCGGCAACTATTTTTCTTGGTACTGACCATCCTCTTTTATTGTAGGGATCGTTATTATCATCGTTATTATCTCGTCATCTCTGCACTCAGAAAAAATACTACTACCAAATACTTAGTAAAATTAATTGTTAGTAATTTTTTTTACTTTTTGTGGTATATTGTGAGTAAATGGCCTCTTTGTTTTTCTATGACTAGAAGAATCGTAAGCATTGTATGTATGGCGATTAAAATTAATATTTTGTCCGAAAAGGCGACAAAAACCTGAAATAAATTAAGCGCCATTTTTTGTTACATTTACTAAGAAAATTTGGTAGAACTACCAAGTCATTAGTAAAATAATTTTTCCCCTGGTTAATTTTACAAAATATCTGGGCATTGTTACCAATTTTTTCCACTTTTATCCAATAAAATAACCACGTGTTTTGGCTATATTAACTAAGTTAGAAATTAAATAGCCACGATTTGATTATTTAAAATTAAAATTTTATTCAACCAAGATCTTGTTTGTTTTTTTAACTAAGAGATTTGGCCGATCGAAAAATACCACAATATAGACTCAGACTTTTGTTAGTTTTAACCCAAGTTTGTCTCTGAGTGTGGCAAGAAAATCTGTGTATAGATTTTTCGGCTATACTTTTCAGCTCTTCTATCCACGAAATAGGTTTTCTTCTTTCGACTATCGCCGTCTTTGTTGTAGTTTCTTGATTGAGCCATTATTTTCTCGCCTAACTCCTATTGTTCTTTCAGGAACTTCTCCACTTCGATTTTGATGAACTGATGTGGCTCTCGAATTTCCCTCGTTATTCACTTGTTGACCTTTGTTGACTTATTTGCTAATTCGGTTGTTGCTAGCGCTCGAAGGGCCATATATAATTCCAATCATAGATTGGTTGCGCTTACTAAGGGTGGGGGCTTTGAAAAATAATAAATGATATTAACCAGTGATTACATATATGTTGTAAGCTGGGACAGTTTTGTTTTACATATAATTGAATTGTTGTATTACGTACAGTTGTTGAAGAGCTCGTTGATCTGTTGAGCTTGCCTTAACAACAACAAAATAGAACAATTTTAAAAAATCCCAAACCACCTATGAAAAAATGTTCAATTGCGTACAAAATATAGAAATTCTTGGACTTACAACATAATCGAACGTTCTAAGACATAAAATAGAACTGTGACGACGACAGTTGAGAGCTCGACAATTTGTAATAAAATCAAAATTTAATAAGAATATATGTAGCAAAAATATTATTTTGCTAATTGTTTTAATAATAATTTCGTTTATTCCAGGCAAAATTCATGTGGTCCTCGTTAAGTGATGAGCAAAGAAGATCATATGGTGAAGACCATTTTGAAACCGCAATTCGTTCATTGGAAAAGTATACAAGAGCTGTAAGTATTGTTGATTATATGCTATACCGTTCGTCCCTCTACTAAAATAATAAATCTCCTTAAATTGTCGGTTTTATTTCCCAAGGACATATTTCAGTATGACAAAATTTTTAAATATATATTTTTCATGTCAACAGCATGTTCGGACACGTAAATTCTAAACAAATTAGGTTAGACCTAAAAATATCCTTATTCTGTCAGAACAGCAAAAATAATAAAAATTTTGAGTTGTTTTCCTTATCCTGAAAATCAATCAAATTGGTACAAAACTTTAGTATTTCATTTCATTTTATTTATTTCTAGGAACCAGATTTTCGCCCAGCCTTAAAATGTTTAACCGACTCAATCATTCGTACATTTCCATTACCACGTTACACCCCAATTACGGCAGCTGAAAAACTCCAAACATTTATTGCTGAACACCTTCCCCCATCAGTTTACGAAACAATTTATTTAAAATAAACGTCTAAGTACCACGTATACGCATACACACATCCGCATAATCACTGTACCACCATCATAATGCGAGCTGAACTGCAAAGGATGTGTTGAACATTAATAAATCGAGTGAAGCTTTTACAGTTCGAAAAGCTTCAAAATTCATACAATATATAAACTAAAGCTCAAAAATAAACATTTTTGTTTGTTCGTTTTTTTTTTTATTTAATTTAATTTCGGATATCATGATAAGGATCACAGATTTAATCATTTAGCATTACATAAATAATCATATAATATTAAATAAAAGGGGATGGTGCAATATACAGCTGCGTCACATATTAGCATTTAACACCTTGCATCAGTTTTAGCATTCTCTGAATTGATGCAGCTTTTGCGCCAGACCAGCATAATCTACGTACATACAATTGATACATAACACAGTAGTTTTTCATTTTTTTGTTTCTTTTTTTTTTGTTTATCATAATGTTAAATTTCTTTTGACATTGGAAAATCTAGTTTTTATACATTGTTAAAGTAATAATAATAATATTAGTAATAATATAACACGAAACATAATAATAATGTTCTCTCATACTCTAACGAACGTTTTTTGTGGAATTTATGTAGATGAATAAATTTTTATGTTTAATAAATTTATGCTTTGTTTCGTCTCATTTTTTTTAGTAATATAATAGGGAAAATACTATTTAAATAATAAAGTTTAAATTATTATTAAAATATAAAAGTGTCGAATTTTAATTATACTTGTCGTGGAGTTTGCCTTACATATGTCCTAAAAACGTGTGTGTCTGATATTCCATATTCCAGAACTTCTTTCAAAAATCATTTAAGAATCTCATTTCCATCCAACATACCCAATCCCATCATAATAGATTAAGAAATGATGATCATATTCCAGAACTTCTTCCAAAAATCATTTCAGAATACCATTTCCATCCAACATACTTAATCCCATCACAATCGGTTAGGAAATGGCCGAGTTCCGTCCCAGATGACCATATTAGAGAACTTCTTCCACAAATTATTTAAGAATCCGCTAAGAAAACTTCTTCAAAAAATCATTTAAAAACCCCCTACCCATCCAACATACCCATAATCATAATTGGTTAAGAAATTTCCGAGTACCGCCCCAGGTGACCATATTAGAGAACTTCTTCCAAATCATATAAGAATCCCATTTCCATCCATCATAACCAATCTCATCATAATCGGTAAGGAAATGGCCGAGTTCCATCCCAGATGGTCATATTGCGGAACTTCCGCCAAAACTCATTTAAGAATCCCATTTCCATCCATCATAACCAAACCCATCATAAACGGTTCGGAAATGGCAGAGTTCCATCCCAGGTGGCCATATTCCAGAACTTCTTCCAAAAATCATTTAAGAATCCCAATTTCATCAAACACACCCAATCCCTTTATAATCGGTTAAGAAATTTCAGATTTCCATCCAACACACCCAATACCATCATAATCGGTTAGGAAATGACCGAGTGCCATCCCAGATGGTCATATTCCAGAACTTCCGCCAAAACTCATTTAAGAATCTCATTTTCATCCATCATACCTAACCCCATCATAATCGGTTAGGAAATGGCCGAGTTCCGTCCCAGGTGGCCGTATTCCAAAATTTCTTCCACAAATCATTTAAAAATCTCATTTCCGACCAACATATCCAATCCCGTCATAATCGGTTAACAAATTACCGAGTTCCGTCCCAGATGGCCATATTAGAGAACTTCTTTCAAAAATCATTTCAGAATCCCATTTCCATCCAACATACCCAATCCCGTCATAATCGGTTAGGAAAAGGACGAGTTCCATCCCAGATGGCCATATTAGATAACTTCTTCAAAAAATCATTTAAGAAGAGTTCCCATCCCAGAAGGCCATATTAGAGAACTTTTTCCAAAAATAATTTAAGAATTTCATTTCCATCCAATATACCCAATCCCATCATAATCGATTAAGAAATGATGGTCCTATTCCAGAACTTCTTCCAAAAATCATTTAAGAATCCATTTTCCATCCAACATACCCAATTCCATCATAATCGAGTAGGAAATGGCCGAGCTTTGTCCCAGATGGCCATATTAGGGAACTTCTTCCAAAAATCATTTAAGAATTCATTTTCCATCCAACATACCCAATCCTATCATAATCGGTTAGGAAATGACCGAGTGCCATCCCAGATGGCCATATTAGAGAACTTCTTCCAAAAATTATTTAAGAATACCTTTTCCATCCAACACACCCAATCCCATGATAATCAGGTAAGAAATTTCCGAGTTCCGCCCCAGATGGCCATATTAGAGAATTTCTTCAAAAAATCATTTAAAAACCTCATTTTCGACCAACATATCGAATCCCGCCATAATCGGTTAGGAAATTACCGAGTTCCGAACCAAGTGGACATATTCCAGAACTTCTTCCAAAAATAATTTCAGAATCCCATTTCCATCCAATATACCTAATCCCTTCATAATCGGTTAAGAAAATACAAAGTTCATTACAAACGGAGTAACGTAAAATGGCGGTGCTTCCCCCTCCACCGCAAGCGATGCGTCACAGTCCGCAACGTAACAAATTCTTTGATCCTTTAGCTATCGAGTGGTGTAATTAAATTTTGGATGCAGATGATAAATATTTAGCTGCAACATCAAACAGCATCCGCCGACTTTGTTATCATCAGTTTTTTGAATTGCCTATATGAAAGCAAATTTAGAGACGTATTCACGTCAAAAAATGGAGGTGGAATATGTTGTGGTCAACACGAAACTGGACGCGAAAAAGTAAACTTACTGGACTTTTGGTTAAGCGGTCTTGTATAATCAAAAATCATTATCCCTTAAATTTCAGGAAACCAACATCATCAGCCACTTCTAGTAAACAGATTTTCACTAAATTTCGCAAAAATTGATAAACCAATTTTTTTCTATCGAAACTCGTCATTTCCGGTAAAATTAAAAAACTGAACAAATTGAACAAATTTTGGTAAACATAATTCCTAGGGAAGCTGCCACTTTCGGTGGACCATAGAACATTGATTATGCACCTGCAACAACATGACCACCGTTGATATGAACTAAATTTTATCGGACAGTTACTATGTGTAGCTATTAGACTTTCATTTTTCGACCCATATTCATGGTATTCTTTATCATCAAACGTATTCAAGTTAGACAATCCAACGACCAATAATTTGTAGAGATAGGAATGAAGTGCTCCCCATATTAATTACCTTGCATGCTAGCAAACGTTCAGAACATGTTTAACTATCCATCCCACGACATCTATTTGATATTGTCCCGACTGACATAATGGAACTCCGCGAGTTAGCAGATGCAGGCGAATTTGCCAATGGTGCTACAATTCAGCATATACCAACAACCAAATACAGTGTCTTGTGCAACTTTCGTGTTCAAATCCAAAGTAGCGCCGCTAAAACATATATTGTCACTCCTGGAGCTCTATGGGACACGGAGTCCATTGAAAATTTTTCGATCATTGATATCCCTTCAAACTCAACTTGCATTAAGCCTTCCAACCGAATAACAAAATTCGCATCCAGTTAACAAAAATTTAAATTCTATAGAACAAAGGAATCCAGGAGAACAAAATGATGTCCTCCCTTACTAGGGAGTGATCGTTAAGGAAAAAGTTAATCGACGAATTTAAAGAAATGCGTGTCACAATTCTTAGGAATTCCCACTAAAACGCATCAAAGCATTTTTGGCGGCAGAAACGTCATTATTTTCGACAAAATTTAATTGTTTTGGAATTAGTAAAAAACTAGATACTTAGGGCTAATTAACCGTTTTTGTAAAAAAATTATATTGGCAGAATAACAGCAAAGCAACTCAACAAATGCCAAATGCTTAACGTTTGATGATGGATTCATGCAGCCAGACGTCCATAATATTCCAACGAGATTGCATGAATGCTAGCTAAAAACTGATACTGCATAATTTCATCCTTGTTAGCCAAGGTCACCGACCTGAGTTGGAAAAAGTGTTACAATTGCGAACATTTCAAAGGCATAGTCAAACTATAGAGAAAGTCAACCTGTCAAATTCAATCCGACTAAACAAATTATCGTTGCTGGAGACGTGTCACAATATGATGGTGGCTTCATTATGGATGAACTTGAAGATGCCATCTGTAGAAGAAAACTTTAGTCAGTCGGAAAAACAACCACTCATATTTTGTATAAATGAAATTTGATTTTTTACAGGCCACAAACTATTGGTATCTCTTTTTGGTGTAAAACGCGTATTAAATTAAAAACCGCAAATTGGATCTCCAAAGGATGAAAAGGATAATTATGGCTAAAGATAATGAACGATCCAACAAAAGAAAATGTTTTGAACCACCACTACTGCCGGAGGTCGAAATGCAAAAAAAAAGATACATACCGTGGACTCAAGCGCTATGTTGGTCATACATTGATAACGACGTAACAAAAAAAAACCGCCAATAGCCGGCATGTGCATCAGTTGATCCTGTTCCATCCTTTCAACGCCGCAACAGCTACATATCGTGACTACCATAACAATTTGTTCAGAATATTTTGCCGTTGTATTACTCTACAGTTCCCGTTTATTATTTGTTCAGATACCGGCTCGACCGGCATTTTGATCAACATATTACCGATTTCATTTCCGTTCGGAGTCCGGGATAGCAATATTTGGGTAAAAAAAAAGGTTTCGCGCACTTATAATGACGCTTCATTTATCACTCGATAAATTAGATGCTACACAATGAATCTAGAAGATAGGAGAATCTTCAAAGAATTTTCCAGCGCGCTCTATGGAAATTAATAATTTGCAACTGGTTGTAATCGAGTTACATCCGTAACGAGATCAAGGGGTGTCGCAAAATTTGAATTTTACTCTATTTGTGCGGTAAAGTGGTACCAACGGAAAAATGACAAGGAGCAAGGATATAAAAAATACCATAGTTCGCTGAAATAGATTCATTGTTGAGCAATAATTGAAATGGTCAAACAACATATGGTCGGAATAGTGATTTAACTTCATCAACTGTAAAGAGATTAATTAAAAAATTCGGGGATTCTGGATCAATTAGTGATTTTAGACACGGCCACTTCAACAAGGTCGTTAGACACAAAACATTGAGACAGTTTATAAGAGTGTCGCTGAGAGACTAGGAACATCAATTCGGCACCGTGGTCAAGAATTGGACATTTCGAGAAACTCCACAGCGTATTCCCACGAAAGATTGGCATCTTCATTCTTACAAAATTCAATCAACGCAATAACTTAAGTATACTGCCACGCACGATGAAGAGAGTTCGTTGAATGGATTATGGAACAACAAGTGGATGCTGATTTTTCGAACAAAATCATTTTCAGCGATGTGATCATTTCATCTTACAGGATTTGTTGATCGTCCAAATTTTTGCATTTGGGATTCAGAAAATCCACGAGTAATTATTGTGAAACAAATGCATTCACAACGTGGCACCATTCTACTTCAAAAATTTGGCACTTCAGGTAGTTAATGGTGCACGCTATCGTAGCAAGATAATTCAGTTCATTGTGCCTAGATTGGAAGATATGGATGTGAACGACAAGTGGTTCCAACAAGATGGTGCCACAGCCCGAGAAACAATTGAATTACTGCATGAATCAATTTCTGATCGTGTAATTTCCCGTTTGGGTGATCGAAATTGGCAACCAGATTATAAGATTTAACGCCGTTAAACCTTTTGGAAATTGAGAGCTGTTTCAACGAAATTCAGCCACATGACTAGTCTTCCTAAGGTCAATAAACAATACTACGGTTATTTACATCAAACAGAAACAATATGTTTCGACCCTGTTGTTCGACACAATTGTCGACCCATCATAAAAATATTGAATTTTATGAAAATTAATTAAGAAGTAAATAAAAATAAGAATGTATTGTACAGTTGTCAAACAACATATTAGTACAGTTGGCGACATTCATTTGTATACCTCATAAACAATATTTTTTCTGTGTATATCGCAGACAAACCATTTGTTTCTACTGTATGTAGGTATTTTTATTATCAACATTTAGGCGTATATAAGAACCAAAAAATCTTAAACTAATAAATTTTATCTTAAAGCTCAAAAACTACGATTGGCATGAGCTTCAACTTTTGTTGGTATAGAGATGCCATTGGTAACAACAGATATACGCAAAACTCATTTCAGAATATGAAAATATCGAAGTATCGAAGTTACATAAACTTACGTCATCAAATTTGGTGCAGAACAATACTTACGTGTATGAGCCGAGTTACATTGTATGAGTACCATTTCAGTACACATCGACAATTTTACAGTTACAGAGCTTACGTACAGTTTGTAAATTAGACTAACAGAATGAAGATATTCAGTTTCGGTTTGATTATTGCTTAGTGATTACCTATACTACTCGTATAATCGTTATTCTAATAATTTTTATTGTGTTCTGTGTTTGTGAATAACTTTTTGTTATTTTCCGTCTTTAAGACTCCATAGTTAGTTTTAAATAAAAACAAGTGCATGTGCTTAAAATACGTAAACAAATTAACTAAGTAAAAGAAGAAACAACTTTTATTTTTGTCTATGTATGTGTGCGATGAAATGTTCGTCGTACAAGTCTCCATACCTCGGTTTTTTTATGTTGGAGGAGAAGTGACGGGATGACTTATACATTTTTGTTTTGTTTTGTGCTGTGTTACAGTTGTTTCCGGTAGATCACAATTCGTCTGATAATCACGACGAGCATGGAATAACTGGAATTGGAGTATCTGCAAATTAAAGCTATGTGATATTTTTTTGTATATTTAATTTTTCTTTTAATTTTAAAAGGAGGCTTTCGAGAATCAGAAATTGTTACGATGGATCTTGGTTTCAGAAAAATTCGTTTTTGGCGTAGGGCCCGGGTACGTTTACTTATTTTTTCTCAGCTCAAATTACTTTAACGCGGCGAGACCTTAGTCCCGTTTTTGAAATTTTTTTGGTACACACGATCTTATTAAAAATTGCTGCAGAAAGGTTTGCATTTGCCTGAAATCGATTACGATTGGTCCAAATTTCGAGAAACAATTTTCAAACGGGCGAGCGATATGCTTTGGATTCCTGTCTTTAAATTTTTTGCGGATCGCAGGATTTTTACAAAAATTGTTAATTTCTGCTGTAAAATTTCTGAAAGTGCGTTTTTGAGTACCAAAATTTGATTGTGATGGGTTCAGATTTCGGGATCATTTAAAATTCATTTAGCCTTCGGTAGGGCCCAGGTTCCGTATGTTATTCCATTTTTACACGTGCGATTTTGAAAAAAATATGGTGGCGATTGTCAATTCGTTCAGAAGGTCAAACGATTGGTACCGGATCGCACGGACATCGGTCTCTTTCATTATTTTTTTTCGGCTCGCATGATTTTTGTAAGAATTGCTGGAAGAGCGTTTTTGAGTACAAAAAACTAATTCGTATGGGTTCTTATTTCGAGAAAATTCATTTAGAGGGGTTGGAGCCTACTTTTAACATTTTATTTGGCTTGGACCATTTTAATCAAATTTAGGGAGACGGGGTTTTTGAGTGCAAGAAAACGATTACTACAATTCTTTAAAGGTTCCCCGGAAAGGCCGTCATGTTGCATGATGTTGCGTAAAATTGGACGATGTTGCGTTATGTTTCACTATGTTGTGGGATGTTGGCTTTCTTAGTCTTCTTTTAATACTTTGGTTGGCTTGAACAATTTTTATAAAATTTGATGGGACTGGGTTTTCGAATGCAAATAAATGATTAAAAGAAGTTCTGATTTCCAGATAATTCATTTATGATTTAAGTGTTGCACCATGCTGCGTGCCGTTGCGTTATATTGCACCATGTTGCGTCATTGTGCCTTGTTACGTAATAATCCCATGTTATACCACTCATTGATCCGGATGAGTTGAATTTTTTTTTGGAAGTCCTGATCTAAATTTTGTTTTAGATCACAAATTTTGATTTGAAATCTAGTAAGTGCCTTCGCATTGTTTCATGAAACATGAACTGAACTGGATCAGATCAAGCGTCAAGAAACACAGCTATTAATGACTTGTACCTATAATGATGTGACCTTGGCTTATTTTGCACATTTTGTTCCACCCTAAATGATTTTGATGTCATCTGGTGTGGCCCGGATATCTCTATTTAATTTGTTTTAGACTATCGATTTCGATGGGTACTAACTTCGTGAAAATTCTTTTCGGAGTTCCTTCGAGAGGGCTCGAGACAAAGGTTGATAAAGGTTTTCTAATGCCAGGAATGATTTGCGATGAGTTCTAATTTTATGTATGTGAAGTTGGCGCAAATGTCTTCCCAAGAAACGCGGCGGCAACCCGACAACTATAATTTCTGTGACCAATGAGCCCAAAAAATTCGTATATCGTGACATTTTAATGATGTTAGTTCAAATAAATATTGTTTGTTATAAATTTTTGAAGTAAGCCCAAATTTTGTTTATCTTAACAGTAACAATGTAAGTAACAAAACCACTTAAACAAATCCGCGCAAAGACAATTAGACAGACAAAGACATATAGACAAATCGGCGTAGACAGAGTTGCGTACACAAAGCCGCGTAGTCAAATGCATGTAGACAAATCCATGCAGACATGTAGACAAATACGCGTAGACAAAGTCCCATAGACACGTAGATGAATCCGCGTAGACAAAACTTGTAGACAAAGATATGTAGTTAAATCGACGTAAACAAAAATAATTCGTAGACAAATCTGTGTAGCCATAGACAAATCTGTCTAGCCGCGTAGACAAAGTCAAAATCTCGTAGACATGTACATGTAGACAAAGACATAGACGCGTAGACATGTACATGTAGACAAGTTCGCGTATATAAATGCATGGAGACAAAGCCACAAAGGACAAAGACATGTCGAGAAATCCGCGTAGACAAAGAAAAGTAGAGTAAAACGTAGACAAATCCGCATAGACCAACACACGTAGACAAATATCCCGACATGTAGACAAAGCTACGTAGAGAAATCCGTGTAGATAAATCCGCATAGTCAAAGTCATGTAGACAAATACGCGAATATAAAGAAACCAAAGACATGTAGACAAAGCTGCGTAGACAACGCCGCGTAGTGAAAGACATGCACACAAACTCGTGTAGACAAAGACATGTAGAGAAACCCATGTAAACAAAGCCGCGTATACAAAGCAACGTAGACAGAATTCACG
This sequence comes from Nephrotoma guestfalica, assembly GCA_963691935.1. NCBI lineage: Eukaryota > Metazoa > Arthropoda > Insecta > Diptera > Tipulidae > Nephrotoma > Nephrotoma guestfalica. The sequence continues at coordinate 223,557,905 of OY829914.1, forward strand.
TAAACAAAAGTCTCGCATGCAAATCCTCGTAAACTAAGCAACATAGACAAACCTACGTAGACAAAGACGCGTTGGCAAATCCGCATAGTAAAAAGTCAATTAGAGCAACGCGTAGACCAAGATGCGTAGTCAAAGACCTGTAGACAAATACCCGTACACAAAGTCATGTAGACAAATCTGTGTATATAAAGCAGACAAAGACGTATAGAAAAAGCCACGCAAACGAAGGCACGTTAACAAATTCGTGTAGAAAAATTCGCGTAGACAAAGCCGCGTAGTGAAACACATGTAGGCAAACTCGTGTAGACAAAGCCGCGTAGACAAAGATCCTTAGACACGCAGACAAATCCGCATAGACAAATCTGTGTAAACAAATCCGCGTTGACAAAGAGATGTAGGCAAATTAGACAAAGCCACGTAGACAAAGACATGCAGATAAACTTGTGTAAACAAAGCTAATCTGCGTAGACAACGCGTAGACGAAACCACGTCTGAAGAAACCGCGAAGACAAAGATAGGTAGACAAAGCCACGTAGACAAAGATATAAAGACAACGCCGCGTAGTCAAAGTCATGTAGACAAATCCGCGTAGACAAAGTAGACGAAACCACATAAAGCCACGTAGACAAGGTCATGTAGATAATTCCGTGTAGCCAAATCCCTGTAGATAAAATCATGTAGGAAATCCGTGTAGACAAACACATGTTGATAAATCCACGTAAAGAAAACTACGTATACGAAGCCAAATATGCAAAGACATGTAGACAAAGCTGCGCATACAAAGACGTCAAAGACATGTAGACAAAGTTGACAAAGCCACTCGTAGACAAAGAAATTTAGGCAAAACCACATAGCTAAGACATGCAGACAAATCCGCGGAAACAAATACAAATCCATGTAAATAAATCTGCGTAGACAAAGTCATGTAGACAAACCCGTGTAGACAAGAGCATGAAAACAATACTATGTAGAGAAATTCGTGTAGATAAAGTCCTACGTGACTAGGACCAAATACCCGTAGACAAATACAAATAGACAAAAACATGTGGACAAATCCGCGTAAACAAAGACGCGTATATAAAGATGTGTAGACAAAGACGCATAGACAAAGTCACGTAAACAAAGACATGTAGACAAATACAACTTTGTCTACGTGGCTTTGTCTACATGTCTTTGTGTACATGTGTTTGTCTATGGGGCTTTGTCCACGTGCTTTTCTTTACACGGCTTTGTCTAAAAGGATTTTTCTACCTGATTTGGTCCACACGCCTGAGTATACACGTAGACAATGACGGATAGAGAAATTCGCATAGACAAGTTCGTTCACTAGACAAAGACTAGTGGATAAAGCAACATAGACAAAGATATGTAAACAAATTCACGTAAACAAAGACAAAGACGAGTAGACAAAAACGGGTAGACGAATACATCTTTGTCTACGTGGCTTTCTCTTAGTCTACATGCATTTATCTACGTGGCTTTGTCTACGTGGTTTTGTCTACACAAACATTTTGCTCTGTACACAGGCAGCACAAACACGACATGCGAATGCAGCAGCGCAACATTTCCTGCGAACGAGAGGCACTCGAAGAGGCCGAACCAGAACGACACGCGGTTACAGCCACGCAACGTAACATCAGTGGAAGGACAAGCAGCAGCGCAACCTGAAAAACGATGCCGCTGTTATCTAACATAACAAGCTCAGACAACATCAACTTCTTTGACCATATCCGGCCATACGGTAGCGCTGTTTTATTTGCAACTATGAGAGCTTAAAATAAAATAAAATTGTAGAGCGTCCAGGTACGTGGACAGTGCTGTTTGTTAACATACACCTTTTAAGCCCTCTTCTGGATCCGATGTCTTATGTGCTCCTTGTCCCGTACGGCGAACTAGGATGACTGCAAAAATGGACTAGTGAAACATATGCACACATATATGCCTATAGGCACATATATGCCTATAGGCAACCTATAGGCACACACATCAGCATGCTCCAGTTCAAACCAGCCGTGACATTGATTGGCTTAAATATTTGCAACAAAGTTACGAGAACTCACAAGTTGGCGCGACAATGGTTGGTGGGTTCATACGTTCAAGTCGAAGCTACCAGATTGAACTACATTAGAGCAAACAAGAAGTGCTGCATACAGAGGACTCGCCGACCTCGTGGTATACCGGGCCTAGAACGGGAATTTTGTAGCTGGTATTCAACTGCATATGATAACATGAGCCGATCTCTGGCCTGTACTTATATGTCTAGGAGCTCCGGAGAAGCTTGTTTAGTCTAAAAACATTTGGAATTGGACAGAATTTGATTTCTTCGAAATGACATTTAATGTACAACAGGGCGCCTGTGCCAGGGAGTTGAATTTTAGAATGGCATTCCATATGGATGGTAATATGAAGATGACGAGATCAATTGTGACGAAGGCGATAGGCATCGTGAGAAATACTGGAATTAACAACGGCGTTGATCATCAAGGCAGGGGAATATATGGCATTGAATATTCGCAACAACATTTACATGCAAGTCATTTACAATTGCAATACGCATACATAGCCAGATACAATAATGGAATAATCCTGAATAGAGGCAGACTTGAATCGCAGGTGTGCAATTAAATTTCCGGGTTTTCTCGAAAAATGAAAAATGAAAATTTCAATAGAAATATAAAAAACGGTTAATTCAAATTATTGTCCTTTGCTTTCTACACATTTTTGACCAAGTGGTAATCCGAGGGGCCAGGCCTGGCGAATAAAGCAAGTGCAATATCAGATCCCATCTCAGCGTTTTGATGGTGTCCTGGACGATGGGAGTGAGATGACATGTAGCGTTGTCGTGCTGCAATATCACTCGTTCGTGTGTCATGTCCCATTCTGGCGGTTTTTCGACAAATATCGGTAGCGTTGCCTATTGACGGTTTCACCCTGCTTCAGCAACTCATAGTACACCATTCACCATTTAGGTTTGGGAATACCTTGGCGAGTCGCGTTTAATGCCTCCGCATATTGATCTTGAGTTTGCGTACCACCTTCATCCAATAACGCTTTCAGCTTGGTGTTTTCGATTGTTTTTGGTCTTCCGGAGCGCTTCTTGTCCTCAATGTCGAAATCGCTACTTCTGAAGCGTTTAAACCAATCTTCACAGGTAGTTTTCGATGGTTCATGTTCACCGTAGGCCTCCTCAAGCAAATGACGTGCATGAGCTTAATTTTTTTTTTCGTTATCGTTAACAACTGTCCAAGGACAAAACACAACTATTGACATAAATGACAACTAGATGTGTCGCTAGCACCATCTATGTGTGAAAGCCGGAAATTTTTATGCGCACCTGATATATAAGGTTGTAATTTAACAATGAACAGTTCAATTTATAAAAAGTTAAAATCAAACATTGTGGAAAGTAAAAGTGAACAGTAAAAGTGAAATAGTGTGAGCAGTGATTAATAGTGAAATAGTGAATTGTTGAAGAAGTAATAGTTGTTTGTTTAGATGAGTGATGAGTGATTTATTTGTAAAATCTAGTACGAATCCGTAACAAACGCTCAAAATTTGTAAGAGTATGATGCCGAAACTGGATAGAGCGAATGTTGAATCGAAGCTGTTAGAGAACCACCGTGTGCCAGGTACTCGTAAAACCCTTCACGGAATATGAAACTTAGAAGGAGACAAAGGTAACTTTGATCATAATTCAAGGTCAATAGAACTTTTCTAATTTTATTAAATTAATCGATTTAGCCGAATATTGGCCCATACCCAGTATTAAAATATTCAAAAGCGAATTTATTGTTAAAATAATGTAATAAATTTCTAGACGAAGTTTATTTTTACATAACATATGTCCCTTTGGCGCAGAGGATAGCGCGTTGGACTTCTAATCCAAAGGTCGTGGGTTCGATCCCCACAAGGGATGGAATTTTTTCGCTAAATAGAGTACTGTGGGATTAAAACGTTTAGCGATAAGACATAATTTTTGGGGGTAAGTATATTATGTTAAAGCCACAGTTAACCCTTCACACAGTTAGGATTGTTTTAAAATAATGCTAATATAGGCTAGTGACAGAATTTTAAAACTATAAAAGCATTTTCTATAGATGCAGAATCCCAAGAGTTGAGTAAGTTACATGCCTTCCAAACAAATTGTGTATGCTGTTATTTCCGCTTCATCAGTGGGCTATCAAAAATTACATATGAAAATATTTTTAAGTACAACCCTTACATGAATAGCAAAGAATCAAGCAAAAAATTGAAAATTTCGCGCACAATCACAATTCTCCAGTTACTACTACTACTACTACTACTACTACTACATACTTTAATAATTCGGATACACATTAAAACACCCAACAGTTGATGTATTGGAAAAGTACTAAACGTAATACTTTCCAAAAAAAATATTTTTTTCATTTTTCGAAAACAAATAATGACGTGCAGGCAACGAACTCTGTCTCTCACCAATACCATGAAACAATGGAAAATCTGTGCTACATTCGATTCAACAATCATTATCATCATCGTCACGATACCATCATCTTCGCTTGTTAGAAGTTGAATGACCCAAAACGAAAAACTAAATAAAAAAAATGTGATTGTCATAACAAGTAATGACGTCAATGTTTACGGAAATGTATAAGTAGATTTTCCTAGGTGTAATTATTGTGTGATACATAATAACGTTGGAAAGAGCAGGAATATGGAAAGTGGCAAAAAATCGTTTTCCGGTCAATTGGAGGTTATAATGAAAGCTTTAAAATTTTCGTGATCACCCTTCTGAGTTTTATAAACTAACATTTATATGTGGAACAATGACCGACTGTGAACTTTTGGCTGTTGCGAACTTTATCTTATTTGGTGTAAAGATGGTGTACGAATGTGTGTTAAAAATAAACAGCACAGAGATACGAAAGCAGGTATCGGAAAATTAATTTTCATTCATTAAGTTTTTTTTATATATTTTCCGATTTTTTGCTTTTTCTAAAGTTTGGAATGAGGTATATTGGCTTTGGGTACAGATGATTAATGGATCACAATGATTGTTAATTTTCTGATGTTGTATCAGCGGGTAATGAGCGAAAAAGGCCTTATAAATTTACATAATGGTGTGGGTGGTGTTATACATTTTGCTAAGATTAATGATAATCTGTTATAGTAATGATTTTTAATGAATGACGAGGACAATCTAAAAATTGTTAACCTCAATGTGTCTCATGTATATGGATAAACATTTAAAATCAAATTTCCAGTCGGGTGGCATTGGTAACTTTGAATTGAGATTAATAATGGCAAATAGTAGTAGATGTGCCTTTCCATCATACATTCCAAATGAGTGCATCTAAACATGAAATGCCTAGATAATTATCATCGGTAAATAATTTACTTGAAGTCAAAATGAAGACAAAATTTCTGTTTATAATTCAAATTTTAAAATTATTTCAATGAGCACTGAAACGTATTACCTTGAAACATATTACTGTCGGTGGATAAAAAACATCAAATTAGTGCCGTAATTGAAATTATATTGAAAGACAAACCATAAAAGAGCTGTAACAGGATCCAGCTTAATTCTTCAGGCATAAAACTATATCAGGTGTGAAATAAATGTTTTAATGAACAGAACAGCTCTATTTACTTATATTAAAAGCGATTTTGATGGCCCGGCGGTAATTTGCTTGCAGATACATCGTTAGGTTAGGTTAGGTTTCAGTGGTTGCTATCGCACGCTTAGGCCAATTATGGCCGATTGTGATGCCACAGGATCCGACATCATTAAACTCCATTTAAAACCATCTATTGCTATTTGCATAGCGTAAAAGATCTCGCACAATAAAGCTTTCGCAGGACATGAGCATATGAAGTGAACAAGAGTCTCCTCCTCCTCCTCCTCCTCCTCGTCCTTGCAGCTTCTAGAGAAGTCATTTGCATCCAGACCCAGTCTTCTCGCATGATCTCCAAAAAGGCAAAGTCTAGTAAGTTCCCTTACAATTTTACCTAAATCACGTTTCCTTAGTGTGATTAAGATCTTGGAGCGCTTCAAGTTCAGTTCAGGCCATACTTGCCTCGCTGCCCTACCAGTCAGACTGGTGAGCAACCTATAATTTGCCATGACAACTGCTTTCCTATGACTTGCTGCAGATATAGGTCCTCCTACACATTCTCTCCCTGGTTCCAGTTGGATAGTCGTACCGTATCTTGCTAATTCGTCTGCGCCGCAATTTCCGTCAACATCATTCTTTGACATCAGGGAATCCAGTGAATGAATGGCCGCCCGACTGTTCACATAAATAGTGATATCAGTATTTAATTCTATAATTTCAGCCTGGTACACGCTGCTGTAATCAGGGAGACGAAAGCTAGACTAATATTTAATTCCCCACAGAACACACCCGCTCCCACTCTACCATCGAACTTGGAGCCGTCGGTGGAGAACTTAACTCTCCCGGTCTCCATAATGAGACCACTCTTCCCATCCTCCCTAGAGGAGAGAATCACCTTAGCTTACAAACGCACAAAAGGTGTATTATATAATCTAAATTCACCAGGTCATGCCTCACAGAACTGAATATAGTCGAGTGCCTTTTTTGCAAGCAATTTCACCCCGAAACCGCTGATAGCCGGGCGGCCGAATTGACCGTCATTTGCTAACCTATAATATCCAACTGGAAAAGGTACAGCATGACCTCTAAGGCACTAGTGGGTGTCGTTTTCAGCGCCCCACTAATGAGCAAGCAGGCTGCCCTCTGCACCTTCCTCACCATGTTCGTGTATGATAATTTCTCCAGAGCTGGCCACCATACACTCACACTATACAGCAGTAAGGACCTTACTACTGCCATGTAAAACCAGTGCACCAGCTCCGTTTTCAGACCCAATTTCCTTCCGATGGCATTTTTGCAAGAGTATAGTGCTACAGTGTCCTTCTATCGTATTTGGTTTCCAACTGAGCTTACTGTCTAGAGGAATCCCTAGGAATCTCGTCTTATCAGTAAAGGTTAGCATAGCACCATTCAAACTTGGTGGAACCACTTCTGGAATATTATATCTCCTAGTGAAAAGGACCAGCTCTGTTTTAGATGGGTTGATCCCTAATCCACATGCATTCACGTTCCTGATTGCGCCAAGGTTCTTTCCCGAGACAACTATCGTTACTCATCGGCATAAGCAACCACGCCTATTCCTTCCTTCTCCAGTTCCAATAGTAGTTCGTTCATTTCTACTTTCCAAAAAGAGAAGAGAGAACACCACCCTGAGGTGTTCCTCGAACAACTCGTCTTGTGACGGAGACTTCCCACATGAACCTTAAGTCCTTAGGGTTGCTGTGCGAGCTTCGACCCGCTTTTTGGTTGAAATTCACCCTAGCCTCCCTCCATTTCTTCGGGATGAGCTTCAGCCACTCTTTGAAGATAACCTCCAACAAGGTGAGTAAGACCTCCGAGTTCTTCGGAATTTCTGGTGGTACAATCCCATCCGGACCATCTGACTTAAAGGGCTTAACACTTTTAATAGTCCATTTTATCTTCCGTATATTCAGAATATGCTCTGTACACAACAGTTGGGCTCCGCAGTCATCCATAGACCCGAAGTCACCCAAAGGTCCCGCAATCGACGTATGCTTACTTCCTAGGAAGTAAGTTTCCATCAAAAGATCAAGATTATCTTCAGTAGAAGCTCTCCATTCGCCATTCGGTTTAATCAGATAGTCTGGAACAGCTGGACTGGTAGAGAGAATCTTTCTTAGGCGCGAGGTTTCCGAGACTCCTTCATTCTATCATAGAAGAGCATCCAAGATTTGCTTTTCGACTTCCTTGTTTCTCTTTCATATTCTCTGAAGTATTCCTTATCGAAGTCCCAGTATTGGTTTTCTCTCGATCTTTTCACTCTATTGAAAGCAAAAAAATACGAAATCGAGAAAGTTTCATTATAGGCCCCTGATCACTACCCGTGTCGTGGAGTCCTGGAACTCTAGATGGAATGATTCCTTCCAATACTTCACCATATATGCGCCATACTGTCCTCCTGGTATTTTTAAAGACGTACTGATTTGAAATTTTGAGATTGAGCTTAAACGTTAGATACCAGTGGTCAGAGAAGGAATGCTCCTTCGCAACCCTCCATTCCCTGATCATAGGTGACATAAAATCGAAGGCTAGAGTAACATCCAGAATCTCCTGCCTATTTCTAATAATAAAAGTGAGTCCTAACTTATATTACTAATAATGAGGTTAGTTTTTAAAAAATATTCAAATGGTGACTCACCCCTATCTTTGATGTCCGAGCTACCCCAGATGGTATGGTGCGCGTTTGCGTCACACCCTAGGCCACATCCATAACGCCGACCTTCCTCCTTTCTGCATCACAAATAGGTGTCCCCAGCATATCAAGCGGCACTGGCTTCTCCCGGTCTATATATGCGGCTACAAGCCAGAATCTCCTACCCTCCTTCTCTAAGCAGACCGTAATGAGGTCCTCATTGCAATACTGCGGAAGCATGATCTGCTCTTATCCGTCCCGCAATCGTATAATAGGGTGTACCTCACGCTCGCAGATCGCAGGCTGAATTAGCAAGTCTGAGAAGTAGCGCCGCCGAGGCAGCCTTGGTGTGATGTAAATGTATCTGCACAAACCTAATGATTGTTAACAGTATTCACTTATGGTATTACGACAGCCGAGCTGCGTCGCTTAATTGGATCCGATGGAGTCGACGGTCTGCTCCATCTCACTACCTTCGCAGCCCCTAAATTTAAGGAGGTCCCTTCTTCCTCCTTAAAATCCGATGTGTCGTCCTTCCCCATGTCTAGGGATAGTTGATCCCTTTGCTCCCTAATTAACCAACCCCTCACTTGGATTCGCCACTAGTTGTAATTTTAATACTGCCTCTGGAGAGGTAACACTCGTTGAGCTTCCCTCAACAGTTTAGACCTCTTCCTCCCCCTTATCGGGTTGCGCAGAACTCGGTTATTCCTCATCCTCGTCCTTCTTGAACACCTTAAGTGTTATTGAATCGAAACCGAAGTTTATTACACCTTTGGTTCTTGATAGGAGAGCCAGAGATTTCTTATTCATTATCATGATATATAATCTGAAACAGCCCTTGGGTTCCTTCTGCTTCACAATCCTATAGTTCCTCGTCGGATTCCAGGTTAGCCGGCTTCGTGGAATTCCTGATCATTGCTCGAGGTATGCTAGGTATTCCTTCTTGAATTTAAATTTGAATTTGAATTTGAATTTGAATTTGAATTTGAATTTGAATTTGAATTTGAATTTGAATTTGAATTTGAATTTGAATTTGAATTTGAATTTGAATTTGAATTTGAATTTGAATTTGAATTTGAATTTGAATTTGAATTTTAATTTGAATTTGAATTTGAATTTGAGTTGGAATTGGAATTGGAATTGGAATTGGAATTGGAGTTGGAATTGGAATTGGAATTGGAGTTGGAATTGGAATTGGAATTGGAATTTGAACTTGAACTTGAAGTATTTGAATTTGAATTTG